>OZ038371.1:137031508-138266925 GCA_964036015.1 Leptarthrus brevirostris | reverse complement strand
TTCTCAAGCGCCGCGGCCACTGGGTCCTATTGTGCTAACCTTCTCAACTGCTCAGCTTGAGGAGCTCCCTGGATCTACCCGGCGACGGTGAGGGCATAAGGTTTCTTGAGTGAGCGTGCCCCTCAATATTGTTCCAATAAAGTCTATGCCCCTCATTTGCGCGGTTTGCTATTAGCCGTGCAGAGAGGTATTCCACAGACCGGCTCCGGCTCTATAAAAGGGGTGTTGGACCCCTTCCTAGCAAGTTCGTCTGCTTTTTCATTTCCCGTGTAGCCCTGATGTCCCGGTATCCAGATCAAGCTTACTTGATTAGTTCTACACAGTGCGTCTAGGCTCCTTTAGCATTCCCACACCAGATTTGATCTGCTTGACTATCCGAGAAGATTGAGATCCTTTTGTTTTTATAGGCTCTTCTTAGGTTCTCGTAGGTGCATGGCAGTATGGCGAAGATCTCAGCCTGGAATACCGTGGTATATATTCCCAGGGCCAGTGACAAACTGAATCGAGGAGAGTCGCTCCAGACCCCTGCCCCAACACCTGATTCAGTCTTGGATCCATCCGTATACCATACTAGCTCCCCTGGACGTCTGGAAGCGTCCAGGTCTCACGCTTTTCCACCCGTATTAGGGGTAGTTGAAATGGTGAGAGTCTTGCCGGCATCTGATCAGTTAGCATGGCCAACTCGGGTGTGGCTTCAAGAATCTCCCTTACTGTCGTGTGGCCCTTACCTATGTTTTCCCCAAGGAGACCGGCTCCCTCTTATTTGTAGGCCGCACACAGAGCCAGGCTTTCAACCTCTATATGAAGACACACACAGGTTATGTTACTAACCCATTGGGGTTGCAAAGTATATCAGAGTCAGTTGAGTTGTGACCACTGACTTGTAGGGATGGCCGATACCACCGTTTTAATATCTCAGTTGACAGATAGCACAATGGTGCTAAAGAGTGTGTAATTTTTTTACTGCGAATGGTTTTAAAAAAATTTATTTTCAAGGTTAACTTTTCGGAAAACAAAAATAAATATTTTCATTTTAAACCGAAATATTTTGAAATTTGCCCTATAGTTTCAAATAATGGTCAGTATCCTCTTTAAAAAGCATTTTAAAGCACACGAAAATCTTTTACCGTTCCCAAGTTACATGACCAAACGTGCATTTTAAGCAAAAGTTTAACCCTCCTAAATTTAAAGGACTGCGAAGTTAAACTTATAATTTCCCTTTTTCATAATATGGTTTTTAGGCAATGAAGTATGCTGATTTCAAAAATATCGTTAGTTTCTTTCATTATCTTAAGATATTTTTGTATTTTTTTTTTTGCTAAATAACGGTCAATAAAAGAAAATTTAACTTTCAATTTCCCCTCTTAACAATAATTCTTTTTTTTTAAATAATTAAGTGTGCTGATTTCTAAAATAGTATCGTTTTTTTTTCTATCACAACAGATTTTTTGTAATATGTTTTTTATGATTATCAAATAAAGTTGGCTAATCAAAAAAAAAAAATTTATAAAAGAAAGTCTGACGTGATAGAAAAAACCAAAACTTTTTTTGAAATCAGCTAACTTTATTAGCTAAAGTAAAAGATTAATTATTATTATATTTCCACGCATGCAATTTTTTCGTTCTAACCTAGAACTACCAGACCTCTCATTTTTGCACATGACCTCAGAAACACCCTGCATGTATATATTACCTGTCTGGCAATAGCATACCGCTTGACAATCAGGCCGTTATAATGCGTAGTCGCGGACGGAGATCAACACTTATCTCACATTGTAGTGTGTTATTAAACTAAACTCAAGTGCGTCTGTGAACTGTTAAATCGTCTGAAAAGGCAGATGATCTGGCAAAACAGGGCCCGGCCTTAAACTGCCATAGCCCAGAACAGGAACACTGGAGACATTGGAGCAACATGAGCTATTATAAACAGGACAGGATGACCGATGGTGCTACCAAAAGGGATTTCCTCCACTTAAACAGGGTAACCTAGATAAGTGGTTAACATCATTAATGACAGGCCATGGTTACTTCGGTTTTCACCTAAAGAAGCTATGCATCTCAGAAGGTGACACCTGCTGACTGTGCTTGGAAGACCAGGAGACGGTGGCTCATATAGGGTACCAGTATCCTGCACTATAAAGCAGACGATTCCGTCTTACCAGCTGGATACCAACATATGGGAGGTACATATCACACAAGAACATGCTGGATTGACCCAGAGAATCATGGTATGGGGCGACAGCAGGTAAGGTCGGCTAGCCCGCTAAGGGAGACTTGGGCGATAAAAAGAGACCCGCTGTAATGTGGTCTCTTCGGTTAATCCCCGGCCGGATTTTCACTTCTACCGCTCTGGAGCGAAAAAAGTGATGCAGTCTCAGTTTCCAATGAAGTTGGATGACGTCTTAAAAAATCACCTAACTGAAATCGCAATGGCTTATTATCATGAAAAATAGGTTTCCGTCCATCAAAATCAAATAATAATTTAACACTTTCAATCAATTGATGTCTTGTTAGAGGAAACCTTTAGGTACTATCATAAAAAATTAATGCAATTATATATGATTTTTGTATTCAGAATACATAAGAGTCCTTGTCATTTATCAGAATATTTTTTACTCATTCACTTTGGCAGATATATGTGAATTGGTGTTAAATTTTTTAATTTGGGGTGTAGTTCTGGGGGTAAAATGGGAAGTTAAGAGAAATTGCTTTTGAAGTTATCATGTGGGATGTGAAATGAAAATTTGTAGAAGCAGGAATTCCAAAATGTAAAATGTGCTACTTTTACAAAAGAAATTAAAAATTTTGTTCGGCGCTCCTTATCTCCAAACTATCGTCCAGAAAAATCTGAAAAAAATCATGAACATTGAGAATTAGGTATAGATTGATCACAAATTATTAGAATTGCATTACATTAGTTTTGAGGAGTGAAATAGGAAGTAATGAAAACAATTTTTTATCTAAAATCAACTTAATTCATGAACTGAGAGGACTAATGCATCAACCGTCAGAATTGAGAATCAGATTGATCATATTGCTACTCCGGAAGGCTGGAGAAAGTCTTCTCGATGTAAAGTCTGAGCACGGTGCTGATATTGGCAGCGATCCCCATATTGTAACAACATAGATGCACTGCAGCAGTAGGCCCACGTAACAACATCTTACATACCACGGCACAGTGTGCGGGGGCTTAAAACACCGAACATCCGCAGTGTATATACCAACGCATTACACCAAAAAGATAATGAACTAAGTCATAACACCGACGAATCCATCGATCAGAAGTGGGAGAGGCCGAAGGAATGTTTTGTGAGTTGTGGTACAGAACTCGTGGGACGATAAGAGAGTGGAAGACGCTTATAGATCTGTGACGCGACATGGTCCAAAATACAGAAAAGGAAGCAGATTAAATACTGCATCAATTCTGTTACTGAAGTTGTGGTTAAACAACTTCTGAAAATTACCGAATCTCTATAGAGAGGTGTCCAAAAAAGTGTAAACCGTGAAAAGAGTAACAATATCAACACACTGGCAGAAAAGTCAGAAGAAGCAGTCTACCACGGTGACAGTGGAGATCTATAAAATATTACCAAGAAACGTGAAGAAAAGACCCTTTCATTTGAATACCCTGTGAACGATACCAATGGATCCGTTCTCGTTACGGAGGAATATCAACTGCGGAGATGGAGGGAATATTGACACACATACAAATGACGAACAGGCATGCTTTCGGCAGGGTTTCTTCTAAAGCAATTACATCAACACCCTCCGAATTATCATCGAAAAATCCACCAAATGGGGTCCTCTTCATGTCTAATGACCGCCAATTTCGAAGAGGCATTTAACAGCGTTGATCACGGCAGCTTTACGTAGAAAAGACATTAAAAAAAATTATCACCATCATAAAGAAGTCTTACTCAGGAGAGCCCGTTCTACACAAGAGAATACTTTAGAAGCCCTATTATTGACGTATTGTGCAGCGTACCAGATGACATCGCATTGCGATAATTAGACGGAAACTGTTAAATCACCTTGCACAATTGGATTGTTTCGACGATGTATGTCTTCTAACCAATAAACTGAGTCATGTAGCGTTAGCATCCGAAGCCCTGAGTAGAGAAGTTAGCAAAGCAGGTCTTAAGATGAATGATGCTAAAACCAAACTTATGATCTTGCACTACAGGAGACAGAATGAAATTTATCTTAACACTATTTCTGCCACGATTTTGAGCAAACCTATTTCGACCACAAGGTGTCTTTTGACACCTTAACACCTTTACTTAACAAACTTTCAGTTTTGATATACAAAAATTTTATCTTCATTTTAAAAAATGATAATCATAATAAAACGCTGTAAAAGATATTTCCTTATTCAATACCACACTTTTTACAGATGAATGGTTGCTCTACTAAACATCTTCCGCATGTATATTTCTTACTCTGGGAGCAAATTCTAATTCAATACCTCAGAGCAAAAGGGTATTAAGTCCAAAATTTAAATTTTCCGGTTTGTTGTTTTTTTTAATAATTAATCTAAATCAAGTTTAAATTACTGATTTATACAGGCTACAAAGCAAGTATAAATAATAATTATTTCTTCTTACTTTGTAGCCTGTTCAACACAATAAATTATTGTATTTATATTGATTTTACGTATTTGTTGTTTCTTTACGTTCTGCGAGTTCTTCTAACTGGAATAAAAAATCTCTCCGTGAAATATTTTCACCTGTCGTTTTTTTGTATAGGACCCATGCGTTTATTCCGATCAAATCGAGGATATTGTAAAATACGTGCATAGGCCATCTACGGCACTTTCATTTTACACTATATTTTGTAGCCACTGAGAAGCGATCTATTTTATCCTTTTGTATTTTTGCAGGTTTTGGGAGTTCTCTCTAATTTATGCGGATTGTTCCAACTAAAGAAGTTTTTTTCCGTAAAAGCTTAGTTACCAGGGAAGAACTAGTGAAAAAATTGTCAATAGTAACATTTCTGCCGCTGCCAGTAAATGTTTCAATGAGCTTCAAAACCACAGACTCACCCAATGAAACTGATGCCGATCTCGTTTCATCTTTTCCCAAGTATGGAAACCCGTTGACAATATATTTACTTTTATATCGGATGCCAACCAAAATTGTATGCCAAATTTATCCAGTTTATTCGGCATGTATTGTTGGGAACAGCTGTTCGTCAACTGAGATATTTGCTGCTGGTTTATAACAGTTTTGACTGTTTTCAATGAATAAGTACCATACTCTTGATACGAAAGCGAATTTATATTCTCCCAAACGTTGCCTTCGCTCGTCTTTTTTATCAAAGCGCAATTCGAAAAAATGAAGGACCCCATTTCTTATTCTATAAAAACGATGCGTTGAAATTTTTTTGCTCATATATACCACTACCACGTATGTACAAAATAGCTATAAATGCCTCTAATTTATCTCTAGGTAAACTCCATTCTTTTCCCAAAACACTTTGTGCTTCCAATTCCGTACATTTTATAATGTGTTCCATAATAGTAAATAAAATGCTGTGCTTACCTTACCCTTCATAATTTTTCTTTTAGCATGTCCAGTTGGAGCAGATACACCTTTGAGAATAATATTAAGAGGTGGTCTCCCATGAGTGGAATCTGTTTTGATTTTTTTCCAAATTGTACCATCTATAGCAATTTCAATATTCTCCTGTTCATTATTTTATTTTGTCGTGTTCAGAATCTGTCAGCAATTTCATTCTCTTTCGTCTTCTACTTGGATTCAAAATATCTTCCTCGTCTTCTTCAGTGTTTGACGACTCATTTTCACATTCGCTATCGATTTCATGGTCACTTTCGGAAAATTCAGCCAACTCATCTTCTCTTTCAGATTGTCAGCCTTCATCAATCTGAGAGCGTTCTTCACTTATATTTCATTTATTTCCTGCAATACCTCGATTTTTGAAATTCTGGATATCCTTAGGATAAGATATAAATTAGAATAAATAAACTAATCAATATTATAAACACTAATATTTACACGCCGGCGGAGCTGAATCTGATGTAAATGTTCGCATCAATAAGGGTCGATGTGCCTTTGATACTTTCGCGGAGATATGGCACAATAACAGCATCTCTAGATACACAAAATCTCGGATCTCTGAATCGAACGTAAAATCTGTTCTTTTGCACGTTTATTAGCATGGTAAGTAACCTGTCAAATAACATCTAAGCTACAAGCCTTGTCAATCGTTGTCTGCGGCGCATTCATAACATTCGGAGACTGACAAGATGGGATATACATTATCTTCGTAGACGAAAGTGACAGAGAGCAACGCATGGGATAGATGCGTAGAGAAATAAGGTTTCCAGATGAAGAAATCGTGCAGCACGTGATGGCGTTGGTGCAGAACCGGATCAGGTAGAGAGTCGGTGTGCCTGTGGGTTAAAGAAACCCCAGAGAGAACTAAGTTTATAAATATGATCTTCCCTGATACAGTACCTTCAGAGTCTTCAGACACTGGAGTCTGCGCTGCTTCAGAAGCATCTGTATTTAAAACGTGCGTTTACATTGAGGGTGAAGCTACTGGTTTCTCAATTAACTTAAAAATCTAGTTAGCCAAATTCTTGCCTTTATTATAAAATTCATTATTATAGTTAATAATAAAATTTGCCAAGTATGGCCCCCTCCAGTATTTCGGCGGAACAGTCAACATTAAATACTCTCTTCAACTTGAATTTTTTTTTCTTTTATTTGGTTCATTTTAGTTAAAGCTGTTAATTTTTTTAACTCTAAAAACTCTATTTATCACAAGCACTTAACAACTTTTTGACTTCCAAATCTATCGAAGAAAAATATCAGAGGAATATTGGGTAATTATCAAATCATTCTCTCTCTAGTTCCCTTAACACCTTGTTAGTTCCCTTAACCCCTTGGAGGGCGATTTGAGACACTGATTGCAAGTGGACCTACAATTTAATAAAATTACACAATAAAAAAATATTTTAAAAAAAAGCTTTTCTTTACCAATATAATATAAATAAAATTACACAATAAAAAATATGTAAAAAAAAGATTTTATTTAACAATAAAATATAAAAATGTACTAAAAAGGAAAAAAAGAAGTTTTTGCTATAATAAATTTAGGCTGAAAATGATATTTTCATAAAATAATTAAAAAAATAGTACCTCATTTTTAATATTTTGGGTAAAATAAATTTTGACTTTCATTTATATTTTGTTTGAAATAGTCACTTAGCTTTGATAATTTTGGGTTTACAACGGATATAAGCACAACCACCAACCTTACCGAATTCGTCTCTAAAACACTATGTGCCCTGGAAAACGGTAAAGATGTTGATGTTATCGCCACCGATTTTAGTACAGCCTTCGACAAGATCTTTCAGAACGTTATCCTGTTCAAACTTGATCGCCTAGGCTTCCCCCCTCGATTCATCTCCTGGATTCAATCCTACCTCAACAACCGTCAGTACAATGTTCTTTTCAGCTCATCCATTTCTAACTCTATTGTCGCTCGTTCCGGCGTCCCTCAGGGCAGCCACCTCGTTCCATTAATTTTCATCCTTACAATTAATGATGTTGATTGTGTCATCAAACACTCAGAGCTGTCCATTTATGCTGATGACATGAAAATAACTAAACATATCTCCTTCACAACCGACTCTCTTCTTCTCCAAAAAGACCTTGATTCGTTCACCACATGGTGCATGAAAAACTTTCGTCAGCTCAATGTCTCCAAATGCCAGTCCATCTCTTGTTCCCGCAAGCGTCTTACCACCACCCCGAGAATCTACATGTTATCCAACGTACCAGTCTCTATTGTTACCTCTTTGTGTGATCTACGAATAATCTATGATAGCGAACTCAATTTCCGTTCCCATATTGATAGCATAATAACCAGAGCTAACTCAGCACTAGGGTTTGTGAAGCGCTGGTTTAGAGAGTTCTCCAATCCTTATATTTTTAAATCTCTCTATATCTCCTTCGTTAGACCTCTCCTTGAATATGCCAGCCAGGTATGGTCACCTACAAAAACAACCCACATTAACAGAATTGAATCTGTCCAGCGTAGGTTTATTCGCTTTGCTCTACGTGATCTTCCGTGGGTAGACAGATTCAACCTTCCACCTTATGAAGACCGTGTGAAACTGATCGACTTACAACCCCTAAGTAAACATCGTGTTGTTTCCAACATTCTCTTCATTCATCAGCTATTAGTTGGTGCCATAGACTCCCCTTCAATCCTGCAATCTTTATCCATTAAGCTTAAATAAATAAATAAAGAAATTTTGGGCCAAAAACGTATTTCTTCGCGGAATTTCTGTATTCGTATGACTATAAATAAAAGCTTGGGCGCTCATTAGATATCGAAATTATAAAATAGTACTAGTAAAACTAAGCGTAGCGAAATTATGCTGAATAATATAATAATAATATATAATTTTAAAATTTCAAATCTCAGTTGCCATTCAAGCAACTGGTTGGAGCGCTTATAAAAGATATTTGGCCTACATTAGGAGTACATTAGGATTAGAAGTAAAGAAACCTCGAAAAGAACTTTTATTTATTTATTTATTTTTTAAATATTTTTTCGTAATTAGCACCTTTAACTCAATTGGATTCACCTTCTAAATCTGAGACACTTAAATCTTACAGGCCTGTGTTATTTATCAAGCTGTCTTGAGCATGCAATACAAACTAACGTAGCTTTAATTGTAACCTTTTAATATTTGCCAACATGTAAACGACAATTATAATATTTTTACTTTCTTGTTCTTCTGTAAACGCCTTAAGGTTCAAAACAAAATAAGTAACGGATTGGCTATAACTTTAAGATAAGCTTCAAATGATGAGCTTCATTAAATTATTTATTTTATTTTATGTGCCTAAATTAATCCTCTGTGACATTGTATAATTATTTATGGGAATGTCCGGAATATCAGTTTATGTGCTTCAGAGATAATCGCTTCTTATCAATTTGCATTGAACTTACGGAAGCAGTTATGACACTAAGAAATCTAAGCATGAAATGAGGTTTCTATGCATTTGCTTGAAATCTTCAGTCTTTTGTTATCGTCGGCAAAGAAAGATGTTTATTAGCATCGGGGCGAATATAGTTTTAGTTTTGTGCTTTCTATCTGTTTCGGGAAGTATTCTAAAATATGAAAGATTACCTAATGACACCCGACCAATTTCTTATGATGTTCATATAATAACGGGTATTCATAATGGAGATGAAGATTTCAGTGGATCTGTTCAAATACTCATTGAAGCAATAAATAACACTGAACGAATTGTAATTCATTCAAATGGTCTAACCAATATAAAGCTGAACTTGATTGATGTGGATTCGAAAGAAGAATTCAAAGATCTTGTACATGAACTCGATGTAGAAACGCAACAAATGGTAATTACATCCAGCTCTAACACATTGAATTTAATTGCTGGAAAGAAATATCTTTTGTCTATTTCTTACAAAGCAAGATTTTGCGCTCAATATAAAGGATTTTGTTTGATGCGCTACAATGATTCTGACGGCAATCCTACGTGAGTTTTGAAATCTTAATTAATTAAACAAGAAATGTTCTTAATTCGAAAATTTTTAGAGTAATGGCTTCAAGCCATCTTTCAAAGGGCTTTACAAGAACAGTTTTTCCATGCTACGATGAGCCTGCGTTAAAAGCTAAGTTTACTATAAGTATAACGCATGGTGGTGACTTTACTGCGTTATCAAATATGCCTGCAACTGGCAATCCAATAGACAGGTAAAAGTAAATATGAGAATTGTTATTATTTTTGTTTATACCTTGAACACACCGATTTTGAAATGTTATGATTTCGCAAAATATCTTTAGTGAAATCTTGGTGATACGCCTATTTTGATGACTTCAGTTGTCAACGAAGCGGTTTGTCATTAAAGTAAGCTGGTAATTTTGAAATAAATAGAGGGGTGTCTTTAAGATATTCGGCGACATCGTTCGAAGGTCAGTACGGCGCCATATATTTTTCTTAAATTTGCGATCAGCGTATGTCAGACACCAACCTTTCATTCGTTTTTCCTCTTCTGTAGGCAGAGAAGAATACAAAAAAAAAATTCAATTTTATTACATTTATTAAGAGTTATTTACTTATTTATTATTTGTTATATATACTTAGGTATGAACAAATTACTAAATACTAATAATGTGGTGCGGTCGGCTATGGCTGGCTATACAAAAACGTTACTTTTCGAGCAACATTTCTTATCTTGTCATTTGAAACAACATAATTTCATTGTAAGCAAAAATAAATTTGAAATTTGTTATTATTTAGTAAAAGCAATATTTATAGTACCACCGCAATTCCGGAGGCACGTTCAAAATAATGAGATTCACTTGATTGTATTAATAGAATTTATTTATTTATTTATCAAAATATTAGTCCGGGCGCAATGGGGGGGGTCATGTATGCAATTTGGGGTCTCCGCAGTAACTTGTCATATTTTTATGTTTTTCGGCACGGAAAATCGTTTTTTCGCGGTTACCAGGCTCGAAAATTTGTCGTTTTCGAGATATGGCCCCATTTTAGTAAAATTGATGGTTTTTCTGAATTTTCCAAAAAAATAAAAAAATTTAAAATTATTAACCAACTTTATGTGAAAGATCTTTTGATTTTAAACAATTTATGTCTTTAGCATTTTTTTCCTAAAGTCCTTGGTTTAGCTGTAATTTGCAAAAAATGCCTCACATTTCTTAAAGGGTATTTTAAATGGGATAACTTATATGGGGCAAAATTCCTCAAGTGTACCAGGTAAAGAAATTCGATGTCTCCGATTTTGTTCAAACTTCACCAAAATATTGTTACTGGTATAAGTAATTATGGTGCTAAAGGCTTTAAAAAAAATTTTTGTGCAAAAGTTATAATGTTGTAAACTTTTGCATTTTTGCACTTTTTCTCGTGATCATATCTTTTTTGAAAAATCATAACTATCGCCACCATTGCAGTAGAACAGTGATCTTTAGTGATTTGTAAAGTTCGTAACATGCCGTTCCGAATAAAAATATAATTTTCAAAAAAAAAAAAAATTTTGACTTTGAAAAATATTTTTTGGCTTTTTACACAATACTTGATCATAAATTTTTTTCATATTTTTCAACTGAAAGTGTCATCTCAGCTTTAAAATCATCTATGATTTAGAGTGGCAAAGCAATGTTAAGTGTAAATTTTTCATTTTTGAAAGCCCGCGCACGCCTTTTTTGCTTGTTTGTTGCTTATAACAGATGAACATAACATAACATAAGAAAATGTAGATGGCGTGTTAAAGAGTATTCTCACAGTCAGTATACAGTTAGATATCGCCACAAATAGTCAAAATGCCAGACAAGTTGAAAGATATAAAGTATTGTTGCAATCCTTTAAAAGTGAAGAATCATACGTGGAAAAACAAGGGTATGAGAAAAGTGACTTCACAAATTTGTAAACAGTTACCGACCCTTCCTGTATAAAAATGTCCATACAGGGAAAAAACCTGCAAAGTCCCATGAACCTACACAAGTCTCAAGTTCTCCTGAACATTTTTTAAAATGTGAATACGCACGTTCTTTCCGTGGACTCTTCATATGTAAACAAATTAGAAGACCTCTTTTGTTAAAAATGAGCCTTTCGAAAGTTATTGAATATCCCACAAAAAAGTACAATATATATGTATATGAATATGCAATTTCGAAAAGGGCATATGTCTGAATATTTTAACTTTTCAGGAAATGAAAAAACTATTTAATTTCCAAAGCATAATAATTAAAAAAAAAATTTTTGAGTTACATTTTGGTACCAATTAACAATCGAAAGTTACAGAGATATTTTGATGTTAACGTTATTATATACATATGTATGTATAGATATTTTAAATACATATATGAGATATGATGCGGTAATGAGTTCACATAATTTAAAGGAAAAACTATATAAATTTTGGCAAAACTTTCATTTTAGGTATCTAAAATTAAACATAACACTTAAATTGAAGATAATTAATAGACTTTTTTTAAAAATCCTCTTCTAGAGGTTCTCTTTCGTTTGTCGTTGGCCATTGCAGTATTTCGCCATAAAATTCTGTTAATTCTGCCGATTAATAGGTACTTTGCCATTATAAGCTCGATCAGCTTGGCTTGGTAAGTTACTTCAAGTATCTTTTACTCTAGCTAGAACGAAAATTATCTTAGATCTGTCATTATCTATGTAATTTTTTGCGATTACGTCACCAGGTTTTTCTGAATCAAAAACAAACACGTAATAAGCCGATACTTGAAAATTAACTTTTTGATTTTTAGGTACATCTTTTCCGTAACTTCTTACTGATAAAGGTTTAGCCTTAAAATTTAGATGAGCCCATTTCTTGAAATCAATAATGTCTTCTGTATTTACTTTTTCAACGTTAAATTTCTTGGTGTAACTGGACTATACCATTTGATCAATATATTGTTGATGGATAAACACACGATCTTCACGCCTAATTTTCCTTTTGACGACTGAACAATTTCTGTCACAATCATAGAAAGAGTAGCTGCTTACTGAAAAATATAGATGTGTTATAAGATGGTACTTCCTTTTAGACACTTTAACCACTCAGTGGGAACTGTAACTCAGGCTTGCGTCACACTTTTAATTTACCATCACTATTGTCTCACAAACTTTATTCCTTTATTATATACATTTAATTTCTATGCAAAAGTTAATTTAATTTTTATTATTAGCCTTTTTTTTTTTTTTGGTTTTATTTACATACACTGTGGTATACACTATCTGTTTTTCCTCCACTTGACAACTTTAACCTTCTTAAATATTACTTCATGACACTCTTTGGCTTAAATTACTTACTTCTATACAAAAATATTGTAGTTTCAACATATAACTTTTGGTCCCTAATTAACTTCAATGATACGTTGTTGCTTAAATTACTTGCACTGCTATACACTGTCTATTTAATTTTTCAACATTTTACGTGAACCCACTTTAAACGCAGACTACAAACATTCTCACTTTGACGACTTTAAAACCCGACTCTTTTTAAACCACGACTCGTCAATTTGCACCCCACGACCAGACTTTTTGACGATTTAAAACAGACTCGCTTCTTGAAATCTTTTTTACGACCACCTACCTGTTTCTTCGACTTGAACTTTCGGATCAAGGTAGAAAGCTTTGAGCTTTCTCTCTCGATCGTATAGCTTCCGCTTAGTCGTTAAACATTAGGCAAGCTTTTGGTCGTGTGTGTGAAAGCTTTCTTTCTCTCACTTTTTGGCTTGGAAAGTTCAAGCACCGCTAGACCTTGGATAAGGCGATGTACTTATTGGAATTTGATGATCACGCACCTTTCGGCTGGTAACTTAACTTTGTTCAGGTGCCTGATGGTTAAAATGCTTTTTTAACATTTTAAGGTTTCCGGCGCGCCACAATTTTGTGGGAAAGGAATGCGCGGAAATCTGAGCGATTTGTTTGTCGCAAAGGTAATAATTGCCGTGTAGGCGATATTTGGTTGCTTGCGTGCAACAAACTAATTTTATAAATTAATATTTTAATTTGTTATATCGCAAAATAAAATTCTTGAATTTGACGTGAAGGCAATTTTGCGAATATAACATTTTAATTTATTAATTATGCCAAAATTTAATTTACTTAAATTTGGCATATAACAATCCTTCCCCCTTGGAGAAAGTGAGCTGTTCTTTGGAGAGGAACAGATCACGGGAGGAAATAAAGGGGAGAAAATAATTAGTATAGGTCATGTTTTTATTTATAATTTCTGCGACATGTCTTTTAACTAAAAGGGTTAATAATTTGCCACAAGTATTTTAAGGAAATGTCTATAGAAAGGGGATAGGTTTTAATTAGATGGATTGCACTGATGATTTTATTGGTTTAATATTAAAGATTAAAACCGTTACATCAGATGTGTTACTTAGGGGTTAATGGGGTTGAAGTATTTAAAATGTAAAGTATACTTATTGGTTTTAGTCATAATAAGGCTTCAGCCTGTTATTATGGACGGTGATTATTCTCTTACCAACTCGTATCGTGGTATTCGCTGAGCTGGGAACGCCGGTTACCAAATAGGGCCCTACCCAGGTTTGACAGAGTTTATGTTTTCTATTTTCGCTCTTGAGGAGGACCCTGTCTCCTATATGGAAGGATATAGGGCGTATAGTTTTGTCGTAGTAACCCTTCGAGCGTTGTTTACTGGCCAATATGTTTTTCCGAGCCGTTGCATAAGATTTTTGAAGCTTATACCGTAATATGTGGTAATAGCTCTCGTGGTTATACACGGGTTCTGGGTCCCGTTTAAGGTTGGAGGGGACATCCGCTGTAAAGCCGTAAAGGCAGTCCATGGGAGTTAGTTTCGTCCCTTCGTGCACACTGTTGTTGTACACGAATGCAGCGGTTCGCAGGTATTGGTCCCAAGATTTGGGATTTTCGTCCACTATTGTTCTGAGGTATTCAATTAATGGTCTGTGTGCACGCTCTAGTGCGCCATTAGACTGTGGGTGATACGCTGAAGTTTGGAGTTTCTTCACCCTTAGCAATTTACATACCTGTTTGAATAAATCACTCAGAAAATTGCTTCCCTGATCGGTGACAATTCGTTTGGGGATGCGATAGCGCGTTACTATTTCGTCAAAGAAAATTTGCGCTACTGTTACCGCTTCTCCATTTGGTATGGCATACCAGTCGACGAACTTTGTAAGGTTGTCTTGGAACGTTAAGATATATTTATTTCCGGACTCTGTTTCCTCAAGTGGACCTACCATGTCGAGGTAGACCTTGTCAAAGGGTTTTTCTGCGATGTCCGTTATAACCATCGGCATTCGGAATTGTGGTGATGCTTTCATCTTTTGACATTTGGAGCACCGCTTTATGTATTTCTTTATGTCACTAAGCATGTGCCTCCACCAGTACTTTCTTCTGATCCGTTTATATGTTTTAATTACGCCCTGGTGGCCACCGAAAGGAGAATCATGATAGTCATGTAAGATTGTCCTGATTTCCTCGGGGTTTGTAATAACTTCAGGGGTTTTTGGTTCATTTGTGTCTGGATCGTTTCCTGGTGGGTCCATTGGTTTTATTTTTTGTTCGGGTTTTGGCGGTTCGTGATCCTGGTTGCTTAACGAGGGATCCTGTGTCTCGGGGCTCTTGGGTTCTGTTTGAACATGTTTTGTTTGAGCCCGAGTCACCGCGTTGCATTTTAAGCGACTGTGGGGGGTTGTACCGTTTTCTTCCTCCGAGTCTGAATCCATTTTATGGTGGACTAGGGCCTTTACTAGAAGAGTGGTGTCTTCGGTTTCTTCCCGCGGGACGCTACTGAGGGCGTCGGCATTTGTATTATATTTTCCGGGTTTGTATTCGATTTTATAATCGAACTCGGAAAGTTTATGGTGAAATCTCACCAAACGGGAAGTTGGGTCTTTGACGTTAAAGACGCCTTTGAGAGGCTTATGGTCTGTGTAGACTGTGAATTTTCGGCCTTGTAGGTAACATCTGAAGTTACGGGTGGCCCAGACTATGGCTAGCAACTCTTTCTCTATTGTAGAGTAGTTGCGTTCAGCTTTATTTAGTGTACGGCTGGCATAGGCAATAGGCTGGTCACGTCCGACTTCTCCTTGGGAGAGGACAGCTCCTAAGGCCTCGCTACTGGCGTCCGTTGTTAGGTTGAACGGTTGGGTGAAATCGGGATAGATTAGAAGTGGAGGGGAAATTAGGGATTTTTTAATTACTTCAAATGCCTCTTGACATTTGTTAGTCCAAGTAAATTTCACGTCCTTGCGAAGCAAATTTGTGATTGGACGTACTATCTTTGAGAAATCGGGTATAAATTTCCTGTAGTAGTTGGCAAGTCCCAGAAATGATTGGACTTGTCTGACTGTTCGGGGAACGGGGAATGTTTGGACGCATGCCGTTTTGCTGGGGTCTGGGAGTGCTCCTTTGTTGGAACACTTATGGCCTAAGTATACAACCTCTCGTCTTAGGAACTGACACTTCTCGGGTTGCAGTTTCAGGTTGTTCTCTCTCAGTCTGTCGAAGACTTTGCGGAGCTTTTGATTGTGGTCTGCCAGGTTTTTCCCGTAGATGACTATGTCATCTAGGTACACAAAGCATTCCAGGCCTTGTAAACCTGTTAATACGAAATTCATTAGACGTTGGAAGGTAGCCGGGGCTCCTTTGAGCCCGAACGGCATACGCTTGAATTCGTAGTGCCCATAGTTTGTGCTGAAAGCCGTCTTTGGCCTATCTTTGGGGTCGACTAATACTTGGTGATAACCATTGGCCAAGTCGAGGGTAGTGAAGTATCGGGAATGACCTAGTTGGTCGAGTATGTCCTCGATACGTGGTAGTGGATAGGCGTCGCCAATCGTTTTTTCGTTTAGCTTGCGAAAGTCGACGACAACGCGCCACCTTTTTTCACCACCAGGTCCCGCTTTTTTGGGGACGACTAAGAGAGGTGAATTCCATGGACTCTTGCTCGGTTGGACTATGTCATTATCCAACATTTCTCGGAGCTGATCGTTGATTACATTGCGTTGGGTTTCAGGCAATCGG
Organism: Leptarthrus brevirostris; assembly: GCA_964036015.1. Lineage (NCBI taxonomy): Eukaryota > Metazoa > Arthropoda > Insecta > Diptera > Asilidae > Leptarthrus > Leptarthrus brevirostris. Next base: position 138,250,360 of record OZ038371.1, on the reverse strand, counting down.
TACATCTTTTGATTAATGGGTGCTTGGTCTTGCACCAGGGGAATGTCGTGGGTGATGGCTTTGGTATGAGTGAGCCTATCACCTTTTAAAAAGAAAATATCATCGTACTCATAACATAGTTTGGTTATGGCAGATGACTCTTCCGCGCTTAAGGTGTCGTCCAGGTTGAGTTCTTGTACTAACCTGGCGAGGCGCGGGTTATGTTGGGGTTCGTCTGGATCGTCACTGTCCGGGTATAGGTATTTAATGTGCTGCAGAAGGGCCATCTTATCGGCTCTAGTAACTCTGTTCTTGTTTTTATTTTTCTTAAAACTACTGTTCTTGAACGTTGGAGTTTTGTGGGCCTTGATACCTACGGGTTCAGGCATTCGTTGGAACTCGCAAGCGTTTGTCGTTTGTATTTTTGGCTTTGAGCCTCTGGGCGATGGAGTTTGCAGATCTGGGCTTTCATTGGGTACCAGACATTTGTTGTACTCACAAGCGCGAGACGTTGGGGTTTTCTTGAGGGACCCGCAAGCGTCTCTGGAGGGGCTCTTATGCCATTTTACATGTTTGGACGTGTTTCTACCTCTAATTGGCGTTGGGGCTACTGGGTCTTTGTGACCGGTTAGAGTAGACCTTTTGTGGGGATTGTCAGCGCCATTATTCCGGCTCATGGGCCGTGTCTCTCTGTATTCTTTGTTTTCTTCATCTAATTTTGTTTCATCCGATCCGTTGGAGATAGGTATGACGGTGTAGTCTTTGGTGTGGACAAGCGTTATGTCGAGGCTTGTCAGAACTACTTGGAAATTGTTAGCGTTGAGGATCCCAATGGGCGCTACCTTGATTCCTGATGAGAGTAAGCTATTTGCCAGGAAGACTCCATCGTCTATCTCCTGCGATAGACAGAGCATTTCTTCCGCCAATTGCAACGGGATTTTGACTACAATCTGGGATCTTGCAGGTATGCAAACAGGTTTGTCCAAGACTATCTGGTGCTGCCTTATTTCGCAAGCCGGATCTTTGGTAGTTCTTTTATCCGAGTGGTGTTCTTGTGTGCTACAGCCAGCATTCTCCAATTGAGATGCCTTGAGGATACTGCAAGTAGAAAGCTTGACCTCTGGGGCCTCCGTGCTACCTGTTAGTGTTTCTACTTCGACTGCGTTTTGTGAACACTCCTCGTCCGATGCTAATGTTAGGGGTATAGCAAACTCTTCGGGGTTAGTTTCCGTGCGAGGAAACCTGAGCGCCATATTTGGACCTTCAACATTACAATTCTTTGTTAGGAAGTCATTTCCTAACAAACCGTCGTCCGTGAGACCTGGGAGGTTTTGAATGACTTGGAAATTGCAGGGTATTTTGTGCTTCAGTGTGAAGTTTCCCTGGCAGCTTCCCAAGGTTTTTCCAGTTCCAAACGGCGTTTGTAGTGTGTACACCTCCTCGGTATTGATGTCGTAGGGGGACTGTAGTGCTTTTTTCTTAATAATACTAACCTCAGCGCCAGTATCCACTACCAATTTGGTTTGGCCGTGTAGGCCGATGTCCAATGGAAGTTTTACGGTAGAGATACTACTCTTGGGCGTCTGAGGTGACCCTTGTTTGTTTTGCGGAGGGTTTATAGTCGAGCCGGGGAGTTTTGGGTCGACTGTGCGTCGTTTCCCGGATTCTGAGACTCCCATTTCTGTTTTTGTTGGCAAACGTCAACAGAGTGTCCGCGTCGGCCACAGAAATTACATTTGACGCTTATGTTATACACTCGGGGGCCGCTGGATGGACGTTGTTCTGGAGTCGGTCTGTTTTCTCTTGGGGGCCCCCTTGCATGGGCTGTATCTTGGATTCTAGCAGAACGATTTGTTCTGCAATCGCGAACATCATGCCCATAATTTTTGCAATTCACGCAGAAAGGTGTGTTTTTGCGCTTTAGACAGTCGGAGTACGTATGACCCCGTTTTTGACAGAAGCTACATGTAATGTTCTGTGCCGGTGTACTGAGGTTCGGTCGCCTGTTTCCAAACCTGTGGTCTCTTTGCTGAAATGAAGGGCGTTGTGATGGATGGGGAGTTAATGGTTGGTTTTGGTAATTTGGTGGTGCTGTCCTAGGGGGTACCTGTAAAAAGTTTATTTGACCATGGGCTAACGGGCTGGTCCCTGTGTGTGTGTCATAACTTTGTATGTGTGGTAATGTGGGCATTTGTGAGAGTGGGGATTGTATAAATAGGGCGCTTTGCTGGAGCCTCTCCATGTCCAGCGCCTTTTGTATTAGTTCGTCCACTGTAGCATCGCCTATTGTAAGGAGATACTGGCACAAATGCGGGTTTCCTACTCCGCTTTTTAGTGCATTTTTAGCGAAGTCTTCTAACTGAGTCTTCACTGTGGATGCTGCATTGCCGTATTTGGTGTCGGCAGCTTCTTTGCAAAGGACCAGCAATTGTTTCAGTCTGGTCGTATAGGCATTTAACGTTTCTAGGGGTAGTTGTCGAGTTGTGATTAGTTTATTTACCAACTCTTGATAGGTTTCCCTAGGTAAGTATGCCCTATTTAGACGTTCTTCCACTTCTTTGAAGGTGGATGGAACGTCTGAGGCGAAGAGTTGATACGCTTGCTTGTTCCTCTGTGGTTAGGCATTGCTGTGTCTGCTTACAGCAACCTATAAAAGTTTGGAGCTCTTGGCTCAACTGAGGGCTATTTGCGCCAGAGAACAAAGGAACAAGCTGTGCCGTTAGTTTGGCTACTTTGGCGTAATCTACCATCTTGGAGTATTTGTAGGTTATTTTGGGTTTATACTCGGGTAGACTAAGCAAGCTTTCCTCGTGACTGGTGTCCGTGAAGGATGCTTCCAGCCAATCGAATAAGAGGTCTTCGTCGGTCGGGTCGGATTTGGTCTGATCGTCGGTGTCTGTTCCTGATGAGGCTCTTACAATTACACTGGCCTCTGTACAATTTTCCCTATTTAACCTATCTTCCTTAACTAATTCGAGCGAGCGCGAGGTTCCCTTAAATTCGGCGATGTCTGCCTTAAATCTCTCTGTATCTTCCTGATATTTTTTAACTAAGGCGAGCCTATCCTCGCGGTTTTGTGTGAGTTTTTTATCTAAAACGTCACACTGAGGTACAGAGAGTTTATCGGAGTCCCGCGCTTTCTCGAGAACCCTATCCAAATATCTATTTAAACTTACTTTACTAGCGGTTGTAGGAATGGGTAAAACTGTGCCGCTCCTAAGCTTTCTTCCTTCGGCTTCTTTCGGCGAAGGGGGTGGACGTTCGCTATTTGTCTGGGACGTCCTCTCAGCGGGAAATTTAATCCTCGGTGCGGCTTTTGGTGGAGAGTCACCTTCCGACTCCGACATGCACTACGTGTTGTTGGTGGTTGCAAGGGGGGCTAGTAGCCTACTTAGGTACTCCCTTGCCGTAGTTCTCTGTTGATAGGGGGGCTACTTCAGCCGTCTTTTGGTTTCCCTGTGATGCGATCTGAAAGGGGGCTTTTAGCCGTCTTCTGTTTTTCCTCTCAGACCTACCGCTGTGTTGTAGTTGGTGGAGGCGAGTCGTTCCTTTGATCGTCTCGTTATTTAAAGTTGCGGACGGGTTGACCTTTGAGTCGTCCGATATGAGGGTGGCTTTCCTTAAAATCGTCCTTCTAGGAGTGGTTTCGGGAGCACCGCTGGCCCTGGAGGATGATTTCTGGGTTTCCTTCTGTTCCTCTCTGGCCACGGGGAAATGTTCGGCTCTTTTAAAGATGGTGCCTTTTTGCACTTGTACAAAGGGTAACCGCTTGCTCGCCTGGAGCAGAGGCAGCTAAAGTTGTTTAGCCCTGAGCGTTGGGGGTGACTTACTGGGCTATTGACTACCCAGCAGTGGCCAAAGGGTCCCCTTTTATTCGATATTAGATCGAGGGTTTTAAAGCGTTTACGGTTTGTACCAACCAAGCTTCCTCGATCCTACCGGCTGCGCCAATTTGTTATAAGATGGTACTTCCTTTTAGACACTTTAACCACTCAGTGGGAACTGTAACTCAGGCTTGCGTCACACTTTTAATTTACCATCACTATTGTCTCACAAACTTTATTCCTTTATTATATACATTTAATTTCTATGCAAAAGTTAATTTAATTTTTATTATTAGCCTTTTTTTTTTTGGTTTTATTTACATACACTGTGGTATACACTATCTGTTTTTCCTCCACTTGACAACTTTAACCTTCTTAAATATTACTTCATGACACTCTTTGGCTTAAATTACTTACTTCTATACAAAAATATTGTAGTTTCAACATATAACTTTTGGTCCCTAATTAACTTCAATGATACGTTGTTGCTTAAATTACTTGCACTGCTATACACTGTCTATTTAATTTTTCAACATTTTACGTGAACCCACTTTAAACGCAGACTACAAACATTCTCACTTTGACGACTTTAAAACCCGACTCTTTTTAAACCACGACTCGTCAATTTGCACCCCACGACCAGACTTTTTGACGATTTAAAACAGACTCGCTTCTTTAAATCTTTTTTACGACCACCTACCTGTTTCTTCGACTTTCGGATCAAGGTAGAAAGCTTTAAATGCTTTTTTAACATTTTAAGGTTTCCGGCGCGCCACAATTTTGTGGGAAAGGAATGCGCGGAAATCTGAGCGATTTGTTTGTCGCAAAGGTAATAATTGCCGTGTAGGCGATATTTGGTTGCTTGCGTGCAACAAACTAATTTTATAAATTAATATTTTAATTTGTTATATCGCAAAATAAAATTCTTGAATTTGAAGTGAAGGCAATTTTGCGAATATAACATTTTAATTTATTAATTATGCCAAAATTTAATTTACTTTTCCTCTCCACTAGAATTGAGAAATATTTTCAGTTCTGCGGGCAGAAGGCGTAAATTTGAAATTATTTTACGTTGTTTAGTGACAGAGTGTGCAGTGCAGCGAAAAATGGGCATAATATATCCAGAAAAAATACGTGCCATTATCTAAGATTTGAAAAAGAGTGAATCGCTTCGAACAGTCCGGGGGGGGGGGGGGGTACAAGGTGAGCCAGTATTTGGTTAAAAGAATTCGTGAGGATACGGGAATTACCCCCAGTGGGCAACTTAGAGCTGCACCAAGGCTGCGGAGAAAATAAAAAAGCCGGCGATTTCCCAAAAAATTCGTAAGGCGTGAATGGTATTCGCCGAAAAATGTATCACTTGGACTGTCACCGATTGGATGCAAGTAAGATAATCATTATCAGCAGCCTGAACATAAAGAATTCTTCTAATTTCTCAGGTTAATCGCTTCAAGAGTATCTACTATAGTTAAAATTTGAGGTCGATTGGAGCAAAATTGCTGGAGATACAGTGTGGTAATAGATATAAAATTAAAAATTATTTTATGCTTTTTAGCGCTTTTTGTGAAGTCGGTTCAACGTTTTTTTAAAAAACTAATTTTTTCTTAGATTTAGTTTTTCAAAGTCGGTGTACAGTGATCACCGACTTTGAAAAACTAAATCTAAATCTCCTCAAAAACTACTTATCCGATTCTTCTCTAATTTTGCACATTTCTTTTACACATAAATTATGAAGTAACAACGTGGAGATTTTGCATTCTTTATTATTATAATTAATTTTACAACAACAAATTCGCCGATTTTTGTCAATGAATTTTCATAAATTCAAAAAATTCGTCTTTTTCTACTTCTAAAAATTGAAAAATCTATAAAATAAACACAATCTCGATGTTGTTACCTCGAGAAACTCATAAACTAACGAAATATTTTTGGTTTTTTGTCAACATATTGTAACGTAAATGGGGCTCTTCGTGCTCGACGGATTAATTAAGACAATTATCTTTAATCACAAATGTTCACAAGATTATTCACTTCACTTAATTTAACAATTTCCTTAACAATATTTCTTACACATTTTCACCTCACATATTCACCATGGGTCCGAGTCGTCCTTGACTTTCCCCTTTTCACATTTCCTTTTCTTGATTTCTGGCCACCTGGGGCATGTGCACTACACGGTTGACTATTTCCCTTTTCGTAGCCTACCTCGTACACGTTACAATATGTTCCAGTAATGACTTATGATGATCACCGCAAAGTATCTTTTTTTTCAAAGTATTTTTTTATTTCCTGTCAGTCAGCTCAATTCACAATATTTTTACCCAAAAATTTAACAGAAGATTCCTGAAATGTTGTACTATTATGTTCTTAACTTAAAAATAAATTTATATTTCCCATATTTTGTGTTTGTTTATTTAAAAATTTGTTTAAAATATTGAAAATAAACCCTACCCCCCCTTGAATCAGTTGAGGTTGCACAAGGAACAGATGGCTTTTTATTAAATCGTCCTGTAGTAACAAGATGGAATGCTACATTTGAGTCTTTAAATAGCATTTTAAAGGCAAAAGACGAACTATCAGTTTCATGTCAAAAGCTTAATATTAAAAACTTAACTTTAAATCGCGTACAAGGAGAAAATAATTTGTATTATGGATTATGTAATTCCTAGCTTTCTAGACCTGTAAAAAAGAACCGAAAAAATGCTTCAAGAAGAACAATTGCAATACTGTAAACCTTTTTTGTCAATGATTTTGCAAAATCTTAATGAGAGATTTATGCCATAATAGCTTGTTTTTCACATCCTGCTTTTAAAGGACGTCAGCTAGCTGCAGTTGATCCAGTCGACAAAGTACGATTAAAAGATATGTTTATTGAAGCCTCAAATGCTATTTTTAACTAAACTAAAAAAATCGATGACTTCTGCTTTGGTGGAGATACTCTCGAAAATGAATCATCTTTATCATCCGGAGATGTTGATTTGGAAATCTTAAGGTATGCAGCTTAAAAAAAAAATTTCACGTACTGAAACTTTTGCTAAATCACACTTTTTAATCGTGTATCTAAATCTAGTTTTTGTTGCTTCTGATTTTCGATAAAAACAAATTTAAAAAAATTTATATTCTTTACAGTTTTTTAAATTATGATCTACTGCTCTTAATGTTTTTAAAACGCAATCATGAAATTGAATTTCATTTTAACGAAAAGGTTTCAAATTTATATGATATCTAGATTCTGTTATACTATATAATATACTACTAAAAAAATTGAATTATTTTTAAATCTTCGTGTTCAATATTTTCTTTACAGATATATAAAAGATAAAAGAACAAATTTTAAAATGTTTGATGAGTATCCTTTGATAAAACAACTTTTCTAAAAACGCATACACCATCACCGTTCCCTGTTCAAAAACAGCCCAGCGGGAAATATGACCGTGCATGAAACTAGGTATGCAGGAATTCATCGAAGAAATTCTTTGAAATAAATACCAATGAAAAATATGTATACCATTCATGCAGAAAAGGAACGATACCTCACTTTGAGATGTAAAATCGTTATCGATCGTGGCTTACGCATGAGTGTGAGTTAGTTCTTTATTCTTCTCTATACATGAAATTGCATCTTAAGATGAGTCATCCCCGCAAACGTCGCAGCAGTTTTAATTTTCAAGTTAATTCAAGTTATGCCTTTGGCTTGAGTGATAAAGTGGAAGTTACAAGTGCAGTGTGTAAACAAATGATTTAATTAATTAAAAATAAACGGTGTATTATTTAGTAAGTTCGCATGTTTTTTAAATATGGCAGTTTTTCTATACATACTTTCCTTATTTTCTAGAGACGTTAATTAGAGATGGATATCAAGGACATTCGGCTGAGTTTCCGAAATCAAAAAAATAGACATTTTAAAAAAGAGGCCAGGAAGGTAAATAAATGATGTCTCCACCTTGTCTTAGATATGTTTTTTTATACAAATTCATATAGATTTGTTACGTTTTTTCCTTTTTCTTTGATATTTGATATTGAAATAAATATTATTTGCTTTCGAAAAGCTTTAATTTAATCGGTACTTTCAAAGCAACGAAGTTGGGAAAATATCGCATTTATTTTTTAGAATACTACTTTAAATATGCTATCAGAAAAGATAAATTTTTTTCCTATTTTGACTAATGCTGTTCTTGCAATAACCGATTCTGATTTCAAATTCTAAAATCACCCTGAGATCGTCCGATCGACTCGAAATCTCGGTTTGAAAGTGATTTTCGGTTCCGTGTGTCCACAGCATTAAATTATTTTAATTTAATTTAGTATATTCTTGACATCCTTGCTTCTTGTTCACTTCACTTAATAAATTCTTGAGTCAAAAAGTGCTGTACGCTAAAGAGTATAACGAGAATGAGTTGAAAATTCAATTAGAAGAGTAGATTGTTCGGTAGACAGCGGTAAAACTAATTAAAATGGTGTAATTGAAAAGAAACATTGTCCGCGAGTTACAAAGTTAGGCGGCACCTTCAACCGCCCTCCAAAATTAATGTCAAATATTTCCAAAAGTAGCGATGAGGGAAAAGACGAGAAAAAACTGTACCACTTTCACAAAAAGCCCTAGAAATCATAATATAATTTTTAATTTTATATTTTTAACGACATTTTGAAGTCTGTGGAAATTAACAACTATAGTAAAAGTTTTTAATCCTCCTTCCTTATTATTCAGTGAGCTGAAATATTTGTTTGCTTAATTTGCACCGACTTGAAAATGTCGTAATAGATATAAAAACAAAAATTACACAGGTCTACAAAAAAATTTGGTCATGGTTGTTGTTGGGCACCTGTGGTCAAATCCGAAGTAATTTCTTGTGTAAAATCCGAATCCAAGGTCAGAATTGTGCCAGCACGTCACGATTTTGAGATATTTGAGGTTACGTACTTGAAAAATGTTTTTTTTTGGCTATTTGGAGATTATGTATAAGATGCATAAAATTATGTTGGTCCTTTTTCTAGTTGCATCATTTAATGCTACTCTTACACTTCAATACAAGCTATTGAGCGTCACCTACGATTTTGTCTTGCAAAGTTACGTCTATTTCAAGTTTCGAAATATATCCCAACAGCATCATGAAAAAATTTTTTTTTGCAAGAAAAAATCGTAGATGACCCCTTAAAGGTAGCCAAAGATCCCATTTTTCGAGTACATAACCTCACATATCTCAAAATCCTGACATGATTGCCTAATTCTGATTCTACACAGCAAATTACTTCGGAAATGACCCCCAGCTGCCCAACAACAGAAACTTAAAGACCTGTGTAATTTTGTGCTTTTTAGCGGTTTTTGTGAAGCCGATTCAACTCTTTTTACCCGACTGCGCCGAAGGAAGGTAGTGTAAGAGCAATATATAAAGCACCACGCACCAGTACAATTACGAAGGGTGTATGGTGATATGCTACAAAAGGAACAGGCGTTACCTGCCAGAGAAGTATTTTTTCAGATAAATAAAAGATTTGGTAAGAACACTGACACAATTCTTAGTCACGATAAGTGAAAAAACTATCCAAAAGCTTCTTAGAATTCTTTAAAAAAGTAAATTTTTATCAACTGAACCTCTTTGTTTAAGAACAAATTTTCATTTTGTTTACATCGCCTGATAAGATCATAGTCGTCTCCGTAGTACATGTTGAGGTCATAAACAACTTTAGTAAAAATTAAGTAAAAAAACAGATAGGGTAGGGTAAAGTCATGTCTTTTCTTAAATTTTCATTAGAATTCATTTAAGCACAAAATTAAAAATATAATATAAATTATAAATACATAGAAAAGAAGCAAGATTTTGCTACTTCCACACATCGTTCGGGTAATCTGTACAAAAAAGCTGACATTTTTTCGACAGACGTTCTTTCCTCTAGGTAGTTATTCTAAGCTTCATACTAAGTAAGACCAAGGATGTTTCTGATTCTGATATTAATCAGTATCGCATTCCTGGTTTCAGTTAGTTCCGCTGTTCTATCCCCATAGGGAAATTGCAGTTTACAGAAGATATGTGGCATTTCAGCATCTCCTTAAGAGCACTTCTACTACGTTTTGACACTGTATGTTCAGGTATCGATAACAATGAAGAAATTTCTACATCTCTTGAATCGTTCTTCTAGGTGATTTCAACGTCCACAACACACAGTGGATCCGTCATATTTCTACCACAAATCCACCTGAAATATACGTCAAGTTATTAAGCGAGTCCTTTAATTGGATAAGTGGTTGAGTATGTGTGCCTGATACTGTAGGGCTTTTCTGGATATTTTTTAATTTTTATTCTGGATATTTTTATTTTATTTCATTTTAATTTTTATTTATTTTATTCAGAAATTTTTCACAACCTCTAATCAAAATTCCACCAAACTTTGGGCTGGACTGATATGATTACTTTTTCATGAAAAATGTTAACTACAGCACCAAATAGTGCAGTGCTAATTCTTCCTACCTTTAAAACTATGAAACCAATTTACACCAATTTGTACCTATTGAATAAACAAAAATACAAGAACAAAAGTATTTAATTCTCCTTTATTTATTTATTGTGGTTAAGTAGTTGTTTTGTTTGTTTAGTTTTAAAATGTCGTAATAGTAAGAAATTAAAGACTATTTTATGCGTTTTAGCATTTTTTGTGAGATTTTTTTTTGTCCCTTTTTAGTGTCTTCATATATGCTACACCAAAAATGCTACAAAACAATTTCAATATTTGTAGAGGTAGTATACACTACAGCAGTGTCGGATCTAGGATTTCACTATGGGGGGTCTTGGATTTCTCCAAACATTTTAAGACATTGTTTGTGTTAGACGAGGATCTACTTTTTTGTCGTGCGAAGAAGGAGGCAGGGGGGATTAGGCGCTTTAGTTACGATACACCTTTAGCAACTTTTGTAAATTTTGAAGCTGAATTCTTACTCTTTTTCACCTGCTTAATTTAAATTTATTCATTGACAAAATAATGAAAGGAGTTCATATGTGGGCTTATAGGTTTTGTAGCAAAAAGAATCTTTATAGTTTTGGTTTCTTCGTCCGCCCATACGTCCGTGTGTCTGTAAGTCGCAGATCCCCCGCTCCCCATCCTGTCATTTATAAACCAATCAAGATAAAATTTGGTATACCGACGTTACCAAAAAGAGATTTGGCGATATCTTCGGAAAAATAAGACTGAACTAGCGAGAAGCACATATGTTGCTATTAATGAAAAATTTATACATTCAATATTTTAAATAAAATACTTTCACCAATGAAATCTTTTCTGAACATTCATTAAGAAAAATCAAATGTAAACAGTTCTAACGAAGCGTTGGAATTATCGTCGTAATAATTTTGGAGAGTTCGATAGCGTAGTTCTAGATCTTGCACACCGTGGCTTTTTGTCCAACCGATGTATCCAAATGCAGTTACATATGATCCCTACTAAATAAATGCAGGTGCACCGCAAGGTTCAGTTATTTCACCAAGCTAAATTCTTATTTTACTTACTACTAACTTGTTATCGCTCTATTTTAATGCTTTTCATAGTTTGGGGAAGACAGCATCCTTTATTTTGCGTACTCTATTGATTTTATAATGAATGTATGGATCATTAAACAATGACGTTTCTATGATCCTCGATTGGGGCTGTGTTTAACGCATCCAAAACACAATACTGTTTAATGTACCTTAAAAATGCTCAGCCCTCAAACTATATCTAATCGCCAGAGATGTGATGAGATGTTTGGGTTTCCTACCAAGATGTGGGAAATAATAAATAAATTAAATATGTTCAGAGTTTTATGAATTGGTAGCAATGAAACAAACATAGAACATTAGTTCAAATCAGCGCAGTAGCTAAAATTCTGAACTGACATCTTATAGGTACACATAATTCCTAGTTGTTTAGGCTGTATATCTTCATTAAACGGTGGAGTACCTAAACAACATAACACAAAGGATCATATTTTCTTAAAAATACATAAAATACTTATCTGAAATAATTTTATCTTATCATAGGTCCATTTCCATGTAGGCAATTTTATGTTAATTTTTTATGATGTAGTTAAAGCACAGGGGACAACTCTATGATTTTTTATATGATATTTCCAAAGCTCAGGGGATGCCCTATAAGCTAAAACGCAGCCTTGGCAGGAAAGCAATTAGGGATGTTAGCGTTAGCATGGCTCCAACCGGAAGGCAATTATAGTATGGGGAATCAGAGAACTTGAATGTCTTGCTTTTGAATTTCTGCAAGCTATTCAACGGCCTAGAGACGGAGTGGAGTGGCAATAGTGCCATTCAACCAATTCATCCAACGAAAGAGAGATACACTATAATTTAAACATTTATTTGACAAAAAAACTTACCTTAATACATGTAAAAAATAAAGTTAAACAAACACTGGTGTTGTCAATATTATTGACAGAAGTAACAGTTAATTTGGAAATGCGCAAATCAGCATTGAATTCAACAGAATAATGATATTTTGAAGATTGAAGATATTTGAATACGTTATACAGGGTGTTTCACAGCGCGTGTGCAAAAATGAATGGTCTGGTAGATCTAGATGAAAAACGAAAAGATTTAAAAACACCCTGTAGGTGTTTGAAACTTTTTACAATAAAAAAACCAGTCTTACATTTTAAATTTTTTCGAAAGTTTTAGTGCTAGAGACATTAAAATTTAAAAATTCATTCAAATTTTAACAGAAAGACTAAAAAAAACCAATAATTTAGGAAGCAGGTTGAATTTTTGATTAAAATGGCAGTTATTATCTGGATGTTTGGTCATGTAACTTTAGAACGGTGCAAGATTTTTGTTCGCTTTAAGTTTAGTTTGAAAAAGAACATATTAGCACATTAATAAAAAAATATTACACAACTGAGATAATAATAAGGTCTCTAGCACTACAAGGGGATCAAAAATGAAGGAATATATCGTTAAACTAAAAGGGGACAGTCAGTCGGATACTATCTCGGAATCAAGCCGGTTACGTTAAGTTAAAGTACTTTTTTATCATAATATAATTACAACTTTTTGAAATCATGTTTGTTTAGCATAATCGCAGCAAAATTCATGTATTTTTGGACTTTTTACATAATATTATGCCAACTGTTTTGTGATTTGAATTTGGTAAATAAACTAAACCAGAACCCTTTGTAAAACCATTAGTTTAGGTACTTTGCCGTGAAAGTAAATAAACACCCGGATTGTTATGCAAATCTTTTAAAATTACAGGCAGATATTCCGATTTTATTTACTTGAATTTTATTGGTGGATTTACGTGGTTTCTTTATAAATATTGTATAATAAAAATATAATAATAATAATCATTTAGTGCAAAGAAAAACTAAGACTTTAGGTTGCTGAACTTTTCTTTTAAGATTAATATTCGAACAACAAAATTGCATTGCATATATCTCTACTTTCCTCTTCTTATAAATATTACATCATACATTGTTTTTTTAACTAAATTATTATTTTTGTTTTGTAGTGGTGAAGGATTGGTAACAACAAAATTTAAGGAAACGCCTCCGATGTCAACTTACATTGTGGCGTTTGCAATTTCAAAACATGCATATTTATCTGAGAAAGTTGGAAACACAACTGTTCGCTTATTTTACCCACGTAATACCAAAGGAGGACTACTTGCTTTTGATGTTGCTAAGAAAGTGCTTCCATTGATGAACGACTATTTTGAAATTGCCTACCCTCTACCAAAAATAGACCACTTCAGCACGCCTGTATTGACTGCGAGAGCAATGGAAAACTGGGGCTTAATAATATATCATGAACCGGTCTTATTGGCTGATTTCGAAGGAAGAAAATATGACATAAGTGCCAATATTAATACAGTTGTTCATGAGATGGCTCATAATTGGTTTGGAAACTTAGTCACTCCGGCCTGGTGGTCATATTACTGGCTAAGTGAAGGGATTGCTACGTTTTATGCGGCAAAATTTCTTGATATGGTATACCCAGACGAATTTTATAAAAATTTTTTATTTATATGAAAAAAATTTAAGATAAAACCTGAATGGAAAATTATGGAAATGACTATAGGCACAAAATTTGGAAGTGTTATTTGGGACTATCCTGATCAATGTAGTTTGACTTGTCATGCAGAAACTCGAACAACTGGGATTCAATCTTATGGAAAAGGTAAGTAATAAACTTGTAGTTGTTATATTTTAGCCTTCCCAGCCAAAATTGCAATACTGTACTATAAATCACAAATTCTGTGTTAGTAATTTTAATGAACTCACTATTTAAGTACATTTTTGATTACTACAAAATCTATATAATGGCACCGCGAAATGTAGTGGTTCATTTTTAGTTAAATTGTATTTTTCAGAATTCAGGTACAGAAGCAAGTTTGTAGTGTAAAGTTTTATCAACTTACCATCGCCACTTATTTAATTATTGTTAAAGCTAGCTAACGTGCTGTAACTATGCTTCAGAAATAGTAAAATTTATCCACATGTTCTATTTGTTGCTCTTCAACATAAATTTCTTGTTCTCTCCTGGAGTTCAAGCTCATAAGTTTGGTTTTAGCAGCACTGATCTTAAGCATTGTACTGCGACCTTCTTTATTCAGACCATCGGCCATTACAGCTGACTCTGTTAATTGTATAAGAGAGCTACATCGTCGGTTCGTAGGATATAGGTAAAATTGTCCTTCTAATCCCTCGCGATGAGTGATCATCTAGAGCGCTGAACAATACGTCATTAATAACGACAAAGAATATAAAGAATGACAGTACGCATCGTGGAAAGGATGTACATTTTTTAGTTATCAAATTGGGCTTCTGAGTAGAACTTCGTTATGCTAGTGATACTTTTTTTTAAAGATCTCTCCAACGTCAAGCTGCCCATATGGGTCATTTTTATTTTCATTGACATACGAATTCTATGGTCGTGACTATGACCTATAGTTGTGACATTACAGATTATCTATCGCCCTAAGTAATTCTGCTGGTATTCTATCAATCTTTGGGTTCCTTATTGAGGTCCATTTGCTTTTCGCTGATGATGATGATGATTTAGCTGATGTGACCTATTTCAGCTGCTACCTGACGCCGTTATGAGTCAATCCAAGAATTCCGGGATAAGATCGACGGTCTGGAAGACGAAATCATGAGGACGACGGGACACATGATAGTGGCCGGAGACTTTAATGCGAGAGCGCTCGAGTGGGGTGCCACATCCTCACTCCCGAGGGAAATATATAGTGGAAATGGCAGCGAGAATAATAACGTGGAAAATTTTGGCGTCATCAGCGTAACAGAGAATTCTGGAATTAGGGAGAATTAAGGATACATCATTGATGTAAATGATAAAAAGCAGAGGTCCTAGATGACTTCCTTGAGGAACACCGGAGGTAACATAAATATCGTTCGAAAGTGAACCTCGAAACAGCACACGTTGCGTGCGATCAGCCAGATAGGAACGAATCCAATTAACAAAAATTGATGGAAACCCTGGAAAAGACAACTAACGAACAAGAACACTATGGTTAATTCTGTCAAAAGCCTTGCTAAAAGCAGTAAAAGTGCAGTCGACCAGGTCAAAAGCCTTGCTCAAATCAGTAAAAATGCAGTCGACCTGCTTGCCAGCTTCAATGGCAGAAATACAGCAATTAGAGAATTTCAGCAAGTTAGTCACAGTAGATCTACCCTTCATGAAGCCATGCTGAAAGAAACCTAGAAAAGAATTGCAGTGGAAGTAAAAAGCATTGCACACGAGAGCCTCAGACATTTTACCAATACAACACAAATTGGCAATGGGGCGGTAGTTTGATATGTCCTTTTTACTTCCTTTCTTATGTAGGGGAATGATGACAGATGCTTTCCAAGATTTCGGAAAAACACCACAACAAATAGATAAGTTAAATAAGTGACAAAGTATAGAAACTAGGGACAAGCGAAAATTTTTTACAAAGCAAGCAGGGATACCATCAGGACCGCACGAGAAACTATCAGTCAAACCAGAAATATGCTTTAGCACAGCATCCTCGTCAAACACAAGGTCTTTGGTTTTAAGAGTAGTCGGAGCAAACCTCGTCATTTGAGTAAAATCCTTATCACTAGTATCACAGTCTATAGTCAAAAATGCGGTGCCAGAAAATTCGCCAAAAAGGTTGGCAGTCGTCAGGGGGTCGTCGCTCTCGACATCATCAAAACTTAACACAGAAGGGTAGCCATCACAATTGCGCTTACAATTTACGAAACTCCAGAACTGTTTAGGCTCAACACGCAAAGTCGATTTAATTCTCTCAAAATAGTCAGAATAAGAAAAATCAAGTGCAGAGCAAAATTGGTTGCGTAACATGGAGTAAGTGAAGTAGTCAGCATCACTCCTTGAGGAACAAAACCGCTTCCAAGCTTTATTCTTCAGATTCTTTAAGTGCTTCACGGAACTATTGAGCCAAGACTGATATAAACGCGAACCAAGAGACCTTGAAACAGGAACACAAGTAGCAAAACAAACAGAAAGAGAATCGTAAAATAATTTTACAGCGTTATCAATATCACGTTCATTCAGAACATTCACAGGCAAAGAGCCAATTATTAAGTTTAGAATAATCAGCCTTGCGAAAGTTATAACAAAAATTACTTGAGTCAGAAGATTTAGTCAGTACAGGATCAAAACCAAAAATTATATGCAGTGCTGGATGATGACGAGATTCAGGAACCAGGGGAGACAGACAGTGCTTGACGACAGTACTCGAGCAGTCAAATGAGAACACCAAATCCAGGAACCTTCTCGAGTCATTCATCACGTCACAGGCCTGTGATAAACCGCAAGAGGCAATGGAATCCATGAAGGCCGGAACATACCGTGGGGCAGCCGAAAACGATGGTAGTAGGAAATCCTTATCCAAGGAGCGCTCCCAGCTGATCCAAGGCATATTAAAATCTCCAAGGAGCATAAGGTCATCCGACGGAAGCAGCATATCAGCTAGTCCTTCAACACAAGTAGACATGGACTCATAGTAATCAGAAGGCGATCCAGGTGGAATATATACCGTGGCAATGTAAACATTTTTGTGTGGAAGCTTGAGAACCACACAAATGAATTCTAGAGGATCAGATCCCGCAACATCAACGACCATACAAGGAATGTCATGGCGGACAGCGCCCCTCCTACTGGAGCATCATGAGCGGAAAGGTGGCGGTCACGGCGGAAAACCAAGTACTTAGAGCCAAAGAGCTCAGCGTCTGCAATTCTTCCACAAAGACAAGTCTCAGTCAGGCAGACCACGTCAAAACATTTATTCGTCGAGCCAATGAAGAGTCGAGTCGTCTTCAAGCATTCTTAGTTGCGTTCAAGCAAGTCCTTGGAATGAATTCACGGATGATAGAATTAAGTGGCCAGATGTCGGGGCAAAGTTCCGAATCAAAAATAGCATCTGGTACAAGAAGTTTAAATGAAGCAGAGAAGGAACGACCCCGCTGTCCGCGTCGCGCATCAATTCTTTTGCATACAATTAAGCTGCGATCAGTCCCGGTGCATGATGAAATAAAGCTGACGATATCATCCACAGTGGTGTCGTGATGCACCCGTGTCTACGCCTAGAGCGTGAATTAGTCAAAGGTGGTACCTTGGAGAAGGAGGCGTAGCAGTATATTGTGCAGTCTTCAAAGCGCCCCCATCAGGACTCGGCACACAAATGGTAGTCACCTGAGCTCCACCGCTCCATATCGAGAAGCACACCAACGACGTCCAAAGTCGCAGGCCGATGAGAGTTGTGACGCAGGAACGGCACATCAGACGAGATCGCCTGAATTAGATCAGAACTGCCATTCGCAGCCGATGACAGCAATTCCATTTCCCTTCTTAAAAGCCTCAAATTATTCCCAATATCGTCACTAGGGATAACAGGGTTTGTGGCGACTTACGGATGGCTTGAAATTCCTCAAGCGATTTATTTTAGTAATTTTGATTGTAAATAATACTGATTTATTATCTATTTTACAATTAAAGTTTTTACTTTAAAATTGCAGGTGCCTTTTTAATGCGTATGTTTGAAAATACATTAACGGAAAGTATTTTCAGAAAAGGAATTATAAAATACTTGAAAAATTAGTAAGTATAACAAATTATTTTTTGTATTATATCTAGGTGAACTTTTGTTTTTTTTTTTAGTCAATATTCGTCGGCGACCGAAGATGACTTATTCAATTCCCTCCAAGAAGCTGTAGATGAATCCTCACTTCCCTTTTTCCGGAATCCAGGAGACCTCAATAAAGCAATGAAATCATGGACTAGCCAACAATTTTATCCTCTTGTTACTATAACCCGAGACTACGAACACGGTAAATTTCGAATTACGCAAAATCTTTACCAAAATGGTACTGTAGAAAATCCAGAATTGTGGTGGATTCCAATTTCATTTACTACTTCAAGTAGCGCTGACTTTGAACATACTACGGCAGACCTTATACTTCCGGGAAAAAGAAGTATGGAAGTAGATCCAAGTGACTTTAACCGGACCTTACACCCAAGTGATTGGTTAGTTGTAAACAAGGAGCAATATGGAATGTATCGCGTAAATTATGACGACCAGAACTGGGAACTACTAACGTGTGCACTATTAAAAGATCCAACAATATTTCCTCGATATACCAGAGCACAAATATTACGAGACGCGAGTGCTTTCTTCAAAGTTGGGTTGATAACTGAATCAAGAATTATAAAAGTGTTTTCTTATTTGGAAAAGGAAACTGATCCAGTACCTTGGGAAGAGGCCCTAAAATTTTTAAACAACATTGATTTTGATTTAGTTGGAAATGAGAGCAAAATAATTTTCAAAAAGTTTGCGGCGAATTTGGTGAGAAGTATTTTCGATGAATTGGGAACAGAGCCCACAGATAACGAGACCCCTCTGACGGAATCTATGAGATCGCAAGTATACTCTTTTGCTTGCTTTGTTGGATTAGAAAAGTGCATAGAAATTGCAAAAAATATTTCTTCCACAGCTAAATTAGAAAGGACTGGAACAAGTGTCAACACCCTCACAAGGGCTTATTGTTACTCCATTAAACATGGAGACGAAGGCCACTTTAAAGAACTGGTAAATCGTTTCATCGAAAAGGATAAATTTAATTTTCTAGTAAATGCGTTCCCATGTTCGGAGAATAAGGAAAATCTAGAACTGTTAATTAATAGAACTATCAACATGGAAGGTTTTGATAGCATTCTTTATAATCTGAAGGCAGCTGAAACAGGTTTATCAGTCATTATTGAAATGATTCAGACTGGAAAGATGGACGAATATGATGATCTGAAAGAATTCGCTAAATATCTTCTTTATTCAGCAACAAACGTGGAACAAGAAGAACAGGTAAGGCTAAAATAACGGAAAAACAATCCAAAATAATAATAAAGTTTAACACACGAATGGCGAAAAAATGTTACTCTTCAAAACACAGAAAAAAACTGCAAATTCCGACGCACTTAATAATTATAATTATCAACTCACGACGCACTTAATAATTATGCTCATCAACTCAATTGTGAAATTAAGTGATGCTTTATATTAACATTTGTATAGGTGAGTTAGAGTTGTGTTGTTGAATGAAGATGAACGTAAAGGTTTAATTGATTGAGTCGCCATGACTGCTTTCATCGTACACTCAATCAATAAAACCTTTACGTTCATCTTCATTCAACACCTTTCAACTCAACTCAACTCAACTCTCAACTCACCTATACAAATGTTAAGCTTCTAAGAAATCCGAAAATTCTTTTTTAATTTTGAAATTTTTGTATGTTCCCAAGCACAATTGTTGTAGAGTCTCTCTAATAATTCCCAAATGCTGATAATTTGCTGCATATATTATCCTTTAAATAATGGACTTCCTGTACCGGTGTAGGGGTGAAACCTAACTTCGTAGTGCGTGCACCGATTTACATGATTCTTTTCCTGTTGTATAGAGTATGATTCCCAGGGTGGGGTGGGGGAGGGGTTGTCTAACTTCGTAACATGTAGACCGATTTGGGTGATTATTTTTTTATTGGGTGGAGGCTACGAGGAAGAAACTAATGGAGATGTCCTAAACTCGAAAAATCGTGGCAAGTTTAATAGTGTGCGACAATCTTTCCCTCACTAAGTAAAACGGCATTGCAGGCGGCGCATAATTATTTTGCTTGAGAGTGCTCTTGGCGCGTTTTTTAAACAACTTAGACACATTCAAATAAACAAAATGTAAATACAAATTTTACCATATAAAATTGGAAGTTCGTCTTCTCAATCTGAGCATTATTTAAAAGAATAATCAGTATACCGATCTTGGAATAAAATATCAAGCTATAAAAATTGCTTCAATTAAATTTGTTGAATTTAATTCGCCCAATGGCTCAATGATTACAATGTATTTAATTTGTGTGGATTTCTTCAGAAAAGATTAGATTAGTTGCAAAAAGTATTTCCAGTTATCGAAAATATTCAATTTAATTTGTATCACTTCCTAGCCTCATTCGTTGAGCTGAAATAGGTTTTGATTTAAAAATGCTCTAAACAAATCACATTCCCCTTTCTAGTATGAAAATCTAACTTCCAAGAACTTTTGCTACTGAAAAAAGCATTTTCAGTTATTGAAAATATTCAGCGTTAATTTAATTTGTAGGATTGTATCACTGCCTAGTCTCGTTTCTGTGCTCTCGTTGAAATAGGTCTTCGTCTTGAAAATCTTCTTCCAAGAACTTTTGGTGTAAAACTACATATTTTGGGAATCTAAATTACAAGAAAACTAATCAATGTCAATATTTTTATTTTATTAACCGTATAATTCATAGTTACATAAATATAAAATTTTACGATCAAAAAATCTATAAATATTGATATAATAACATTTGTCGGAAAACCCCTGCCAGACAAACTTTTCTCCATCCGCCAGTGCAGAATATTCGCAGAACAGCTGGTGATCTCTAAATGAATTGTAAACGAAGTTTCATTTTTACGTAAATTATGAATATTTCGTAGATAATCTTAAAACTTTCCTCATTTCTAGATAACTGGTTAGTAGTAGCTTGTCTTGTGATAGAATATTCCAGATAGTCGACACAGGGTGTTATTTGGACAAAATTCCACTATGCACTTCACAATAAGTTTTCACTAAAACCTTGATTATTTAATTAACAATTTCAGTTTCTTTCTTTCACTTCACCAATACAAATTTTTTAATGATATATATTACACCAATTTCATTATATCAGAACTTTTAAATTGGTCAAAAATTTTGTCACGTCAAGTAAACAGAAAAGTGACACAAATACGTAAGGGCATCTCCATTAGTTTCTTCCTCGTAGGGTGTGGTATGTTCCCCGATTGGTAGGAGACAATGACTTTTGTATGTTCATCCTTTTCCCTATAAGCACATTGCATTGAACTCTAAAAGGCAAATTCGTAGACAGTTCATTGAGCTATTTCGGACCTCGCAACATGGAGACTCGGGGAATGTTCTAATTCAAAGTGAGAATTTTCCTTTCTTTAATTTGAATCACTATCTTATACTTCGTGTAAGGCACTACAATATTTATTATATTCATAATTTAAGATATAAGAGTTCCCGCCGATCTAAACTATTTTCGATTAATTTCTCGATCTTGCGGCCAGCAAATACAATTGCGTTCTTATGTTGGTAGCTTTGTAAGCAAATTCAAAACCAGAAAGTACATGTAATAGAAATAGATGAACGTATAGGAAAATATCTCCGCACTTATTCTGGTTAAGCACATTCCAGAGGAAATCAACCATCTATTCCTAAATTGTATTTTAATAAATAAGTACAGGAAAAAAGTATATCCTTAAAAATATAGATAGTATTAGAAAAATACTTGAAATAAAAATATAGGCAAAAAAGGTTTTCTACTACTGGTAACAAAAGTTGTCTCAAAATGAAATAGCAAACGATCGGTCCATAGCTATATGTCAGTGGTAACAAGTCAAAAATTTTATTGGTGTGGTGAGTGTTGGGGTGGGGTGCAACCCAACTACTTAATGCGTGGACCGATTTGGATGGTGCTTGTTTTGTTGTAAATACTGGAAAAAAAATATTCTGTGGTGGGGCGTTGAATGGTAGTCTAACTTCGTAACGCGTGGACCGATTTGGTTGATTCTTTTTCTGGTGTATAGAGTATTGGTATCGCGACAACATTTTAAACGGCGGGGTTCGGGTGGAGGAAGGGGGGAGGTGAATGTCAACTTCTTAAATTTGGTTGATTCTTCTTTCGATGTATCGGTACCACGACAAAATGTATGGGGTGGGGTGGCAAGGGGTCGATATGCAACATCTTAATGCATACACCTATTTGGATGATTATTTTATGTTTAATGCATTGCTACTACAGTCCGTTTCAAAGTCACTTGGCGAAGCGTTTTTTTTTTGTTAGAAGAATGTACTTACGAGGTAGTTACGTAACTATTAGACAAATATGACGTATGTTTAGTGAAATCCGATTGATCTGACAGTCTGTTGTTAACTTTTCTACAAGGTGGACCAGAAATTTGGTGAAAAGTGCAATTTAGGCGTTTCATAAATATAAAGTCAGAACGAAGTTTAAGCAAAGTAAGGTTAATTTGAGTTTTATAGTTTTATATTTATTTGAAAAAGCACTTATTCAAGATTATAGATTAAGTCTCTATAGGAATATAAAAAAGGTGGAATTGATACCTATAGAGATACCAAACTCAGTACGATGAACATTTTGCGAAGTGCTTGCACTTTTTAGCACTATTATTATTTTGTCTAATGAGAAAAAATTAATTTGGACGGCCTAGATAATTTCAACTGATATTGGAGGGATTTGAGGAAGGAGGAACAATATTTTTCCAAGTGAAGCTTCGGTGGTGGTTTATTAATGGTATGGGCAGGATTCAGAACACTGAGAACTGTGACTTTGGCATTTCCCATATTTAAATAATCATCCGTATGGGAATCTCACATTTCAACAAGATAATGCCAATGTACATACATGCAACAGTACAAAATCGTGGTCCAGAAGTCATAATATCAATGTCCTTAACTGGCCAGGGCATCGTCCCGACCTGAAACCCATCGAAAATGTTTGGGGCATTCTCGCCCGGGAAGTTTACTTCAAAAATAAACGGAAGGACTGATGAACTGAAAGTGGTTATCCTGAGAGCTTTACGGAACTTGAGATACTCTACATTGATCAACTTAATCAAATTCATGCCAATTAGAATTTTTGACCTCATTCGAAAAAACGAAGGACCAACAAAATATAATGTAAAAAGTTAAAAAAGAAATTCAATATAATCTTATTTTCCTTCCGATGTTTAATCTGACTTTATCTTTTTGTTTAACATTCTTTGAAAGATAATAAACGATACAATAAAAAATAGTAGATTATTAATTAAAGAGTAATACGCATGCCATCACAATGAGATTTTCATAAAAAATGTTCCGTTTTGGAGAAGACTTGCAATTTTAAAAGTGACTACGACCTGTATAAGGACCAACAATTGAGGTGGGGTAGTTTAACTTTGTAATGTGTGGATGATACTGAATGCATAGAATATCTACTTGTCATGACAAAAAATGTGGCTTATGGTGAGAGTTGAAGAAGGTTTAGATGATTTTCATTCTGTTCTACAGAATACTCTTCCTGATTGGTAAATGATAAAAATTTTGAACCTATAGTGACTACGATGATTCTCTAACTATTATGCTTCTCCCTTGGTGGTAAAAACTTTGTATCTAAGGAAAGGGTATGAAAGGATAGCAGTGTTGTAATATGTTGCCGGATTTTCTTTTCTTTTTCCTTTTTTCCTACCTCTGCAACTGTTGAAATTGGTTTGTTCGTATGAGCACCACTTTTCGAGCCGTATATATACAAAGACACTAAAAAGTGACAAATAAACTAGTTATAAAAAAAAGTTGAACCGACTTCTCAAAAAGCGCTAAAAAGTATAAAATAATTTTTAATTTTATGTTTATTACGACATTTTAAGGTCGAAGGCGAACAAACAAAACAACTACGCAACTACAATCGAAGACACTTATAAAAATACCTAAACATTTCAGCTCACGGGATCATAAAGAAGGAGCATTAAATACTTTTGTTGTGGTTGTTTTGTTTTTTTAATTTGCACCGACTTCAAAATGTCGTAATAAATATAAAAAGAAAAATTATTTTATGTTTTTAAGCGCTTCTTGTGAAGTCGGTTCAACTTTGTTTTAAAAAATCATTTTTTTAAGTTGTCATGGTTAAGCTCAAGATAGAACAATTGAAGTGTCAGTTGGGCGGTTGTCATCTTTCAGTTGCAGTGTATTTATCTGGTTTATATAATTAATTTCATTATTTCATGTTTATTTTTTGTTTAGTTTCTGCTTGTGATCCTGTTTGATATTTGAGGCTGGAGTTTTATCTTCGAGACACTTGTTCTTATTAAAAATTAAAAATTTTAGTTGACTGTTGCACCACCACCAATCTGAATTATTGTCTGGTTCTGTCTTACGCTTTGAATCGCTTCTTAATTTGACGATGCAGCCTGTCCTGCATTCTAATTATTTAATGATCTTTTGTGTTTACTACAATTAATACAAGTTTATTGCATATCATTCAATAATAAAACCTCAATTTCACATATGAAATTTTTTCCGGATTAAATTATTTCTCTTCGACTTCCCTTTTTTTTTAAATATAGATCTCACACTCGTTAGCTTGTACTTGCGTTAGCCGGCCTGCCAAATTTTGAGTTTGTGGGCTTTACTTTGCGCTTAACTTTACCACATTTCAGCGTTATGGCTACATTTATTCATTTACAATATTTCATCAATGTGCTGATTACTACAAAAAAGAACTCAACAATAAACTAAATAAAAAAATTAAATAAAAACACTATAACAAATCATATAAAAACAAAGAACAAGAAGAGAATTCGCAAAATATAAATTCAGAAAACAAAAGTGCTAAAGTGATTAAAAATCAAATAAAAAGTAAAAAGCACAACAAAAACCAAAAAGTAACCTCAACAAAGCTGACTCCTCACATGATTACGCAATAGATGAAAATCAATGCAATTAAAAGCGGAATTAAGAAACCGCGACATCGACGTTATAGGTTCATTTAATCCATAATTAGTACGATGAAAAGGCAACCGAAGAAAGTCGTGATTCCTCAGGGAGCGAGCTGGAACCGATATGCCAAAACGACCCAAGAGAACAGGAGAATCAATGGACCCACGAATGCAAAAAGGATCCCGTCGTTACGGCGTCTCTTTTAAAGTGTGTCCAAGTGCAGGAGTTTAAGTCTATCAACATAAGGAAGTTATTCCAAGGAACGCCTCGAAGGGCAAACCTAACGAACCTCCGTTGGACAGCTTCAATGCGATTGATATGTGACACACAGAGCGGTGACCAGACTGGAGAGGCATATTCCAGAATAGGCCGGACAAAAGTGTAATATAAGAGCTTTGTAATGTAAGGGTCATCAAATTCCCTTGACCACCTCTTCACGAGTCATATTAGCCTTGTTGACTATGGCATCAAAATGATTCTGTAAAGAAAATTGAGAATTGAGTCAAACACCCAGGTCCTTAGTCTTAGTAACTCTTGTTAAAGGACAACCCTCTATGGTAAAGTTATATTGAAATGGAGACCTTTTTCGTGAGAAAGACATAGGTGTACACTTGCTAATATTTAGAGAAAGGTGGAAAAGCAATTCTGAAAGGCGTAAAAGTCAGAATTTAACAGTAGGCAATCGGCATTGTCAGACACAGTGCGAAATAAGCGTCGTCGGCATAACAAAGAATATTTGAGTTAGACAGTATCGCAGATACATCATTGATATAAATTATAAATAACAATGGGCCAAGGTGGGAGCCCTGCGGTACACCGGAAGTGTTGAAAATTGCAGCAGATAGAGCTCCACGAAAAGAAACCCTCTGAGTGCGTTCAGATAAGCACGAATGAATCCAATTTACAAAAACTCGCGGAAACCCAAGAAGGGAGAGTTTGAGAATAAGAATTCTATGATTTATTCTATCGAAAGCTTTGCTGAAATCAGTAAAAATACAGTCAACTTGCTTACCACCTTCAATTGCAGAAATACAGAAGTTTGGAAATTCCAATAAATTATTGGTAGTTGACTTAACCCTTATGAAGCCATGTTGAAACGGCTTGCAGTGGAAGTATAGAACATCGCAAATAAGTGCCTCAAAAATCTTGGATATACAACAAATATTAGGAATTGGTCTATAGTTCGAGATTTCACATTTATCACCTTTTTTGTGAAGGGGAATAATTAATGAGGTTTTCCAAGCTTTCGGAAAAACACCGCAACGAGTTGAGAGATTAAATAAATAACACAAAATAGGAGCAAGAACGGAACCACATCTTTTCATGAGTGAGGCAGGGATACCGTCAGAACCAATTGAAAAACTATCAGTCAAAGTAGATATTTTCTTCAAAATCGTAACTTCGTCAAGTAAAAGGTCTTTGGATTTGAGAGAAGTCGTTGTAAACCTCGTCAAATGGGTAAAATCCTTAAAGCTAATATCACAGATATCATCCAATAACGCAGTTTTAAAAAAATCGGCAAAAAGGTTTGCTATCGTCATGGGCTCATTGCTTTCGCTGCCTCCGAAAGACAAAGAAGATGGATAGCGATCAGAAAAGTTCACGAACCTCCAAAATCGCTTAGGATCGACTCGTAGTGACGCTTTCATTCTATTAATATAATTATTATAAGAAGACACTAAGTCAGATAAAAATTGACTGCGTAAATTGGAATAAGTTAAATAGTCAGCGTCGCTCTTAAAGGAACAAAACCTCTTCCAGGCCTTACATTTAATATTCCTTAAATGTTTTAAGGAACTATCAAACCAAGGCAGAGTAGAACGCAAGTTATTCGATTTAGAAATAGGGACACAATAAGTAAAACAGATAGACAGCAAATTATAAAAAGATCTTACGGCCACATTAATGTCTCGTTCATTGAGGACGCTACTTCAATCACAAGCTGAGAGCCAGTTGTTAATCACGGAGAAGTCAGCCTTAAAGAAGTTATAACAAGCATCATCTGGTACACAAGAAGCCATCATAACTGGATCAATGAAAAGAGCAATATGAAGCGCAGGGTGATGACCCGACTCCGGAACAATGGGCACCAAGCATCGTCTCACCAGTGCACTAGCAGGATCAGTAGAAAAAACGAGGTCGAGGAACATTCCATGATCATTAGAAATACTGCAAGTCTGTGTTAAGCCTGAAGAAGCAAGGCTATCTATAACAGAAAAATCAAACTGATTGTCAGACCGAAAAGAAGGAATGAAGCCATCATCCGTGTGTGAGAGCTCCCAGCCAACATCAGGCAGGTTAAAGTCACCCAAAAGTAACAATTCATCAGAAGGCATAAAGGTGTGTGAGAAGTCATCCATGCAGGAGGCAAACCTATCATAAACATAAGACGGAGAACCTGAAGGAATATAAGCGGTCGAAATGAACACAGTTTTGCCAGGCAGTTCAATAGCGATACATAAAACCTCCAAATCTTCGGAATTCGGGATTACAACCAGTCTGCATAGAACATCGCGACGCACAGCGCAGAGAACACCGCCTCCCACGGGCGCATCAAGCAAATCAGCATAACGATCACGGCGAAAAACAATGTACTCAGAGCTAAACAGCTCCGCATCCAGAACTCCCTGAAACAGCCACATTTCAGTCAAACAAATTACGCTGTAAGAAAGATCGCTGAGCCATTAAAGAGCCTAGCCGTTTTTGAACGAAGACCAGTTACGTTTGCGTAGTAGATCGACAATTCCGCAATCCGTTTTTTGAGAACTCATTGGCCAAGCCAAGTCGATTTGTTGGGACAAATTCTCGCACAATGGAATTGCGAGGCCAAATCTCACATGGGAGAGATTAATGCTGAAGTCGTGGTATGTGATAGCATATGCGGTACCTCTTTCCAAACCACATCCATGAGGAGAGGCTTCAGATCGTTCATCGCATGATGCGTGATATCTTTGCCCCTCTGTCCAGTAACCTCGGGCATCCCGCCACCTTCCAACAACTATTCTATAAACTTTTTAATTGAAAATGGACAACATGATTAGCACTATTGAGTCTCTCCGTGCCAATTCTGAAACCCTCTTGGCTAAATCTAATGAGCTCAAACCTAAGTTCTCTACCTTCACTGTCTTCTTTGATGATCTCCAAATTGCATTTCTGAATCCTGGCCAGTCATCCCCTAGTAATAATTTCACTGGAATAATGCCGACCCTGCACGACGTTCGGAGGGGTGACAAACATCTAAGACGTTACCCTGAGTCCTGGTTAGCGTCTTACTCCAAGAGTCTGAGTTCATTTCTTCTGTCGCGACGGAGGTTAGGGAATTAGCCTGCAAGGTGTCTGCCCATCCGGATGGGTCCCCTTTTGATTCTTCTGTCGTCCCTGCCCCTCTTTCTACGCATCGCACCATCGTCCTAAGCGCAATACCCAACGTCGAAACGGTGTCACTCTTCTCCGCAGGCTGAGGACCGTGTTGATATTCTTTCTGTCGGTGTATCCATTGTTGACCAGCGCTGCACTTAATGCGTTAAGTGCGGTTTCGCGCTCTGCTATTGTTACCTCTAATATTGCCTCGCAAGTTGATTTTCTCTCTCCACAGGACACACCTCTGGCTGGTGCCTATAGCATATCTCATAGCGCGGACTACACTCTAAAGACTGCACCAATGCCAAAAACATTCTTTGTTTCTGGGCTGGATCCTTCTAACTCTGTTGATGATGTGTTAAAATATATGAGAATGAGGAGCAAAGTTGACGACTCTGTACTTAATCTCTCTCACCTGACTCAGGGAAACTTATAGTGTTTCAAATTGATGAGTTCCTCTACTATTTTTGAGGTTATTTCTTCTCCGGACTTCTGGTCTAAGAATTCCATCGCGCACGAATTTATGTATCAAAAAAATTAAATACGCTATCACTTTACTATCAAAATGTTAGGGGGCTAAGAACTAAATTTATTTCAAGCCTCTCTGCTTGTTACGATATTATCATGATGAGATTCTTAAAGATTGCTATCAGGTATTTCGTAGTGACAGATACATATTCTGAGTCTGTCGGTCAATTGGCCAGACCCTGAAGATGAAATTCTTCTTCTTGGCGACTTTGATTTGCCCAAATTTCTTTAGGTACCAACATCCATATCGGTGACTACCTTCCCTCTTGTTATCCCACAACTAGGATTTCTCAAGTTTTTGACGCTATCACTTCCTCTGGTTAGCGCCAAATGAATGATGTGAAAACGATGGGAAGACAGTTGGATCTTATGTGTACTTCTAATTCGAGTAACACTATGTTCGAGTTCGCTAGTAATCAGTTATCTGCTATTGATAGTTTTTATCTGCCCATCTTCGTCTCTTTCTGCTACTACTACTACTACTACTACTACTACTAGTAGTAGTGGGGATCCCAATTTAGAGCACCATAATTATGAATTTAAGAAATCGATTTTATCTTAGATAACTTCTAATCTCCTTTTAGTTGATTTTTCAGCATTGCTATACAATAATGATAATGATGTCTTTGCCTCATTGTTTTAGAATAAGATTTATGATTTGTTTAATTCCTTTGTTCCATTAAAACGGGTGAGGTCCAACAACTCCTCTCCGCCGTGGTACACTGCCAAATTTCGCAGCCTTAGAAAGGGGAAGAACAAACTTTGAAAAAATTAGTTACGTTGTAAGAGTGCATCAGCGTATTCTGAATTTATGGACTATTATCACAGCGTTAAGGTATTATCCTCCGCCCTCTATAAGGAATACCTTGTTAGTGCTTTCGCGCTTACTTTAAGAAATCACTTCGCTATCCATTTACGTTGTCTTCCAGTAATAACTTGTCCAAAATAGCAAATAATTTTGGGTCATTTTTTGAGAGTGCCTTTTCTTCCGATAACTTTGAGCCTTGTGTGAATAATCTTAGTGATAGTGAAGATCCAGATTTTTGACGCTGCATCCGACCTCACGATCACGGGATGTTATTATGGACAAAATCAAAGAACTTAAATCGAACTTTACCTTCGGGCTTGACGGTTTCCCTCCTGCATTCATTAAGTACTGCTGTGATGCCCTTCTCACTCTATTAGCGATTCTAATGTGTGCAAATTTTTAATATAATTTTTTTGCAATATTTTAATTTATTCTCATTTGGAATTTTCATAAATTTACTTTCAGATAATTCAAATCAACAAAAATTTCGGACACACTTTCAGTAAAGAGACTTTAGATGAAATTAAGGCAACTATCCAGAAAACCCAAACGCAGCAAGATATTTATTCTAAATTATTCCAAAATTTTAATTTAGATTTAAGTTTTCAATGCTTATCTTAGTTTATAATTTTGAATGTATGTTATAGTTACTATTCATTAGCTGTGAAATTTTAATAAGTAGGTAATGTTGACAAAATATATCTTTTGAATAATTTAAAAATATCAATAGTTTTATTTGTGTATATTAATTAAATTTAAAAAATAAACCCCTTACAACATTTTGAAAGATTTACACAAAGAATTGTTATTACCAGGGAAGAATACTACATTAATGCTGAAGACATGATCAGGTAAATATTGGCCACTACCAGCGGCAGTATCGGCGTTAGGGTAGGGCGCGGTTGGGCGACCGGCCAGGGCGTCAGGGCTTGTTTATTGTGCCAATATATTCGCTTGTTATCAAATTAGTGCCATTCATGACGCTTTAATTACTTTGGCTATTGAAACTCAGAAAAGTGATGTTCAAGTCTCTCATGAGGATACTACTCTAGCCGAACAGTTCAAAAATTTCAGCTTTTTAGTTTCATTGGTTGTTTGGTATGATAAACTTATTCAAATCAATGTCATCAGTTAATCTCTACAATCAATAGACATGGATCTCGGTAAATGCACAGAAATGTTAAAAAAATGCTGCGCTTTCTTGGAAGAATATCAAAATACAAGCTTTAAAAGCGCCATTTTAACCGCGAATGAGTTAGCTGAAGAACTAGAAATTGAACCTGTGTTTAGAGCGACAACAAGAATTCGACGTGTTAAACGCCAAGCTGGTGAAACTGCTCGCGATGAGCCGATAACTTCTCCAGAAAAGAAATTTGAAGTTAAATTTTTCAACTGTCTTTTGGACACTACCATAAATTCACTCAATGAAAGATTTGAACAGTTAAATACTCGGAATCTTGGTCTTTTTTGTACAATATAAAAAAAAAATAAAGAATAAAGAAGGGGGAGGGCAATCTCAACCGTTTGGGAGTTACAGGGTGATTCATAAATTTCAGTTTTTCATGGTATGCACATTACTCTTTAATTTTTATCTCTTGATCCACCAAACACAGCCACATCGAACAAAAGCTAAACAACAACTATTCTAATGACCTTTCTAAAAATGTCAACACTACTAATCTTACTCCTATCATTGCACGTACAGTCACTTCCAAAAGTGAAAAAATTGTTTGAAATTACGTAAAGTTCAGCATTTTCCTAAATTTTATCTGAAATTCATGTAATAAGCCCACCTATTTTTTTAATCTTATTGGATTGCCTATCTTATTACCTTTCCAAAAAGGTGCAACATGGCAAGGTAGCCAAGGATGAGAAAACCAGCATCCTTAGAAATCTCTGACTACCTAATTATTTTATTGTACTTTAGGTAGGAAATTCTTTAAATAAACAAAAATTTTTAGATAATGTTTGTTTTGGGTTAACAGTTAATTAATTTTAATTATTGCTGCATAAAAGTTATAAAAATATTAGTGTAATTTTATTTTATTGCCGTTATTAGCTTGTGTTAGCTAAAATTCACATCCTTTTATCCTGGCGTTCTGTTATCTTGATGAAAATTTTGCTATAAAGAAGGGTCAGTCGGCAAGAGTACCTATCATAGTTGAAAAACAAATCAATAAGTACGGGTGTTTTCAAGCAAAAAATATTTACAAATGGTAGAATTTAAATTTGAGGAATACGAGGATATTATTTACATTTATGGTGTAGAGAGCGGCTGAAATATCAGAAGAGATTCCCTAACCGGCGAGCACCCCAAAGAGGGGTATTTATACGGACTTTCCAAAGGCTAACAGAAAGAGGAAGTCTAACTCCACAATAAATGGAGACACGACCCGAAACTTCGGGAACTTCTGCTAACGTCGATCACCAAATAATCAGCATCGTGAGGCAGGACCCTGAGACGGGAACGAAACGAGTAGCAACGCATTTAGAAGTGTCGTCATCTAAGGTTTGGAGGGTTATTCATCGAGGGGGATTACATCCATATCACCATCACCCAGCCCAAGGACTACTGGAAGGAGATTCCGAGAGGAGACTAAAATTAAGCACACAGTGCAAAGTTGACCTCACTCCAGCAGAGATTCAGTGTCAATATTTGGGCTGGTATCATCGGCAAGCATTTAGTAGGACCATCCATTTTGCCGCAAGTGCTTAATAGTATAATTAATGCAGACTTTTGTGGACAATACACTGCCAGATCTAATAGAGGAGAACCCTATGGATATTCTTAGGGGGATGTTTCACCAACAAGATGGAGTACCAGCGCATAAGGCTAACATTGTGAAGGAAATATTAAGTGAAAAATTTCCTAACCGCTGGATTGGACGAGGTGCACAAATTCCTTGGCATACTAGATCTCCAGACCTTACTCCATTGGACTTTTTCTTATGGGGAACAATGAAGGATGAAGTTTATTCAAGCCCTGATAAAATTAGAGAGGATTTAGATAGCAGAATGGGGAATGCGGCGACGAACATACGGCAGGGGGGGTACCCATTTGAGAATATAAAGTTGACCTGCGTTGCCCTGCACCTGAATGCGCGAGGTGAGTAAACAATATGCCATTCGAGTTCCCTCTCAAAACTGAGGAAATAAAAGTGTTCGGTTTTTAAAAGACACCCGGTATGTATATGACTTAGAATTTATTGTTAATTATCCTTCATTGTTAATATAATAGTTTAGGAGATGGGGTTACCTTATGGATGTTCGTTCCTTGGACTCTTTTCCAGATATGGAGTTCCTAAGGTCTTGCCAACACATATTATTTTATTTTTTGTTATTAAAGTTAAAAGTTGTTCAAGAGAGCAATAATGATATTGCAAAAAATAGGATGAAAAATTTAAACAAGATGTTTAAATTACTGACAGTGTTAATAAATGTGTCTACTAGAAAATCGAGAAGGCTGTACGAAGACAAATCTAATCTTTAACACTGCCTTCAACAGAAACTAGAGCAACTTGAAAGATTTAACTAACCTCAAAAATTACTCACTTCTGAAATCAAAAAATTTAGCGAAATCAAATGTAAGAAAAAATTGTGAAAGGAAAAGCGCATACAAATTTAGTTAATTTTCACTTTAATTATCACTTATACAAGTTATATACGAATCGGTAATTACAATTCACGGTTAATTAACTGTCATAGAAATAAATTATTCAGTTACAATATGGGCGAGAAAATAGTCAACGGTTAATGAATTTCATACAGGAATAGCATTACCGTAAAGGCATAAATTATTCAGATGAAAAATTTCATTAATTTGACTATTTGCGCAATAGTTGGCCCTAACTGATTTTTAAATCTTTATTCTTTTACATATAATTACAATTCACTTCAATTCAAATTCACTCAAAAAAAAAAAAAAAACATTCATAATTACACTGCTGAAAATAAAATGGTTAAGTAAAATATAGTTCAAAAAAAGATTGCATATAATTATTAAAATTCCGTCACCAAAATGTCTTTGTAGTCAAATGCTAATCTAAGCATATCTTGACTACTTACTTTAAATTCACTTTAAATTACTTCAGATAAAATTTGAAAATTGTACCGAAATTCATTCACGCAATAAAAATGTTATTTTTGAAAAAAATTGAATTAATGTTTGTTATAATACACAAAACTTATAAAAAATTAAACCCTCGTACTATTCACCGAATTATCAAAATTATCTTCACGAAAAATATCAAATTTACCAAAATTAAATTTTTCAAAAAGAAGATAAAAACCTTTTTAATTTGCAAATGGCTGCCAACTCAAAATTTTAAAATAAACTTAGCACACTTCACTTGTTTTAAAAATCACTACTAGACTGAGGAAGAATTGACATTTACGATGCCCTTTTATGCTTTCTGCTGTCGCCATTTCCCCTCCAAAAATGTACAAATTACCATTATTTTGCATATTTCTAACTAAAACTATTTTGCAAAATGGTTTTGTTAGGTTCCTTATTATTTTTGTGAATTTATTAACCTAACTTATTAAATGAAAGGTATAATTTTACGCAGAAAATTAATTAAATTAAAAATGTCCTATAAAATGGCGACAGCAGAAAAGCTCATAACTTCAACGAACTAACCCCAAATCCTTGCGCCTTTTTCCATCTCATTTTTACCTTGTGCATCTCTTTCGCACTCATTGGTAAAATATAATTTAATTAAATCGCGAATTATTCGAATTTCACGTAATTCACCGCGATTCGGGCATTACTAAAATGTTCCCCGCGAAAAGCTACCTCGATTTCTGATGTCATCCGCTGTCAGAAATTGAAGTAGCTGTCAGTTCGCGGTTTTCAAGTTGTGCCGTGGTCGCGATTTTTTTTTGTTAATTACGAGTGAATTAAGTATAAAAACTAGGTAAGTACGTGTTATATTCGTTGTTTGTGATGTGTTGTGCGTGATTTGTTAAAAGAGTGGGCAAAAACTGCCGATTTTTATGTATTTTGAGTCAGGTGCATCGGCTGTCACAGGTACAAAAGATGCAACATTATTACCTGTAACTGATGCACCTGACTTCCCAACACATATTAATCGTATTGCTGACACCTCCTTTACGATTTTATGTGGTCAGGTGTCAGCAATATGCAACATATTTCATGTTTTATGCATGCCATGAAATGTGTGTTGTTGTTGTTGCTAATGTTCCAAGAAATTTGTTCACAATTTGTAAGTTGCAAATTTCTTGGAACTTTCTTGTTTTTGTCGTGTAAAATATATTAAATTATTTCTTCTTTCTTTTTTCAGGATGTGCGGGACAGGAGGACGAGGAAACGGATGGCCTGTGGACTTCCCAGGCATAGCAGGTAAGTATAGTTGAAAACATTATGTGAATAAATTTTAATTTGTTTTTATTTTTCAGGGATCATTGAACAAAAGTTATTTAATGAGAAACCTTTAGAAAATTTTAAACAATTTGTTCAGTTCGTACTGTTTTTATTTTATTTCGTAATAAATGTGAACAGTACCTACTACTATTAAATTATTAATACTACCCTCACAGGAAAATTAAAAAAACATTCAAAGCGTATTTGATGTGAAAATTTTTTAGTCTGTATAAAGTTTTACGATAGTGTAATGCATGAATAAAATTCGTTTGTGTTGAGTATTTGTATTTCATGCAAACAAAAAAACTCATGGTAACGTATTTACGTCATCACTACCATCTAAGCCAAAAATAACTGATGCCTTGATTAAATTATTTCGTTTAGAAAAATTATTTTTTACTTAAAATAATTTTAATTTTAATTATTCATAAAGATATTATTTGTAAAATAGTAGCAACCGCTACAGATAACATTCGCTCGTGTATTGGTTGAACAAGTTTGCTTCGGCGTCCATTCAGGTTTGTAAATATGCTTTTCACTATTCAGTTTAAGTAACAATTAGGATTGATAAGTTGTTTTTTTTAATCGTTTCGATTAAATAAAATGACCTATCGTACATGGTACAACATAATTTCGAAAAAAGAAAAACTTTTTTAACTCAATTTATTGAAAGATGAAAACATGAATTTTGTAACGTGCATGATATTGGTAATGAAAACGGAGATAGTTCACGATGTAAGGCGCATGCCTTCATTCCTCTTAACCTAAATCCCTTCCAGAGTAGCTATGCTTACGCATCATAGAGTTATCCCCTGGGCTATGGCCACAACTTAAAAAAAGTATCACATTTTAGATGAGTCGGCGTAATGCTTGTACAGGCAACCGGGTCAAAATCGGCAGATTGAACCAATTTAGTGTGCCAGCCATCGTCCTCCATCTTGTAAGGGCGTACATTTTAAAAATGTTCAATGCCAGGTTCATGTGTCGCATTTCACTTATGACAGACGCAATATAATTCTTGGCATAAGTCAAAAGTAAAATACGACACGTCAACCTGAACAAATAAATACAACAAAATATATTATATTGTAACTTATCTGTAATTTCAGACTATCCTCATCATCTTTCCATTGTTTCACGAAGAGGATTTCACGCAATAGTCCACGGCACGATCTCCTGCTATGCCCCGAAAATTTGTTATTGTAATAATGTCAATGACTCAGGTTTATGAAGGTTAAGATAAATTTGTTAAATGATTGAGGAAAGGAAGTAACGATGTACGCCTCGTTTGAAAGTGTCGAGCTCATAAGGCGAGGAAAAAACAGAAGATGGGAAATTGTTCGTGTTGTTCTGTGCAGCGGTTGCTACAAATATTATTGATTATCTTATTTTGAAATATTTAACTTAATCCATAAAAATTATTTTCTATTAGTCCATACAAATCAAATATCTGTTAAACAAATTTGGTCAATCTGTACAATTAGATAAATTTTGATTAGTGTGAAGCAGTAACACCTCTCATCAATATTCCTGTAGTATTGACTCAAGAGTGTAGGGGCGAGGGCGATTTAAAGTTCTTGTATCGCGCGCTGCGATGTTACTACAAGGAATCAGGCTAACAAATTCATAATTACTTTGGAACTAGTGATAGAGAAGTAAGAGGCAACACATATTTCGACTGCGTATACTGCCTTTTCTTCAACTTTGTATTACATGGACACTGTGGTATGCCGGACCTCTGCACAAATAAAGAAAGTATAAGAGACTCTGCGCTTGATACTCCCTTGTATATCAATTCCAAATAAGATGGAGTGAAGTATTTTTTACAACTCTGTAGAAAACATTTGCCTTTTTAGGCATTAGATAAGACTTCTGGATATCTCAATACATACCATAACAGTAAGTGAATTGGGTATATTTCTTTCGTCGAGAGAAATGGACTGATGGCGGCTGGGTGTATTTTAAAGGATATTTAACGAATTATTCCTTAGATAGTGTGCCTGAGCTGACTATGGTCTCCGACGTCATGCCGGCCAACCTCTCCGTGTTTCAATCAAGGTGAAGAGAAGTGAAGCTTGGAACTTCCATATAATCCCCCGGGTGGTCTCATCTGGTAAACCGACGAGTTGCAAACCATTGAAATGGTTCGGGTGGATATGCAGGGCGGATCTCCTAAATTCAACGCATCATTGTCACTAGGAGAACTTGCTACTGCGTTCCAAGCGGAAATGTCTGATCACCAGACACTGCCAACTAAGCACTTGGTACAAAGCAGCTGATCCCTTCTGTAGAATATGTTTGGCGAAGGACCAGTAAGAGTTTTCTGAGTAGGGGATTATTAGCAGTAATAGATTTAGGATTAAAACAAGAGGCTGAAGGTAGAAATGAAACAAAATAATATCAGAATTAATACCTTTTAATATCTAACGAACTTTTGAAGACAAAAGCTCAAAGAGAGCTCCACGTACGTATAACATTTGTTTTACTTTTTAAGCACTGTGCATAATCTAACAGTATTAAAAAACTAACATTCAAAAGGATCCCATTGGTTTTCTATCGTTCGTTCTACTTATTATTCTCGCTATATAAAAGTATTTTAAAATAGTTTAAATTAAGCACGCTTTATATTTTGTAGTAGGACTATTAAGCTTTTTTAATAAATTTAACTTTTGTAAGTTTGATAGTATCAAAATTAGAGTAAATTACAAAAGTACATATTTGGTGATCTTATTTAATTTCTTAAGATAAATAAAAAAAATATATAATATTACATTCATTTAAAATATTTGTAAATTACTGCCTACAATACTAAAAATTCCAAACTATCATACTTTATCTTCTCTCCTTCGAAATATCAACCTAAAAGTTTAATAAATTAGAATGGTTTTAAGAACTTTTTATTAAGTTTTGTAATAAGTCTACGAGTAATAGTATAAAACAAAAGAAATGAAGCATTACACTTTTGCTGCCGTTGCTAACTTCAAAATGGTTTTGAAGCCATTCTAGTACAACCTCTTCCTGTTCGTCATAAAATTCAGGGTAATCTTTCACCATAATTTGCTCAAGTCTATCGTTGCTCAAATTTCCGAGATATTTTACTTTTTCCAATAAGTCCAGGTACTATAAAATTAACATAAAAATTTAAAGATTAAGAAAAGATTTTGTTATGAATATAAATAATGAAGTAACCTACAAACTAATTTTATTTTCAAATTCAAAAGGAATAAATAAAAATTAGGAAATATTTCTAGTAAGATAATTCAAATAATAAATAATAATCTGGATATTTTTTCAAACCAATAATACTGCCAGAAAAACATACATACAATCAGAGCACGTCTGAAAAAGCACCATTAAACCACATGTCGAAATATTTTGACGCAGTACGAAAATGTTTTGAATATTTATTAATTATACATTCGGTACTGAAATGTTTTTGTGTGGATGGTGTTTACTTACGAATTGAAGTTTAATTGTACTGGAAAGAGTTGCGAAAGGATATTTCTCCAAAATAAATTTTTGAGTCGTCGGTGGAGATAATGTTTCGGTCTTCAACCCAGAGGACCTAGTTTCGAATCCCAGCGGCGGAGACCCGTGCTTGTTTTCTACTCACAACAGTTTACAATAAAAATGCCATGTAAGTTGCAAAGAAAATATCGGTGGTTCAGAATCCACTAAATTTTAGGTCCACTTGGAATTTTTGCCTCGAATCGGATGAAGCAATTCTCACGCCCCATGCCGCACGGGAAGGGAACTTGAGAGAAAGTTCTGTTAGAACTTTTTCTTTTTTTTCCTGTTTTCGAATGGATTCCAGCGAGCAGACACGAAAAACAATTATATTTTTAACTTTGAAACAGCATTACAAAACCAAAATTGTGGAAAGAATTCATTTTTGTTTTGGAATGTTTTACCTTTTTATGGGAAAGAAATATTTGGACCGTAACATTTTTGAAGAGCAGTGTTCCGATTTAGCGCCCTGATACACCTCATCCGCCGTACATATAAGGAAGTAAGTATTGCAGACCACATATGTTAAATAATTGTTTGATCTGCATACTTTTGGAATGTTTTACCTTTTTATGGGAAAGAAATATTTGGACCGGTTTGAGATCTAAAACCGCGCTGCTCTTCTCCTCCTGTTCGTCCGATGCCGATATTGTTTGCCTGACTGAGACTTGGCTCTGCGCCGGGATCTCTGACTCTGAGCTTTTTGGACCCGAATTCCAGGTTTTTCGAAAATATCGCTACCTTTCCGACCCTTGTTCTCCTGTGGGAGGTGGCATCCTGTGCGCGGTTAGGGGGGGCATCTCGTGCTCGGTCGTTGACATTTCCGATTTCCATGACCTTGAGCTTCTGTGCGTTGCCTTGAGATTTCCGGCCAGAAGCCTATTTGTATTAACTGTCTACATTCCCCCTTGTTCACCACCCGCAGTTTACGAGTCGCTTGCTATGTCTGTTGACAGTCTGTCCGACTCATTACTTCCCTCGGACGATATTGTGCTCTTTGGCGACTTCAATTTTCCCGGCATCAGTTGGGCACATTCCCTAGATGCCGATGGACTTATACCTTCACATACATCTGCTCCTCAATTCGCTTTGACCTTTTTGGACTCTGTAGCCTCTTCCGGCTTGGCTCAATGTTGTGATGTTCCCAATAATTTGGGTAGGTTTCTTGACCTGGTGTTTTCGTCCGACCCCGATGGTACGATCGTGAGGAGATGCCTGGTCCCCCTGGTTCCTGAATCAAGTCATCACCCTGCTCTTCTGGTCACAATGTGCTTCGACAGTGCCGCTGCATCCCCTCCCGTGCTCGGTGACTTCTACTTCAACTTTAAACGCGCTGACTTCTCGTGCATTGATGACTGGTTGCTTTCCTGTGATTGGTCGGGCGTGTTGGGAGAGCGTGACGTAGATCTGGCTGCAAGCGCTTTTTATGATCTTCTTTATACTTGTTTTACCCGGCTTGTTCCCATTAGCATTTCTAGGTCCGGATCCCCTCATCTGTTTCGTCCCTGGTTTGACGGTGCCTCACGACATCTGAGGAACTTAAGGGGTAAAGCTTGGAAAAGGTTTTGTACCTCAGGAAGCCATGAAGACTATTTGGCGTACTCTGACCTTTGCCACCGTTTCTCTGCTCGTCTGCAGGACTCCTATGCCGAGTACCTGTCTAATATGAGAACTACGTTGCGTAGCGACCCCAAACAGTTCTGGAAATTTATCAACTCGAAGCGGAAATGTGACGCCTATCCTGCTTCTTTGAGGTACTGTGGCTGCGAGAGTGACGACGCTCCCACAATTTCTAATTTGTTCGCGGATTTTTTTCCGAACTTCCTTCTGTGATTCTCTCTGTGATATTCCCTCTACTGATTTTATCCACTTGACGCGACTTCCGCCTACCTCTCTTGAGCCTAATGACTTAGTTTTCGACGATGCATACGTTGCTGAACACTTATCTAAGTTGGCGGAGGGCTTTACTTGTGGTCCGGACGGTTTACCCGCTTCCTTTCTGAAGAAATGCCATTCATCCCTTGCCAGCGTCCTTTGTTACTTGTTCAATCTGTCCCTGAAGTCTGGCCGCTTTCCTGAAATTTGGAAGACTTCTGTGTTGATTCCCCTCCATAAGAAAGGGAATAGGTCTGACGTCTCTAACTACCGACCGATCGCTAGCCTGAGCCACACCTCAAAAGTTTTTGAGTCTCTCGTTGGTGACGTTCTTCGATTTCACTGCAAGCCTTTCATGGGGTCCTTCCAGCATGGTTTCCTCAGGGGGAGGTCCACGACCACCAACCTCCTCGAATTCATTAATTATTCTTTACCAGCCGTCGAGGCGGGCAAACAGGTCGACTGTGTATTTACAGATTTCAGCAAGGCTTTCGATAGGATCGACCATGGTATCCTGGTCTATAAGTTGACTCTTCTTGGGTTTCCTTCCTGTTTCATCAACCGGCTGTCCTCTTACCTGTCTGGTCGCACCCAGCGTGTCCAGTTTAAGGGAGTCCTCTCTGATCAAATCCTTGTCACTTCGGGGGTGCCACAGGGCAGTATCCTTGGTCCACTCCTCTTCATCCTATACGTTAACGATGTTTCGCTCCTCCTGACCCGCAGTAAGATTCTGTGCTATACGGATGATGCTAAGATTTTTCGCATTGTCTCCCACGAAACAGACTGTAGTACCTTGCACTCTGACCTAGCTGTGTTTCACGACTGGTGTGTGCGCAATTGCCTTCCTTTGAATGCCGACAAGTGCACCGTTATGACCTTCTCCCGTAAGAGATGCCCTTTCCTCTTTGACTACACCGTTGATGGCGTTACCTTGGGCAGGGTTGATAAGATGAAGGACCTAGGTGTGGTCCTCAATTCTCGCCTTTCATTCGAGGATCATGTGGACTCGATCGTTGGCAGGGCTAATTCGATGTTGGGTTTTGTTAAAAGATGGTCTAAGGAACTCGATGATCCCTACTTAACTAGGCTTCTTTACTGTACCTTCGTCAGACCGATCTTGGAATACGCTAGCCCCGTATGGGCTCCCTATTTCGCCGTTCACGTCAGCCGCGTTGAGGCGGTGCAGCGCAGATTCCTTAGGTTTGCACTTCCCTGGATTGATCCCTGGTTACTTCCTTCCTATATTGATCGCCTGGCGCTGATTTCTCTTGACTCCCTTGTAAAGAGGCGCAACATCTCCAGACTACTATTTTTGTTTGATTTATTGCAGGGAACAATAAATTCACCTGATTTACTGGCGGCAGTCAACATCTCTATCCCGCAACGCTCCTTGAGGAATCGCAACTTCCTGCACATCTCTAGTCATCGTACTCTGTATGGGATGCACGAGCCCATCACTTCGATGTCTCGC
Organism: Leptarthrus brevirostris; assembly: GCA_964036015.1. Taxonomy (NCBI): domain Eukaryota; kingdom Metazoa; phylum Arthropoda; class Insecta; order Diptera; family Asilidae; genus Leptarthrus; species Leptarthrus brevirostris. The sequence continues at coordinate 138,208,585 of OZ038371.1, read as the reverse complement.
CTCTTCAACCAACACTTCGCCAGCTTCGACTTAAATCTCTCCAGGCTGCAGTTGAGGGACCTGCTCAGACAGCGCCTTTGTTGACGGCTTTGTTGGCTTGTTTTTTTTTCGGCTCTAGTATGTAGTTTAGTTTATAAGTTTTTCACTTACGCTGTAGTAATCTATGTGATGAATCTGAATAAATGAAATGAAATGAAATGACTCTTCGGATGCATCACCATCAAGAGTGTTTATCCAACATTTGTGATCAATAATTTTTTTTTAGCGGGAGAGGTGAAAATCTTCCAAAAGACAACGGACAGTCCATGACCTCCGGTAGTGCGAAATTTGTACTCACTAAAAACACCTCTCTGAGGATAAGCCGAAACAGACCACATAGAATCGGGTCCCTTTTCGTCCCCTTGTAGTCTCCCTTAGTGGGGGCAACTGAGTATCCAGTTATCCCACGGTCGCCACTAACCTCCGTTTCTTGGGTCACTGCTAGAATCCTAGCCTATCTGCAGGAATGCATGTTGTCCCACCGTCTCCAGTGTTTCTTCTTCGTCTACGCGTTAATTACTACCTTCACCCCTTCTCTACCTACAGCATAGAAGGGTTCCAGGCCATAAAGCTTTAGTCCAGAGCCAGGACAAAAAACCTCCTCCGGATTAACCGTAGCTCACCCTTCGGAAGGCAGGTCTACATCTTCGACTGGTCCGTGTATCGCGGAGATAGCCAATTCGTTACTTGGCTACGTTCTAGGATGCATTTCCCGGTTGCTACCACTTGGAGGTGTAACTAACACTTGAGAATGTCCAGATGAGGATCGCCGTATCCTAGATGGCTTCAACTCGTCCGTCATTCTCCAGCAACCGTGATCACTCATACTAAATTGCAATACCTCTCAAAAATTTTACGTCCCAAAATATTTCATCAGACTGACGGATAAGGAAGCACAAAATTTTATCGTCGGATGTGACGCAAACGCACTCCAGACACTAGTTGGTTTCTCTCTGATACCCGAAGTGATATGATAGTTTCGCTTCAAGTTCCTCTGAGACGTTGACAAGGTATCTGCAGACTGCAAAATTGTATTTAAACTCAGCAAAAGAAAAAATTTGTTAAGCATTGAATATATTACAAGTAAAGAGAAAGCAGTTTCACGAGTATCTTTCTATAATATTTGAGAACGTAGAACTATTATGGAGGCTACAGATGTAGAAATACGCATACCATGGACAAAAACAATGCCAGAGATTAACTTACCGCACTACCTCTGCTGACGGGTAAGAGAATAAACTGACTTCATTATAAACATTTTCAGACGATTCAATGGATTACTACTCATTGAACGCATAAATTCCAAAAAGCTTGGATGCAGATCTGAACGTATCTTTCTTGAAGTCCGCCATCGAACCTATTTGTGAAATATACGTCTTGTCACTAAATAAGGACACAATATTGATGAGAATGAGTTATGTTCTCTCAAGATCAACTCCACTTACGACAGTTTGAAACTGATTGAAAATCCAATGACGTCCTTCGCAAAACTGGATCAAAACTGCTATCCTATTTTAAAGGATATGATACAAATTTTAGTGACCTTGCCAGTATCAAGAGTCACTTGCCAGTATCAAGAGTCACGGAGTTTTCCAACTCTTAGTCGCTTGAAGTGGTGGCTGAGGACTAGAATGGGTGTGAACAGCGTCTTACAGGAGTAGCGCTTATGAATTTCCATTACTATTAACTATTACTATTACTATTGACAATGTTATAAATAGATTTAATAGCATTAAAAAGGGAAAACGAAACTTTGTGATTTAATAATCTTTGTTCTCCAATGCACCTGGGTTTTGTTTTTTTACTTCGGGTAGTCGCTAGGGCTTCACGGCACCGACAAAAGGCACATCTCGGTGAAGACGATCTTCCAAGTACAGTCACTTCTACAATTAAAAACGTTTTGAAATTACCAAAAATTCAGCATTTCACCAATTTTCATTTATTTTTATTTTTATAAAATCACCGATCTCACTACCTTTTCAAAAAGGTGCTGGAAGGAGGTTCGCTTGTCCTATGTGGGTTACTATCCGACCAGATATGGAGGTCGTGGAAGTTTGTGATACCATCCCCAGTGAACTGCGATTCAACGCCCCTTCTCAATATCGCATACCAGAAGCTAAATGAAAAATTTGAATTTTTTCTCGGAATCTCCTTGCAGTATTGCTTTGACTGGGATATGATGATATCAACGTCACCCTGGTGGATGAGTAGCCCTCCAAACTTTAACTGAAGACGATTTGCCTCTGCCTTGTTTCAGGGTCTTAATTGACGATGGTGATTATTTATTTCGGCAGAATCTTTAGATGTTTCAGATCGTAATTCTGTGCTGTTTGAAGTAAGACTTTCGGTTTCTCGTAACCTTTGGAAAGTCCGCGAAAGGACGCTTTTTTGGGGTGCACGTCGATCAGACAAAATTATTTCATATCTCTTCAGTCTCCTCCACAATAAATGTTAATTATATGCTCGTATTCCTCAAAAGAAAATTCTGTCAATTTTTAATAATTTAAGCTTAAGAACACCCATAATTATCGATTTTTTTTTCAACTATGATCGATATTCTTCCTAATTTTTAATGCAAAATTTCTATCTGGTACTGTTAACAGAATTTCAGGATACTAAACAAACACGCCAACATAAAGTGCAACAAAATAATTAGTTAGTCAGGGATTTCTAAGGATGCCGTTTTTCTAATCCTTTCTCTACCTGTACATGTTGTAACTTTTTGGAAAGGTATTAAGATGGTAAATAAGATGAATTTCGGAGAAAATTTGAGAAAACGCTGACTTTTTAGTAATTTTAAAACATTTTTATCACTTTTGGAAATGACTGTACCGGTAGGAGTTTGATCAACATTGTTAGGAATTTTGGTAGGGATATTGGGATGATAGTTTTTTTTATGTTTGTTTGATGTCGCTGCACTGAGTAGATCAAAGGATAAAAATTAAAGAGTGATGTGCATCATATGAAAAATTTGGATTTATGAATCACCCTGTAGCTCCTAAACGGTCGAGATTGCCCCGCCCCTGCCATACAATTTATATTTTTGTAGGTGAGATCTATCTTCCCACTTATATTGGCGCACCTTATGCGAAAAACCCTGAATTTCTATTTAAATTTCCATTCACACGGTCCTTAAAAAATTACTTCTCAGGCTTAAAAAAAGTTTCCGACTTCAACAGCCCATCCGTGGAAGGGGTGAGGGATAAGGGTAAGATATTCTACACTTAACGAAAACCCTTTTCTTCAATATTCCCTGAGAGAGTTCGTCCACCTTTTGCGGATATATCTAGTGGCTGAAGTATCCACTCTTTTGTAAATGCGAAAAAAAACAATTTCGACCAAACTATACCCGAAAAATCACCAAAAATGTTCATAGGTCAATTAAGGATGGTTCTCTCTTCTATGGGCAAAATGAAGAATACGGGTATGTGGAGATAATCTCGTAGCTAATTAACATTGCAGCTGCATAACATTTTCTAGAATATCATCGAATGATCTTCCAAACAAATAAAACAATTCATTGATATTGCACTTGATTTTTCCTTCTTCCATTTTAGATATCTATCTCTCAACTCATATGGAATAGTGAGAAGATGAATAAATAAGTAGTCAATTCACTTAAAGAAATATAATAAGAACTATACAAATAAATAAAATGCAAAGAAGTTGCTCAAAGTCATAGTTCTTTAGTAAGATAATAATTTACCAACTTACCGCTTGTTTCTCTTCTTCCTTTTGAACTTCATGTCTCATAAACGCAATATTCTCCCATAGGTCTTTAGTTACATTGATAAGTTTATTATGATTTTCCTTGATGAAGTCAATCACAACGCCAAATGCATCAGGATTTTTCGCAGTGCTCCCTATAACAAAATCTCTTTCTTCTACACTATATGTTATGTTCGGATCTAAAATGCTGTCCAGGAAATACCTTATTAAATTCGTATCGTTGGAAAAGGCCAGACATTCTATAAGGAATACTCGATCTGTCGTGTTACTGTTGGCTAGTTTTACAAAAACACTTTTATAATCACTTTCTGTTGCTACCTTCAGTCCCTCGCGAAGAATCACCTTTTTGATTTTTTCATCTAATTCTACGTTACCCTCGATGACGTCCTTAAATTTGTTTCTGGCATACTGTACACAATCCTCAAGTCCAATATTGCAGGCAAATTCAAATAGACGAGTGAGTAGGTTATTATCCAGTGCTTCATTGTCCGTTGAGAAAAGACGCTGTTGCCGTTTGCCTAGGAACCATTTGATTTTGTTTCGAAGAAGATTGCCAGCATACTTCTTGAAAAGTTCGAAACTGTCAGTTTCTTCAAGTTCGAAGTAAATCGACCGAAGTGTATTAACAGCTTCATCCCAAACAAGGGCGTCATCTTCGAATTTAAGGTAATTAAGGAACTCAAATGCAATAGCAGCTTTTAGCTGATTATGAAGGAGCAAAAAGCCGCAATCTGTGATAAGCTGCATTCTGTTATACCTTGGAACTGATTTTGGATTATGCTTAAGAGATTCGGTAATAAGTTTCCAGTTCCTTTCATCGTAGTTTACCCGATAAAGACCTATACGGTCTTTGTTTAAAACGAGCCAATCATCTGGAAGCAAAGTTCGATTTAAAAGTTCTGGATTGACCTCTAGAGTTTGCTGTTCAGGAAATATTAAATCGGGCGTGGTAGTGTCTAAGTCGATGTTATTTGCCGTCATTAAAGTGATTGGAATATACCAAAGTGAATTGTCATCGCTTTTGCAGCTCGAGCTTTGATATAACGTAAAAGTACCATTTTCATAGTGCCTCGTGACTGTTACTAGAGGATAGTATTCGTGTTGTACCCATGACTTCATGATTTTTCTAACAGCCCCTTGTTCCGAAAAAAATTTTACAGAATCTGTTGTTGCAACTTCCTGCAGTGCATCAAAAAAGTCATCCTCCTCTACAGTTGAAAACTGGCTAAAGATACAAGATTTTTATAATCAATATGGCTCAATACAAAAATAAGATCTTACAATTTCCGGATATATAAAGTAACACCTTTCTTGAATGTTGATTCCGAAATAGCGTGTTCAAACATTTGAAGAACATAAGCAGCTGAAAATTCAGAAACACTTATTTAATATTTACAAAAAATACGCGAATCAGAAACTTTATTTTATACCAACTCCTAAAATAAAAAAGAAAATTAAATATAAAATGTTTCTGCATAATTTCGAAATAATGGAACTGAAGATACAAAAGTTATTGGAAAGCTAAGATCTAAAGAGAGCTGTATTTATATTAACGATTTTTTGTATTTTAATTTTTTCTGCTAGCGGCGTAGGTTGGAGATCAGAAAACAGGATACTTCTTCTATTGTAATATTTGTTGTCAGCTCAACTAATCCATAGGATAAGAATATCTTTCGTGTGATTATCTAATGATCCAGAAACAGATCAGTATTCGCTGAAAACAGCCATTTTTGAGTTCAAGGAGCATTTCTACTAACATTTGGAAACTGGGTCTTCTTTTCAACCATCTTCATGTCGAAAAAGAGGAGATTCTTAATCTGAAAAATTTGTTATGTATGACCGGGCATAACTTCGTAACGGGTGCATCAATATTCTTTTCTGCTTTTTATACTATGTTCCTTCTTTTGTACTAAGCTAGGCTTTGAGACATGTGGACCGATTTCGGAAATTATTTTTCGGTTGTATAGATTATATACCTCCTTTCGTACCATGATAAAATTTTGTTCCTAGGATATGGTAAGGGAAGTCATTGTAGCTTATTTTGTAAAATATGGATAGATTTAGAAATTTTGTTGTTGTTGTATATTAGTACAGGGAGAGGTCGTGATGCCTAATCTCGTAAAACAAAGCCGATTTGGATGAACAGTATTTTATAAAATTTTGAACTTAGACGATGGAGGGGCGAGATATTAATTATTATTTTCTGCTGTAATATGCTCCCTTATAAAATCTTGGAAATTTTGTCGATATATTAGGCGGATTGTAAAGTAGTACCTCTGCAAATTTTGCAAACGCATTGTTTCGAACCTAAAGTGCAGAACTTAAGATGGCATGCAAAATATCTAACTTATTTATCTGTTTACAGCGTAAATTTCTGCTTCAAAAACGATAGTAAACGTTATAGTCCAGGGAAGTAAGACTTTTGACTTGACACTCACTCATCCAGCAAACCGACACGGTTTTCATGTAATATAAGCCTATAGAAATAACCCTTATATAAATGCTACAGAAAATTTTTCGCGGTGTTCGAGTTATAAACAAATAAAGTCGAAAAATTGCAAATTTTCGCGTGGTTTTTGAATTTTGTTGATAAACGAATTACTTGAGAAAAAATTCATAGTAATCGCTTTGTAGGGAATAGAAAAACCTACTAAATGTGGTTGGAAAATTGTAAAAATGTTAATTTGTTGCTTAGAAAATTGCAAAAAAACCATTAAAATCTTAGAAAATTTCAATTAACAATAAAAAATATTAATTTAAACGAACAAACTTCATATTTCGTAGAAAGGTAGGTTTAATAGTGCTCTATAAGTAGTAAAAGTTTCACAACGATTCGTGGACTAATTTTTGCATAATTCAATTTGTTTATCCCAGAGAAGCTAATTTTGCAATAACGTAGTACGCACAATTTGGAACAGAAAATGGTTTTGCTCATCTCATATTGAAGGGGAGATGTTGCTCTACGAATACAATTACTTAGAATATTAAAAAAAACATTTTGACTATTTCAAAATGACGTTACAAAAGTGTTATTATTTTTACCTTATAAACAAATAAAACTCCGTTGCTTGGGCTTTTTTTATATATTGCGTTTTGATTTTTACAAAGCTGGCATTTTTTCACAAATTTAAAGAAAAAAAAACATCCTAGGTGCTTCCTGAACGAATTTCGTTTTATATAAGTTATTCTTAATTGAAATTTTCTAATATTTTAATGTTTTTTTGCAATTTTTAAGCAACAAATTAACATTTTTACAATTTTCAAACGGCATTTTGTAAGTTTTTCTATTCCTTACAAAGTGATTGTTTCTCAAATAATTCGTTTATCAACAGAATTCAAAAACCACGCAAAAATTTGCAATTTTTCGACCTTAATTGTTTATAACTCGAACACCGCGAAGAATTTTCTGTAGAATTTATATAAGGGTTATTTCTATAGGCTTACATTACATGAGTGTCAAGAACAACGCATTTTTTTTGCTTATTTCCCTGGACTATTAGTTTGAGTTTAGAAAGTAGGTATTTAAACCGAACTTTTGATTTTTCGCATGGCCACAAACCTCGGGTTGCTTGGTTTAAGTGGCATGATCGGCATGACTAGCAGTCCAATTAGCACTAAAAGCGCCGACCTGTAAGACCTGGACTGTTGGTCTCGGCCTATCATAGATAATGAGTTAGAAGTCCTGAGGTGTCGACGAGGCGTAAGAACTACGTTAAAGCCAACACGAATATCCCAGTAACTTTCTCCTAGTACTTGCTAGAGCTAGTAACTTTCATAGAAGGTGAGGTATGGTTTTTTTCAGTGGTATTGATGCAGCTGCGACAGTATTTCAATGGGAAGCTCAGTCTGGCCACATGCTCACCTCTTAAACAGTGGTATATGAAGACCGCTTCGATGTTCTATTTTTGTTAAAGATTCGACATGTCGGTCCAAGGATGGCACAGGTTGAGAAAGCACTCCATCAAAAGTTAGCTTTCACTAAGAAGTACTGGAAGACTTCTCTTTTAAGGGAATTCAGTGGCATTGAATGTCCTCCTCTCCGGAGTAGTGAAGGGCAGAGTGGTAAAATTCAGATTGGGTATTGTGTAATCATCGCAGCAGATAATGCTTTCGGTGCTTGGCTGAGGATTTGAGTGTAGCCATAAGGTTTGACCACCCTGCATCCAGTTTCTTTCACTCACTGTATGCGCCTGATAGCCAATGTGGAGGTCAGGAAGTAGGAGGTACAACAGAACAATAAGAGCATGGGTCCGAGTAGTGCGTAATGTAGCACAGATGCAGGCGATTCTTTGCATCTTACTTAATTTGGCTTTGTTATATCTCTTTGCCATAGTTGGCTACGAAATTAGGGAGCCATTGGCGAAGATGGGACGTACCACTGCTATTAATAACCACAGAGTCATTTTAACCGCAAACCCAGATTTCAATAAAAGTACGATTTCGGTTATAGTGCCAAATACGACTGACACTTTATTCTGTGGTTTGCTTCCAGTTAAACTTGGGATCTGAGAGCACTTCGACGGACTTGACTCTGAAGAGTAGATGCCCATTTAATTTGTGCAAGAAAAAGTTGGGTACTTTGGTTTTAGTGGCAATGAGCAATTTAGAGAGAGAATTTGCACCATCTGCTGACCTTGTTCAGCGCATTCTACGTACTCTTATGATGGAATGGGATTGTTAAATCATCGGATTAGGCGACAGCCTTAATTTTCTCCTGGTCGAATTTTAACAATGTTTCGTTGATTGCGATAAGCTAAAGTAGAGGAAACAGAACTTCACCCTAAGGTGTACCCTACAGACTTGCCTTACAATACGGCTGGAACCTATGCTACCCTTGATCTTAGCATCATCAAAATTCAAAGAAGGCTGAGAATTTGCTTCACGCGCAGCTCGGCGAAAGCTTCAAGTATAGATTCAGAACGAACGTTACTGAAGGCTTTTCAATGTCAAGGAACGCTGAAATAATATATTCTTTATATTTTAATGACTGTTTAATCGTACATGTAACCTCATGAAGAGGCATCGCTATGGATCTTCACTTGCCGTAGGTGTGCTGAAATCTGGACATACGGTTGCCGTGTAGAGTTTGTCTCAGGTGAAATTCGAGGATATGCTTCAGGGTTTTGCAAGTTCGTGATCCCGTTTACCAACCTAATGAATGAATAGTACCTTAACATTTGTGGAGGTCTGAGTAATTAAGTTAAGAGCTATATAACCCCTGGCCGTGTCTGTACCATTATTGGAGTAATTTCATTTGGCCCAGGGATTTGTAGGGGCGAAGCTGCTTATATATGTGCTCTTATCTCTCTGGTGACGACAACATCAACTTCACTCTCTGAAATGTGACTTGTTACCGAGTTGCAGGTTGCCATTTGCCGCTGTGCTTTGGCCATCATCTCTGCAAACCGGGAAGTGAGCATCCATTAGAAACTTAAACGAGCTTTCTTTTCAAAAAAGAGAGGTTAGTTTGGACAGTATCTTGTTGAGTCTACTTGATTCCCTAGATCTTTCAATTGAATGGCGATACTCCATCCAAGACTGCCAAGCCTGTTTCATGGCTTCTTTGATACTTTTTTTATAAACCTTAAAGCAATCTTTATAAAGTTTGTAGTATTCATGCCTGTAGCGGATGCTGAAAATCTGTGGAGTTATCTTCCTCAGATTAGGAAGATGTTCATTTCATAAGAGCAGTAGGGATCTTTTACTATACTTTAAGCGGCAGGAGTCGTTCATTGTTTTTCCAAAAATTACCGGTATCATTGTTTTGTTTCTCTTCTTCCTTTTGCCAACTTTTGGTATTTTTAGGATTAGAATTCATAGAAAAACATTACTATTTATAAAAGGTAATAGCATTTGTAATGGGAATATTTATACTGGTTTATTGGACAAAACCAACCTGCTTGCTGCTAATTTTGTTGCGAACTTCTACTTTCTCATTCACCCCTTTAGTAGATCACTACTAAATAAATTCCGGTGTACCCCAGGGTTCAGTTCTTTCACACATCTTATTTCATTTTTTATTATTGAAACACACAAAAATATATGGCCACAGAGTACACTATACAATATAACGTACTGTTAGACAAAGCAGGATTCACTGTAGATAGCACGACATAGCACGATCTGTTATAAAATTCTTATTAAAGTAAAGACCTTGGTTCTTCTGGCTTTTGCTTATACCAGTTTAAAAAAAGGGGCCTAAAACGTCTTAATTATTTTCAAATGTGACTTTATATTGACTGAAGCAACAATGCAGTATTCAGGATGGCATATTTAAGTGGCAAGTACAGATTTAATCTAGGTGGTATAGCCTTGTTTTGAGGAAATTTTTTAGATATTTACATTTGCCTGAGGAAAACTATACCTTGTATTTATGTTAAATTTTTTTAAATTATGCCAAAAAAGATACATCAATCAGGTTATTTTAGGTGTTCCGTGCCATAATTGAGAATGTATTTAGTTCATTGTCTCTCTGTCCATATTTACCCCGAAACTATTGAAATAAACAGTTGAAATTTGGGACAAAGATAGGAATTAGTGGCCGAATCACATGCGTGTTGTTTTGAAAGATAAATTTTGATTTGGCAGTGTGAGTGTGGAGTGAAATCGAAAGTAACAAAATTGTTGTTCAATGTCATTCAGTGGAGGTGTTAAGTGAAATTTTTCTTCGTAAGAATTAAAAAAAAAACATCTAAAGTCAATCCCCTATCCTTATCGTCATAGGTACAACTTAAAAAGTTCTAAACGTTTTTGGAATATTTTGTAGATTAAATAAAAATTATCACAAGTGCCATTATCTTTGGTAATTTATCTGATACATAAAAACCATTATAAAAGACGTGACTGGCTGTATCTGTTTTATTTGACACCAGTAAGGACTTGAAGCTTTCTCGCTTTATTAAAAACTTTACTTTCAAAGTAATAATAATTATTATAAGTTGTTTATAAATTTAAAGGTGCCTAAATACTTGCACAATACTTGCCTTTAGAATATGTAGCTTTATTAAAGGACATGTTGATTTCTCTCTCAGTTTCGACGTAATCCGTAATACGTTGCTCATATAAATAATCCCAACTACGGAGGGCCTCAGTAGCTAAAATATAATCTCGAACATTCAGTTCGGGATATACCTACAAACTTTCAATCTGGATTAAAATTATAAGAAATTTTTTAATATACCTTACCAACTGAATTGCTTTGGTACCATAATATGTAGCAAATCCTTCATTTAACCAGACGTATGTCCACCACTTTAGAGTAACTAAATTCCCAAACCATTGGTGAGCTATCTCATGGGCTATAACCATAGCTTCAATGTTGACACGATAAAAGTTAGTTGATTTTTTAGGAAAAAGCACATCTTCCCGGTAAATTATAAGACCCCAATTTTCCATGGCCATCCCCGAACGACTAGATATACCAATATGATCTATTTTTGGTAAGCAATAATTTACACCAAAGTAATTTTGCAGTTCACTTAAGGTCGATTGAGCTATTTCTAATGCAACCTGTCCTTTGTTATCGCTTTCTGGGGGATGGAATATTCGTTGAGTGATGTTGTCCTTTTGTGCTTCAATATATTCAAAATTGGATACAACAAATGCTACATTATAAGTCGACATAGGTGGGGTTTCCAAAAATTTTGTTGTTGTGGTACCATCTTCGCTGAAATAAAAACAAAATGATGAAGTTTTTTCTGCAAAACCAGCTCTATATATTATTTTTTATATATTTCGAGCGCCTTAGCAAAACCGAAGGCTTCTCTGACCACGTCTTATAAAGAGGGCGGCAATATGCGTGATGTTCCCGGCAAACCATATGTAACGCCTATTTAAATGCAGTGCATTCAAAATGCGTTACTTTTAATGCAGAGGTAACGCTTTTGTTCAGTTCACGCAATTCGAAACTCGAAGCCAACAGCGACGATTTTAGAAAACGGCATCAGCTATTTCAAGTTTGCTTTTCGGTTCACGTAAAGCGAAGCGTCGAATATCGCTTTCACATAAAACCGCTAGTAAGAAATGTGGAAAACTTAAATGGAACCGCCAAATTCATATTGTACATTTTGACATTAAAATTTAATTTCTGTTCAGGCAGTTATAACAATATTTAATAAAAGGACAAAAGCTTCTGTATTTAGGTAGGAACAAACATGTTAAAATATATTTTACTTGAAAGAGGCTTTTTTGGTGCTCTCATAAATTTCTTGCTATTATGTTTTTCGGTTTTTTCACAACCTGGTGCATCACTGGATCCCGAGATTGAGGTCATTTGCACTTCCCGCCTGTTGCTGGATTCTGCCTGGTGTTATTTTTTGTTGATTTTGTCGTGTTTCTTCATCTTTCCAACATGTTCCGATGCTGCTTGTGTGGTGAATCTGATGATGGCGTGGTTCTTTGCGATGGCGTCTGCAATAGGTACTACCATCGCAGGTATGCTAAGCGCGGCGCTAGGCAAATTGCTGACTTTACCTGCCGCGAATGTGCAGGCGTAAAGCTTTGTCACATACTTAGATTCTTCAAGCTATCATTTGATAAATTGCATGCTTTCATGGAGGGATCTGAAGTTGTTCTCAACGAGATGAAATCTCACTCCCACAACTGGAGGCTTTTCCAGGGGTCATCTCAGGTTGATGTGCATTCATCCTTAATTCGTCCAGCTCAACTGCCACGGTGGGTTTTTATCTCCCGCATTCATCCTGACACGTTAGTGGAAGATATCATCAACCATGCTTCCGACCGTATAGGTGTACCTCGTGACCATATGTCTTGTAAAAGGATTACTCCTTCATTCATCAATGGTGGAAGTGCTTACTCACCATATTTTAAGCTGCTTATTCCTGAGGACTGGTACTCTGCAGTGTTAGATTCGTCAATCTGGCCTCCGAACTCTATTTTGCGAGAATTCATTCCTAAGTGTCACCCGTCAGTTTCTAATTCAAAAAACTCGTTAAGGAGATCTCAGTATACTACGCCAACGTAACTGGCTTGCGTTCCAAGATGAATAGACTCTTTGTTGCCTCGGCCAATTCCGGATTCGACGTTATATGCCTCTCTGAAACCTGGCTTTGTGGTAAGATTCTTGACATGAAACTTTTTGATTCTGAATTCCAGGTTTTCCGGCGTGATCGCCACCTCTCTTGTATGGATGCTCCTGTTGGTGGTGGAGTCCTTTGTGCAGTGCATAGTGAGCTTTCGTCAGCTTCGGTAGAGATTCCTGGTGCTGAGTCTTTGGAGTATGTCTGCGTCTCCTTACAGTCCCGTAACAAGATCACTTATGTTATGATCGTCTATGTTTCACCTCCTTCACCGTCTTCGGTGTATGAACTTTTGTCTTCAGCTGTGGAATGGCTTTCAGAGATTATATCTCCTTGCGATGACCTTTTTCTGATGGGTGATTTAATATTTTACCCATATCCTGGGAGGTTGACCGATTTTAGTAGGGCCTTTGATCGCATTGACCACAAGTTACTTCTTTTGAAGCTTACTATGTAAGGTTTTCAATCTCTTTTCGTCCAATGGATTTCTTCTTATCTCTCCGACCGAACACAGCATGTTCTGTTTCGCGGTTCCCTCTCTCGTGAAATTTCGGTCACTTCCGGAGTGTCTCAGGGCAGCTATTTGGATCCGCTTCTATTTATTATTTTTATTAACGACATGGGCTCCATCTTAGCGAACTCGAAAATTTTATGGTATGCTGACGATGCTAAAATTGTTCGTGTTGTCTCTGACTTCAACGATTGTTTTACGCTGAACTGTGATCTTCAATCTTTTAATTCTTGGTGTATTGCGAACAATATGCATTTGAACGTTGATAAATGTACGTTTGTCTCGTATTCAAGAATAAAGACTCCATTGATGTACGACTATTCTGTAAGTGGCATCTTGCCGACCAGGCTGGATATAGTAAGGGATCTTAGTGTTATTTTTGATCCACATTTGTCTTTCATCGATCACATCAATTACATTGTTAACAGGGCCAACGTTTCCTTGGGATTCGTTAAGAGATGGTCGAAGTAATTTAACAATCCCTTTATCACCAAGCTTCTCTTTTATACCTTCGTCCGGACCGTTTGAGAGTATGCTTGTCCCGTGTGGTCTCCGTCCTATGCGGTTCATAGCGCTCGTATTGAGGCTGTTCAGCGCAGGTTCCTCAAATTTGCATTGCATGGCCTTCCATGGAATAACCCCTTGATTCTCCCCGCGTATAAAGAAAGACTTGCTCTCTGTGGACTCCCCAGAGGATAGGCGCAGCAGATCTAGGACTTCCTTTATATTTGATATCTTGCAGGGCTTTGATGACTCACCTGAACTACTGTCTAAGTTGAACATCCATGTTACTATTCGTTTCTTTAGACATAGTGACTTTCTCCAGGCTCCGTTTCACCGCACTAACTATGGTTTCAATGAGCCATTGTCGTCAATGTCTCGCCTTTTTAATCGTTTTAACAACCGTCTCGATTTTAATCTTTCTAAGTTAAATGCGAGCTATCAGCTTCGTTAGAGTCGTTTTAAGCTAAATGTGTTATTTTGTTATATTTTTATTTAGTTTATATACTTTTCTTTTCTTGTTATATTTTAATTTCTAGGTCTTTTGTAAGTTTATTTGGATCCTTACTTTTATTCTTGCTTTTTTCGCTTCTACTTTCATTTTTGCTTTCGCTTCTGTTGTTGAGTAATCAGCCTATGATGAAACTATGTAAATAAATAAATAAATTAATAAAAATCTTTTCTCCGAGCTATCTGTTCCGGAAAAGTATCAATAACCTCATCAAAGTTTAAAGATCGGGCTATACAATTTTGAATAGACAGAATAGCCAAGTTAGGTACCCTGCCTTGTCCCATAGAGTTTCTTAAATATGTTTTTATAAATTTTAGTTTGGAAAATGATCTTTCAGCACTAGCTGTAGTCACAGGAATTGTAACAAACAACACTAATGCAGTACATACTTACTTACAGGAAAACTGCACGACATAAAATGATTCTTTATTATTAATAAATCTGCAAGTTCTCTAATACACTGAGACTTTTTTATTTCATCTCTGAAGGTGAGAATTTCCCTGGCAAATGATTCAGATATGTATTTTTTTATATATATCAACAAATTCTAGAGCTTTTCTTAATAGTTCAGTGTAATTTAAATTTTGCAAAGTGGCAGGTTGCAAAACACTGAAATTGGAAACAATTTCATTCATTGGAAGGAAACGCGATTTCAGTTGATTAATAATGATGTCCAATAATCGATAAAATATGTTTACTTAAAACAAACTTTCCGGATCTTGGTGACGCTGATCTTGGCAAATTTCGTCAAAATGGCGTTTCACTTTCCACTGACGAGTTTTAAAAAACTCGGGTTGATGTACCATTTTTCTGCTGTCTGATGTCGATACCTTTCCAATTCTTCCAGACAAATTTTCAAACGTTTTAAGGCATTTGAAAGATCGGTGGCTTTAGACTGAAGTGCTTTACAGGATGCATCGATAGTTTGTAGAATTTTGCAATGGAAAACCAATAACATAATAAAATGCTAGTTCTCGATCTTCTTCTAGAGTGAAATAGCTTCATTTCTTTCATCTGATTTGCAATTTAACAGAATTGTTTTCGTTAGAGCTTTTTGACTTCAACAAACCAAAATTTTAAAGCAAAAATAGCATCATAACGTACTGCCCATCTGGTGTGGTTCAATGTTTTCAATGTTATCGAAGTTGAAGACTCCCTTCCTTTATCAGATATAAAACTTGATAACTTGATAACTTTTGATACTATGCCCAAAAAAATTATAAATTTGTTGAACTGTTTCAAAAAAAAATGTTTCGTATCAATAACCTCTCTTACTGCATCATTAAATACCGGATTTAAGTTATGAGCAGCACAGTGAACATATACCGCATTTGGCTCGATATCTTTTATGAGTTCTTGAACTCCACCATAAGTGTTTCATTTTGTTAGCACCATCATATCCTTGTCCTCGAAACTTATTTAGAGGTATATTTTTGTCATTTATGGATTTAATAATTTGGTTAGACACTGCTAAGGCAGTTTGGTCCTTAACTTCATTAAATCCTAAAAATGACTCTTTAATGACGAGCGCCTTTGGGATTCCATTTTCGTCTTTCTCGATCATACAATAACGGAAAAGTTCACACATTTGATCTGTTTTTGAAATATCTTGAGTCGTATCGGATATGATAGAGTAATATGGTGCGGCATTTATTTCATTTATGAGTGCATTTTCTATTTTTAGAACCAGAACAGAAATGAGCTCGTTTTGTGTTTTTGGACTTAAGTATTTTATCTGGCCCTTTGGTTTACTTAACAATTCTTATAAAATCGGATCATATTTTGCTAACAACTCAGCAATACTCAGAAAGTTTCCTCGGGAACTTGGATTATTGCTATCTGCCTTTTCTCTGTGGCCACGAAAAGCTAAATTATACGTTGAAAGTGTCAGAGTAACATCAAGGAGTCTAGAGAGTACTTGGCGCCAAAAAGATTTTTCTTTCTTGATCATGGACTCTTGCTCTTCACCTAGTGTTCCATGTAGCCGCCATTGTTAATACGTAAGACAAGAATCCAGGTGAATTTTCGATGTCTCTTGTCTTTCTATGGCGTCTACAATGTGTTTCCAGTCGTCATAGCCTTCCATCCAAACATTTTGTATTTTTTACATGCCCGATTTGCGAATAACCAACATGGTTCACATGTTCGCCTTCTGAAGTATTAAGGAATAGGATAGCCATGTACATTCAAGTTTCACGCCAGACTTGGAAACTATATAGTAATGTTTTTTCTAGGAAAGATCTATTGTCACGGTCTTTTAATAAAGTACCCTTAGGTTTACAATGTCCGTTTCACTTTACCATTTAGTTCTGTAAAATTACCCTTATCAGTAATATATGGTGAAGATGCAATATTGTTCACACTAAAATATGATTCACTTTGATTTTTGCTTGTACCTTGTTGTGGGTGTTCTGGATCTGGATATACACTGGTGTCGGGTGCTGCTTCTGCTGTACTGTTAGTGTAGGGTGTCACAACTCTACAGTAGTAAGACTATTACGGAGAAAAGAAAACCCCTTTGGCCCGGAAGAGGGGCACAGGACGGTCTAGAAAAACGAATCCAGCAGACGATCGTGAAATACGGCGCATTAGTTTGAGAAACCGATTCAAAAGTGCGGTTGAAATTCGGTATGAGGTTTTGCGATTCCACAACTATCCGACGCCGATTACGAGAGGAAGGATTATTTGGTAGGAGACCGGCCAAAAAACCGCTGCTTACCTAGAAAATGAAGAAGGCACGACTCCAGTGGGCGAAACAGTTTGAAACGATCCCAATCCGAGGATTGGCGGAAAATAATTTGGTCCGACGAGAACAAATTCAACCTGTTCTGCTCATATGGCTTACCGTATGTGCGGCGCAAGATAGGGGAGCGATTCAGTGACGAATACCTGATAAGAACAGTTAAGTACCCTGAAGGCCAAATGGTGCAGGGGTGCTTTTCATACTTTTTCTTTTTGGGTCAGCTTGTAATGGTTAATGGAATGATGAACGCCCAGAAGTACTGCGACGTCATCCCGGAAAATTTAATACCATCGATTGAAGAGCATCTTTCCTACACACGCAGTGTCATGTTCCAGGATGACTCTGCCCGTGTCATCGTGCCAAAATTGTAAGTAAATTGATTTTATTAAACTTTACTTCGTTAAAAAGAACAATTCGTCATCATTTTCTGATCGAAGGCTTTTTTATTTTTCCAGGTTCAGGAACTTCTCCAGGAACATTAAACCGAGCATATGGAATGGCCAGGAAATTCGCCGGATTTGAATCCGATCGAGAATTTATGGCTTATTATCAAAACCAAGGTAGCAGCCAACCATCGAAAAATATGGTTCGAAGAAATTTCAATGGAGGATGTCCGACATCTGGTTGACTCGATGCCGTCAAGGATACAAGACGTGACAAAGACGCGCAGAGGCAGCACTGGCTATTGAAACCATATTGCAATTTTAGTGTAAGATTAGTACTAATGATGTCCGAAATTTAATTGATTTTTGTGAAGCCGTTATGTAAAAATTTTTTTTTAAAGTGTACAATAAATAATAAAGAAAATGTTAAATGTGGCGGTAGTTTCTTTCTATTTCTCATATTTCTCTTCAAATGAAGCATTTTTTTGTAAAATCAACAGAAATAGGCGGTGGGCATCTACTTTAAGTGAAAATCATGCATTACATTTAGAGAATAATAAATACATTACTTTTCACAGTTGTTCCGATTACTTTTTTAAAATAGTCTTAACTACTGCAGTTTCTATGACCGCTGCTGTATGTGCCAAAAGATTTTAAAAATTCGTCTTTATTAAAATCAATAGATCAAAACCTTCATTGCAAAATCCTTATTTAGATAAGAGAAATATTTCACAATTGATTACTATGAATAGAACAATAACACCTCTATAGACCACTTAAAACCTCCTTTTGTGGAAAACAAGAATAATCCAAACAAAGAGATGAGTAAATACACAAAAAAAAAATTAGATTCCAATTTAAATATTTTTTTTTAAGTGATAGACATTTTCACTTAGTAGAAATAATGTAGCAGTCGCTGCCACTTCTAAATAATATGTTTTAATCAAATTAAAAAAAAAAATTATTTTTCCAATTGTTACTAAACGAAATAGTTTAATCAACAGTTATTTTGTTTCGGACTGTAGTAATTTGGATTTCACAAATGAATTTTATTCAGTCACCATACTATCATAAAACTCTATACAAACTCAAATAATATTACATCAAATACGCTTGATTATCTTTTTAACCTACTTCCCAAAAACAAAGAGGTTCTAAATTCGACGTGTTTTTGTTTTATGTCTGACCGGGCATAACTTCGTAACGCCGATTTTGATGATTCTTTTTTTTGTTAGGAAGAGTATGTTCACCGATTAGCATGTAAAAAAAAATTGTTGGTAGAGTGGGGGGTGAGAGTGAAACCCAAATTTGTAACGCGTGGACCGATTTGGATGGTTCTTTTTTTGTTGTACAGAGTATGATCCCCCAGTTATAATAGGAGAATAAAATTTGGTCTAGGGTATGGGGAGTCTAACTTCGTAACGCGTGGACCAATTAGGATAATTCTGTTTCTGTTGTGCAGAGTATGCTCCCTGGTTGATACCACGAGAAAAAAAAATTTTGGTGTGTTGTGGGGTGAGGGTGGAAACTAACTTTGTAACGCGTGGTCCAATTTCGATGGTTCTTTTTCTGTTTTATAGAGTGTGATCCCCCATTGCTAATAGGAGAATAATTTGGTCCTCTGGTGAGGGGGGGGGGTAGTCTAATTTCGTAACGCGTAAACCGATTTAGATAATTCTTTTTCTGTTGGGTAGAGTATGCTCTCCGGTTGATACAACGAGAAAAAAATTATGGTGGGGTGGGGGAAGGGGAGGAGGGTGGAACCTAACTTTGTAACAGGTAACCGGCTTCACAAAAAGCGGTAAAAAGCATAAAATAATTTTTAATTTTATATCTATTACGACATTTTGAAGTCGGTGCAAATTAAGCAAATAAAACAATTACAGTACCCTAATTGAAAATAACACATAATACTACTAATGATATATCTGCGATACTGTCTAACTCAAATATTCTTTGTTATGCCGATGACGCTAAGATATTTCGCACTGTGTCTGACAATGCCGATTGCCTACTCTTAAATTCCGACTTGGACGCCTTTCAGAATTGGTGTTCCATTAAGGACCTTCCCCTTAATATTAGCAAGTGTACATCCATGTCTTTCTCACGAAGAAAGTCTCCAATTCAATTTAACTTTACCATAGAGGGTTGTCCTTTAACAAGAGTTATTAAGACAAAGGACCTGGGTGTTTGGCTCAATTCTCAATTTTATTTCCAGGATCATTTTGATGCCATAGTCAACAAGGCTAATATGACTCTTGGTTTCGTGAAGAGGTGGTCAAGGGAATTTGATGACCCTTACATTACAAAGCTCTTATATTGCACTTTTGTCCGGCCTATTCTAGAATATGCCTCTCCAGTCTGGTCACCGCTCTACGTGTCACATATCAATCGCATTGAAGCTGTTCAACGGAGGTTCGTTAGGTTTGCCCTTCGAGGCCTTCCTTGGAATAACTCCCTTATGTTACCTCCTTATGCTGATAGACTTAAACTTCTGCACTTGGACACACTTGAAAAGAGGCGCCGTAACGCCGGGATCCTTTTTGCTTTCGACTGCATTCGTGGGTCCATTGATTCTTCTGTTCTCTTGGGTAGCTCTGGCATATCGGTTCCAGCTCGCTCCCTGAGGAATCATGACTTTCTTCGGTTACCTTTTCATCGTACTAATTATGGATTAAATGAACCTATAACGTCGATGTCGCGATTTTTTAATTCCGCTTTTAATTGCATTGATTTTCATCTATTGCGTAATCATGTGAGGAGTCAGCTTTGTTGAGGTTACTTTTTGGTTTTTGTTATGCTTTTTATTTGCTTTTTATTCACTTTAGCACTTTTGTTTTCTGAATTTATATTTTGCGAATTCTCTTCTTGCTCTTTGTTTTTTATATGATTTGTTATATTGTTTTTATTTAGTTTTTATTAAGTTTTTTTTTTGTAGTAGTCAGCTCATTGATGAAATATTGTAAATAAATAAATAAATAAATAAATAAAAAACTGAACATTTCAGCTTACGGGATCACAAGAAATGACGATTAAATATTTTTCAAAAATGAAAAGGAAAAAACACTTGTTTTTTCTTCCACAAATTAGGAATGAGATGGATGTTTCGACCGGAGTGCAAGTGGTCATCATCAGCGTGGCGCTTGCACTCCTTACCACGGACATCCATGAGGAAAAGTCAAAAACTCAACTCCTATAAATACTCAGTTTTAAATCTCTCATTCCTAATTTGTGGAAGAAAAAACAAGTGTTTTTTCCTTTTCATTTTTGAACAAATGACTTCCACCAAGTGCTGCTGAAAGGTAACTTTCTGTTCACACAATTTTTAACCATTTTTGGTTTTATATGAAATTGATGGACTTAAAATCCTCTTCATATAATTCATACTCAGATTTAAAACTGAGTATTTATAGGAGTTGAGTTTTTGACTTTTCGTCATGGATGTCCGTGGTAAGGAGTGCAAGCGCCACGCTGATGATGACCACTTGCAGTCCGGTCGAAACATCCATCCAACACCAAGTGCTGCTGAAAGGTAACTTTCTGTTCACATAAATATTTTTGTTGTAGTTGTTCGGTTTGTTTGATTTGCACCGACTTCAAAATGTCGTAATAGATATAAAATTAAAAAATATTTTATGCTTTTTAGCGGTTTTTGTGAAGTCGGTTCAACTTTTATTTCAAAAACTATTTTATTAATATTTCCTATCAGAGGATTCGGTTTGCATATTTTAGTTTTATTTGACCGCTAGTACTATACAGCAATAAAGACAGTCCGAACGATAAAAGTTTATTTAAATTATATAAATAACGGTTGATTCCTAAATTATAATATTTAGTAGGTTTTAGAGTGGTTTAGGTGCTGAGCGGCGAGAGTTTGGAATACATACTGCTAAATTTGCTTCTCTTGATTGTCATTAAATAAATACTTTGCACTTGGACTACTCCGACGATGTGTATCTTATATGCAGCAAAGAAAGTCATGTAGCTGAAGGCCGGAGTACAGGTGGACGCAGAACGGGGCTTAAGACTATTTCTGTAAAAATCAAACTTATGAGTTTGTACTCCTGGAGATAAAATTAAATTTATCTTGAAGAGCAGCAAATAGACATTTGAATTGATTTTGCTGTCTCGAAAGCATAGTAACAGCAGATAGTGCGAACTGCAGCAGATGTGCAGGCTCGCATCAAAACGACTAAAGGTTCATTTAATACTCTTGATGCGCAAAGCTCCGGAGTTTTGAATTGAATGTAAAATCTGTTTTGTTAAATGGTTGTTTAACATAGAAAGTGACTTGTAAATAATATCTAAAATGCAAGCTTTTGTCAACCGGTGTCTTCGGTGCATCCTTAACATTAATTGGAGGGACGATATTACCCACGAACACACAGTCTCATCAAGATGGTATAATCAAGGGTATTCTAAGACCAAGTGGCAATGGATAGTCCGCACACTAAACAAAGAGCCAATTAGACTTGAAATCGTCTAGGACCCACGAAAAACGCCGATCTCGACGACCGCGCATCACATGAAAATGATCCATAGAGAATTAAGGTATCCAGATCTACAAGTCGTGGCATGGGTTGAGAGAATTAGCGCAGAATCGGACATGTCAAAGGGTTGGTGTAGTAGACGTTATAAAATGGTTAAAACGTTTTAAATGGTTAAAGAAACCAGATAGAGACTTAGTCTTTCCCCAACCCTGCGTGAAATTTAAAAGCTAAACGTATAGTTTTACTTAGTAATTAACTCTATACAGCAATAGTAGTCGTATCTAGAAAACATTGAAATTAAAATTTAGAAATATGTTCGCATTTAACATTATCACTTTCGAAAGAAAATAATTGGTATTAAAAAATCCTGGCTTAAGCGTAAAAACCCAGCACAGATTGTTAGTCATCAATGAGCGGGGTATTTCTTTCGTTCTCATGACGCACAAAAGACTTAAATGATATAACAAGTAAAACGCACAAGCTGAACTATTTAAATATGATATATTAACTGACCTATCTATTGGTTTTCCATCCAACGGCATATTAGATATCGCTGAGTAATTACTTCCATGTACTATCGTTATTGTGAACTTTGCTTTAATTGCTGGCTCATCATAGCACGGAAAGACACACCGGGCATAAGTTGGTTGTAAGTGAGTTGTTGCAAGCCATCTGAAAAGCTATTTGAGATATGGTACTAAATATTGTTATTTATGAAATTTACATTTTTGTATGGTCCGAATCATAGTACGATGCTTTGTAGAAGCCACTTTGACGGTCACTCAATATTGAATTGTACTTTATTTGTAGAAGATATTTGTTTTCCGGAACGAGGTTGAGCGGTTTGATTCTTGATAACACGGTAAAATGTGCAGTTTTACTACAATACTCGTATTCGAGATTATTAAATGTATTATTATTCGCTAAGTCAACTAAGGTGATCTGTGCGATATTAAGATTCTTGACATGAACGACAATTCTATCTGTGTGATTCACTGCAATTAGATAAATTTTGACTGAGCCAGTAAAGTCAAATATGTTTCGATGAACATTCGTGAATATCTCCAAATCATAGCCGATTGGTTTTGTTTCATTAGGAAGCCTAAAGGTCTTAACCTCTGAAGAGTTAACACTTTTACTTACACTAAAAATAAACAGAGCACTTAAAATTAACACACCAAAGTTGAGTAACATCTTAACTCTGCTAAGTGTCACAATTTACTAGATTTCACTCCCCGATTTATCAGCTTCAAATATGCTCACATATCATTTGTTGACAATAATCATATCTTGGATATTTTAAATTACATAAATAAATTTGTTTAGCTGTCGCTGATAAGAACGCTTTGCACGAGCGTCGATTCCTCCAAATTTTGCATCGAGCAATAATTGCTCATCTGTTTTCCCAAGATAGCGCAAAGCTTTCGGCAAAGCAAATAAAGCTGTCTCCGTTCTTCTGAAGCGTCGAAGAAGCAAATTAATCAGATAAGTACAACAGTCACATATTGTTTAAAATTTTATTTCTATAAGTGGATTGATTTTTCTCAATTATTTTCAGTAACCTTTTACTTCTTAATACAAAATAAGCTTTGCTAACGCTAATTGTTTTTTAATACTCGTACGTTAACGATTTGTATTGTATTTACAATTACTCATTACATATCTTTTATTTATTATATAAATATAATATATACATCAACTGTGACATATGCCTTTGCATTGAAAACGTACATTGACATTATGTGTTAAGAGACGTGATATTGGAAAAGTTTTTTTAAGGCCATTGTTTCATTTTTTGCTTGAAAAAACGTCTATTTTTATATTTTTTTTCTCAGCGATTTTATTAGCTATCAGTACACACTTTTTTTCATTGTTTTACATTAACATTCGTGTTATTAAAAATTTATTTTTTTTGTTCTTCCTCACATCGTCCTTTTTATAAATGGCGTAAAAGTAGAAGTAGCAAAAAAACAGGGGTAAAACGGTTCTCACTGTAGCGGCTGTCCAGAACATCGAGAAGAAAAAAAAACCAATGGGGTCGTTTTAAGTAGTGCTATCTCTAGTGAGTGAACTAAAAATAAAGTCAAAATTCCGATAAGTGTAAGTTTGGTGAGTACTTAAAAAAAAAGTTGTTTTTTTAGCACAAAAATTAACCTACAGGCAGGCCCGTAGAGACAAAATTCGGGCCCGGGGGTACCACATACGGGCCCCCGCGAAAGGAAATTCGGGACCTAGACTAAGCGTTTGCGGGCCCATACACAATCGAATGAGTAACTTTCAATTTAAAATATGTCTAGTATATTACACTTTTTCGATCGTGAAACATTTTTTTTTATATATAATTATAATAGAAAACATTTTCTGTTGATGACTTAGATGACGGGACCCCTTTTGAAAGCCCGGGCCCGGGGGGTTTACCCCCTTCACCCCCCCCCCCCCCCCTTTCGACGACCCTGCCTACAGGAGACAATAAACATAAACCGAATGCATATTAAGTCTTTATAATAGTCCACTCACTGACAAATACTTCAATAAAGAAAATGCACCAAAATTCAAAATTAATTAGTTTTTGAGATATCGTGGGAACCGCAAAAAAAAAGTCATTTCAAGAAAAACGCGTTTAAAGTTTTCTTTTTCCGTTAAAAGTTACCTATATAACTCAGAAACCGTTAGGAATTTTTATTTAATATTTTTTTTACGTATTTTTGAAACGTTTTTGAACGAAAAGAACGAAAAGAAAAAATAAAAAAAATTTCGATTTTCAATTTTTAAAAATGAACAATGGCCTTAATCCCAAAGCATGGCTGACCATTTAGGTGAAATGAAAGCAAAAGCGACACTACTTTTATCACTCGGAAATTTTCTAACAGCTTTTCTTTTTGCGTGGTATTTTCATACAGTTCACGAACTCGTGCAAGTCAATGTTAAATAAAGCAAATCAACAAATTATTTAGAAAAATTATTAATAAAAAGTTTATATCTACAAGGTGTTTCAGATCTTACGTGCAATCTTAACCGTTTGGGAGTTTCAGGGTGATTCATAAATTTCAGTTTTTCATGGTATGCACATTACTCTTTTATTTTTATCTTTTGATCTACCCAACATACCGACATCAAACGAACGTTAAATCACAACTATCCTAATGAACTTTCCAAAAATGTAAATGTAAAATGATCTAACTCCTTCCATTGCACGTGCAATCATTTCCAAGTGTGAAAAAAATGGTTTCAGATTACTTAAAATTCAGCATTTTCCCAAATTTTCTCCGAAATTCATGTAATTAGTACACCCCTCCTTTATTTTTATTGGATTACCCATCTTAGAACCTTTCCAAAAAGGTGCAACATATCCACGTAGAGAAAATATCTAGAAATTTATACATAGAAATCCTATCGGATAATATTATTAAAATTAACAAATTGAAGAAATTAAACTCAAATTATTTCTAAAATGATTTTTATTGAATTTAAAAATAATTACAATTAATCTTGATAAGTACAAAATCCGTTCAAAATGTCCACCGCCACTTTGGATGCATTCCAACAATCTCCTTCTAAGTCCCTGTTTAAGGCGTATTTTAGCCAGCCTCTCCCGTATTTTCGTCGCTGCATTCCCAATTCTGCTAACTAAATCCTCCCTATTGTTGACTGTGCTTGAATAAACTTCATCCTTCATTGTTCCCCATAAGAAAAAGTCCAATGGGGTAAGGTATGGAGATCTAGCAGGCCAAGGAATCGGTGCACCTCGTCCAATCCAGCGGTTAAGCAATTTTTCACTTAGTATTACCTTCACAATGTTAGCCATATGCGCTGGTACTCCATCGTGTTGGTGAAACATTTCCCTAAGATTATCTATAGGGTTATCTTCTATTAGATCTGGCAGTGTATTGTCCAAAAAGTCCGCATAAATTTCAGTATTAAGCACTTGCGCCAAAATAAATGGTCCTCTCAAATGGTTGCCGATGATACCAGACCAAATATTGACTATGAATCTCTGCCGGAATGAGATTACCTTTGCCCTGTGTGGTTTAGTGTTCGATTAGGTATGGAAGTTTGTGAAATCATATCTCGTGAATTGACATTCATCTGTCCACAGAATTCGGTCAAGAAACGCTCTGTCGTCATTGTCGCGTTCCAGAAGCCAAGTGCTCAATTTCAGTTTTCTCTCGGAATCTCCTTCCAGTAGACCTTGGGCTGGGTGAAGATGATATGAACGTAATTCCCTTCGGTGAATAACCCTCCAAACGGTAGATGACGATAGTCCTAATCGCCTTGAGACTCGTTTCGTGTTCGTCTCACCTCACGATGGTGATTATTTGCTGCTCGACGGTGGCACGAGTTGCCGAAAATTCGTGTCGTGTCTCAATGTCGTGTGAAGTTACACTTTGTAAATACCCCAACTTGGGGTGCTCGCCGGTTAGGGAATTTTCTTTGTTATTCCAGTACACCCGCTCTCTCGTTTCCGTCTACTATACCATAAATGTAAATAATATCCGCGTATTCTTCAAAAGTAAATTCTATGATTTTTTAATAATTTTTGCTTAAAAGCACCCGTACTTTTTGATTTGCCTTTCAACTATGATAGGTATTCTTGCTGACTGATCCTTTTTTAAAGTAAAATTTTCATCAGTTACGAGTTACAGAACGCCAGGATAAAAGGGTGTGAATTATGGCTACCACAAGCTAATATCGGCAATAAAACAAAATTACACTAACATTTTTATAACTTGTTTGCAGAAATAATTAAAATTTATTACCTGTTAGGTTAGGTTAGGATGGCGGCTATCAGCCCTACAGCCGATCAGCCTCACATAGATCTATAAATGGTCCGTTGTGTTACCATATCCGTGGAACCGTGCCTGATTGCCGGGTTTATCTAAAACCAGCCGCAGCTGTTAATAAACCTTAGGAGCTGCTTCAGCCCGATGTCGGCTATATCGCCCATGCCACCTAATAAGTACACGCGCATACAGCTCCGGCAGAAGTCATTCGTGGGAACGCGCAGACGTTCTGCGTGTCTACCGAAAAGACAGTGGCCAGTAATAACTGCCACAATATTTCGGAGGTTTATCCGGCTTTCGCTTAGCGGTTTTTCTCAAATCCCATTCAGGCCACAGCTGCCTTGATAGTCTGCATGTGGTTAAGTTACTCCATCTCTGCTTAACGAGCTGAATGGCCTTAAGGTCAATTTATCTCTTTACTGATTCTAGCGGCCAGCCGATCGATCTGTCAATAGAGGAATCATCCAGTTGTGATCCCTTCTTTGCCAGCTCATCAGCTGCCTCATTCCCTTGAACACCACTGTGACCAGGAACCCAGCAGAGAGTTACCTTGTGTCTCGCCCCTATCGTCCGGAGACCAGCCAGACACCTGCCGCCCAGCCGTGACCTGACTAAGTTTGAGTCCAGCGCCTTGATAGCTGCTTGGCTGTCGATGTACAAGCATATCTCGCTACCCATTGGTATATTTGTGTGCCCGTGTATTAGTGCTTCATTTTTCGAGAGTGCCTTTTCTTCGGAGAACTTTGAGTCTTGTGTAAATAATTTTGATCATATTCTCGATCGTCCCGCTTCATCCGATTTTTTGCCGTTCACATCTCGGGATCTGGGATCTTATTATGGAGAAAATCAATGAACTCAAATCGGACTTTTCCTCTGGTCCGGACGGTCGGTAATTTTCTTAGATTTGCGCTAAGAGGGCTCCCATGGGACGATCCGTTCAGACTCCCGCCTTATACCGGTCGCCTCCTGTTGCTCGGTTTGCCCCAGCTTGAGAAAAGGCGCAAAGTCGCTGGTCTTTATTCACCAGCTCTTGAACTCTAATATAGACTCAGGTTCGCTTGTTAACAGAGTTTCCTTCAGACAGTCTCAATATAACCTTCGAAGACTTTCTTTGTTGCATGTTGAACCATCTAGATCAAATTATGGCATGCATAAGACTATTAATCGTTTATGTAGGGCTGTTAATGCATGTCCTAATTTTGATTTAACTCTCAGCAAGGTGTCGTTTAAGAATTATCTGTTGTCTGTGCTCACTTGACTTTCTGTTTTGCATGTTGTGTGCTGGGTTCCTTATTTGTTTTCTTCCTGCTTCTTTCATTTACTTATTATTTTTTCCTTTGCATGTCGGTGTGGGAGCCTCATTTCATCGTTTTGATGGAATAGGTGAATTTAATCTGGGCTCCTGCCTAAGAAGTGTGCCTTCTGTGTTAGAAGGGTTAATTCTATTATTAAAACTAGCACTCATTGACTTTTGTAAGGAATATGTTTTTCTATTGTTTCTTTTCACCTTAAAGTTATCTGTCGAACCACATTGATACTCTGTGTATTATTTTCTTTCAATCCCAATTTCCTGCAATAGACACCCGTAAAGAAAACTTGGTACAAGTCATTACAAAAAAAAACGATCTGATTTAAAGGTCTACAATCACCCTGCGCCTTATATAGTATTTTCTTCTGCTTTCTGAAATATCACATAATTAATTTAATCACATATTTAAATAAACAATTTTAATTTAGGGTTATAAAAGCAAACATAAATCGTACAGGATGCTTAAAATACGTAATGCAAAAATGATCCAACATAGAGAAGAATTGGTACTACTGTAATACCCATTGCTCCCGATTTGTTTGCCTTTTCATAATCTTTCAGCCATCCTACTACGTCGGCGTGATAAGTATTTATCCACTCCAAATTACTTTGTATATTTTTAGCGACAGATTTCGATACTTGCTTGTCGAATGTTGGAATGTTGGCTTCCGCTAATTGTAGAATTTTCTCCAACTAAAACAAGGTATATTACTTAATAATTTTCTTATGTGTTTATTATGTTACCTTTAATTTCTGATCCGAATTAACAACAACATTTGACATTCGTATGATGTCGTCAGCTAGCGGATTAATCTTTGTAAATCCCGGAGTGAGTATGAAATATTCTGCGTAATGTTTTGTTAAAAATTCAGCCGCGGCAGAAAATCCAGCTTGACTTCTTGAATAGGCAGACCTTAGTAAAACGATTTTTTCCTGCGGACGCAGAGTAACGGTTGCATTTTTACTCACAGAACTACTGAGGAATAATTCTAATTGTTTCGGGCTGATAGAACATCCTAAGGATGTTATTAGAAGTTGTCTTTCTGCTGCATCTACAGAATCCATTAGTTTTTTAAAAAGGGAATTGAACTCGCCATCGGTAGCCTTTTTCAAACCATAGCAGAAAATTACTTCTTCTAAATTTGGTTCAATCGCGATACCTTTATTAATATAGTCAATTAGTCTTGCGTTTGTTGTTTGAAGACAATCTGTCACAGCAGCCTCACACGCCCATTTAATAGCAATAGCTCTTGTATACTTTTTGAAATGTTCTTCGTCTGGTTTATCCTTCGTGCCTAGTTTCTTATACAGACCGTCAACAATACCGCGTATAAAGAAATCGAAATAGTGACCATTTGTATCACTTTTCATAAAAAGATTAAATGTACTTAAAGCACCGGCACCGGATACCCAAGGCACATATGACTCCTCTTTACTAAGGTAACTGAGCAACGAGAAGAACGTCTTAACGGGAAGACGTTTTGAAATTACAAGGCGAAATGCATCGTTAATTAACTGAGCCTTGTTATAGTTGTGAATTGCACTAGGATCCTTTTTCAAAGCATCAATAATTAATTTCCAATTATTGTCATCATAATTAACTCGATAATATCCAGTTTGTTGTGCATTTAGAATAACCCAGTCATTATTTGTCCAGGATTTCTTTTCACTTGGTTTAACTTCAACTGACTTTTCATTTTTCAAAAATCCTTCGAAGTTTGTGTTGCCAAAGTTGTTGTTATTGGCAGTAACGAAATTATATGGAACCCACCAAAGCTTTTTGTCGATGGTTGTTGGGTCATCGTGAAAAGTCTGTTGCTCGATTTTAAAAGAGCCATCCTTGTAGTTCCTAGTAACTGTTAAAAGGGGAAAACCACCTTGATTGGTCCAGCTCTTTAAAATAACTCTTATTTTTTCCGGAAGCTCTTTCTTATTTCTTTTGATTGCTTTATCCAATCCAGAAATTAAATCGTCTTCCTCAGCTGCTGCAAATTTCCTGAGAAGTTTAGTTAGAACTTATATTGTCAAAATAATAATGAATAAATTTTAAGATATCATACTTTTCATTTAGGTAACTAGTTAGTCCTTCTGCAAAAACTTTTTCGGTCACCACATGCTGTAGCATTCTTAGGACACACGCGGCTAAAAGTAAACATTAGTGTAAAGTGTAAAAGTTAAAAATTATATACCTAGTATGAAATACAATTGGTTCATTAATAAAAAACGATTAATTATGTATTTTATTACTCAGAATTATTTCTGAATAGCGTTTGCTTAGGTCAAATATAGGCCACCAACCGTCAGGTACACAGGCGGTCCCACACGTACCCATAACACATTGGTGTACGCGCCGTTACTGTGATGGCAGTGCGACTAAAATCTTCTTGTGGTGGTGGCTAGAAACAAACTCTTGGCACGGTATCCTTCTCTCTACCCGACTACGATTAGCCAACACTCTTGGCAGAGATGTGACCTTGCCAAGAGTTCTGGCTAATCGTAGTCGGGTAGAGAGAAGGATACTACAATCTAAGGTGAAAGAGCATACGTCGACTGAATCATGGCTTGGTCTTTTTACACGGACTTTGGATACCTTTTGCCCTACAGTTTCAATCAAGATTTCTCATGGCAACGGGTTGACTGTCCCTACCCGTTTATCCGTGGGAATTACATCCATCCTAACGAAATCAACAAGGAACCCGCTAAAGTTCTATATGCATCAAACTGTGACCAGGCCAGTAGAGTTACGGTCACAAAAGGCAGTACAGCAGCCAGTAGAATGCAGCTTTCCGATTCTCCGGATGGGGCCGTTATGTACTTTCCTGGAGATTCTGACAGAGTACCAACCCTTGTACCCCAAGAGTTGGTTAGCAAAAGCTTTTTTCATGCAGTCAAAACAGGGTACAACCCTATGACGTCTAAGCATGGCTTCGGCTGGGAACTAGTGCCACAACTTCGTCAGTGCTAAGTCCTGTGGGACAGAAACTGATATCTGAGGAAGAGTCCTCGGATATTGATTTCGCTTGCAACCTA
Organism: Leptarthrus brevirostris; assembly: GCA_964036015.1. Taxonomy (NCBI): domain Eukaryota; kingdom Metazoa; phylum Arthropoda; class Insecta; order Diptera; family Asilidae; genus Leptarthrus; species Leptarthrus brevirostris. The sequence goes on along the minus strand of OZ038371.1, from coordinate 138,177,520 downwards.
GTTCATGATGAAGCAGAACTCATCCGGCAGGCTGCACGGGAGGTTCCGTGAGCAGGCAAACCTGCACAATGCCAAAGGAGCAACAGCCACAGTATGCGAGAGTTTAGCCGAAGATTAACTCATGTAAGTTAGCTAACCACTGGAGAGAGGATAGGCCATGGGCAGTCATCCAAACTAATAAACTTTATTTCTGGAGACCTTGTGGCGATCCTAGTTGATATTCACCCAGTATGCAGTATGCAGATAATTGTCCTGGCATTGGGCTACTTTCCTTCAGGCAGGCGTGGATACTACAAATCTACCTTTAACAGCCAGAGATGAGGTGCTACATCTCGCTGCTTCACAGCTTAGAGCTGATGTGAGTTTGAAGGCTGCAATGCTGGAACAATAAGCTCGATTAGCAAATTATAAATGGCGGATAACTAGTAAACTGAAGTGCTGATCTCCACTTACCATAACAGCACCGTCTCAGTCTCAACCAAAGCAGTATATAAGGTGCCTTGGTGGATCGATGGGCTGTCTGAAATATGTAGGTCAATGAGATGACTATTTAATAGCGCTAAGCGCTTCCAACAACGGAATGAAAACCGGTTCGAATTCACTGAATAAAATAAAGAATAAGACGCTCCAAGCTTTATGAAAGCATAAAATCTCACCTTCAAAAAGTACTAGCCAAGGACTCGTCAAATGGGAAGCAGGAGGCAAAATGACACCTACATCGAAACCCAAAGGGAATCCTGTTACAGATGTACTTCCCTGAGTTAATACTAGGACCAGGCTTAGTCAACCAATTGACAGGTGACGAAGGGTCTCCGTTGACCCGTAGGCCTGAAACTTGAACGCCCATCTTCGCCTGAGGATATACACCTCAGTATTTCAGGCAGAAATGCTGGGTCTGATCTATGCACTTGATCGCATATTAGAGAGTCAAGTGAGGGCAAGAAGAGTGGTGGCACTCGATAATCAGGCGGTGATCAGGTGTATGGATGGTACAGAGTTCAACACAGCGCTGTCATTGAAGTGTGTTCGTAAACTAAACGTGTGTGCCTCATCAAATGAGTTGACACTGGCGTGGGTCCGAGGACACGCAAGGGTCGAAGGAAATAAGAAAGCAGACGTACTGGCGAAACTAGGGGCTGTTTCAAGTTTCCAAGGTCCGGAGCCGTTTACGGGGAATGGCAGAGGTAAGTGAGCCACGAGGGAGCACTGGGAACGGTGGAACGTCGTGGACTCGTTCAGACAGGTAAAGATGGCAATTGTAACCAGAAGTGCTGAACAGAGGGAGGTCCTGTATAGGGAAGGCGATTGTGGATATCATCTCGTTGCAGAAAGTTTGGGGTGCATCGGCATGTCCCACCGCCGTTATCTATTTATGTAGTGATAGTGACACGGAATCTGAGATGGCGGAAAACGAAACTCTGCGATCTTCCGCTCACTATGCGAGTATGAAGTTGCCGACGTCAAAATAATTGAGGCCTCGTCTCCCAAATGTAGTAATGCTGAGGATGGTGCAGATTAACCTCCACCACTCGAAGGCAGCTTCGACAGCTCTGCACCTTCATTTGACACAGCAAGGAGAAAAGCCCGCTCTGGTACTGAATTTAAAATGGTACAAACTCTTTATGTATGAGGACTAGCTAAACCCGGATCCTGTATCCTCATCAAAAATGAAATTAATGCCTGTATACTTTCTCAATGTAGTGATAAAGATAACGTAGTAATCACGCTAGAGCTGCAGTTTCATTCTCTCATGATCATCAGTTAATTAGCTCAGAGGACATCCTCAATATAGAAAGGAGGTTAAGGAAACCAGGAAATAAAGGATAACACTGGTTATGGGAGCTGACGGTATCCTACAGTCTGGGGCGGTACCCTACAGTCTGGGGGAGCTCTGACAACAATAAAAGAGGTGAGTCACTTTCTGATTTTATTCTCAGTACTAAACTTCAAATATGCAATGTGGATATATTAGCTCGATCAGGGTAACTGAATGGAAGGTATCTAAGGAACTATCCTTTTCCAACCACGCTTACATTGAATTTGTACTAGCATAACACAAGCAGGTTTGTTCTCCTTTAAAAAAAATTTACAAAAAACTGACTGGGGGCTTGTATAAAACTTCCCTAGGAGACAGTTTAGCTGTCGAAGTTGCCCCTAGCGTCAATACTAGGCAAACCCTAGATAATGCGGTAGACACCCTAATGCTTGCCCAGACCGGCATCCCAGAGGTAAGCCAAGACCTCCATAGCGGTTCCTATAAGGAATGGCTCAGTAAATTGAAAAAATTAAAACCCATTTGCTTAAGGTACTCTCAACCACACCGCCACCTTCATAGTCAAACAATATGGAAACTGGATCTTATCCAGTCTTGAGGCTATAGAAAACCGGGCTGGGATGATATAATTTCTTCTAAACTTCAATCAGACTTCGAGATTCTTATTCCGCCGTTAGAGGTCAGCTATGAGGTCTGCCTGAGTCCACTTATATTCCAATCTCGTGAACTGAGGTTAAAGTTCTAAAGGTGGACGGCACTCACAATGTAAACTCAATTATTTCAGACCAATAAGGAGAGCTTTCCTTATAGATATCTACATTAAAGATACAGTCTAGTATCTATAATAAAGGTAGCCTTACATGAACTAGTCGCTGGCGTAGAACAATCAATACTGCATAAGGAATTCACACTTATACCCTGGAGCCGTGCATTGTTTGCTGGCTTCACATCATTATTATACGACCTATACGATTACAGGTGCCCTTAAAACTACAGCCACTAAAGCCCTTATCACAATTCTCCTTTCCTTTCTTTTTTTCGGCAAACAAACCGCATCCTCGTTTGTTCTAAGGATCAATTCAGTCCAGACTTGGACACGTATCGACTACGGCGCTCCAGAATTCTGGTCGATAGAGTTGTAACTACTGTTATAAATAATAACTATACCACACCAAAGCCTTTTTTAAGCGCTAAATTTGACGCATATAAGGTAACCTTGGAATGTCTGAAGAACATAACGCTGTTTACTTGTTTACTGAAGATATATGTATCTTCTCAGACAGGCAGGCTGCTATTAAATCTCACATGGGAATGTATATGACTTCCAATACTGTCAAGTTATGCCGCTCAACTCTGAACGACATCGCTGAGAGTCTTAACGTACGCCTTATACGAGTACCGGGCACAGCAACATTCCGGGTAATTGTTGAGCAGAGAAGCTAGAGAAAATCGGTACTACTCATCTCGACTTAAGCAAATCACGCTCGAATGTACCATTATAAACGATGTCAATGCTGTCATTTCGGCACCATTACCTTATAGGCAGACACGTTGACAAGCTCGGCGTGCCATCAAATGATTACCGTAGGAGTCGCCAAGACGCCCGGCTATAACCAGCCGCAGCAGCGAGATTTTGAGCTCCCTCATTTTCAAAAAGTTAACCGGACTTGGTTCTACTGATGTCAAGGATCTAGTTCGGTTTATCAGGAGCTCTACATGATTTTCTATCCGAGTGTATTTTTGGGCTCCACGAGAATTATTTTTACTAGTGTGTGGTGGAGTTTTAACGCGGCTCATCAGGAACTTCTACCCAGCTTCTTATCCTCTCTTTGGGACTAAATATGGCTTAGTGCTTAGCCTGAACTGTGGTATGACAATCTGTCACCTAACCTAGAGAAGAATGAACAAAGTAAGAATGTTTTTTTTGCTACGGTAGATTGTTTGACGTTTGCCTTATATGTTTTAGCTATGTAAAAATAAATTCTGTAAGAATTTTAATGTCTATACATACATATATAGTCCACATTTCAGCAAAGTCCAATATGCCTTATATGAGACATATCACAGATGTTTAATCTTGTTATGCAAACCATAATTAAGAATACATGAAATAAATGAAAAAAATTGAACATGTTGCCATTTAATATGGAAGATCGACGTTCGAGTCTCGCCGGGGGGCGGGGGGGGGGTTTCCTTTGGGGTAACAGTAAGTAAGTGGTTTGCAATCCACCCTCAATTGTAGGTCCACTTGCAGTCGTTGTTTCGAAAAAGTGCTTCTCTCGCTCCAAGCCCCACAAGGGGTTTCGGGAATACTTACTTATAAAACATCGCATTTTTATCACATATTTCTATTCAAATTGAGTTTGATCGTATTGTGAAGTATCGGGTAACCTTTACTTAACCCTGCAATTACCTTTTATTCCATATTATGTTTATTGTATGAGTTTTGGTATCATCATTGCAAAAAAGAAATAAAACGTAGAAGACTAAGCTTCCAAAATCCATTATGTTTAAGTGTCTTTTTAGAGAGCGAGAGAGAGACTTAACTAGTTAAGAAAGTAATTTCCAGAAACCTCACCGGTATGTATCAGAGCGATCTTCTTTAAACCGCCTATGGTTATATGAAATGAAATACCTTTAGAGTATGAAATTGAATCGAATAAACCGACAATTTCCTTAGGTTTTTCCACATAATGAGTCATTGGACGAGCGGAAGCTCCAACGTCGGCACCAAGAGCTCTCTGATATTCTGCTACTATGAAGTATTGCATAAAGTCCCATTTCGGATAAACCTAAAAACAGTTTTGTTAAAATCATTTTCATGAAATAAATGTAAAATTTTTCCTAAAACATGCATTCTACCCATAACTTAAGTAAACAAGAAATAATTTCATACCTTATCTGTACCAATATATGAAAAGAGGGAAGCAAATCCTTCGTTGAGCCAAATGAATGTCCACCATTTCGGGGAAACCAGATTTCCAAACCACTGGTGTGCATACTCATGAGCAATAATGCTAGCAATATTAGTTTCGGTGTAAATTGATGATTTATTTGGTTTAAACAGGAGATATTCTTCCCGATAGGTTACTAAGCCCCAATTTTCCATAGCTCCTGCAGCAAAATCAGGCACTGCAACTTGATCCATTTTGATTAAATCGTAGTCCACCATTAAATAATTTTCAAGAGCAAGTAAAGTTTTTACAGATGTATCTAACGCAAATTCCTGTTCACCCTTAGATCCCGGTCTGGAATAGACTCTTTCCTCTCTACTCTTAGAATCAATTTTAGATGTGTATTCAAAATCTGATACAACAAATGCGACTAAGTATGTTGACATTTTGCGAGTCGATATAAAAGTAGTAGTCCTCATTTCACCCCTGAAAACAAAGTATAATTCTAGTTAATTTTAAAATAGTCAAAATAGTTAATATTAGAAATGTCTACTTAAGTGAATTACCGAAAACACTCGTCATTAGTGGCGTTAATAGACCGATTGTGATAGAGCGTTATCTGAAGTACCTACTTTTAATTTTCTAAAATTAATTTACCTGCCTTCCGGAAACAATTGTATTCAGAATGGCTACAAAAAAAAATGAAAAGAAGCATGCACTTAAGATTTTAATTACCTGCTTCCAAATGCGTTGAATAAGAGGTAATTTTAAATTAACATCCTAACCTTAATGTAATAAATATTAAAGCTTGTTATTTCACGTGAACACATGTACACATAAACACGTGAGGTTAGCGTAGACGTGTTTTAAGCACGTGCAATTATGACCCGTGTATTTAATTCGCGTGCACATGTTTATCCGTTAAATAACAAATCCGTGTTTTTGATTCGCTACGTTCAATTGAAAATGTGTATGGATTCTGTTTCGCGGCCCTGCACCGAACCCCATTCTTCTTCTCCGTGTCCCACTTCTGTCAGCGATAGTCTAGAAACTTCTTCCTCGGGGCTGGCGGTAGTTCTACCACCTTCTCGCTCTGTGGACAATGCCTTGCCCGTACTCGACCAGCCCCCGCGCCGACCGCAGACCGCTCGTAGACGGAGGCGTCGACGTAGTGCTGCTCGTGTTCCCCCTGCATCGGACCCAGCTGGGAACATATCTTCTGGCCCCCCTCAGCCTGGCCATCAACCATCGCAAGACACAATTAATAATCAATTAAGATCAATTAATGTTTCTAGAAATGAGGGTTTCACCCTGAGGATTGCGCAACCACCGCGGTCCTTTTTTGTTTCCCGTCTTGATCCCTCGACTTCCGTTGACGACATTGTTGGTTACGTGAGGGAGAGGAGTGGTGTTGATGACTCAGCCCTCCTCCGTTGTCAATTTCTAGGATCTCGCCATTCTCAAGGACTCATGTCGTCATTTAAGTTGACATCGTCCCCAGAACTTTTTGAGATAATGTCTGCCCCCGATTTCTGGCCCGAGAATATCATTGAGCACGAATTTGTGCCCCGTCGTAGGGTCGCGGGAGACACTCAGAATAGAACTTCTGCTACCAACCAAAACTTGAAACGCTATCCCTTTACTACCAAAATGTAATGGGACTAAGAACAAGATCCAGCCAGTTATTTCAGGCTTCTCTTGCCTGCTGTTACGACGTCATCGCTCTGACCGAAACCTGACTTCATTGCGGTTTTACTGATGCAGAAATTCTGGACGAGTCCTATCAGATTTTTCGTAAGGATAGATACTCTGACTCCAAGGCACGTGGAGGTGGCGTGTTGGTTGCATGCAAATCGCACTTGGATTGCAGTTTGGTTGATATCCCTGCTCTTAAGATAGCTCTGGGAAAGATGAATATATTCCTTCTATGTTGTTATATCCCTCCAAACTTGACAAACCATGCTGATGCAGATGGTCGGAGTCTCTACGATATTTTAATTCTTAGCCTAGATTTTATTAATAATATGACAAACCCATAGGACGAAATAATCCTTCTTGGTGACTTTAACTTACCCAACGTTCAATGGGTATTTAACGCTGATGACGATGACTACCTTCCTTCAAATTGTCTTACTGCTAAAGACTCAGATTTTCTTGACGCCATCTCCTCCTCTGGTTTACACCAAATGAGTGATGTAAAGAACTCTATGGGAAGGCAGTTAGATCTCATCTTTTCTTCTGATTCGAGTAACACTACAGTCGAACCGACTTCTCGTAATTTATCCGGTATCGACAGTTTACATCCAGCCATTTTTATCTCTTTTTGTTACGATGGTTCTAATATTGTTGACCCCAACGTAGATCGTAGATGATTCTTCCTGCATTCAGGACGATTTGAATACCTTCAGGGGTTGGTGTGCCACAAATGGACTGCAACTTAACCTGGATAAATGTGAAGTTATGTCATTTTCTAGGAACATCAATCAGCTCGTCTTTGATTATACCTTTGCGGAAACTAATATCCGTCGTGTGGAGTCCGTTACTGACCTCGGTGTAATGCTAGACAAGAAACTCGATTTCACTCTGCACATAAACCATATAGTATCTCGGAGTAATTCAGTCCGTGGCTTTGTTAAGCGGTGGTCAAGGGAGTTTGGTGATTGACAGACCCTTATTCACTTATTTTTTTCTTTAGTTAGACCAATTCTTGAGTATGCATCTCAGGTTTGGTCTCCTTGTTATGCTGTTCATTCTAGACGCATTGAGTCGGTGCAGCGGAACTTTGTTAGGTTCGCTCTAAGGGACCTCCCATGCAATGATCCATTAAGGCTTCCTCCTTATGAGAATCGCCTCCGATTGCTTAATATGCACTCGTTAGAGGAACGTCGTTTAATTGCTGACCTAGTATTTATTCATCAGCTTTTGAACTTGAATATAGATTCTCTCACTCTTGCAAGTATGGTTACTTTTAGGCAAACCCGGTATAGCTTAAGGAGATTGCCTTTACTACATGTTATCCATTCTCACTCTAACTATGGTATGCATGAGCCTATTAACCGCATGTGTAGAGCCGTGAATTTGTGTCCTATTTTTGACCTGGCTCTTACTAAAGATTTGCTTAAACGATCTCTGTTGTCTTTGCACCCCTGATTGTAGTGTTTGGGATTGTTCTTATTTTGTTTTTTTGTTTACTAATATTTTATTGCATGGGTTGTGGGAGCCTCATTCATCTCAATATTTGTTATATTCTGGTGAATAGGTCAATTGATACCAGGAAAATACAGGTATTAACATTTAGTTTATTCATATTCATATCTAGTCAATCAAATAACTAATACAAAGTACAGTTTACAATTTACCAACAGCATAGAAATGAAATAAAAATAATACAATTTAAGTGAAATGAAAATATAACAAGCAAATACAAAAGACAACCATCAAAAGTATGCAAGTATGTAATTTAACATTAAAAGGAATTTCTAGATAATTACTAAGATTTAAAATTAAATTATTCGAAATCCACTTTGATTCTTTTCAAACAGACTCTTCTGTAGAAAAATATTTTACTGAACCGTAATGTTTGATAAATTTTAAATTGTAATTGGAATTCCTAATAATCATTTCTTCATAGGCAGAAAATACTGCATTCAATCCAGAGCAAATTTTAAACACTCGTTCATTGTATTAAAATAAATGACATACAAAAAATTAAATTGTAAAAATTAAGTTCTACCAGATCAGCCATTCTGGACGGTTTAAAAAATAAAAATTCATATTCATTCATATTCATTTATTACAGGTAAAATATTTTATTATACAATTAAAAGTGGTGCTAGATAAGTTATTTCAACAAAAACAAAATGCTAGAAATATTAATTGAGAAAGAAAAAGAAGAAGAAATAAATAGAACAGGAAATAAGAAAAAAAATATTTAAAGTTAATTTACATAGCTACTTTAGATGCTTCAGTGTAGAGATACAAGACCAGAGTAAAAGTACCAATCAAGCAAAGTGATTGTCTTAAAGACGCCTGAATGCACTGACAGTGCCAGCCGTTTGAATATTTAGAGGAAGACTATTCCATAAGCGAATTATTTGGACAGGGTAAGACTATTCATAACTGACTTCCTAAACCGTGGTACTAGTAAATTTCTGTTTCGCTGAGATGTTGTAAATTGGAAGTATTCATGGAGGTATGGTGGTTTGTTCCATTTAAGCAGCTTGAATAGAAACAGCAACGCTCGTCGTTTCAGGTAAATCACCAGACTGGACCCGACAAGGCTTAATCTGAAAGGTGTGATATGGTCAAACCTTCGTAGTCTGTGAATAAACCTAATACAGTCGTTAAAAGCAACCTCTAATCGACGTGCACAGTGACTGTCTAAGTGAAGAAAAACCAAGCAACCGAAGGTAAAATGGGGCAGTATCAATGCCTTAACCAAATCCAGGCGAGTACTTCTCGGGATAATATAGGCTGACAACAAAAGTCTTCGTAATCCAGCATATATATTGCCAATTCTCGCACTTACATTTCCATAGCAGTTCATTTCTTGCCCCAAAATAATACCAAGATTAGTTATTTTACTTAGGACTGGCAATGGAGAACCATTAAACATTATCTGAGGAGCATTACTTAAAACAAGAGGATTACTATAAAACATGATAGAGTGAGATTTTCCCGGGTTCAAAAGTAATCTATTCGCAATTGACCAATCAAATATTCTACCAAGATCGGCATTTATACGTTCGATGCAGCCTTCAAGGAGCCCAATAGGCCTACCCAAATAGATCTGAACATCATCAGCGTAAAGATGGATTTTCACATCACGCACCACACTTGGCAAATCATTGATGAAGAGGCTGAATAAAAGCGGTCCCAGTATTGATCCCTGTGGTACACACCGTGATAGAACCAATGGACCAGAGATTACGCCATCGATCTGCACTCTTTGGTAACGATCTGACAAGAAACATGCTATCATAGAGGCAGCACATGAGCTAAAGTTGAAGTACGTAATTTGTGAATAAGTAAGCTGTGGACAACGCAATCGAAGGCTTTAGAAAAATCCAGTAATGTTAAAGTGTAAAATGTGAAGTGATCATTATCCATGGCTTTTCCTATGTCAGTGGATACCCACAAGATACCCGTCTCACAACTATGAAAAGATCTGAAACCAGATTGCCAACAAGAAGTAAATACGTTCCCCGCGACATAAGCCAGTATTTGCTTGGACATAATCTTTTCAAATACTTTCGAGAAAAAACACAAAATGCTTATTGGACGGAAGTCGGTTATCGATACTGCAGAAGACTTCTTATGGGCAATCGATGGGCAATATAGTGGCAGCCTTCCAACTTACAGGAAACGAAGAGGACATTAAACATGTGTTCACAATGTGGAGGATGTAATCGCCAATGAAAGGAAGTACTACCTTAATAAAACGGGGCGATAAGTTGTCAGGTCCAATTCCTGTGGATTTGATTGAGGCCACGGCAGATAGTAATTCATCTAGATTTACATTTCGAAAGTAAAACGAGTCAGCAAGGTCATTCACTGAGGAATCAGGCAAGTTCGCAGGAAAAATACTTGTTGAATTCACCGGGTTCACATTGGTTGCAGTAAAGGCAGAATTGAGTTCATCTGGATCAAAAGGGCATCGAATCCTGTTCTTGCCATGAATACCAGCGTTATTTAGGTTACGCCATAGAGCTCGCGGGCCGAGCTTGGTTCTAAGTTTTACACTAAAATAGTGTCGTTTAGCCACTTTGATTGCTGCGGTAGCTTTATTACGGGCAATCTTGTAAAGCAAACGCGCCTCTTCGGATTTAAGTTGCTTGTAGCGTTGAAATAAGTATTCCCGTTCTGCGATTACAGCTTGCACCTCAGGTGAAAACCATGGGCAATTCCGCGACCTAATGCGTTTGGTTTTAATTGGAACACACATGTCAAATAGATGAGAGACAAAGGATGTGAGAATTTCGACTTGCTGGTCAACTGACGGAGTAGCGTAAATATAATTCCAAGGAAGAAGTGAGCATTCATTGGATAAGGAGTTCATGTTTAAATTATTATAATCACGATAGAAGACTGTATCAGAGCAGCGGGAGGAAACCAACGCAAAGTCGTATTTGCAAAATAGAATGTCATGATCGAGTATACTAGGTGGGTCAACTTGATCTTGCAAAATCACCCTGTCACTATCAGAGACAAGGATTAGATCCAACATCGAAGGATTGGAGGAATTAAAGTAGGTCGGGTAGGAATTGACTACATTAAGTAGAAGAGATTGAATGTGATGTGTGAACTGTTCTGTTCTATTATTCTGCTGTAGCAAGTCCACATTGAAGTCACTTCCTATGATTACATTAGGATAACGTCGAGTTAATTGAGATATAACATTTTCACATTCTTGAATGTGGTCGGAATCAAAGCAATTTGGTGGACAGTACACTGAAGAAAGTACACATTTTTTAATTTCAGAGCTAACCTCCACGCAAATAAATTTAATAGGTTGATCCACCGATGAAGCAAGGTATCTCGCCCTGATGCTTTCCCTTACGTATATCGCAACAACCCCACCCACTCGACCCTTGCGGTGGTTGCGAAATAGTTGATAACCAGGAATAGACACAAAAGAGCTAAAAATATCACAGTTCAACCATGTCTCACTAACAATTATAACATCCACACTTAGATCAGAGAATACAATAACGCAATTCCTCAATTTTATTTCGAATACTCCTAGCATTAAGAGTACATACCGATAACCCATGAGAACGCTTAACCAGTATATTCAAAATCACTCTTACCCTATCCAAACCCAAGAAACTATCTGTCATCATATAAGCTAGCACCACCAAAACATCCAGGAGTCATTATAAACAATAATAAAAATTTATTTTATTTAAAGATAAGAGTATTCAGGCTTTCTATTTATTTACAAAAATCAAAGAAGTCAAAGAAGTGACGGGATTTTGAAGGCTCAAACTAAAGGGAATACGCCCTACTACAACCACACTATAATAGCCTCATTCACTACAAACACTTCATTAGTGACTCCGACGATTTAAAAAAAACCAAAAGTATCCCCCTTCCTTCCTTGGTTTAAAAAAAAGAACGAACATAGCTCAAGTTCCATTTGTCGCAAACCAAAAGTATCCCGCTACCCAAGGTAAGGTACTTTCTTAGTTTTTAAAAAAAAAGGGACGAAGACACCTCAAATTAAAACTACTGCAATTCAAATCATCACCGAACAATAATTTCGATAAGAGCAAGAATAATAATTGCAAAACAACAATCAACATCAAGAGTACAATTTCAAACAAAAGAACAAAAAAAGCCAACTTTATAAAATATTCAACTTTTAAACAAAGAAAAAGATCAATCAAAATAAAATAGAACTGAAGCAAACAGAACAACATTTTTGAATATTCAACATATGTGGTAAGTTTCTTTTTTATTTAATTTTAATTAATTTTATTATACAGCAGTAAAATTTACGCCCACAAACAACAATCCTTCAGCCACAAATTCAAATTTATCAAATTTTTTTAATGAAATAAAGTTTCTATAATTTTTCTTTAAACGAATAATTATATTTCTTTTCTTCTCTCAATTATGGTAAATTTTTTTAAATTCATGAAATTAAATAAGAAGATGGTACTTCTATTTTTTTTTCGTGTGATCCGCGAAATTAAGTATGCGTTAGAATCAGTGAAAATTATAAAGTTAATAAAAAAACAATTAATGATTAGTGAAGAAGAGTCAGATGCTTCTCAGCACAGTAGATGAAACTAAATACATTCACGTTGTTCAGGCTGTACCAGTTGAAATCATTACTAACATTTTGGATTTTTTTACAAAATTCACCGTGACAAATACGAAAGTCTAAATAATGTTCTATTGAAAAAATTTACTGAATCGGAAGAGAACAAGTTAGAGCTACTTCTGTCTATCACAGAAATTGGGAATATACGTCCTTCCGAAATCTACCGATCTACGGAAATTTTAGTAGACAATTCATCCACTTTTAGTAAAAATTTAATTAAAAAATTATGGATGACAAAATTGCCAGCAAACATCAACACCACCTTGATATCTTCTGGAAAACAAGATTTCAAGGATTGAAAGATTAAGAATTGAAGATAACAATTGCGATATTTCTAAAATACAGCATGTGTCTAAAATTAACGATCTACCAAACAGAAATAAAAATTTTGTTCATAACTCTTCTCTTTTAAATAAAATAAACAATTTCGAAAATAAAATTGAAAATTTAAAAACTTTAATAATTTTATCACTCTGGTTCTAGAAACAGATAGAGAGACTATTCAAACTCTAGAAACAATGCATACAATAGAAAAGTTTAAAATACTATAAATAACAATAATTATTGAGGAATTAATTAATCTTTTTAGTTATTATTATTACATTTATATGAACACGGCGAAATACATTTTGTCGCTTTGGTACCAAATTTATTGCGATACCAACAAAAATTTTAATAATAATAACCAAAAATATTAATTAATTCCTCAGTGAATAATATATTTAACAATAGTATTTCTAAACGTTTATTCATTTATGATAAAGAAAATAAATTTAAATTTCTAATAGATACAGGCAGTTCTTTAGAAAATACAACAAAGACACTTAATTATACTAATCAGCTGCAAACGGTTCTAACATCAATACGTATGGTACTAAACTAGTCAAGGTAGATTTTGTTCTCAGGAGAGATTTCACATTTCCGTTTATATAATATATAATAGCAAATGCAAACAAACCAATTATTGGGGCCACCTTTTTATCAAATTTGATTTATTAGTGGATTCAAAAAAGAAAAAATTACTAGATGGAACAACAACGTTAAGTGTGAATCACGGTAAATGCAAATACTTCAACTCCTCGTTACTATGCGATCAGCAATGACTATGAGCCTGTTCAGACAAGTCGACGAATTGAACTTTCATCACTTAATTCTATGATGCCGGGTAAGTTCGGGCAGGGAAGAAGTTTATCTCGATCTAAACTGGATTCACGTTCACCTTTTCTGCTCACGTGGCGTGTTGGTGCATTTGATTGGAATGTTAGGTAAGTGTTAAAATTATCCATTTCGTTTATACCGATTCCCATGGCAGCGTCTCGACTCAAAGCGATTCGTGTGAACAGATTTTCATTTTGAGGAGCGACAAAAGGTGAAGACAGATTGAACCGTCTAAACAGGCACTATGGTAAAATTTTGCAACGATTTTCTACATTAACACAACCACGTTATGATCTACCAGTAAAACATAACGTGGTCCATCACATACATACAAACTAAACGACAACTTCTTTTTTCACGTCCAAGACGTTTGCTTAATAAGGTTTGTGTCAATTACCATCTCCTCCAGTTTCATCTCCACTACATTTAGTAGCAAAAAAAATTCTTCTGATTGGCGACCATGTGGAGATTATCAGTTATAGCAACCGAAGCTATAACTTCACAAAGTAATATAATCTGATATATAAATTACACTATTTCATTTTCTCACGCTAAAACTAAAGTGAATATCGCAACCAAAGCTAAAATAACTTGATATATTCAAATTCTCTCATGCGAAATTGCAAAAAGTCAGAAAGAAATCAAAAGATTTTTAGGTATAGCTGGGTATTACAGGAAGTTTATTAGAAACTTCGCTGAAATTGCAAAACCCATGACCCAGTTCTTTAGAAAAAACTCTAAATTAGATGTACATAATAAAAAATATATTGAAAGCTTTGAAACATTGAAAAATAAACTAATCAGATCCCCGATACTCATATATCCCGACTTCGGAAAAACTTTTGAGGTAACAACAGACGCGAGCCAATACGCCATGGGAGGTGTATTATCCCAAGAAAATAAACCTATTTCATATATATCTAGAACCTTAAACGCACATGAAGTTAATTACTCCACCATCGAAAAAGAACTGTTAAGTATAGTTTGGTGTTTAAAACAATTTAGGCCTTACATTTATTGAAGGAGGATAAAACTTTTCACCGACCACCAGCCACTTGTTTGGCTTAATAAACTCAAGGAACCAAATAGCAAGCTCATTCGATGGAAGCTTCAATTACAAGAATACGACTATGACATAACATATAAAAAGGGACAAGAAAACAAAGTAGCTGACTTCCTAAGCAGGATAGATGTAAACCATAGCGAAATTCAGGAGCATCCACAATCAATTGTCCACACAGTCACTCCAATTAATCTTTATAAAAAGCAGATTATTATAAAAAAGATAAACTCGGGATCGCTACACATAAAATACCAGTTAATATTCAACAATACTCGAAAAACCATAAGTATAAGAATACTAGACAATATCACCTTAATTCAGATTATTAAAAATCACTTCGATCCAAAATACACAAATGCTTTGCTAGCAGAAGACGAGGTATTTGAAAAAATTAAGAGTATCCACAGGGAACATTTTAATGAGTACAAAATTATCAGATGCAGCAAACTAGTAAAAGACCTAACGGATGAAGAAGAGCTAGAGGAACTCATTGAAAATAAACATCTCGAAAATAATCATAGAGGTATCAACGAAATCCTTCAAGAATTAAGACTTGAGTTTTACTGTCCCAACATGAAAACAAATATAACCGAATTTATAAATAATTGCGAAACATGTATTCTAGAAAAATACGAAAGAAAACCGCCGGTTCCGCCATTAAAAATCTCCGAAACTCCCAATAGACCAAACCAAATTATTCATTTAGACGTATTTTACGCAATAAAGAAAACGCTTTTTGTCACAATGATAGATAAATTTACCAAAACAGCAATGTTCACGAAAATTGGAAATAGAAGTGAACAAGAGTTCCGAAAAGCTATCATTAAATTCATAAGTACCTATGGAAATAAAAAAAAAAAAAATGTTACGGATAATGAATTAGGGATGAAATCAACCCTCATGAGGAAGTTTTTAAAAGAAAAGGGAATCGAAATCCATTACACATCTAATTCCAACCACAATAGTAACGTTGATATAGAAAGACTTCACAACACCATAAACGAACACTTAAGACTCCTAAAACACGAAAAAGAAATCTTCCCATCGAAGAACAACTAATTCTTATCAACGGATACTACAATAACACAATCCATTCAACCACCAAAAGGAAACCAATAGATTTTATCCAAGGCAAAATTAAAGAATACGAGTACGAAGAAATCTACAATAAAATTCTAGAAAAGAAAATTAGGGCTATCGAAAAGGTTAATGACATCACTATAGAACCTGGGATGAATTATATTAAAGAAATCAGAAGAGGGAAAAATCATTCAAAGTTTAGAAAGATAGACACAGAGTTAGCAGATGACGACGAACACGTTAAGGATAAGGAAACTGGGCATAAATACTACAAGACACATATTAGAAGAAAAAGAAAATTTCAAAATATCGCTAAGACAAGATGCAAAATAAAAATAGGCACAAAATAGAAACGATACAAGAATAACATGAAAAATCTCATTTCAGGGAACAATGATTGCGAAACTGTTAATCCTGATGAGCCTTCAACTAGCAAAGGGGCAACAGATAGAAATCCAAGATCTGACGAATAACAACGGGTTTATAACCATAAAACTCGGAGAAACCAAACTAATTGAAAATTACAACAAAATTCTGCACATTGTTAACACTACAGAATATGAAATAACTAAGGACAACATAAAAAACAACATAGACATGATCAGACCAAAGTCAAAATTCATAGGACCTATCTTTAATACACTTGACCACAGCCTTCAGCTATAAGAAGCCAAAATTAAAAATCTAAGACCTCGTACTAAATCAAAAAGAGGACTCTTTAATATTATCGGCACAGGAATTAAGTACATTACAGGAAATATGGACAGCCAAGCCGAAATTGAAAAAAATCGCAATAGATACTATTACAAAAAATAACCAAAACCTTATTAAAGCAAGCAATCAACAGATTTTAATTAACAACTACACAAATCGATACAAAACAATACGACACATATCAGAGACCAACAAATTAATAATAGAAAAATACTTCAATAAGATCACTAGCCAGGTCGAAAACAAGTTAATTAACTTAGAATACAAAATCGAATACATTGAACAAATCTACCAATTAAATTATGATATTAATTTACTTTTATCCCACCTAGATGAAATTGAACAAATCATTTTCTCAAGTAGACTAGGCATTTTGACAAAAAATATATTAACAACTGAAGAATTAGAATTTATTGAAGACCTTGAAGCACTAAAAAATATTAAAGTAGTAGCCTCATTCTACCAAGATCAAATCCTCATTGTAGTATCTACTCATTCCACAAATTTCTGATACAAAGTACACCCGAATATTAATTCAACCCATAAACAAAACAACATAAACAAAATAAATCTCTGTACCTAAACGATAATGAAATTTTGACGGATAGTAGAAAAGTGTATAAAGTTCATGTAAAAGACCATCTAAAGCGAAACTTGATTGAAATTGAAGACAATTGTATTTCAAATATAGCAATGTTTAAACCAGCTCAATGTAATACAGAGGAAAATTATTACGAAGAAATTAAAGAAATTAGCGAGGGCACTATAATAACAAAAAATTTGCAAAATTCCAGTGTTTCCATAATTGTAATGCCTTTGAAATAATAAATATAAAAGGAAATAGTCTAATCAAATTCGAAAACTGTACAATCAAAATAGGAAAAAAACGTTTATAAAAATCAAAATTTAAAGATTTATGATAACATTATTATACCAAATCTTATAACAGAAATTAGAGAAAATTACACAGTTCCAAAAATTAAATTAGAGGAAATACATTTGAAGAATATAGATAATAGAGATAACATTGAAGAAATTGTGAGACAAAACCATAATAGAAACATTGCAAATCTAAGTCTGCACGCTTTCATAATTTTTGTAATACTAATTTTATCAATAAGCTTATTCCTTTGGTTAAGAAAAAATATAGAAAATATTGTAACTACTTCGTCGGAGCCTCAGACAAAGGTGGGGGGAGTTATAGCAACCGAAGCTATAACTTCACAAAGTAATATAATCTGATATATAAATTACACTATTTCATTTTCTCACGCTAAAAGTAAAGTGAATATCGCAACCAAAGCTAAAATAACTTGATATATTCAAATTCTCTCACGCGAAAAGTTTTTAAATTCTTTTCCCACAAAATACAGACCTAACGTCAGCATTTTTGCACTCAGTCACGTTGATCCGGTAAATAACTCCAGTGAAGACGATAATTACTTAATTACGAAAAAGTCAGTTTCTCGCGATCTGATCTAAGGTTCCGACGTGGTCACTTTAAATTTTGGACTACATCAACCAAAAAAAAAGTTGAACCGACTTCACAAAAAGCACTAAAATGCATTAAATAATTTGGAAGTCGGTGCAAATCAAACAAACCAAACAATTACAACAAAAGTTCAGGTAGCACAATTACCTTCAATTGTGGTTCTGTAGTTGTTTTATTTTGTTTAATTTGCACCGACTTCAAAATGTCGTAATAGATATAAAATTAAAAATTATTTTATGCTTTTTAGGGCTTTTTGTGAAGTTTGTTCAACTTTTTTTTAAAAAACTATTTTATTTTTCATTTTTTAGTGTCTACTACTCTATACAACGAAGAAAGAAAGATCCAAATCGGTCCATGCCTTAAAAAGTAAGGTTAAACCCCCTACTCCACCTCCATTCCACAAAAAAAAATTTTATGGTATTAATCAAGGAACATAATCTACCGAACAGAAAAGGAATCCTCTAAATCGGTCCACGCGTTACGAAGTTACTACTCCTAGCCAACCACAACCATAGGACCAAATTATTCTCCTATTAGCAAAGGAGGATCACTCTCTATAAAACAGCAAAAGAACCATCCAAATCGGTCCATTCGTTACAAAATTAGGTTCCACCCCACCCTGAAAATTCTAGGTTTAAATTAGTAATAAAAAGTATATTGAATACTTTTGAGTCTGATATTTGGTGAGAAGTTTCTACTAAAAATTCACGACCATCGAAGTTCTTTTGGTACAAACTTCGAAAAATCATTTTTAACACCATTCATAATTTATTTCAACCAGGAATTAGAACAACTCGAAAATCTATTGTTTCTAAATATTTTTGGCCTGAAATGAATTCAAACATCAACAATTGAACTAGAAGCTGTATCAATTGCAAGAAAGCAAAAATTCCCAAGCATACAGAATCATAAATTGGTAGATTTGAACTACCCAAAGAAATATTTGAACATATCCATTTAGATTTGGTAGGTGGTATACGTACATACTTACAGTAATTGATAGATTCACTCGTTGGCCTGAAGCTTATCCAATCAAAGACATACAAGCTAGTACAATTATTAATACATTATATGAGCAATATTTTCCTCGTTTCGGCATTCCATTAGAAATTACTATGGATCAGGGTACTCAATTCGAATCTAAATTATTCGAAGAGTTTTCAACAATTTTAGGATCACATAGAAACCGTTCTACCCCTTATAATCCACAATCGAACGGAATGCTCTAACGATTCCATAGACAGTTATACAATTACCTGCAGTCCTATTAGGTTTTAGAACCACAAATAAAGAAGACTTGTAATGTTCTCCGGCAGCACTTGTGTATGGACAACCTCTTCGTGTTCCAGGAGAGTTTATCAGAAAATCTAATTCGAAAATTCAAGATCCTCAATCAAATTCATAGACAGAAAATACTGTTCTCTACAAACCGAAAATTTTAAACACTTTTTCATTGTATTAAAATTAATGTGACCTACAAAAAATAAAATTGTAAAAATTCAGTTCTATCAGATCAGCCATTCTGGACGATTTAAAAAATAAAAAACTAAAAAGTTATTTAATTTAAAGATAAAATCATTTACAAATATCAAATTCTATTTAAAATTGTCTATTAGGTACAAAACGAATTATATCTAGCCTCATTCCTCAAAATGCCTTGGGCAGTTGAAACCCAATGGAGTCAAAGAAAAGCAGGAAGCCCGATATTTGGCCCTGGTCTGTGATGTCTTCCGTTTTATTTGCTCCTTCCAGCATGACTTTCTTAAGGGTAAATCAACTACCACCAACCACCTTAAATTACTCTTTGTCAATCATCAAATTGGGGACAATATTTTCTCGGATTTCAGCAAGGCCTTTGATAGGATCGACCATTGGATCCTAGTTCGTTTTGTCCATTGGTTGTCTTCTTATTTGTCTGGTCGAATGCAGCAGAACTCTATCGGATCAAATCTCTGTCACCTCTGTGGTACCTCAGGGTAGCATCCTCGGCCGCTCCTTTTCATTCTATAAACATATATAAAAGATGTTTCGATTCTTTTGTCCAACGCTTAAATTGTGTGTCATACGGATGGTGCCAAGATATTTAGCACTGTTTCTCAGTGATTCTGATTTGTCTGTGTTCTGTAAATGGTGTACTTGTAATCGCGTTCTCTTGAATGTTAGTAAGTATACTGTCATGACGTTTTCTTGTAACAGAAATCCTTTGCTTTTTCATTACTCCGTGAATGGTGTTGTCTTGAGCTGTGTTGATAGGGCTAAGGATTTGGGTGTGGTTCGAAACTACCGACTTTCTTATAAGGACAACGCTGGGTTATGTAAAAAGATGATCCAGAGAGCTTGAATATGCCTATCTTACCAAGATTATGTATTGTACGGTGTGAGACCTATCTTGGAATACGCTAGTCCTGTCTGGTCTTCCTATTTTGTTGCCAACATCCGTCGAATTGAGGCAGTGCAACGCAGATTTTTAAGGTTTGCCCTCCGGGGTCTTACCTGGAATAACTCTATCATACTTCCTCCTTATCTTGATCGTCGGAGGCTCATCTCTATTGAGAGACGCAATATTTCCAAAATCCATTTTATCTTTGATTAATTTCAGGGAACAATTAATTCACCCAAATTGCTGATGGGTGTGAGCATTTCTATCTCGCCCGTCCCCTCAGGAGTCATAAGTCGTATAAGAGAAGAAGACACGAAATTACCCAAGAAGATTTGGAATAGCAAATTTATTGTAAGCTTATGAAACCGTCTTAAACGGTAATATTTTCATTCTCGATCGCATTTGCCTTGGTAGCAGTTTTTTTGGTACGGTCGCCAATGCAACACATGCAGTAATCAAGATTTATTATTAACATTTCTTGCAATATATGAGCCTGTTTAAAAACGTCAAATTTTGATCGCGTGGAAGCAGCTGTGGCAATTCTGTAGCTGAAACCAAAATCCAAAGCAGACGATGATAACCAAAGCAGATGTTTGCTGACACCTGCATTTATGCTTTTACTTAAGCTTGACTTATGTTTGATTTTTATTTTTCTGATAAAAAAAATCTCCTTTAAAAATTAATTAATGTGATTTGTAAATTTTGTTTTTTTTTTACAGTTCAGAAACTAAAGGAGGGGGTCGACTTTGACGACAGAAAGACAGGGTAAGTGAAAAAAATATTTTCAGTATATTTTTCACTCTACGGAAATTCAAAAAATCCACGTCCGTGTACTAAATGTCATCTTTATACAGTGTTTCACATAAGAATAAGGTGGGGTAAGAGATCTAACCTAGGAGGTTTGAAAGTTACAGGGTGGTTCATAAATTTTCAATTTGCATGGTATGCTCATCATTTAGCATTCACTCTGCTATTGCCCGGGCTTGGACAGGAGATGGTACCAAGCGTTAGGTGTGGACTTCTTCGGAGGACTGGACCATGTTGCTAACATAGGGCTGAAATAACTTCTCATGTTTATTAGAAGTTTTTGCTGGTTCTAAATAACGTTTATCGAGAAGCAAGTAAAACGAGGCTTTTAGTAATTATGTGTTTTTATCATTTTTTAATGTCAATTTATAGTCAACATACATTCGGTCATATTCTTAAAGTTTTATTTTAAAACAGCAGAAAGTCAAAAATTTTCCGATCGTTGGTGATAACGTTTCCATAAGCAAAATTAATTCTTTTTAACGCATACGTCTATAAATTCTCAATTAATACCCAACAAAAAATTTCCTTAGCATTAGCCTGTACACAACAGTAATGAAATTAAAACTACCATCACTACCAACACAATATTTTTCGAGACTATTCCTCTGTGTACTAAGTTTAGTGTATATTGCTCCAGGCATTCTAGAATTATCTTGCAACATCCATATGAATATACAATTATATTAATTCTCTGCGAGAGCTCTTATGTTCCGGGATAAAAATACCCAATATGTTAACGCTGGAGAAAAGCTATTAATATGCCTAGTATTATTTAAATCTATTCAGTAGTTTCCACATGATGGTTTCTAAGGGATATGAAACGACCATTCTAAATCGATTGGCGCTATGAGTAAAAATCGAAATTTTTATCGTTGACCCCTACAGACTAATGATTCCAAAATAAGCATCAAAATCAATTGTTTCGTAGGTCAGGAATTCCACTAAGTAAATAAATAAATGATGCCAGGGATCGGGTTAAATTGCTGTTTGGATCCTATTTCAAGGGTGATGATAGTTTTATCGCGTTTTTTCCGGAAAATACGCGTTCTTGGGGCTTATTTGCACCTTCGTGGTTTCTAAGGGGTATGAAACGACCATTCTAAATCGATTGGCGCTATGAGTAAAAATCGAAATTTTTATCGTTGACCCCTACAGGCTACACACAGACAGTCAGATAAAAATTGTAAAAATTGCTTTCTTGGCCCTGATAACGATAATGTCCACCGCGATTATAATTTTAAAAAATACATTGCATGTACAGAAAAGTTGTATGTTTATTATATGCAAGTGTATAAATATAGAAGATTGCACCAACACTTCCTAAACAAACAGGTGATTCCACTCCTGTTTGAACCAGAATACTTGAAATTAATTATTTTTCATTTCTTCAGGTTTGGGGTCTGAAATCAATTTCGATGCATTTTTTAACATAATATATGAATGTGGGAGTAATGAACAATGTTTAAAAACTCACTTTATACTGGACGAGATGATGAAATTCTAACATTAAGTCTCAACTAATCAACAATAGAACATGATATAGGTTTGGCGGGCGTTTTTGTAATTTTCGTCAGTGTGCAGCAGATTGGAACGCTTTTAATAAGGCCCAATCCTGATATAATTTATACGTGGTCGCAAACCAGAACTAAGTTTGAACAAGACCCTAAGGAGTTGTGGAATTGTATCAATTTCTTTGAAAGTAAGTGTCTCTAAAATGTTGGACTTACATAAGGTTTTAATTTATGGCGTTTCCCCCTCGAATATAAAATTGCAACGCAAAAATCTGTAGGTTAAATCTGATGTAATCTGTCCTCGAATAGACAAAATACAAGCTGCATTTTTGACCCTATTCAAAGAAAGGTGGTGGATCAAAGCTAAATTTTCAAAATTTTATATTGATATTGCCTAAACGAAGTGTTTATGTGCACGTTTTTGTCCAAAAACCACATTTCAAATCCTAACCGCTCATCTTCAACACGGAGTTGGATGAATTGGTTGAGTGGCACGATCACCACGCTAAAGTTTTAGGATTGCCAGTGAGTTTTTAATTTAAATTATAAAAATCCACTCCGTCTCTGCTGTCTTACTCGGAGTAATGGAAAAAATACGACATACAATTTGCCTGATTCCCTAATTCCCTTTCAGTCGAAGTCATAGGTACTAACACATTATAACACACTGGGCTTTTGCTACATCATAAAAGAAAGGTGACATTTTTGGTTGCACTAAACTAGAGCGGTAAAACCCTTCTTGGGTTCGGTTGCTTACTATTACTAAAAACCTCAAAACAGTGACCTTTTGTGAATGAACATCATTGCTAGATGAAGGTATACTATTTAGTGAGGAAGAAAATTGCGCGAGTTTTTAACTTCGTCTAAAACGACCTTGAATAAAGCCACACCACACATTGAGAAAAAGTCACAAATGCAGGAATTACTTCTGCAAATTCTCTAATTAAATTTTTATGAATATATAAAGCATCTTATGGTCTAATCGACTCAAATATTTGAAGTGTTTAATCTTCAAAAACTTTGCAGAAATTTCAAACATTTTTTTATCAAATTAGTTCAATTCGAAACACTTCTTTTGCATTATCCAACTCTTATGGCATTTTGTTTGCTTGTGTCTGCTCAAGTGTCTTTTATCTTATCGTTATATCTTTTACATTTGTATAAAATACTTACTTAGTCTCATTTTTTTGTATAATCATGTTTGATATTGCATGGTAAGCCTTCCCGTGTGTAATTGAGATCGTAAAATTGGCCTTTATACCAGGTTCATCATAGCATGGAAAACCATGTCGGGCATCAGTAGATTCAAATTGAGTAGTGGCAAGAAATCTGTGAAATGTTTAAAATTTTGGATTAACACCTTTATCTATTTAAATATAAAATATATTCTTACTTTTTCTTCCCGCTGGAATTGATATACGAAGATCTATAGAAGCCGCCGTTATCTTCACGTAATGTACCATTATATGAAATGATGACCCTGTATTCTAAACCTTTAACTAAATGCAGGTTTTTAGAAGTGGAAAATATGGTCAAAAATTCTGTTTCAGGGTCGTAAGATGAGCCGATATTTTTAGCTAGAGAGCCGTTTGTATAATAGAATTCCACTTTAGAGATAGTTAATAGCCTTGCATGGACAACAATTTTTGAATCCGCATTAGTTTCTAAAGCTTCAATTTTAATATTCACTTCACCACTAAAATCGAAAATGTTTTCGTGAACTTTAGTTTCAAGGTGTACTTTATAGTCCAGCGGTTTAGTATTATTAGGCAAACGATAATTAACTTGATCTTTGGGTTTCGTATCCGACAAGGTGCTACTAGAATTTAATTGAATCAATGGCGAAGCTAACGAAGAGCCTATTACTAAAGCCAGCACAGAAAATTTTAAGAATACCATCTTATAAGACAGACTATACTTAGCTGACTGAATTACTAAATTAAAGGTAATGCACTTATCACCTCACTTGATGATTTTATCACGATATTCAAGTGGAACCTTAGGCCATATTTAGATCAAATAGTAATTAAACTTAAGTCGCGATTAGAGTACTTATACTGATAGTGAGTTTTGTGTTAAGGTGTTATTTTCTTATAGTATCAGACGTGATGTATTGATTAGAAAAAGTAATAAAACATGAAGTAACACATCTATATCATCATAATCATTTCATTTTATCTCTAGCATCTAAGAAGGTGTCGAGTTGTATCTACGTTTTAATCTTTATGGAATGTCATAAATAGTTTATTAAATTTCCCAGCTCCTGCCCATGTCGAGAATTAGGTTTTTACCGTACGTCTCTATGATTCATAGTTGGTTCAAAAATCAAGCTAAAGTTTAAATATATCAGAAAACACACTGTACTTCAGAAGATAGTGTAATTACTAGCCGTTTCTAACTACTTATCTTTAGAAAAAAAGCTTCACAGAAAAAATAAATCAGTAGAATAATACGAGATTTATTTGGTCTAACAGGAAAGTTGTAGACCCTAGTCCTTTCTAAGGATTAGAAGTTGGAAACGACTACTGATTAACACCAAACAACCAAAGCAACATTTAAAATCATTGTTATCTAAATGTTGTGCCTAAATATTGACACAACGTTGTCTAATGTTGTCCACTGAGTTTCAGTGATTTTCTGATTCAATTTGTTTTTCGAGCCCGTCTTATTGCTGACAGTCGCAAAAATGTTTATATCTATTATCGCATTATTCCTGCTTCTTTTATACTTATAATGCAAATTAAAAAAAGCGGACTATGGTGGCTTATGGTGGATTAAACTTACTTAAAGGTAAACCATTTAAGGGGTTACTCTACTGTTGCAAGGCTATTTATGTTTCTTAAAATGATTATTGAAAAAACTAAGAGAGGTATCGATCTAATTTTTGGCATAGATGTTTATTAAAAATTAAATTTCATAAATACATTATTATAATACAATATTAGTAGACGGAGTTGGATCAATTCGTTCAGCCGCATGACTACCATGCCATGGGCCCCGGGTTCGGGACCAGATCGCCCCGTGAGCTTTTATTAAGAAATTTAAATAATCCACTCTGTCTCTGGGCTGTCGTATAGCTCGCAGCAATCCAAGAACAAGAGTCAAGTTTCCTCACTTCCCTTACGCTAATTCCCTCCCGGCCAAAACCATGCTAAAGCATCAAAGGGTTGTCCCCTAGGATTTGGCCACATCGTATAAAAAAATATATATAATTTAAAAAAACAAAATGGCGGCTTTCCCAGCTGGTTGATCTCGGGCGCGCAGCAAAACTCGATCCAATGCGCACCGTAGTACAGACATCGCAATTCTTACTTTAAAGTAAAAAAATACAATTTTTTTTGAATATGATAATTTGTCACACTTTTTAAAAAGCCGTTTGAAATCCGCCCGTTTTCTTTACTTTATCGTTGCAGAAATCAGAAACAATAATTATTATTTTGCTCAGAGTTTAGATAACGCGATCGTAAACTTCTCAATTACCATTTTAAAAAAATCAAGTCAACCGGTCAGATATTTTTCACTCAGTGCTACGGCGCGTATTGGATGAAGTTTATCTGCACGCTAAGCTGGGAAAGCGGCCATTTAAAAAAAAAATAATAACGTTTATGAAACTTAATTTATAATAAACAACTAGGCCGAAAATTAGCCCAATATTTCTCGTAGTTTTTATTTTATAAGTATTGTAAGAAAATCAGATGTTTAGCCTTACAACAGTAGAGTAATCACTTAAGAAGCTTTAGGAATTTAGAAGAATATTATCCCCTGAATTTGAATTGTAGTTGTCAGCAGAAAATAATCATGGGTCGCCGTCTGTGGGATTCAAAGGACTTTGAACAAAACTGTTTCCACATTAAGAGATAGAAAACACATTGCTCGATAGACACCGCTAAAAAGAGGAAGTAATTATTTAAATTACAACGAGTGCTTTTCAGAGCAGTGAGTATTGAGATGCCAACTCAATGAATTAGGAAGCAGGCATATCTTGAAGCCAGAAGCCTCTACCGTATGATGAAGCAGGTATGAATTCTCATGAAATGCGTTATTGATCCCATAATTTGGTCCTTATGTTTTATTTTATTTCCAAAGACTAGAAGCTAGATGTGCCTTAATCCAATAGTATTCAATGACAACTAGAGTGTGCTTGTTCATTTCAGTGACCCCGAAAACTATGAATTCGACATTAACATCGGTCGACAATTTCGATTACTCTAGCCTGTCCCTTCTTACGACCAATTATCTCTAGAAGTGTGTTATCATTAAATTATTTAACTTCATCAGGAGTGTCATTATTTGCCTTACTAACCCAGAAAAGTACGGATTCGACATGTCACGTCGAACCTTTGTACAAGCCACTCCATCCTTATCCTACCCGCGAAAGTCCCGTCAAAATCAGCCTCGCTCTATGGTACCATAACTAGCCTAAACTCATCGTTTTTTGAATTACAGGGTGATTCATAAGTTTAAAATTTTCACGGTATGCACTTCTTATTTGATTTTTATCTTTTGATTTACCCAACGCAGTGACATCAAATACACCCCAAAAAACTACTATCCTAATGACTTTTTCAAAACTGTCATACTATTGGAGATACAGTCACTTCCGGAAGTGAAAAAGAAGGATTTGCGATCATCTAAAATTCAGAACTTTCACAAATTTTCTCTGAAATTCATGTAATTAACAGACCAGTTTTTATTTTTATTAATTTCCCATCTTATGACCGTTCTAAAAAGGCAGAAGATTTCCCAAAGAAGAAAAGATGTAGAAAATCTTTTGGGGATTATTATATAAATCTGCTATTAAAGGAATTTATTTCCTACTAACCCGAAATTGCTTTATATTGAATTTGAAACTTGTTGTTATGGTACGAAGTTGTTTGAAATCTCCTCCGAGACTTTCGGTAACAGCCTTATAATTCCAAGTTTAAGGTGTGTTGTAGCCAGCCTTTCCCATATTTTTGTCCGTACACTCCGTAACTAATTCATCGCTACCGTTAACAGGCCTTGATTAAACTTCTTTTTCCGTAAAATAAAGAGCAATGGAGTAATTTGTGGAGATCCAGCAGGCCAAGGAATCGGCGCACCTTATTCAATCCAGCGGTCAAGAAATTTCTCATTTTTTATTGCCTTCACAATGCGGCCTCATCGTTTTATTGAGATATTGGTCTTTGATTATACATAGGGATGCCCACTAATAGTTCTGGTAGTGTATTTTCCAAATATTCCGCTTAAATTTGGCTATAAAGCATTTAAGGCAAAATGAATAGCCCTATTAAATGGGTGTCGGTGATACCAAACATTGGCTCAGAATTTGGGCTGGAAAGACATCTCCTTGTCCTATTTGGGTTAGTGTTCGACTATATATGGAGGTTGTGGAAGTTTGAGATATTATCTCCGGTGAACTGCATCTCGATATTCCCCCTTCTCCATGTCGCATTCCAGAAGCCAAATGCAAAATTTTAATACTGTGTCGGAATCTTCTTACAGTAGGCTTTGAACTGAGATATGATGATATTGTAACGCGCACGAGGTAGGCCTTGTAAAAGGGAAATATTTAACCGTGTAAAGCGCATGACCCAGGTGGCCAGAAATTAAGGCAAGGAAATGTCAAACGTAGAAAGTCAAGTACGACTCGAAGCACCTATGGTGACACGATTACACTACCAAGTGAAGTGATAA
Source organism: Leptarthrus brevirostris (assembly GCA_964036015.1). Classification (NCBI taxonomy): domain Eukaryota; kingdom Metazoa; phylum Arthropoda; class Insecta; order Diptera; family Asilidae; genus Leptarthrus; species Leptarthrus brevirostris. Next base: position 138,149,140 of record OZ038371.1, on the reverse strand, counting down.
GTCCACAGTAGCGGGAGCTTAAGATTTCTGTTGGAGAAGTAAAAGCTGAAATGGAAAACAAAATGGCATAGTTGAAGTCAGACATATAAAAGAGATTGGAAGAAGTAGAAATTTATGGACAAACCAAAATGAAATAAGTAAAAGGCGATATGGAAGTAATAAGGAATGAGCTGGAGAACGTCAAGAAGAAGCAAACAGGAGCTTTATCTACAGACGTAACCGTAAATAAAAGATTTCATATTTCAACTTTTGATGGTCAAACGCCTTGGCAGATATACCAACTTCAGTTTGAGACAGCAGCAGTAATGAACTTTTGGACTAGCAAAGAAAAAGGTACAGCCTTAATTTCGCACTTAGAGGCGGAGTAGCAGAATTTTTACAGACTATCCTGGCGAAGCAAAGGTAGAGTTATACATCTTTAATTCCAAGTAGTGCGACTGGCTGAAAAGGATAGGAAGGAAGAAGATGTGGCTTACGTTCTGGCTTACGAGGCAGCAAAACAGGTCTTAAAGAGACTCATTCGCCTAAAATAAGAAATCAAAATAGAAGATGTTTGTTACCGAATCAGCACCTATGTCAACCGTGACCGTCCGAGATGCTGCAGATGCAGCCAGGAGGGTCATCTTCGACGAGATTGCTGGATGCAAAGAAGATCAACCCGAGCCCGAGGAAAAATGATTGTGAAAAGTTCAACAGAAAGGAATGCGAAGAATTTCGATTGAGATGTTGCTTGTACGGAGAAGAAGGTTATCTGCAAAGTGATTGTAAAAGGAGGACCAATTTTGCAATTACGACAGAAATTGAAGGAGGCAGAAGAATGCAATCAAAGTCGTTCTCAACAGGAGTGTGTTTCGGGCTGTTACAGGGATCTTCAGCTAAGCTACAGCCAAATATAAGAAGAATGTGGAAATGTGAAAACTAAGCGTGAAGAGAGGGCTAACAATAAGAAATTCGAGATAGGGGAACTTAATTGTTTGTTCGAAGAAGAGAAATCCGATTGACGATTAGAGCAACAATTGAGATCTGAGGAGCAGTTCTGGAAGGTACCAAGGCCTATGTAAGATTACTGAAACAGAAGAACGGAAGAAAGGCCGTACAGGATGAGAGCTGTTCGACAAACAACTTTAAGAGGAAAGAATTATTCGTGGCCAGAAATTAAAGTAAGGAAATACCGACGACTCGAACCTAAGGTGACTTGGTGTGGTGAAAATAAATAACGTAAATTTCTAGAATTAGACAATGCATCATAGAATGTAGCTAAGTAACTAATGGGAGAGGAGAAAACCACTTAAAAAATCCCCCAAATCCCCGATTGAGTCTGCAGTTGTTTCCGCCTTCTCAGTGCGGAACCCAGTGATAATTAGCTTCGCGAATGATGACTCCTGAGGCGCTTCTATAGGAGTGGATGTAGAGGGTATGGTAGACCTTAACAGCTTGGCTAAATCCACAGAACTTACAACAGATGCAGTTGTGAGGAAATTACCTTCCGAAGGTTCTGCGGCGGTTATGGAGTCTAGACTTGGGCCGGCTGAATGTGCTGTAGCATTCCTGGAAGAAGGTTATATTTGCAAGTAAGACTAGCACTTCCTCAGGCGCGGTGGTGGCAGAGATCGTAGAGGAGGAGGTTACTTGTCCTGCCTTGGGACTAAAGCTTCATGGCACCTTTCACTGCCTTGGGCGGGGAAGGGGTGAAGGTTATGATTAATGCAGGGATCAAGATGTAACACTGTAGGTAGTGGAACAACATGTATTCTTACAGATAGGCTAGGATTCTAACATTGACTCAGGAAACCGAGGGTACTGGTGACAGTGGGATAACTCAGTTGCCCCCGCTAAGGAAGACTTGGGAGGGGACGAAAAGGGACCCGCTTCAATGTGGTCATGTAGTGAGTAAGAATCTCACACTAGCGGAGGACATGGGCTCCCGCTGTCTCTTCGAAAATTTTCACTTCTCCCAGTAAAAAAAAAGTGAAGTGAATAAAACCTGTGAAGATTTGTGATTGGAAATATCTTCATTAATCCCTCGAGCCCAAAGAGCCCCAGCTACGTTAGAATATGAACGTTACCCTGCTAGATCCTTACATTTTTAACTGTAGACACTTCTAATCGTCTTGCTAGTCGTCTCGGGCTCGCTTTAGAGTCTTTTCCGACGTTTAGGGTCTTTTTCTCCTATACCGGCGGCAGAATTTCCCGATGTTTCAACTCGCAATTTCATGATTCCTAAAGTTACACTTCCGGTTTCTCTTAGCCTTCGGATAGTCTGCGGAAATAGCACTCTTTGGGGTGTTACGTAAATATCTCTTTTCATATTCCAGTACAACTGCATTTTCGTTTCAGTCTACTGCACAAGAGACGGAGTTGGATCAATTCGTTGAGCCGCACGACCACCATGCAATGGGTCCCGGGTTCGAGTCCAGATCTCCCCGTGGGTTTTTATTAAGAAATTAAAATAATTCACTCCGTCTCTGGGCTGTTGTCTAGCTTGCAGCAATGCAAAAAACAAGACATTCAAGTTTCCTCAGTTCCCTTACCCTAATTCCCTTCCGGCCAAAACCATGCTAATGCATCAAAGGGTTGTCCCCTAGGATTTGGCCACATCGTATAAAAAAGAAGAAAAAAGCTAATTTTCTCTCAGTGCAAGGTTGGTTGTATTTGAAATCTAGCGGCAGATTGTTCTGTGCTAAAATAACATAAGCTCTTGCAAAATATTTCCACTGCCGTGAAAATGTATTACAAACGTGATATGGCGCCTATTCTTTGACGTAGGTGTTTTAGGAGAAATAAAAAGTCCCAAATTATTTACAATTGCTTTGTTATTTTTGAGAGAGATTAGATGTTATGTAATCTCAGCTCTATTTTGGTGTTTTTAAACCACATACGACAAATTTATTGATGCAGCATGTTTCACACATGTCTTTCTGCTCCACACCTTCGAAATCCTTAATTACTATTTTTTTAAACTCATCAAACAATTTATTTCTTGTCATTTTATTGCTAAATGCGTAAACCTTTCAAGTATAATAGCTAATTATTTTCCTGTTGTCTAACACTTCAATTAAAATAAAAACACTAGTATATAACTGGTTAAATCTCAACAATAAACAAAGGCAAACAATACAATTTAATTTTAATTTAATTCATAGTCACGTTTGACTGCTATTATTCTTCTCCTTACTAAATTTTGTCTTACTTTCTTTCTGGACCCTTTACCCCTTGTTGAGTGTACTACACCGACTTTTCACCTGGTCCGGTTCTGTTGTCACGATTAATTGATGAATTGGGTACCTTTCTTCGCTAAGGATCTTCTCGATGTATTGCGCGGTAGTCCAATACGACGTCTTAGTTGGTAATGACCTCAAGTCAACGGATGCTACGGATGCGACGGAGATACTGGTTGACAACGGCTTGCAGGTTATATAGTATTTAACAGGTCCTTTTCCTCGTTGAGCAGCCGTACAACAAAACAGATTTATATTTGATTCGAAGATCCGGAGTTTTAGGCGTCTGGAGATGTTATTGTAATAGTAATAAGTAAGTAAGAGTAATAAATGCAACTCCAGCCTGTGTAAGGCTCTTTCTGCTTGTAGTAGGGCCTTCCCCGTGCCCCTGGAGGCAACCTGTCTGTCAGAACGTGGTACTGACCCGGAGGTTCGAGGCTGTCCATCTCTCGACTCTACCTCCGAACCCCTGGTTGCTCTGGCTCTGGATGTGGGCAGTCCCTCGTCTGTCTGTATCGCTTGCAGCTGGTGATGGCGGCTCGCCTGGCCCTCGTGATGGTGTGACACGACGTTCCCGCGCAGCCCGTAGGCGTGCCCGCCGATTGCGCGCCATTGATCACCCTGCCTTAACGAATGTTGCTTCAGCTGTGAACATATCTCCCAGTGTCTCCCAGTATAATCACCACTCATCGCAAGAGACTTTACCGTTGCGATCTATTAATGTGTCTCGAAATGAGGGTTTCAATCTGAGAATTGCGCAACCACCGAGGTCCTTTTTCGTCTCCCGACTTGATCCATCGACTTCTGTTGACGACGTTATTGGCTACGTCAGGGAGAGGAGTGGCGTTGGAGATTCTGCACTCCTCCGTTGTCAACTTTTAGGTTCTCGTCATTCTCAAAGACTCATGTCGTCTTTTAAGTTAACATCGTCCCCGGATCTTTTTGAAATAATGTCTGCCCCCGATTTCTGGCCCGAGAATATCATAGCTCACGAGTTTGTGCCCCGTCGTAGGGTCGCGGGAAGCACTCAGACTAGAACATCTGTTAGCAACCAAAAAAACTAAGTACGCTATCCCTTTACTACCAAAATGTAAGGGGATTAAGAACAAAAACAAGCCAGTTATTTCAGGCTTCTCTTGCCTGTTGTTACGACGTCATCGCTCTGACCGAAACCTGGCTTCATAGCGGTTTTAATGATGCTGAAATTCTTGACGAGTCCTATCAGATTTTTCGTAAGGATAGATACTCTGACTCCATGGCTCGTGGGGGCGGCGTGCTGGTTGCATGTAAATCGCATTTGGATTGCAGGTTGGTTGATATACCTGCCTTTTCTCACGCTCACAATTGAGCTCTTAGCTCTTAAGATATCACTGATGAAGATGCACATTTTCCTGCTTTGTTGTTATATCCCTCCAAACTTGACAAATCATGTTGATGTGGATGGTAGAAGTCTTTACGATATTTTAATTCTTAACCTAGAATTTATTAGCAATATGACAAACCCAGAGGATGAAATCATCCTTCTTGGTGATTTTAACTTACCCAGCGTTCAATGGGTACTCAACGCTGATGACGATGACTACCTTCCCTTTAATTGTCTTACTGCTAATGACTCCCATTTTCTTGACGCCATCTCCTCCTCTGGCTTACACCAAATGAGTGATGTAAAGAACTCTATGGGAAGACAGTTAGATCTTATCTTTTCTTCTGATTCGTGTAACACTATAGTCGAGCCGACGTCTCGGAACTTATCCGCTATTGACAGTTTGCATCCGCCCATTTTCATCTCTTTTTGCTACGATGGTTCTAATACTGCCGACCCCAACGTAGATCAATACGTTCTTGATTTTAAAAGGGCGGACTTCTCTGATCTTTCAAACAGGATCCTTTCGATCGATTTCGCATCTCTTTTTGATGATAGCGATATCGACGAGTGCGTTTCCGTGTTTTATGATAGGATTTATGATCTGTTTAATTTGTGTGTTCCACTCAAACGGTCAAGATCATCCTGTCAGTCCCCCCCGTGGTATACTAGAGATCTACGTAGACTTAAAAATAAGAAAAATAGACTATGGAAGACTTACTTACGCTGTAGAAACACATCAACTTATTGTGATTTCGTTTATTGTCATGACAGCTTTTTAGCGTTATCATCATCCTTGTACAGGGAATACCTCGATAATGTTCGCGATAACTTGCATATTGATCCTCGTACCTTTTTTAAGTTTGTTAATATGAAGAAGAAAACTGATAATTATCCATCTACAATGTGCTACAATGGATCCTCTTGTTGTAGGGCGCCCGAAATAGCCGACAACTTTGCATTGTTTTTCGAGGGTGCCTTTTCATCTGGCAATTTTGTGCCTTCCCTGGAAGAGTTTGATCATATCCACGAGCGTCCCGCTGCCTCCACTGCTTTGCCCATTATATCTCGTGATATTATTATAGATCATATCGAGAAGCTTGGAATGGACTTTTCTTTTGGTTCCGATGGTGTTCCACCGGCATTCGTGAGATGCTGTTCCGACGCCTTACTCACTCCACTGGAACTCATCTTCAACAAATCTCTTCAGGCCGGTAGATTTCCTACGTTATGGAAGAGCTCCTTTATAATTCCTGTTTATAAAAAGGGGCATAAAAACATAATAACAAATTATAGGCCAATCGCAAAGCTTTCCTGCATACCCAAGTTGTTCGAATCTGTTATATACTCGCAGCTTGTAGGGCAGTGTAAGGGGTTAATCTCATCTAATCAACATGGCTTTCTGCCCGGTAGATCGACGACAACTAACTTGCTTGAATTTACATACCACATAATCTCTGCCTTTCAGCAAGGTCTCGAGACTGACTGCGTCTACACCGACTTTAGCAAGGTATTTGATAAACTTCCTCACTCTGTGATTATGCTTAAGCTTGAAAAGTTGGGTTTTCCGCCTTTATTGCTCGATTGGATCTTCTCTTACTTAAAAGACAGGATATATCGAGTATCTTTCCGTAATACTTTATCCAGAGTCATTAGGGCTACATCTGGCGTACCGCAGGGTAGCCATCTTGGGCCGTTGTTGTTTAATCTTGCCATTGACGACATTGTTCATCTGATTAAGCACTCTAAAGTCTTAATCTATGCAGACGATATGAAAATTTTCTCATGCGTTAGAAACAGTTATGATTCTTCCTGCATTCAGTATGATTTAAATACCTTCAAGAACTGGTGTGGATCTAATGGTCTGCAGCTTAACTTGGATAAATGTGAAGTTATGTCATTCTCTAGGAACCAAAATCAGCTCGTCTTTGATTATACCTTTGATGAAACTAATATCTGTCGTGTGCAGTCCGTCACTGACCTTGGAGTGAAGCTTGACCGTAAACTCGATTTCACTCTTCACATTAACTACATTGTTTCTAGGAGTAATTCAGTTCTTGGCTATGTAAAGCGGTGGTCAAGGGAGTTTTCTGATCGGAAGACCTTAATTCACTTATTCTTTTCTTTGGTCAGGCTAATTCTTGAGTATGCTATGCTGTTCATTCCAGACGCATTGAGTCGGTGCAGCGGAACTTTGTTAGGTTCGCACTAAGAGACCTTCCATGGAATGATCCACTTAGGCTTCCTCCTTATGCGGATCGCCTCCGATTGCTTAATATGCACTCGTTGGAAGAACGACGTAGAGTTGCTGACCTAGTCTTTATTCACCAACTTTTGAACTCGAACATAGACTCTTGCACTCTCGCAGGTATGATTTCTTATAGACATACCCCGTATAGCTTAAGAAGACTGCCTTTACTGCATGTTGCTCACTCTCGGTCTAACTATGGTATGCATGAGCCTATAAATCGCATGTGTAGAGCCGTGAATATGTGTCCTGTTTTTGACCTGACTCTTACTAAGGATTTGCTGAAACGATCTCTGTTGTCTGTGCACCCCTGATTGTTTGTGTGGGCGTGTTTTGGATTTTTGTTTTTTTCTTTTTTGTTTGTTGTTTACTAATATTTTATTGCATGGGTTGTGGGAGCCTCATTCATCTCAATATACGTTATATTCTGGTGAATAGGTCAATTGATTCTAGGCTTCTGCCTATGAAGTGCGCCTTCTGAGTTAGAAGGATTAATTCTGTACTAAATACATCAGCTTCGCCTGCTGTAACTATATTTAGCAAAATTTATTCACTTGTTCTATTTGCTGCTCTTCAAGATAAATTTCATTTTGTCTCCTGGACTACAAGCTCATAAGTTTGGTCTTAGCAGCATTGATCTTAAGTCCTGCTCTACGAACCTCTCTACTAGGAGACATTCATCGTCGATGCGTGGTTATCTAGAACCCTGCACATTATGTCATTAATGGCGATAAAGAAAGGAAAGGTGACGGAAAAAAGTCATATATGACGTGCTTATGTATCTCTCTCGTTTCAGTAACCCCTAGTGGGGCATGGGATGGGAGAAATTCACCTGATTCGAGACAGCAGTGTATTTGTAATCCATAATAACCCGGAAGTGTCTGAAGCAATGTACACTAAATTTGGTACATTTATTAATTACTGTCTGGAGGCGCACATATCACCCGTAGGTGTGCGAAGGAACCGGTATGTAGAAATAATCGAAAACCACCGATATTAGTGTGGAATCGATAGCTTTCAGGTTTGCTCAGATGAATAATGACACTCCCGATGTCGTAAGATACTGCGGAATAGGGCACCCTTAGGAGTGAGGTAAGAAAGGAGTGACAGATAAGATTAGCAGAGAACGACCGATGTTGTTGTCGAATAAGTAGTTCTTTAGTCTCTCTGAAATGAATAATGACACTCTCGGTAATGTTAGAATTCTAAATAAGTGGTTTCGGCGTTGCTACTACTTTCGGCAGTTTTCGATTATTTTTATGTCACTTCCATTCCCACCACTAGGGATGTCTTTTATCCGCAGTATAAGTGTAATCATTTATCCCAACGACCCAAAAACAATGGATTCGATTTTTAAAAGCCTGTTTTAGATTACTTTTGCATGCGCTTTTCTTCTCTCTTATTCAATTAACGTATAGAGGCATACAGGCATGAATAAGAACAATAATCTCTTGATACTTTGAAAACTGCCGTGTTTCTAATAAGCTATTGAAATAAAGTTAGGTAAGTTGTGGTTAATATGTGCACCAGGTTTGTTTGTTGAGTACTCCAGGCATTAAAGAGTTATGCTCAAACAAGCATACATAACTTGTGACCAATAATTCGAATCGGACCATTACCGATTTTTTAATTTTCACCAAGTTACCGTAATACCCATTCCTGAAAATCACAGCTTCTGAGTCAGATCGGAACACCAATGTTAAAATGTGTAGTTAACTAAAGAATTATGTAGGTACCGATTCGGATGATTTTTCTTTTATTGTACAGATGAGTGGACGTTATTTAACTTCTTAACACGTAGAACCAATTGGATGATTATTTTTTTGTTGTATAGAGTATGATCCTCATATTCGTCGCTCCTATTAGAAAACATTTGGTTTTTAGCGCTAGATCGTTTTGGCTGATTATATTGTTAATGTATAGAATATTTTTTCCCATTGGGTTGTGTCAAAAATGTTATGGCGAAATAAGGGTGGTATAGAAGTAGGTCCTATCTCCGTATCGCATGGACAAATTTTGATGCTTGTTAATGGCTGAACAGAGTATCTTGCTACATAACACAAAATGTGGCTTAGAGTGGGAGTAGGAAGAGGGCTGACACCTAAGTTTTTCTTTAGCGGGGGAGGTGGTATTGAAGGATTCTTACTAACTAAAAACACCTCTACCGAGATTAGCCAAGGTATACCACATGAAAGCGAGTCTCTTTTCGTTCCCTTCCCGTCCTCTAGTCACGGCAGTAAAGGGTTCCGGGCCATGAAGATTACTGAGATTACTGACCTTGACTGACAATCACTCTATCGGAAGGTTTCTACCCGATTAATCGACTGGATCTTAGCGAAGGCCGTTATAGGATCGCAGTTCAATCTATTCCCTGCTTATTTAACTACCTCCGCATCCTCTGTCCCACACTAGTTAGTCAGACTTGTTACACCTGAAGTTTTGTTCCCATATATGTGCATCCGAGGCACTTTGTACTTGTATGTGTCTTTGTTGCAATGGTTTTTTAATCTCTGTATTATGATATCCTTCTTCACAGGATTCCATCATTTTTCGAATGTGTTTAATAACATCCATACGGTTAACGTTTAAGTTAGCTCCTGCCCAAAGGTGGGGCAGGTTTGCATACCCGGACTTTGGATTGCTGATAAGCACATTTCATCCTCCAAGGTTCCCGAGTTTATCCCTACATCCCCATTTTTTTCAGGAAAGGAGTCTCAATAGTCTCCTTAAAAGTTCTTAGTTCAGTCGGCTCTATCCCCCTATCCCTACATGAACCCCAACCGCGCGTAATTTACTGCCGCCAGGGAGAAGGTCGGCCTACCTCTGGTGTCGACCGCCGTTTCTGTTCATTTCTGGGCCGGTGGCAGACTATTTCATGGCCGCTTTATCGCTCTTGCTGGGCTCACCTCCCGCTTCACCAAGCGGTGCCATTAGGCTTCCATCCTAACCGTCCTGACACCTTGATTTACTTTTGCATTCCCTAGGTTTGTACTTCGCTCTACCTTCTTTCATTCTAAGATGCATTGCCCCTTGTTATCGCTTGGAGGTATAACTAATACTTGAGACTGCCCCGATGAGAATCGTCATATCCTAGAAGGCTTTCAACTCTTCCATCTATTCCGCAACAACCCAGAAGACTCCTTACTTTGTCCTGCGTTCCTGATATTGACTCGAACCTGCCACTCTCGTATGGACAGCCAACACTTTACATAGCATAGCAGTTATAACTCCCGGCTAATGCCACGCAATGTTAAAGTAATCGATGTTTTCTTACAAAAAGTGCTTTTGGTTTGCTATACGAATAAATGTCTGCATTAATACCATACTCCATGCAATTCCTACTGGGCGATTATCCACTAACTCCGAACTCACCTAGCCTAAACTTGCTGAATGCTATTTAAAGGGGTATTTGTACTTATAAATGGAAGTTTTGTGGAGGCGCCTTTTATATAAGTTTTTTGTAAGTTTTTCAGTTGGCTTATAAACTGAAAAATTTTCCCACTAGAGGTCAAGGGTTTAACTTTACATAGTCCATCTTTGAACCCAACATATTAGTTTAGTCCCGAACATTTAAAATTTTTAAAAACGATTGTTGTAATAAAAACAAACATTTCATAGAAATAACTAATTTTTATGAAGAGCCTTAATTGGAGATAACATTTGTAAAATATCTACATCTGCAGGATACAATAGGCACTGGAAATATATTTGACGAAAGACAAGAGAATTCATTACGACACAGCGTAAAAATCGATAAAAAGCTTTTTGTATAGACGGTTGCGCTATATCCTGTTGTGCTTAATTTCGTCCCGGCAAGTGTAACCGGTACATCAACCACTGAAAAAGCACTAGCAGCATAAGTCCTTTAGGAATTCGTGTACATAGAGAACCAAAAGTGGGACCGTGAAATTTCTTAACAGAAAAACAGGAGGAAGTGTACATTAATGGTACACAGTCAATTTTTTGTGTAGTTAGTAGTATTTACATAAAACAATGTTGGCCCATTATTAACAAATAATTAAAAACAGTTGGCAATGTTTCACAAAATATATTTCAAAAATATTAACATTATTCAGCTGATGTGTTTCTTCAGACTAGGTTATTACGAACCCAAGGAAAGGAAACTAAATACTGAAGCGTGTACTTTTATAAGGGTTCCGGAGTCAACTAGGAAACTATATAATTTCGATATATCCGTCCATCTAATATGTCACAATCCTAACATTCTCTTATTTCTATAGAATAGATTTTTTTATTTTTTTGAACAAAATGCCCTTGTAAGTAAACCTATAATTTGATGTGAATTTGGAACCACAGATGTTACTCCGCAAGCCCCAGTAGTCTTTTGGCGAAATCAACAAACAACCACCGGACGTCGTCGGTGGGGTTTGAACCTGGGGCCCATATGATGGAAGGTCAACTCGTTATTATTTACTCCACCGATGACTGTTCAACACGTTATCATTTAAGTAAAGAGTTGTACCCCAAGTTATAATATTGTGGGTCCCTCAAACAATTTGAGCTTACAAAGACACCATTCGGTCTGTGTACTTCGGCAGCATACGTAAATCTATCCCTCGATGATGTGATGTTTTAAGATTGTAGTGTTGGCGTCAAGTAAGAAGATCACCAAATGAACAGCTTACATATTGAACAGTTTGAAAAATCAGCAGCTTCTGCTCATGAACACACCTTTTAAGTTTGTATGAAATTATTAAGCCAAACAAGTTATCAGCTTTACAGTATAATAGATAATATTTAATTTTCAGCCATTTTCCAAATTTAACCCTATTCGAAAGCCAAAACCGTTGGGTACATCTTGGCATTACTTCAGCTTCATGCGAATAGTCAATAAAAGAGTAAGTGATAACGTGTCGGCCTACCAATTCGGAGGTCCCAGGTTCAATTCCCACCTTTGGCTACCCACGGCTGTTTTATACTGACAACATATCACGATAAAAAGGTCATGGAGGTTGCAGAGAAAACGTCAGTGGTTCGGAATCCATTTTATATTATAGGTCCACTTACAGTCGTTGTCTCAAATCGGGTGAAGTTGTTCTCTAGAGAGATTATATCGAATAATGACCAGTGAAATATATTTCCTTGAAAGGTAATGATTGCAATATTTTCCAATAATAAATTTAATTTCAACTGAACTAAATATTTAAAATCTTTTTACTGTTCCCGTTTTTCAGCTTTATAGATTTTGGACCTAGAATATAAAATAATTAGGTGTTACGTGTTGTGGTGTCCATTTTATTCTATTATCGAAATGTTGCCAATACTCTATTCCAGGTAGTATCGAGGGTGTTTAAGTTGTATTTAGACTATAAAATTAAGCTTCACTCATCATGTGGACGAAGAAAACCTAAAATAAATTTCCAACAACTAAAAGATATTCTAAAGTAAAAGCGGCACTCCTTACCTTGCTCTACTTACTTCATCATGACGTTGAAAGGCGAAACATATATAGCAGCTTGTATTAAAAATAAAAATGATTTATATAACATAAAACAAGTGTGGTTTAATTTCAAAAATGGTGAAAAAATAAGCTTAGTGAGAGAACCGAACCTTTAGGTACACCGGCATTTATTTCGTAGGGATCAGATGTAACTCCGTTAATTACTATATGGATTGAATGGAATGATAAAAAACTTGCTATCCGTTTAATGAGGTGAGGGGACAGAACAAATGCTTGAAGTTTGGCTTGAAGGGCAGCATAACAGACTATCAAAAGTTTTTCAAATGCTCCATTAGAGCAGTTGTAAGTCTGCGTTTGAGCGTTGATTTAAGTAGTTTTGTAAGAAATTATACAATATCTTAAGATATACAATCTTTTGCAAACATTTTAAGGTTCTAACTTAAACAAACCTAATTTATATGCCTGGAAAGCTACTTCCTTGTTTTGATGGCTGGTAAAATGTCATTATTAAACCAATTGATATTAGTTGTTTTGATGTTTTTGAAGCTATGAGGCATAAAGCGATACATCCCAAACCATGAGATGTTCAAGATATATCTCTATGAGAGATGTCTCATAAAAAGCAATCAGGATAGTCCAGATCTCTGAGATACTTATTAAGTCCAGCCTAATCCGCATTTTTATAGTGCCACGCTAATCTTGTGGTGGAATTTAGATGAGTGGTTTTCAGAGAAGAGTTGGAGAACTGAACACAGGAAAGACAATGGTCCGAATTGTCCAAGGGAGCAGTTACCGAAACCGAATACTTTTTGGATGCGATGTTAGAAAAAGATCCAAAAATGTGAGTTGTGCCATGTATGAGGAACACAAGTGGGACTCTGAACCAGTTGTTGTAAATTCAAGAACTCACTAAATAACTCGATGTGTCTTCCAGACGGGCTTGTGGTAGAATAATGTATGAGCCACTGTTTGCTGTGGACGTTTAAACGACCAGCAAGAACGATTTCAGAAGAAAGATATTTCCAAAATTTTATCAATATCAGAGCTTAAATAAAATAAAAATTTTTGCATAGTACCGGTTTTAATTTGTTCAAAACAAAATTAAAATGTACATCGACACAAGGACTGACGGACGGGATCCACAAATGCGAAGCAAAACCATCTCTGTGAGACCAGAGCCAGCAGTAGTGTTATTCCTGCTGTGCTGAAATTTGATCCCAACGATGGCAGCCAAATGCTCAGTACTGGAGACCCTTTAAACGTATTCAATGAAGTACGAGTGTACTACTTTGAATGTTGGGAACGGATTCTCCGAACTGTGCTTTTTAATAGAGCATAAAAGCTTTTCCCTTTGGCAAAGATGAAACTAGTACTTGGTCTTGCAATTTTATTAAAATTAAATTTAAGTCAAAAGAAATAACAGAAACCTATATTATAAATATAAAAATATAATATTTCAAAACTATTGGAAAAGTCAACGGTGAAAATAGTCCTGATTGAAAAAATTTGGAAAGGAAAAAATATATAAAACCAACTGCTGTGGTAGGTGAAGTAGGTAGATTTTCTTTAAAAATGACAGCTATTAATAACTGAAAAATCACAAACATTTAAAAGTTAAAGATTAAAAGTAAAGGTTAAAGCAACGATTGAAAGTCAAGGCAATCGTCATTGGTTATGGAAACGACAGTCGCAGCCCATAAAGATAGAAAGGAATATTTCTGGATGGAGAATCGGTAAGCCGATAGCGAACAGGAGAATGTGAAAAGAGGAGATGTGTGGTTTACTTATTTTTCTGATTAATATAAATTCCTATTCTTATTTTATATGCGACAAACTACTCGTGAATAGCTTGGCGTTAAATTTTAATATTTCCATAGACTCAAGCAAAACTACGTGGCGGCCAACATCAAAAAGGTGTGACATTTTCATATATGTTTTTTACTTAAGCCCGTAAGCTAGATTTATTGTTTAACTGAAGAGGTTGTAACAAATTTGTAAAAGATGTTCTTGTACTCCTCTTTATATATCTATGCTAGAAATGCAATACCAATAAAGCCAAATAGCACCTCTAAATTTGATCTACAACTTTCTGTGTCATAACAGAAAAGCAATAGACACCAAATAGGGGAATTGTTCAAATTGTTTGTGCACATTAATCAATTGATAGTCATTTATTTATGATCTTCCAGTAGAATTAAGTGGCGCAATCATATTTTGAAAAAAAAAAAACAAAACAAACATGTTTTTAAACAATTCTTTACATAAAAGTAAAAAAAAATAAATAAGATAAATCTTATTTTTCCAGGATGCTATGATTGCTTCGATTGGCGCCTTTTCATTTCCTATTCGTAAAACTCCTGCAGGGAGGAAATGACTACGGGAGTGCGTACATATATACATATAACTTTGGATTCCGTTTTTTCGGACTAATCACTATAAATAAATAAATAAGAATATAGGGCGAACTTAGACCCTTCTGATTTTTTTGACAGTCGGTTAAAGAATGTACGTATGTACTTCCTCAGACATTGCAAACAATTCGGCGAATTGAAAACAATTCAGTTTTGAGATAAAAGATTTAAATTTTAGCATTACACAAAGGCTCAGTGAATGAAGTCGTAGACGATGCAATTGACTTACCTGCTGTAACTGAAATCAATTTTAAGAACTTTTCCTTCTCATTTTAGGAGCAAAACAGGAACACTTTGGTTTGTATTTTTTTCTGTTTTACTTTAATATATAGTGTCCTAATTTATTTCACATAAAAACATACATTAAAACTAGTCTACAAACATTTTTTTAGTCATTCATGCTTTTAAAATTTAATACTAGAGAGCGTTGAACTGGACAAAAATAATGCTCCTCGATAGACATGATTCAGGCACTTTGAAACATCTGAAACAAAAAACCAAAGACATTATAAAACTAGGGATGATTTGGCATGTAACGACCCTCGAGTAAGAAAAGGGAGACAAATAAGAAATGGTAGGGTTTTGAAAAAGAAGTACGAAAAAATGCGGTATTTTCGACACTTTAAGTTGTAAGGGGGCGAGGGGGTGATTTTTCGATTTTTTTTTTCTAGAGGGACTTTTAATGACCTGGTCATATCTTGAACTTTTTTGATGCGAGCGTTTTTTTGGTATAGTTTTTATTATAACAAATATACATATGTACGATACAGGGACGTTCGATGCCATCGAATAACTAACCAAATGTTTATGTACAAATATATGTACGACACGACAAATATTTCAAATATCAATCTGAAATAAAGTGCTATTCAAGTAATAAGGAATTGATTGTTTGAAAAAAATTATTTTTTTTTAGATGAGACTCCCCGTAAAAATCAACAATCCCCGCAATCTCAACTGTTTGGGAGTTACAGGGTGATTCATAAATTTCATTTTTTCATGGTATGCACATTACTCTTTTATTTATATCTTTTAACACAGCGACATCAAACAAACGCTTAAAGCTACTATCCCAATGACCTTTCCAGAGTTGTAAACAATGCTAATCTAGCTCTTCCCATTGCAGGTACAGTCAATTCCAAAAGTGAAAAAAATGGTTTGCGATTACCTAAATTTCAGGATTTTCCCAAATTATCTCCAAACTTCAGGTAATTAGTACACCCCTTATTATTTTTATTGGATTGCCCAACTTATTACCTTTCCAAAAACGTACAACATGCCCAGGTAAAGAAAGGGGGTAGAAATTTATAAGTAGAAAACTGATCGGGAAATATTTTAAAATCTGCAATTTAAGGAAACTAAACTCATATTAACTCTAAAATACATTTATTACAATTAAACTTGGTAAATTACAAAAGCTGTTCAAAATGTCCACCGCCACTTTGGATGCATGCCAACAATCTGCTTCTAAGTCCCTGTTTATGACGTATTGCAGCCAGCCTCTCTCGTATTTTCGTTGCTCCCTAGTGATACGAGGGCTTGAAAAAACTTCATCCTTAATTGTTCCCCATAAGAAAAAGTCCAATGGGGTCAGGTCTGGAGATCCAGCAGGCCAAGGAATCGGTGCAGCTCGTCCAAAACAGCGGTTAGGAAATTGTTCAGTTAGTATTGCCTTTACAATGCTAGCAGTACGCGCTGGTGCTTCATCGTGTTGGCAAAACATGACTGTTAAATTATGCACAGGGATATCCTCTATTAGATCAGCAGTGTATTCTCCAAAAAGTCCGCACCAAATTGACTTTTTGTTTGCATGTCATGCCGATGATATCAGCCCAAACTTTGACACTAAATCTCTGCTAGAATGAGGCTACCTTTGTGCTATATGGGTTAGTTTCCAACCAGGTATGGAAGTTATGGAAGTTCATGATACCATCCTTGCTGAATTGAGATTCATCCGTCCACATAATTCAGTCCAGAAACGCCCTGTTGTCAATGTCGCGTTCCAAAAGCTAAGTGCTAAATTCCAGTCTTCTCTCGAAATCTCCTTCCAGTAGTCCTTGGACTGGGTGATGGTGATATGGACGTAATCCCTTTCGTTGAAGACACTCCTAATTGTCTCAGGGTCTTGCCTCACGATAGTGATTATTTGCTGCTCGATGTCGGCATAAGTTGTAAAAGTTTCAGTTGGTGTCTCTCTGTCGTGTGAAGCTACTTATCCTAACCTTCAGAAAGTTCGTATAAATACCCCTCTTTGGGGAGCTCGCCGATTAGGGAATCTGCTTTAATATTGCAGTAAAGCCGCTCCCTCGATTCCGTCTACTGCACCATAAAAAAAGTAAAACTCTGCCATTTTTTAATAATTTTTGCTTGCAAACACCCGTACTTATTAATTTTTTTTTCAACTATGATAGGTATTCTTGCAGACTGACCCCTTTATATAGCAAAATTTCCATCAGGTGCGAGTAACAGAACGCCAGAATACAATGGTGTGAATTCTATGAAGTACAAGTTATTATCGGCAATAAAGCAAAATTACACTAAAATTTTTATAACTTTTTTGCAGCAATAATTAAAATTAATTACCTGTTAACCCAAAACAAACATTTTCGACCCTTTATCTTAAAAGTTTTGTTTATTTAAAGAATTTCCTACCTTTAGTGCAATAAAATAATTAGTTAGTCAGGGATTTCTAAGGATGAAGTTTTTCTAATCCTTTGTCTACCTTGTCATGTTGCACCTTTTTAGAAAGCTAATAAGATGGACAATTTAATAAAAATAAGAAACAGATGTATTAATTACCTGAATTTCGGAGGCATTTTCCGAAATTTAGGTAATTACAAACCATTTTTTCACTTTTAGAAGTGACTGTAACTGCCATGGCAGTAGTTAGATCAACATTGTTTACAATTTTGGAAAGTTCATTGGGATAGTAGTACATACCATGAGAAACTGAAATTTATGAATCACCCTGTAACTCCTAAACGGTTGAGATTCCCTTGCTATACAATTTTTTGTTTGGCTAGGTAAGATCTATCACCCCACTCATTTTGGCACGTAAGATCTGAAACACCTTGTAGAATTTCGACATGGGGAGGTTTGTGGATTTTGACATGAAAACTTATTATTCAAAGGTCAGGCACGCATCTAGATTATTGTTGGGGTATGGTTAAGGTGGGGTTTCCGGATTTCGGATTTCCTAGCAACTAGAAAGTTTTATGGTTTGGGTCTATCCGTCCGTCTAACTTTATGTCACAGCTCTCCCATCCTCTCATTTATAAACCTATAAGATGAAATTTAACTTACTGACATTATCAAAAAAAGATTTGTTCAGATTTTTGGAAAAATAAAACTCAACTGGCGAGAACTTCAAATGTTTCTATTAATTGAAAATTTCTACGTAAATTTTTCAAAATTACGGTCTTACGTAGATCCCCCACTTGTTAAAATTAACCGGAGTAACCGAACGAAAAATACTACCATAAGTGCATACAATTAATAATTGGACAAATTATGAATTGCTAGCAAGTGAGTGGTGATACATTTATAAGAAATGCAAAGCTCTTAATACCAACAAAGATGCAGTTGAAATGTACTCGAGTAGAAATTTCATTAGGTAAGCTCTAATACAGTCAGACTTTTATCAGAAAACCGAAAAATGTATGTCTGATCTGAGAAGGCACCTATATGGAGCAATCTATAAGGGCGCAACCATCCAGGCTCATAACTGATGTGGACCAAAAGTCAGCCCAAATATAATTTCTTCATCTTAAAACTATTAGGGTATGCCAAATTACCTGACCGGGCCCATGGTATTAGATTTGATGGAATACCACTTTTCAACCGACTTCTAAAAACGAGTTCTATTTTTGACACTTGTTTTTTTTACATTTTGAAGTCGGTGCAAATTAAGCAAACACAACAACTACCTATCTGCGAAATTTTAAGGAAGGAGGATTAATATTGGATTGTTTATTTTGAAAGTAGTATAAGTCTATTTTGGAACTAATTTAAATTTTATATCATTCATCGTTTTTAAGTTTTATATTCATTTGATCGAAAAAAATGATAACTATTAAATATTATATATTAAAGGTTCAATTTTGGCTTATTTCATAAGTGGACTTACACCACTTTAGATTGTATATTTTTCATTGTATGTAGGTTGTTCTAAATTACTTCATAATGTCCTAATAGAAATATAATTAAATAATATTTTTATTTATTTATTTATTTTTATTATTTATTATTTTTGTGATGTCATCGGTTCATTGGTTTATGTTAAATCTATTTTTTCACTTTTAACATCAATATTTATTCGTCTCTTGTGGAGTAAAAATACATTGAATTTTGTTAATTTAAAAAAATGCTCAGATACCTATATCTGTATGAATGTGTAACCTTGAGTAATGATAATATATAAGCGAAAAGACAAGGTACAGTTGCCATTAAATAGTATCGGCTAGTAAGGGCTAGTAGAGAGTGACAAAACAATATTTAATGAAAAACACCCAAGCTTTCTTATTTAAAAATTTTATATCTTAATAACTTAAAAATAGCCATTGAGAAAAATAATGTTTTCAAACAGCTTTAAAAATTGTTAATAAAGTGGTAAAATAAAGGATACCCAGAGATACCAATATGCGATTTTGTGAATTCACTAATATTGTATCAAACTCTTCCTTGTGCAGCAAGTTCCATCTGAAGTTACTTGTAAGGCGCGTCTTGGCCGTAGTTAAAGTGGATACTGGTAAATTCATGTTTGCTAGCATTACTTCGAACTGTAAAAAAACTGAGTAATTAATTTACTAATAGTATAAAATGTTAAACAAATACCGCGTGTTTCATTTTTGGAGTGTTGATATATAATGCCATATCGGTAATAATACTTTCCACAGACGTATCGGGAAATGTATACATAACAGATTTCCAATCATTGCCTAGAAAATGTAGAGTCAAATTAAATCCTAGGGTTCCCCTTTGATAAATATTTTTGAAAAGAGTTAATCTCTCATCTGCTGATAGTCTAAGATCCGACGGCTGTTCGATTGTGCTAGATAAGAATAACGAAAGCAGAGATTTATCCGTGGAACATCCAAAAGATGATAAAATATCTGCCCTCAGGGATGACTCCTTCGATTTTCGCAGAATTTTTCGAACTTTGACATAGGTCGGCTTGCTCGCTTTACGCATGAGCGCGCAGTAGTGAAAAGCACGCACATCAGGATCGCTTGCAGAGAGGTTTTCTGACTCACATTTTTCTGGAACATATTCACACGCTTGCGTTAAAATAATTTGTTGCGTTAGTGTCTGTAACATTGTGCGGTCCTTCGATCTCGCAGCTCTTACATTAGATAAAGGAGTTTCAATAATATTTTGCATATATTTAGTAAATCCTCGATAAAGTGAAGTTCCATGAAAATGTTTTTTGAGCCTATTGATACCAGTTTCAAATGCAGCCCATGGTGCATAGTCTGATTCTTTTCTAATATATCGTGTTAAATTGAGAACTATTGAATAATTTAATCTCCCTGCATCAGATAGAGCAAATGCATCACTGATCAGCTGAGCTCTGTTATAAACATGGATAATTTTATGATTATCTTCTAGGGATTTCGAAATCAATTCCCAGTTTTTAGTGTCATAGTTAACTCGATAGTATCCAGTTTGTTGTTTGTTCAAAATTATCCATTTAGAAGGTGACCATTTACCTTTTAGGGGCTTGATTACATCTGAGGTTACCTTATGCTCCTTGTTTGTAAGCCAAATGTCAGGACTAGTATCAGTGAAATTAATATTTTCATGTTCTGTTATAAAATTCACTGGAATATGCCAAAGACTATGACTATCAGACCGGCCGTCATTAAAAAATCTCTCTTGTGTTATGATCAATGCAGGACCAGAATAATCTCTTGTTACTGTTAAAAGCGGATATCCCTTTTGAGAAGTCCATGTCTTTAGACTCCTAATAATATCTACGGGAAAATATGATCCTGCGGCAGTTTTGAAAGCTTCAAATAAATCATCCTCTTTCGCTGTCCTAAATTTACTGAAAAGAAAGTATTAAGAATTACTTTAATACTGTGAAAATAAAAAATGCAATACTTAACTACTTTAGCTTCTAGAACCCAAAATTATTATTCTAACTCAATGAGGTATAGAGAGTTTACGGTATAAAAACTGATTCAGTGAACAGCCGGTGGGATATGGCCAAATCTTCTAAGACCGTAAGTAAATCTTATGCAGTGTAATGTGAGCCATGCCTTACCTATTCAGCCTGCATTTTATACCTTGTGGTTGTCGCCCCTGCTAACTGCCACGGATGTAATCTTTTGGGAAGAAGAAGATCATATGCGTGACAGCTGCCAGAGGAACCACGACAAGAAAAGGTAAGTGAAATAAAATCTTTAAAATTTTCGAAATTTATCCGAGCCATCATAGCTAGGATAAACTTTCCTATAATGCATTTATAATCCCCTAGTCATTATACACTCATCGTTTCGCAGATTGTCCGAAACTGGACAGAGTATTATTCAAGGCATCACCCAAAAATTCTTCGTACCGGCGTGCCTTTGTCCAGACTGGAAAATTTTTAGTAATAGACGCCTACTGTTTTGTACTGCGTCAGCGCCTTCGTTTTAGACTGCCGCCTCCGCAAAAAAAAGGGTAAACATTTTTTTGTATTTTCCAATATATGTGAGTAACTAACCTCCAAATTTGGTCATCCAGGGAAAAGGAAATGTTGTCCAACATTAAAAGCAGCAAATTTTATGATGCTGTAAGGCAAGGCATTTTGAGACATAATAATTCGGATAACACACAAAATGTATCCTCGTTGCGTCCGCTGGATTTGTTAAGGATAATCTTTAGGAATATATTTCCCAACAGGCTGAAAATGAAAAAAACCAACAAGTGCAAAATACACTGTGGAGCATCCAGGTTAATATTTAAGTTGACCAGACTTACAGAATCTGGTGTGCAGGTGTGAACCTGAACTGCCGCAATTTAGCAACAGGGCCCACATTTGAATAGCTGATTCCGCAACAGCCGAATTGTGCAGAAATTGCAGTTGTAAGTGCTCCTCATCAATTTCCCAAGAAGTTTTGGGTGGACAATCCACAAAAGATTACCCAGCAGGGCAATAACGTGAGTACGTTACTTATTTTGTACAAAGCCCCCTTAATCTTCTAAAGTAGAATTGATTTATAAGCTGTATTACTAGGCTAAAGCGAGAACATAACATTATTATTCAGTGAAATTGTATTGTCCGCACAGTTTTACCCGATAACCAATTAACATATAAATTACAAATTGTTTTTAACCAACTATTTTTGATATGAATACTGTCAAACGTATTTACCCCTTCCTTTTCAAATTTTAATACTATTTAGCCCTGGTAAGGATGTTATTAATGATAAGATAATGTAATTTCAATTCTAATGTTTCCAACTCATAAAATTCTTAAGTCTTATCTACAACTTTATATAGTTGTGCTAATCAGCTACTATTTAGTTTTGAAGTTAAAATTGTATTATACATAGATTAACGTGCACTTCCTTTTTTTTATGGAAAGCATTTTGCTAAATTCAAAAATTTTTATTTTGGCCAAGTTCGATATGTATCTAAGTATAGTTTGGGATACGTTATTCACTTTAAATATTAGGTAAATTCATATAAAACAAAAAAAGCTATATTCAAGTTGTTGTGTAGTTAAATTTTAAGCACAGGCAAAATAGGTTTTCCATAATATTAGAAATGAACGTTGGAAAATGTTCATATAACTTCCTTATTCGGATGTAATCTGTTTTTTAATTAAAGAGATAGGGCGAGCGAAAGATGAGAGATATTAACCTTCCCCGTAGTGTTTCTCTCGATTAAACAAAAACAATGAATGAACATTAGATATACTTCTTAACGAATTACGTCGTGGTTACTTGACAACTCCTCGGTAATACGCGGAAATTTTAGTTTAGATGTTAATTGTTAATTTGAATCTAATCTAATGTTAATTTGAATCTAAGATCGCAACGCGTACATAGGTACTTGAGAAAAGTTAGCTTACGTTTCGTCTGAAGTTAATTAAAAAGAGTTTTTTTTCGTCCGGTTTTTTTATAAATCTTTTCCAACAATTTTCAGGAACCTTAACGCCATTCTGGCTCACTTTTAATGTCAATCTTTCGCTGGTTGAGTTTACGAATTTTCCTGCCCAATTTAGGGTTATTAACGATATGAATCCGATATTGCTTGCATTTTTTTTGTTAATTAAGTTTAAGTCTGGTCAGATTAACTATGGATGATATTATAGTAAGATAATTAAATATACAATAGATTTTTTTTGTTGTACTGAAGGAACGACACAACTTAATTTAGGAACTTATGCATTTATTTTTAGTATAGTATGCTAATTGTTTAATTCTTTTATATGAATATAATATTAACAACATGAGGTAATTGACTTTGTTTCAGGAAAACCCAGAAGGCTTCTTATCCGTTCTTGTGTTCTTCCCTCCTCCCATTTCCCTCATCCTTCCTCATGTTTTTATATCTTGATTTGATTTAATTTTCTTTTCTTTCAGCTTTATTTATAGGTTGGGCCTACACCCTAGCCAGGTATAGGGATGGCGTGGGTTAGAGACTGAACCATCGCATATGGGGTAGTTTTTCTTATTTCTTTGCGATTTTTCAAGATGGTTCAGTTTGGCTAGGAACAGCAGGTCACACCAGACCTGTTGTTCTTCCTTTACATCTGTTTCTCGTTTTTTCTTTCTTTTTGTGGCAGACCTGAAGAAAGGATACCACAACCTTTCTTCGCCACAGGCACGCGAACTTCTGTTTGCGATGTGTGATAGGATGTCCAAGAACCCTGACCCCATACCGACGAGCTAGGACGTTGGCTTCACGTTGCTAATCATACGCACACATTACATAACAGCAGCCATTGAATGCCACATTCAATCTTCTAAAATAATCTGGGTGCAGGTGCAAGTAAACTTAACTGCCATATAAGAAATAAGGAAGAAGAAAAGTATTTACCTCCTATTCGTACAAGACTGCGGACTTTCATATACGATACATGATAGTAGCACTTCATTTTGAAGTTGATGTAAACGCAAATGTTTCTCACGCGATTGGAGAAAGCTGTTAGTATACTGTTTACTGTGATACTGGGACGATCAGTGGACTCGTTTCTATAAAAATAATTGAGATTTTTAAGGGCTATGCAACAATTCCTTTTCAGCAGCCCAAGTAGATGATTTCCCAAAATCAGTGTAAATTTGATCGATACAATCCTCTAAGAGCCCAATTGTTCTACTAAGTTAGAGATGAACGTCGTCGGCATGCATATGTATAAAGCAATCCTAAACCATTTTAGAGAGGTCATTAATATAAAGTCAAAATAGGACCTAAACCGCAGCTCTGAGGAACGCTGGAACTGAGACGCAGTCCAGCACCCAAAAGTCTGCTTGATAAATAACTACGAAGAAAATTTACAGAGGTCGATGAGAAACTAAGTTAAATTTGCAACTTATTAAGTAATTTGGGATGATTACGATATACTAATAGACCGAAAGTTATCCGAGTTTTCCGCTGTATAGTTCTTAGACATAGGGACAACGGACCAGCAATTCTCCAGTCGGCAGCGAAAATAGCGGTAGTCAGACAAGTGTTGTTAATATGTATTCGAAGACAGTAAATCCAATTCAGTGATTTTGTCACCAAATCTGGTGTTTTCGATCACCTCCCCAGTGAGAGAATTTTTTTTTTCTCAGACACGTCTAAAAGTTGCTACTTTTTAACTTCCACCGCGGTGACATCTGGTGACTTTGAATACAGTGTTGACAGGGACTTTGTCACGTGTTTTCGAATACCTTCCTAGTGACTAATTTTTTTCTGCGACACTGTGATTTTGAACCTTTTCTGATGATGCCAAATGTTCTTCAACTTTTTAACGCAAATATTCGGCATTTCTCATTATTTTTGTACATACATATTTGCTGGGCTACCACTTAATTCAGTTACAACCGGTGTTGCACCACACATTCAAACGGGTGTAACACAACTCGAAGTCCTCGTGAAAGTTCATGACTTTGCAGCGGGACCGTCAAATTTGTAACGACACTCATTTGCTGTCGCTTACGATAAGAGGATCGCCCACAAAATTAGAACTTTATCCCATTCTAATAGTTCTCTGTTTCTCTTCCGTTTCCTTTTACAAATCGAAAGGAAGAAATTACCCGACTCTTAAGTACATAAGATCAGCTGTGGATCAAATCAAAGTGCACTTAAGTTCTTAATGAGCACCAATTAAAGGTAAATACGCTGGTGAATTGGATAAATACAGTCTTTTGCTGAGTAGTAGTATTTACATATTTGTTACTTAGAAATTTCTATTGGAAGCAATTTTGAAAAAAAAATTTTTTATTTTGTATCTGGTGACTTCTTTTAAAAAGGTGTCCTTTTTAGTCCCTATCTAATGAAGAGAAGACGGATTTTCAGGTCGCTGGTAATAATTGCTAGTCAGGAAGTTTATCTGTTTTAAGTGTATAATTAAATTGCGAGTTTAATAAGTTAGGGTCAAGATCACAGTCAGGCTAGTCCGCGCCGTACACACCAGATTTCCGCAGATTAGACTACAACTTCCATCCCGGAAGTTCGAGAGAAAACTTATTAACAAAATATCGCAATTTGCAGAAGGGATCTTGGAGTTGACCTTGTTTCGTATAAGCTAGTGCATAGTAGCATGAATCCCTGCAACGAAAATCACGTTCTAGTAATGATTTTTTTGATACAATGTGGCCAAATTCAGCATTGTTTTGTGCGGAAGGGAATTAGGGTACGGAGTGGATTATTTTAATTTCTTAATAAAAACCCACGGGAAGATCTGGTCTCGAATCCGGACCCATGGCATGGTGGTCGTGCGGCTAAATGAATTGATCCAACTCCGTCTCTGCTTGCAAATTCCCAAATTAATGCAGTTGGTTGATTACAGTGACGAGAAATGATCGGCATGACTAGCACTCCAATTAGCGCTTAACGCACCGTTCTGCTACCACGACCTGTAAGACCTCGAATTTTGTATCCTAGACAACGAGGTAGAAGTCCTGAGACGCCGAAGACGCATGAGTGCTATATCAAAACCAACCCGAGGAGTTGAGGAACCGGGCTAACTCCCCGATCTTTGCTCCTGAGATTACTTGAAGGTTCTCACAGAATGTGAGGTTGGGCTTCTTCTTCACTGTTATTGCCGCAGCTGCGACAGAGTGCCCAGCCTGTCGGCATGCTCACCTTTAAGACAGTGGACTGTGCAGACCGCAACTAACTAAGCAACGAAAGCACGAGACCTCTAAAGTAGCTTTAATGTTTTATTTTTATTTAAGCTTGATGAGTTCGCTCTAGAGATGACACAGGTTGAGGAAGCACTTATCGCTAAGAAGTGCTGGAAAAGTTCTTTTTTAAGGTAAGTCAGCGGTATGTGAACGGCTTCCGCTTCGGAGCACTGAAGGGCAGATCCGTTCCTGGCAAGTTCATCAGCACTCTCATTTCCGGGTATAGTTCCTATGACCCGGAGCCCAGAAAATGGTGATATTGTTCATATCTCCCAGAGCATTGTTTTTTTTTTCTCTATATTACTTCACTAGCACCGAGGAGGTCCGTGACTGTCCGTGAAGATGACAATATTCATAATTGGTGATTTACCGAATACCAGCAGAGAGCAGCCTTTCATCGCCAGTACCTTCACGAGCAATATCCCTGCGTTATCCAGCAGTCTATATGACTCCGATATATGCAGGGATACAGAAGAAACACCCGCGCCAACACCACAGTCATTCTTGGAGCCGTCAGTAGGATGCTGTCATAGTAGTTAAGCAGTTCAGTGTTCTTCCAATCCTTCCTGGTTTGGAATTCTTACACTTAAGCTTCTGGTAAGAGCGTGGTTAGGTATTGTGCACCAGATACTTCTCTAGGCGCTTGACTGAGGATATTGCTGTGGCCATAAAATTTCGTCACCCAGCATCCAGTTTCTTTCAGTCTGAATACGCTGCACATACGTGAGGAAAAGAAAATCATGGTTGCATATAGATGGAGGACTAAGTTGACTGTGATATAATACCATAAGTTAATAGAAGATAGTAGACATTTGCGGGAATCAATAGATATTTTAACACAAATAAACTCGAGAAGACCAGAACTGGAACAGTTTATAACACGGAACCGCAAACCACGCCCGACAAAAATCGCATTGGATCGAGTACGGGGTGGGGGCCGGTACTCTAACCAATATGCCGTTACGGAATAACTTATAGCCAATGCCGAGAAAATACCAGAGTTATATCACATGCACATCAGATCATGCAAAAATTTCACAAACGTCATCCATTTTAGGGCTTAAACTTTTAGTGTTAAAATCAGGCCCGCGCGCAGGATTTCCTCGTATTTCAGTCAATTTTTTCCTAATCAAGAAGTTTAAAAAATTTTAATTTTAAAAACCCTCCAGGGGGGGTAGCTTTTCTGTCAATGTTTTAAGATCGCCAAAACAAAGTAAGCTTTCTTATGCGGTACTTTTATAATATTAGTCAATACAAGAAGCTAATCTACTGTACTATACACCCTTCTGAATCCTGCCTAAAATGTTAAGAGTATGTTATTTCTGGCAACAAAGTTTCATATTCTTTGAAGTAGTGTAGACATAAGGAGCTTTACAGTCCCATCGGAGAAACATATTGCTCTATAATTCTGCGCACGAGTTCTGTCCCCTTCTTGTGTAATTAAAAGACTATTTTTTGTTGAACAGCGATCCCAGCTATTCCATAATTAACCCTTTGCTGTCGATGCCATAGTGACGGCATTCACAAGTCGTCGTAGAAGTCGGTGCCGCTAATATGGCGGCATGATGTTATTCATGGCCGCCTGGCTCGCGGCACGGCGAACGAGGCTAGCAATAATGAACATTCTCCCGATGCTAGACTCAAATGTTTAGATTAACCTACAGAAATCAATGTTTATTGATATCTTCAGTGTGGGGAGGTTCCAGATTAGAGAATTAGCGGAATCAAGCAGAATCGAAAGCGTTTGCTGATTCTATAATAATGGAAAGTTTTATCGCTTTTTTTTGCTTGCTCATTTCATTTTCTCGTTTGCTGTACTTCTCCGTTCTTTATCGTCCTCTTTGTCGCTGTCGTTACTATTTACTTGTGTTGTACTACTCAAACGAAAACCGCTAAATTCCCTCCAGCCTGCTAGTACTCCAATCAGCGAAATTTGTAGCCCGCAAAGGGTTACAAAATATGTATTCATCTTAACCCTGGAACGCTAACCATGAGTAAAATTTACTCACTTGCTACTTTACGATCGCACTGCTCTTCGCTACATATGACCACAGTGCATTGTCTTGTGCGTGCTTGTTAGTTCTGGTCTGCTCGTTGGAGTGTAAATCTTACAGTTTGAAATTTTGTGTTTTTTTTATACGATGTGTCCAAATCCCAGGGGACAACCCTTTGATGCGTTAGCATAGTTTTGACCTGAAGGGAATTAGAGCAAGGGAAGTGAGGAAACTTGAGTCTTGTTTTTTGCATTGCTGCGAGCTAGACAACAGCCCAAAGACGAAGTGTATTATTTTAACTTCTTAATAGAAGCTCACGGGGTCATCTGGTCTCGAACCCGGTACCCATGGCATGTTGGTCTTGCCGCTCAACGCATTGATCCAACTCCGTCTCTGTTGTGTATTTAAACCCCTTTTGAAAAAAAAATTTTTTATTTTGTATCTGGTGACTTCTTTTAAAAAGGTGTCCTTTTTAGTCCCTATCTAATGAAGAGAAGACGGATTTTCAGGTCGCTGGTAATAATTGCTAGTCAGGAAGTTTATCTGTTTTAAGTGTATAATTAAATTGCGAGTTTAATAAGTTAGGGTCAAGATCACAGTCAGGCTAGTCCGCGCCGTACACACCAGATTTCCGCAGATTAGACTACAACTTCCATCCCGGAAGTTCGAGAGAAAACTTATTAACAAAATATCGCAATTTGCAGAAGGGATCTTGGAGTTGACCTTGTTTCGTATAAGCTAGTGCATAGTAGCATGAATCCCTGCAACGAAAATCACGTTCTAGTAATGATTTTTTTGATACAATGTGGCCAAATTCAGCATTGTTTTGTGCGGAAGGGAATTAGGGTACGGAGTGGATTATTTTAATTTCTTAATAAAAACCCACGGGAAGATCTGGTCTCGAATCCGGACCCATGGCATGGTGGTCGTGCGGCTAAATGAATTGATCCAACTCCGTCTCTGCTTGCAAATTCCCAAATTAATGCAGTTGGTTGATTACAGTGACGAGAAATGATCGGCATGACTAGCACTCCAATTAGCGCTTAACGCACCGTTCTACTACCACGACCTGTAAGACCTCGAATTTTGTATCCTAGACAACGAGGTAGAAGTCCTGAGACGCCGAAGACGCATGAGTGCTATATCAAAACCAACCCGAGGAGTTGAGGAACCGGGCTAACTCCCCGATCTTTGCTCCTGAGATTACTTGAAGGTTCTCACAGAATGTGAGGTTGGGCTTCTTCTTCACTGTTATTGCCGCAGCTGCGACAGAGTGCCCAGCCTGTCGGCATGCTCACCTTTAAGACAGTGGACTGTGCAGACCGCAACTAACTAAGCAACGAAAGCACGAGACCTCTAAAGTAGCTTTAATGTTTTATTTTTATTTAAGCTTGATGAGTTCGCTCTAGAGATGACACAGGTTGAGGAAGCACTTATCGCTAAGAAGTGCTGGAAAAGTTCTTTTTTAAGGTAAGTCAGCGGTATGTGAACGGCTTCCGCTTCGGAGCACTGAAGGGCAGATCCGTTCCTGGCAAGTTCATCAGCACTCTCATTTCCGGGTATAGTTCCTATGACCCGGAGCCCAGAAAATGGTGATATTGTTCATATCTCCCAGAGCATTGTTTTTTTTTCTCTATATTACTTCACTAGCACCGAGGAGGTCCGTGACTGTCCGTGAAGATGACAATATTCATAATTGGTGATTTACCGAATACCAGCAGAGAGCAGCCTTTCATCGCCAGTACCTTCACGAGCAATATCCCTGCGTTATCCAGCAGTCTATATGACTCCGATATATGCAGGGATACAGAAGAAACACCCGCGCCAACACCACAGTCATTCTTGGAGCCGTCAGTAGGATGCTGTCATAGTAGTTAAGCAGTTCAGTGTTCTTCCAATCCTTCCTGGTTTGGAATTCTTACACTTAAGCTTCTGGTAAGAGCGTGGTTAGGTATTGTGCACCAGATACTTCTCTAGGCGCTTGACTGAGGATATTGCTGTGGCCATAAAATTTCGTCACCCAGCATCCAGTTTCTTTCAGTCTGAATACGCTGCACATACGTGAGGAAAAGAAAATCATGGTTGCATATAGATGGAGGACTAAGTTGACTGTGATATAATACCATAAGTTAATAGAAGATAGTAGACATTTGCGGGAATCAATAGATATTTTAACACAAATAAACTCGAGAAGACCAGAACTGGAACAGTTTATAACACGGAACCGCAAACCACGCCCGACAAAAATCGCATTGGATCGAGTACGGGGTGGGGGCCGGTACTCTAACCAATATGCCGTTACGGAATAACTTATAGCCAATGCCGAGAAAATACCAGAGTTATATCACATGCACATCAGATCATGCAAAAATTTCACAAACGTCATCCATTTTAGGGCTTAAACTTTTAGTGTTAAAATCAGGCCCGCGCGCAGGATTTCCTCGTATTTCAGTCAATTTTTTCCTAATCAAGAAGTTTAAAAAATTTTAATTTTAAAAACCCTCCAGGGGGGGTAGCTTTTCTGTCAATGTTTTAAGATCGCCAAAACAAAGTAAGCTTTCTTATGCGGTACTTTTATAATATTAGTCAATACAAGAAGCTAATCTACTGTACTATACACCCTTCTGAATCCTGCCTAAAATGTTAAGAGTATGTTATTTCTGGCAACAAAGTTTCATATTCTTTGAAGTAGTGTAGACATAAGGAGCTTTACAGTCCCATCGGAGAAACATATTGCTCTATAATTCTGCGCACGAGTTCTGTCCCCTTCTTGTGTAATTAAAAGAATATTTTTTGTTGAACAGCGATCCCAGCTATTCCATAATTAACCCTTTGCTGTCGATGCCATAGTGACGGCATTCACAAGTCGTCGTAGAAGTCGGTGCCGCTAATATGGCGGCATGATGTTATTCATGGCCGCCTGGCTCGCGGCACGGCGAACGAGGCTAGCAATAATGAACATTCTCCCGATGCTAGACTCAAATGTTTAGATTAACCTACAGAAATCAATGTTTATTGATATCTTCAATGTGGGGAGGTTCCAGATTAGAGAATTAGCGGAATCAAGCAGAATCGAAAGCGTTTGCTGATTCTATAATAATGGAAAGTTTTATCGCTTTTTTTTGCTTGCTCATTTCATTTTCTCGTTTGCTGTACTTCTCCGTTCTTTATCGTCCTCTTTGTCGCTGTCGTTACTATTTACTTGTGTTGTACTACTCAAACGAAAACCGCTAAATTCCCTCCAGCCTGCTAGTACTCCAATCAGCGAAATTTGTAGCCCGCAAAGGGTTACAAAATATGTATTCATCTTAACCCTGGAACGCTAACCATGAGTAAAATTTACTCACTTGCTACTTTACGATCGCACTGCTCTTCGCTACATATGACCACAGTGCATTGTCTTGTGCGTGCTTGTTAGTTCTGGTCTGCTCGTTGGAGTGTAAATCTTACAGTTTGAAATTTTGTGTTTTTTTTATACGATGTGTCCAAATCCCAGGGGACAACCCTTTGATGCGTTAGCATAGTTTTGACCTGAAGGGAATTAGAGCAAGGGAAGTGAGGAAACTTGAGTCTTGTTTTTTGCATTGCTGCGAGCTAGACAACAGCCCAAAGACGAAGTGTATTATTTTAACTTCTTAATAGAAGCTCACGGGGTCATCTGGTCTCGAACCCGGTACCCATGGCATGTTGGTCTTGCCGCTCAACGCATTGATCCAACTCCGTCTCTGTTGTGTATTTAAACCCCTGTGAGTAAAATTTACTTATTGTTAGTATTAAAGGATAACATTGTAGGAGTAAAATTTACTCATTGTAAGTATTAGAAGGCAAAATTGTGGGAGTAATGTTTACTCATGTTTACAAACATTCATAGGTATATATTTTTTTACCGTACATAATTATACATCATGGCTGCATTATCTGAAGCAAACATCGAGCGTTTAATCAACGAAGAAGACGTTTTGAGTGATGTTGACGAAGAGGATAATATTTTAAGTCTAGACGATGCCGGTAGTGATTTTTCCGCCGATGACAACCTGGCAACCTGACATAGAGGAAGATGCTTTCGAGGATACTTTGATGCGGACACCAATGGAACACCAATTGAAAACAAAGCCTCTTCTGCAGCAGTCAAAAATTTTATCGAGAAACATACATATTCCTTCAGGTCCTACTGGCTTAGCGAAAAATGCAGCAACCCTATCGGAGGCTTTTCAACTATTTTTCACGGATGTGATAATAAACGAAATCCTTCTGCAAACGAATGAAGAAATCATCAGACAAAAGGCAAACTACAAGCACAGTAACACAACTGTTCAGAATTTTTATTTTAGATGCGGCAAAGAAAGACAATCATATGTCTTCAGGCATTCTCTTCGATACATCGTATAGTGGAAGTAGATATCACGCAAGGCGCGATTTAATTTTTTAATCAATTGCTTGCGATTTCATGAAAAAGAAAAGAGATCAGAACGCGTTAAAGAAATTCTTTTTGCGCCGATTTCTAAAATATGGCTGGATCTGATTGAAAACTGCAAACCTAACTACAAACCCAGGTCTTGTGTGTATAGACGACTTGTCAGTTTCAGAGGTAGGTGTTCTTTCAGGATGTATATACCTAACAAGCCAGCTAAATATAGCTTGAAAATTGTAAAGTTGTACGACGTTTCATCTAACGCTGAATCATATTTAGGAAAGGGTACTGATACAAAGGGACAAACATTGGCGGATTATTAGACAACTAAAATCACATCTACTGTTCATGGAAACAATAGAAATATTACAATGGACAAATGGTTCACCATTTCTCCTTTGGTTACGAAATTATTGGAACCACCATATAAACTTACTGCAGTGGGTACTATAAGACAAAATAAGCGCGAACATCCTGTGGAGCTTATTGCACAAAAAAATCCGCAGCGTCAATACATCGATGTTTGTCTATGATAAAAAAGCTAGTTTGGTATCGTACAAACCAAGCCAAAATAAAATAGTGACTCTGATATGAAGCATGCATTTTTGTGGCACAATAAATAAAAAAACAAATAAGCCGAAAATAATTGAAACCTACAATTCCACGAAAGGCGCTGTAGATACTTTCGATTAAATGTGTAGAGCAATGAACTGTGGTAGAAAAACTAAAAGATGGCCGATGTGTGTATTTTACGATATGCTCAACATAGCTGTTTCCAACAACATAAAGTTTCAAGGAAAGACTGTTTCTCGGCTGGACTACATGCTAAACTTACATGAAGAACTTACCGAGCCATGGCATCAGGTGTGAAAAACCTGTCATAAAGCAATGTAAGTATGAGATTGATAATGTGCTTAAGATTCAGGCATCTACGAATAGTATGCTTGCTACCCAGCCAGATGGCCCAAGAAAATATTAATCTTTCTGTCACTATGCAAAGAGAAATACTTGAACTTACTGTATGAAGTGCTTTAATCCAATATGTGGTGAGCATCAATATAAAATTTGTCCAAATTGTAGTTTTTCCGAGCCCAATACTTCCGATTAATTTTGGAAAATTAGAATGAGAATGTGTTTTCGTGGATCTTTAATTATTTTCCTTCGTTTTCGTAAATTTCTTTTTTATTACTTTATTTGTTGAATAAATATGTACCAAGCACTGCAATACGTGTTAACGATTGCTTATGGAAAAATCCGTTTTATGATGTGATTTCGTGAATTTCAAGTTATTTTTATATTATGTTTTTAAATTTGTTGTTATATTTAAAATATCTTTATGTTGATCATGATTTTATTTTTTTATCACTTTATAATAGTTATGTTTCATGAAACTGAATCTATTCATC
The DNA here is from genome assembly GCA_964036015.1 of Leptarthrus brevirostris. Taxonomy (NCBI): domain Eukaryota; kingdom Metazoa; phylum Arthropoda; class Insecta; order Diptera; family Asilidae; genus Leptarthrus; species Leptarthrus brevirostris. The sequence goes on along the minus strand of OZ038371.1, from coordinate 138,115,343 downwards.
ATGAAAAAGATATGATTTTGTGATTACATCAATTTTTAATTAGCCTTACCTTATTTATTGATTATTATTTTATGTAAATCTTAAATTATTCTCTACTCCTACTGATGCTCTGGTGATACTTCTTCATCTACGTCCTTTAGATCTGATGGGTAAACAGATGGCGGCTAATGTTGCCGTTAGACTTACAGCCACATCTCAGTGGTCCATTACTAGAGTTGAGCACTCCACAATTCTGGACTCCTTTTCGCTCCAAATGGGCTATATTGACTACACCACTCCCAGCTACTCCTTTGTCAAGCGTTTCTTATTGACCATTCTAACCAGGCTTGACTGGGAAGGGGACATCAATCCCAATCAAATTTATACAAATGGCTCCAAGCTACAGGGTAGGGTGGGGGTGGTGTTTTCTCAGAGGCACTGAACATTAGCTTATCCTTCCGTCTTCCAGACTACTGTAGTGTGTTTCAGGCTGAGGTCATGGCTATTCAGGAAGCTTTGAATTGGTTGAGGGAGAACGAAGCTCCAAAGGACATCTGTATCCTTACAGATAGTCAGGCTGCTTTGCTATTCCTTGATTCTGTCCTACCGACATCTAGCGCTATTAATAGCTGTCGCTCACACTTAAATGAGCTAGCTGAACGGTATCAAATTCACCTGTGCTGGGTCCCGGGGCACAGGGATATTCCAGGAAACTGCGTGGCGGACGAGCTTGCTAGACGTGGAACCACCCTGTAAGATGTTGCGTAGCAAGAGAGCAAACAACTGAGCGAACCACAGATGGGCAAACGGCACTAGGTGCCATAAGTCCAGACAGATCTGGCCTAAACTGGATTCTAGTTTTTCGGTTTGAAAAAATTTTATTATTCTAGTTTTTCGGTTTGAAAAAATCGAAAAAAAATTTTTGGCATTTTCTTATTCCACTATGACCATATAATCTTGGCTTTAAATTTTATCGCGGTATCTGTTTTAGTTTTGAAGAGATACGAATTTCCACCACTATCTTCCCCGGGAAATCCCTAGCGCGCTTGAGGCGGCGTGTTTGTCATCCGGTCCTACATTCCTTTCCAAAGAAAGCAAAAGAAGCAAGAGCCGCTCGAAAAAAGAAGCAGATTGTATACAAGACTTCTACGAAAAGACGGAAGGATTATTGTATAGTGCAGGAATCGCAGACTGATAGTAAGTTTAAGTATACAACCGTAACAGCTAGTAAAAACTGAGATAAAACTTTAAACGCGATTTTTTCAGAACCAACTTTTCTCAACTTCTTGGCAAGATTTCTCGAAAACGGAATTTAATGAGTGATATATCAAATTATTCGCCATGATTTAAGGAAAAAGATGAACTACTATCGTAATGATACAAAACAACTAACTATTATTTTTAATAAAAAAATTAGAAAAAAAAAAGAAAAATTAGAAAAAAAATTTGTATAAGCTGCCATTTTTTAACGAATGATTGGATATTGATAAGCGTAGTTCATCTTGTAACGGCTTTTCTCCTGAGTAAAATGAAATGAGAAGGTGTGATTCGCGAAAGGTCAACTTCAAGCCCTCATAGCATAGATCCTGCAATAAACGCAAGGTAAAACCATATCCGTTAAGTATTTATTTTTATGTATTAAAATTTATATTGAAATAATGAACGATTATCGCGTGAAAAAACGGGAATACCCCCTTAAGCTCTCCAATTTTCTGCTTTCGAGGGGCAGATCTGACCTTAGAATAGCTACTGGGGTAATCACAGGCCATTGCCCTATTGGCTTACAGGCGAAGATACTGGGTATCCCCTCAAACGCTGCATGGACGAGGAAGAGGAGGAAACTATTTTACACTACCTCTGCCAGTGCCCTGCACTGGCACGCAGGCGAAAGTCCTTCTTGGGAAACTATTTCTTTGATAGTCTCTGCGATCTGGCAGCGATTGACGTTGCACTTCTTTGGCGCTTCATCGACAGCTCCAGATGGTTCCAATGAGGAGGTGGGGGGAATTCTTGGATTCCCGTGGCATCACAATAGGCCTTTTGAGGTCTAAGTGCGCAGTTTAAGGCAGCCACACGAACCTAACCAAACCTAAATTATTCTTATGTAAACCTTGTTTTTTCGATTTTATATTATTGTATTGCGTTGAATAAGTAATTAAATTACTTTAACTCATTTGTTTCTAAATTTTTTTGAGTGAGTAATTTTTACTCAGAGTTACCAATAAGTGAATATTGAAACGGGTTAGTGTTCCAGAGTTAAGCAACAAAAGTGCATTTTTATAAAATTCAAAGAAAATTCTGTCAAACCTGGGCGCTTTGTTTACTATCCTCTTAAGTTCAAGCATAATGAAGACTGAATCTTAATAAGGGACTTCCCTGAACGGTTTTGCAAATAGTGCACGCTCGTTTGAGATCCTATACATGGAAAGCATACATAAAAATAACAGCAACAATTAAAACATATACATTCATACATACGATGTCAACAGATTGCTTAATTACGTAAACGATTGCTTAATTACGTTAAAATTAACAAAGTCTATTATTCCAAATTGTAGTTGATCATTAATTAAAAAGCAACCTGTTTCCTTCGCTTTTCGCTTTTTAATCATTATCCAGAACTCTCCCTCCAGACAAAGAATAAAAAAGATGTTTAATTGACCTTTTAATTAAGTATAAGTACTCTTTCATTCGGGTTTTCAGTTTTCTTTTTACTTTCCCGTTGTACGTGACGTCATATACGCTACACTCTTTTCCAACTTGTTAGTTTTATGCTTAACGTTATTATTTACTAAAATATTGCTAAGAGTAATTTTGTTGGAGAAGTCTTGCGGATATCCTCGGCTGTGAGGATTTTTTTAATTTTATCTTATTTATCTCTCTGCTCAGAGAATTTCTTTTTCTTTTATTTCTACGACACTTGAAATGGAAATAGAAACAAAATCTTATAAGAAGAGGTTTTTCCATTTTCCTTAGTACTTTAAACATAATCAATTGTTTAAACTTTTAATTTGGAGACCATGCTATAGTTCTCAGTTGAGATCAGGTATCCCCGTGGATTTTCAAAAATTGAATTAAAAAATCCACTGCATCTCCGGGATGTTGTCTAGCTCGCAGCAATGCAAAAACCAAAAATTCAAGTTTCCTCACTCCTCTGACCCTAATTCCCTTGCGACCAAAACCCATGCTAACTCTTCAGTTTTTGGCCAGATCGTAAAAAAAGAAAAGTGTTCAACCGCGGTTGTCCTCCTTACATTAAATTAATAGTAGCAAAATACTGTAACTCCAAAGAATTTGCGTACATAATTACTTTTATAATGTAATTCTAAACAAATTTCTTCACGAAGTAAAACAAAAGTAAAATATTATAAATATAAATAATGTGACAAAGATAAAACATAGTTTAAATATTTTCAGCTGACTACAAAAAAGACAGTTTCTGAATTCAACGCCTATGGTTTTTACGCCTGTATAGTACTTATATTAAAAGTATAATATGTTTTATTTTATTGTTAGTCTTATCATGTCCGCGAGTCGATAGTGGGGAGTGCCAAAATTCAGCCCGCCCGGGTGAATAAGGAAGTGTCTATTTACAACTCTCAAATTGCCGTGTAATTTCCGTGTACACGTAAGTACACGATAAGTGCAAATAGTAATCACAGCCTGTTCTAGATACAAACCTGCCGCCCGCCAGTTAATAAAGCAACTAAAAGCCTGATTAATACACCTCTTCCTACCATAAAGTCTAATAAAACTTTGACGTACTTTCCGTGTATTTCCGTGTACTTCCGGCAATTTGAGTGTGGTAAATAGACATTGCCGGTGAATAATACACCTTACTCCGCCCATACTAGGAAAGTATCAGTGGCAGCCTGTTATAGTTGGTAAGCCTAGCTGTTGGCTTGCAAAGTTTCCTCAACAACAAAAGGCGATATAAAATTAACTCACTTAAAGACCTGAAATTCCACAAACCTATTTCCTAGGTATACTTACTGTTTGTGAAGGTAACTTTTGACTGCTTTTAAAAATGCTTCATGGCCAATAGCGTGGTCGACCATACGTAAAAAGCACGCACCTTTATCATAAGCAATCTTGTCATAGTTTGCCATTATTTCGAATTGTTTCTCTACATAATGTGTCATAGGTCTTGTTGATTCCTCTGCATCAATTGTAAAAACATAGTGCATCTTTCCAATAAGAAACATTTCTATCATGTCAGTATCAGGTAAAACCTTCAAATAAGCATTTATTAATTAATGACATTCATACAGACGATGTGTACAAGTGCACACCTTATTGGCACCATAGTAAGAATATAACGTTGAAAATCCTTCCTTTAGCCAAACATAAGTCCACCAGTGCATGGTTACTAAATTACCAAACCAAGAGTGAGCCATTTCATGAGATATCAACGTAATAGCCGCCAACTTGTGACTAACTGAATTAATTTTCTTGTCATAAAAGAACGTGCGCTCCCTGTATGTGACCATTCCCCAATTCTCCATTCCATTAAAATAAAAATCCGGAATAGATACGTGTTTCATAGTATCCACGGGGAATTTTTCTTCAAATAAGTCCACAAAATACTCTAAAACTTTCAATCCGTACTCGCCGGAAAATTTTGTTTTATTCAAAGCGTTTTTCCTAGCATAAACTTCTTGTGAAAAGTGGTTACCCTTATAAGAGGAACTATCAAAGTCTGATATCACGAATCCCACTAGATAAGTAGACATAATTTGAGTCTTGTTAAATCTTGTTGTAGCTGTTCCGTCTTGGCTGGAATTAAAATATCTTCAGAATCTTGTGGAATATATTTCAAGTGGAACACAAACTTATCCTCAGTTCCCCCGCTGTCCGTGTTAGAAATAGCTTTCAAATTTTGTGGATGTGTAATTTCCACTTTAAATGTTGCTTTAAATTTAGGCTCATCGTAACAGGGAAAAGCGTGTCTGGCTTCTGTTGGGGCAAACTGTGTTGCTGCAAGCCACCTACGTTAATTTTGGGTATACATAATTTAGCATTGAATATAATTGAGAATGCTAATTAAGTTCAAACTCACACTGTCTCGCCGTTTTCACTGGTATAAGACGAGCGATAAAATCCAAGCTTGTCCTCCCGCAACTTGGACGTGTACCAAATTTTTAATTGGTACGACCTATTCCAAACTAGAGTACTCTTTAGATTAATTGTTAAAAATTCGTTTTCCTTATTTTTGGTGAAATTTTTCACGTCAATAATTTCCTCATCAGATAGCAACTCCACCTTTAATATCTCAGCTTGTTTGGAGTGCAAAACAATCTGATTTACAGCCTCCTCAGCGCGTATCTCAATGACAGTTTTCCCATTAAATTTGAAGTCATTGTCGTTAATATTTGTACTTATTTGAATATCGTAATGAATGGGCACTGTCGTATTTGGAAGTCGATATTGAACACTTTCACTTTTCACAGCATATAATGGCGAAACGAATAGTGCAATTGCAATTAACGCGACTTCAATCACCGCCGATTGCTTCATGCTGACTTATTCGGCGGCCTGATCAATTACTACTGGAATTCGTCACTTAATAAAAGACTTGAAACGTGTGTTATCGTGCTTTGTTCATCGCAGCTTGATCATAATCTTATCGCAGTTTGTATTCAAAGTGGATCGGGATAAATAAAGACTAATTGAAATTTTTTTTTCGAGAAAAACTTTACCTACAATAATAAATAAGCACCAAAACTGCTGTTAAATTTAAGTAATAACTTTAGTAGCATTTTTAATTTTATCGAAAATTATAAGTCAATTCTAAAGTTTCGTTTGACTTTGTAAATTTTTTAATCATAGCAAGGATAAAATTCCTATTTAATCTGATTTATTTGTCTCTTCAGTATGGTTATGCTCAATATTTAAAAATATATTAAGAGTAAATTTAAGTTCTTTTAGAAATAACATTTTAATCATGAATATCAGTATTAAACTATAAACACAAATTAATTTGTCACCTGCGCTCACACTGACATGTATATTAATAGACTAAGTAATTGTCATAGGTACACTTTTACATTCAGTGGAGAGCAAAAATTTTTACTCCGAAAGGTTATTGCTGCGAATATACAGGGTGTTTCAAATAATATATCTCACCTAGCCAAACAAAAAATTCTATGGCAGGAGTGCAATCTCAACCGTTTAGTAGTTACAGGGTGATCCATAAATTTGTCATTTTCATGGTATGCACATCACTATTTTATTTTTATCTTTTGATCTACACAACGCAGCGACATCAAATAAACGCCAAGAACCTACTATCCCTATAACCTAACTCATACCATTGGACAGGGCCGCCGAGAGAAGGGGAGGGGGCGAAGGGGGTAAACCCCCCGGGACCGGGCTTTCAAAAGGGGCCCGTCACCTAAGTCATCAACAGAAAAAATTTTCCATTTTAATTATATATATAAAAAAATGTTTCACGATTGAAAAAATGTAATATGCTAGACAGATTTTGAATTGAAAGTCACTCATTCGATTGTATATGGGCCCCTTAAACGCTTAGTCCCGGGGCCGAAATTCCTTTCGCGGGGCCCGTTTTTGGTACACAGAAAATTAATTTTTATTATTGCTGCAAAAAAGTGATAAACATGTTAGTCTAATTTTCTATTTACTTCCCGAAATAAGCTTATGTTAGCCAAAATTCACACCCAAGTATCCTGTTATTCGCTTCTGTAGATCCCATGGAGTCGACCTATGCATCTGTCAATGGATGTAGGCAATGCTGACAGATAGAAATTTTTCTATAAAAGAAAGAACATCGATTATAGTTGAAAAAGACAACGATAACTCCTTAATTAACAAAAAATGACAGAATTTACTTTTGAGGGTTACGCGGATATAATTTACATTTATTGTGTGGTAGACTGAAATTACGAAGCAACTGTACTGGAATATGAAAGGAGATTCCCTAATCGACGTACACAAGAAAGAAGTGTATTTTTGCAAACTTTCCGAATGTAAGGAGAAAGCCGTAGTGTAACTTCAAACAGCACGGAATTGCGAGTTGAAACATCGGAAGATTCTGTCGACCTCGAGCAGCAAATAATCACCCTCGTCGGGCAACATCCTGAAACGATCCTGAGACTAGTCGCAAAACGATTAGAAGTGCCTTCAGTTAAAATTTTCAGGGTTATTTATCCAGTAGAGTAAGGTTATATCATAATATCCCAGTCCATAGTCTGGTGGAAGGACATTCCGAAAGAAGATTAAAATTTTGCGTTTGGCTTCTGTTCTGCGACTTTGGGAACATGGCGATCCTGGACCGAATTGTATGGACGGATGCCCCGGGGATGGCAGTACAGCTTTCACAACTTCCATACCTGGGTGGATACTAGCCCTCATAAAACAAAGGTGACCTCTTTCCAGCCCGAATTCTGAGCCAATACTTGGGCTGATATTATCGACAATCATATCATAGGACCATTCATTTTGCCGTAAGTGCTTAATAGCATATATATTATAGAAAACATCCCTAAGGATAATCTTAGGGCAATGTTTTACCAACACGATGGACCACCAGCGCGTTCTGGTATCATTTTAAAGGCAATACTGAATGAAAAATTTGGACGATTTGCACCGATTTCTTGGCCTGCTGTATCTCTGACCTCATTAGACATTTGCTTATAAGGAATACTGGAAGATGAAGGTCTCCCAAGGCCAGTTAACAATAGAGACAAATCTGTTGGCAAAACTCGAAGTCTACAAGGGGAATTATAAGGGGTTTATTGGCATGCTTCGAACGTAGCGGAGTTCATTTCAAGCAGCTTTTGTTACATAAAGGGATTAATTGTAATAACTTTCGAATTCAATAAAAAGCATTTTAGGGTTAGTATGACTATTAATTTCTTTAAATTGCTGATTTTTATAACATTCTCTAAAAGTTTTTCTACGTAAAAATTTGTACATCCTTTCTATACCTGTACTGCGAAAATTGCATATTTATGAATCAGCCTATAATTTCCAAACAGTGTCTCCAACACATTAGTCGGTGTTGTACTTATCGCCCCTAAGATGCCGAAGCAGGTAGCTTTTTTAACTGGTGAGCTCTTTAAGGTGGTAGTTCCTTTTAAAAACTAAGATTTGATAAGGTAGTATCGGCCTCACTATGGATGTGTACGTTAAGTGAAATCTCTCTAGCAGTGGCGGCCTTAGCAATTGCGAGGCTCCGGTCATTAATAAGTAAATTTAGAGTTTTAAAACTGTTTATTCGAAATTAACAAAAATTTATAAACACAAAGATAACAAATTATAAATAATGAAGAACTAAGGTGCATTATTATTATCTTAAAAGAATCAGGGATTCAGAGCAAGAGCAAGGCCCCGGGCCGTTGCCCTGCTCGCCATCCCCAAAGGTCTAGAGAGTAGGGCTCTAGTTACCGTAACGCCTTGTGTGGCATGGGGCGCGAAGAGAACTTTACCAGACTCGAGACAACGATTGCAAGTGGACCTACAAGTTAAAGTAGATTCTGACATTTTCTCGGCAACCTTTTTAGCCTTCTTTTATCGTGATCTGTTGTAAGCGGAAATCAACCATGGGCCGCCACCAGTGAGATTCGAACTAGGGACCTCCTGATTGGTAGGCGGGCACATTATCACTTACTCCACCACGAATAAATCGAGTGACGACGACAGAGATACGACGACATCATGCGGATTAATTCCCCATTTCTTTCCTTGGGTTTTCTTAAAGCCTTTTTCCGCGCTCCGCAATATTGATGACCTAGTTCAGTCTAGAATCCATAGTGATACCTAAATATTTCACTTGGATCTTTACTGGCAAGGTATTACCTCAATGTTCTCATTCGTCTGCTCCTTGTGAACAGAACCATATCGGTATTTTGGGTATTTGCTACTAAAATACAGTTATTTGCTCATATGTCTATTATACATAGAGCTCTTTCCGTTAGTTCGCTTATGGTGCTTAAAAACTTTCTTGATATCAATAAAACCAGTTCGTCACCACTTTTTTACGGTACTCTCCAGCAACCTTAGAACTTTGTCAACAACTAATAGCCATAACAATGGGAATAGAACGCAATCCTTACAATCTCGTGCTTTTCAAGTTTTCGATCTATCTGTCAGCATTGCCTACATCCATTGACAGATGCATAGGTCGACTCCATGGGATCTACATGCATCGCTGACGGCTTTAGTTTTTAGTTTAATATTAGGCGAATTTTTTCAGAATTCCTGAATGCAATATAACATCCATTCCACATTACTCCTCAGAATTACAAAGTATCTAAGATATTCTTGTGGATAATAATGGTGTATGATTTGCAAGCATTGAGATATATAATCTTCTGTACGATTAGATATATCAACAAGATCTGCGTTCAAATATCATCTCTATTAGTCCCAATGGTCTTGAAATGTAGAATTGCATGTCGTCGGCATAGAAGTGAAAATTACAATTGCAAATTACCAATAGAAGATCATTAATGAATATAGCAAATAAAAGTGGTCCAAGAATAAATCCCGCTGAGGAAATTAAAGAAGCCGATGAGGTGTTATTACATATTAATTTTTATCGACGTCCTCTAAGATAAGATCAGATTAATGCGCAAGCTGTTTTTGAAAAATTTACATTTTAGCGTAGCTTTTGGAGTAAAATTCGATGACTGACTTTATTGAATTTCTTTTTTAATTTTTATGACGTTGCCAAAGCCCAGGACAACGCTATTTTAAGTCGCCCTCTTCTGCGTTATTTGGGGGGGGAGGGGAGGGGACAAAGGACTGTGAGTGCTTTTGCCAAGACCTGACGATAACACTAGTATAACTAATTTCTGTTTGTCTACTTATCCTGAATACGAGTTGATAATCACGATACCTCATATCTTTCGATTTTAACGATTCCTACCCTTATTCAATTTGAAAATATTGATATTTACTTAGTTAGTTGCCATCAAATGTTCTGCACTGTTCTGTATGTGTCAATAATCCCGACAATTTTTGTTACATTTGCGGTGCGGTGACATTTAGTAAACAACACATTAAAAAAAACATGTTCTTACTACTTTAACAAACACATAAAACACCAGGATAAAAGGTGCGTTCTACATTCCTGTTGCAATCCGTGTGCTACAGGTTTGAGAAATTGGCTGAGTGGCAAAAAAACATAATTTTGTTTCGCAGTGCCAATGCAGTGGCGAGAATCGACAAATCATGTAACTAATTGTCATTTCTGCCTGAAAACTTATGTATTTGGAAAAGGCAAAGTTGTTTCCAAAAAAGGAGAATGCCATAGTATATCTAAATATTCCATCGGCTACTCGTCCTCTGCCGCACCGTAATCTTCACCACATCGGGAAACATCCTAACACTGGCAATGACGAAGATGAAATCAAACATCACCATCAATTTCCTCAATGTCAGAATACCAAGTCACTGGAACAGTATCACAGCCACAAAGGCTGAATTAAATGATCTTGTAAGGGACATAGAATTTCCAAAGAACAAAGCAGAACTTCTAGGCTCGAGTCTGCAACAATGGAACCTTTTAGAAACTGGTGTGGCTACAACATCTTTCCGTACTAGACAAAACGAGTTAACGCAATATTTTGAAATGGCAGAGCGAATGGAGATTTTTCATAGATAGTTCTATGTTAAGGGGGGCAGTCTGGGTTTATTGCAAATATTTTCAAAATTTTTTTTTATAATAGAGTTTATTCAAATGTTTCAAAAATGTTGCACAATAAATTATATATATATATATTAAACTACATTGAACTTTTTTTTTTTAAATTTATGGCAACAAAATGGCGGTCATAAGGGAGCCCTGTAAAAAAATAGTTCACAAGATATCTCGGGTCAGGAAAGTCTGAAACAAAAACTCAAACGGCATATTAAAATATAAGTAAGTGGCTATAGCCGGAACTAGAATTGAACATTTTGGGTTAAAACAAAACAAAATGGCGGACTTTTGAGCCTTTTTTGCAACTAAAATTTTTTAAAAAAAGGTTTAAAAATTATAAAAATTTATGATTCTAGTTCAGGCTGAAATTATAAATGTGCTGAATAATCCCTGAAAATTTCAGTTCAATCGGTTAAATAATTTTTTCAAAATCGTGTCAACCAGGTCAAAAGACATTGTTTTATTACATTATCGAAATATTTTAACCGGGCCTGACCTTCTCAAAAATATGTTATCATCATACCAAGAACTGGGTTGTAACATGTCCGTGGAAATTCACTTTTTGCATTCTCATTTAGACTTCTTTCCGGGCAATAGAGATGGGCGATACTGTATCAATATACCGGAGTATCGATACTTTGCTTTCAATACTTCGAGGTTTTGTTATCGGTACTACCAGCCCCCGATACTTCCGATCCTCGATACTTTTCTTTCAATACTCGAAGTATTGACAGCCCAGCACACACCGTCTCATTATTTAGTGTATGAGTCCAATCTCTATTCGTGTGGCAATTCATTTTTTCATATCATTTATAATATTTCAGACCTTACACAATTAAGATACAAATCTTTTCGCAGTGTAGGCAAATAAGAGTAATATTAGTATAAAAATAAAAATAAAAAAGAAGTAAGAAAGAATGAAATAACAAAGATATAAAATAATTCAATTAAACAAGAAAGTTGTAGAATACAGTAAAGTGAAAATAAAAAATAAAAAATAGTTTTAAAAAAAAAGTTGAACCGACTTCACAAAAAGCGCTAAAAAGCATAAAATAATTTTTAATTTTATATCTATTACGACATTTTGAAGTCGGAACCAAACAACTACAACAAAAGCATTTAATCGTCATTTCTTATGATCCCGTAAACTGAAACGTTCAGGTAGTATTAGGTATTATTTTCAATTGTGGTACTGTAGTTGTTTTTGTTTTTTGTTGTCTATCTACTAGGTCATCAACAAGCCCTAGAGGACGGGATACGTATATTTTCCCGTCATCGGCATAAATATGATACTTACAATTTTTCACAACTATAGGTAGATCATTAATAAAACACACAAAAAGCAAAGGTTCAAGTATCGACCCCTGCGGCACGCCACTGGAAACAGGAAGCAGCCCGGACACAGAAACACCACACATAACACACTGAGATCTCCCCTTAAGTAGGACCAAATAAGCCTACTGGCACATCTGGTAAAGCCGAATAGCATATTCGGTAAATGGGGGGAATGGAGGTGAAGGGGAGGGAATGTGAAGGGGAAGGGAAGGGGGTGGGGAAGGGTTGGGTGGGGGGGGGGGGTGGGGGGGGGTGGGGGGGGGAGTGGTAAGGGGGTTGGGGAGGGGATGAGGGGGAAGGGTGAGGGGAGGTGAAGTGGAAGGGGAGTAAATGTCTTGATGAAGGGAGGGTGGTAGGGAGTAGAGGGGAGTCGGATGACTTCATTATATTATATAGAAATCCCAACGAAAGCGATTTAACTCTAACCCTAACGTTTTAGTTGTAACCGAAATCGAAAATTTTATATCTACGTGGTTTTTAACCGCAACCGAAAACTATATTTCACATTTCGGTTTTAACCGAAACCGAAACCGAAAATTATATTTCACATTTCGGTTTTAACCGAAACCGAAAATGAAATTTTACATTTCGGTTCTAACCGAAACCGAATTGAAGAAAATTAATTACGGTTAAGGTTGTTGCAATTGCGGTTTAAAAAACCCAATTTGGTTTCTGTTGACCGTAACCGATTTATAATTTCGGTGGTGGTCCCATTTCGACTCCTGGTCGATAGAGCTTAACTTTAATTAAAACAAACACTACTTCAATCAAATGATAATACAATTATTACTTAATCAATCTTTTATTATTACTAAGAAAAAAATAAAAAAGCTGTTTTACGCTAAGTACTTGTTTTCATCGGATTAAAGGAAAACAAATAATCTCTATTTACCTACCATCAACTATATTTATTGACTCGATCTTTTCGCTCCTTCAATAGTTGGTTCACATTCTATTGATTGGGCCAATGCGAATTTTTGATAATTTGCTACATAGCATGTATGATATGCAAATGGAAATTATTTATTAGGGGAAAGGTCACATGAGCTTAAAAAGTAATTTACGGCACGAGACCTTAATACTTACGTGGCATTATCAGAGCTTTCATGTTAAGAAAATTTTATTGGTGCCCAACTTGAAATTTGATGCGTTAGGGAAATTTGTTTGGGTCAAATAAATTTTAGGAATATGAGATTTTGAAATTGGTTTCCTGGAGAAGAGAAGAATAATTAATGGGTTTCATGGTTTGGGATAAAATGCATTTCGCGAGTTTAATTTAACGGTCATAAGAAAACGCGAGAAAAGGTTGTAAGCGATCGTGTTTCTTACAACATCATACCCCTTGGAAAAAGTTGAATGTTAATGAAACTTTTGGATGTAGAAGAAGGAAAATTTTACACTTACGATCAGAAGGAATATAGTTGATGTGATACAACTTTAACTTTGATAGAAAACAAATGTTTTGTTGCATGCTTATTAAACTAAAAAAAGTTGTATACGTTTTGATATTCTTACCTCTTTAATTTATTTGAATATTGAAACAATTTCTATTTCTAACTAAGGCTTACATGTTGTTTTTTTTTTTAATTTTGCTTGGCTTAATTTAGCATCTAATTATTTTTTATTCAAAAATTTCTTTTCCGGGCTAACTTCTACAGATGTATTATTTTTATAAAGAATACTTGCGTAGTAACATGAAACTGTGCTTGAATAGTTATTTCATTATTTATTTATTTTTATATATATTTTTATTATTCCAGTCTTGAAGTGTTAAATGTAGGACCTGCCTCAACTGGCGGTCCTAGGTCGGGGTTATGTTTAGTTCGTTTGCAATATTTGATTTTTTTTTCTAATATGATTAGAGTGACCGATAAGAGTGAGATGCATCTGATTGTGTAATGGTTTATCTCATGTAGACTTAGTATGCCTTTGGATTCGTGAGCTTTTTATTGCTGAATAGATTCACTTAGTTTTTGCAGATTCGTAGTATTTAATTTTATAATAATAATACTTTATTACAAAAAAACCGCAATTGTACTTGTACTCGTAGATATGCGGGATTGTATAAATTATTCTAAGCCCTTGTCTTGAAGTTCCCCAAAACCCACCGCCGTGCGAACATCTAACAGAAGATCATTCCCAATATTAAACTGACAACCAAAAATGTGCCTGGAGGAAACCGGTACATGATCATATGTACGCAGACCAAATACATATCGTGCACATGAACTCACGGATGGATGCACTATCGATGTTACCATAAATACAATCAGCATAATTAATAATTGCTATAAGTAAACTCTTAACCAGACCCTCACGCAATATGCGCGGGGTATACCTTGCAAGATGCCATAAGCTTCTTAGCCCACCACAGACTTTTGAGACAGTAAGATCAATATGTTTATGCCAAGACAACCCTGCATTAATGTTAACTCCCAAATTTTTCACTACACTCATATATTCAATGGGTTTATCGTTTAAATGCAAAAGTGGAACACCTGAAGTGTCAATAATCCTATTAAAAAGAATGATGTATTGAGTTTTTTCTGGATTCCGTAAAAGCATATTAGTTCTCGCCCAAGAACTAATTTCAGCTAGGTCAACACTTAAGTTTGCAACATTAGTAGCAATATTATCAACAGGACAAGGTAGTAACGTATGTTCCCCGATCGATACCATGTTAACAATTATTCTTGTAGGGGTGATGGTGTTGTGGAGGGCGAGGGGAGGTTCTAAGTTCGACGCGTTTTTTTTTTTTTTTTATGTCTGACCGGGCATAACTTCGTAACGCGTCGACCGATTTTGATGATTCTTTTTTTTTTGGATAGAGTATGTTCACCGATTGGTACCATGTCAAAAAAATTTTTGGTAGCGTGGGGGTGGGGGGTTGGGGTGAAACCTAACTTTGTAACGCGTGGTCCGATTTGGATGGTTCTTTTTTTGTTGTACAGAGTATGATCCCCCATTGCTAATAGAGAGAAATGTTGGCCTAGGGTAGGGGGAGGGGGGAGGGGTAGTCTAACTTTGTAACGCGCTGACCGATTTGGATATTTCTTTTCCTGTTGGGTAGAGTATGTTCCGTGATTGATACCAGGAGAACAAAATTTTGGTGCGCAGGGGGGTGGGGGTGGGGGTGGAACCTAACTTTGTAACGCGTGGTCCAAATTCGATAATTCTTTTTCTGTTGTATAGAGTATGATCGCCCATTGCTAATAGGAGAATAATTTGGTCCTAGGGTGAAAAGTGTGGGTGGATGGGAGGGGTAGTCTAACTTCGTAACGCGTGGACCGATATGGATAATTCTTTTTCTATTGAGTAGAATATGATCCTAGGTTGATACTACGAGAAAACAAATGTTGCTGGGGTGGGGGGGGGGGGGGGGGGAGGAGGAGGGTGGAACCTAACTTTGCAACACGTGGACCGATTTGGATGGTTCTTTTGCTGTTGTATAGAGTGTGATCCCCATTGCTAATAGAGAATAATCTGGTCCTATGGTGGTGGTGGGGGAGGAAGAGGGGTAGTAACTTCGTAACGCGTGGACCGATTTCGATGATTCCTTTTCTGTTTGGTAGAGTATGTTCCTTGATTGATACCATGAGACAAAAATTTTAGTGGAATGGGGGTGGGGTAGGGGGTTAAAACTAACTTTTAACGCGTGGTCCGATTTGGATGGTTCTTTCTTCGTTGTATAGAGTCGAAGACACTAAAAAGTGAAAAATAAAATAGTTTTTAAAAAAAAGTTGAACCGACTTCACAAAAAGCGCTAAAAAGCATAAAATAATTTTTAATTTTATATCTATTACGACATTTTGAAGTCGGTGCAAATTAAACAAATAAAACAACTACAGAACCACAAGTGAAAATAATACATAATACTACCTGAACGATTCAGCTTACGGGATCATAAGAAATGACGATTAAATAGTTTTGTTGTAGTTGTTTGGTTTGCACCGACTTCAAAATGTCGTAATAGATATAAAATTAAAAATTATTTTATGCCTTTTAGCGCTTTTATGAAGTTGGTTCAGCTTTTTTTTAAAAACTATTTTTATCTACTCCAAGTGCCAATCGCGATATTCAAGTGATTTCAAGAACAGCAACTGATTTACATGTTCAGCAGTTAAGGCCATTCTACATCCAAAAGTTCGGCTTGGTCGTGGGCTTTGACTACGTGTTAAATGAATTGTTCTTCTACATCCCGGCTTGGTCGTGGGCGTCGGCGTGGTCGTCAGTTCCAGCTTTGAGAAATTTCAAAGCTGACGCTGAAAAAACAGGCGAGCCAACTTATTGACCCAAATCAATGTTACCAATTCCTTCACTTGAAAATTCTTTTGACAAGTATTTCATTTAAAAAAAAAGTAAAAATTGAGAATTATGTCTATATTTTCCATATTATTACTATACTTTCACAAATAAACGAATTTCAAACACAAAATGAAGTGACTTTAAATGACGTTCCAATCATATGTTTCCTGTCAAAAATCACGCTGAACTTTTCCAATGTAGAAATATGAGCGTTGAATTGAGCTGTGAAGCCCACGACCACGCCGACGACCAAGCCGAACTTTTGGATGTAGAATGGCCTTTAATCGGCTTCGGTAATCTTGTAGAAAGTAACTTGCCTGGGAAAATAGTCTTTCACACGCAACTGACATATACAAGTATTTCAAGGCAAGAGAAGACAATTCTGGGCAGCATTCTTTCTGAGAGTACCAGAATTTGATAGATCCGTATTCAGAGGTGCCGTGGGTCGCTTCAAATATTGCTGAAAATCGATATTGAAGCCGTTTGAAAAATGTTCTTTTTAATTTTTTTGGCGGTTCTGTAATTCGTAGTTATAAGACCACATATCAATATTGTCCCCGTCCTTTTGAATTACTTTTTTTCAATAAGGTTTTCAGTTGGTCTTTCCAATTGAGAATTAATTTCACGTATCACTGTTAAAGTTTTTTTTTGTGCTTGAAATGCAATTTCTTATATTTCTTACATCTGGGGTCCAGCATCATCGAAGTAGAGAACAATAGGTTGTACTCGACAAATCGTTTCTCCAGTCAAGGCTCAACTTTGCCACTTTTCCAAGATAAGTTTCTGGCTTGAATTTTCCTATTATGTTTGTGATTCACGAAGTGGTTGGAATAACGTCACTAACAGTGAGGTATTTTTGTCCACTGATGTGTTTAGAACTTCAGTATTGCAAATATTGCAAATTTCACCAATCCTAACTTTTCCAACTCGTACCTCTGCCAAAGATTACTTACTACTAAATAACCGGCTACCTAAAATACCCAGTTAGTCTTGAAAAAGTAACACTGGCACCACAGTAAAACGAAATATATCCAGCTTTTAAAGTCATAAGAATATACATGCAAATAAAGAGTACAGGTAGCGTGCAGTCATTTACTCCTGTCAAAATTTTTCAAGAGCATCACTTACTCCTGTTAAAATTCTGTTCTCATCCGGAGAGAATGACAGACTTCTGTCAAGAAGGCACCACCAAATCTTGTCGAAGTGTTAAAATGTACCAAAAAGTACCACCAATAAAAAGAATTGATGTGAAGCACATGACTAAGTTAATTATTTATGTGCGTAAGAAACTTTCAAACTGTCAATATCAGCAGACGCAATTTGTTTTCTTTCGGATATTATCTGTTTGAAAACAAAAATTAACAGATTAAAAGATTAAATAATTTAATATTGAAGTGTATAGTAATTTATTTTCGGGCTGTAAAGGAATAAGTGAAAGAAAGAAAGAACATTTAACTTTAGTTTAAAATGTTCTAATAAAAGAGTTTAGTTTGGTTTAGTGTTCAGTATGCATTGTAATTTTTTAATGTTGATTACATCTGAAATTTACATTTGTTAAACATTTTATTGTGTTGTTAGTGGATGGAGGTAAATTTGTAGATGATTTATTATTTGAATAGTCATCTTTTATTTTCCTCTATCTGTGACAGCTTTTCAACAAAAGTGCAAATATTAGTGTTTTTAATTGTAATTTGATGATTAATAATTTAAAGTGTATTCTGGTTCTTAAACGTGAAGCTGTTTTCGACAACAGTTGCAGCTGTTGTCGACACAAACTAAAATGGAAATTCAAAATATTACCATTTGGCTACGGTAGGTTTTAATGGCTAAGATCGACGTAAAACTTAATACGTTTCGTATATTATTTTTAAAAAATCCACGACGAAAAAAGCAGCCCATTTGAGTTGCCTTCCTGGTGCAACATATTTAGTCATACCTATTTAACATTTTAATAAATCCACAGTAATATCTCTTGACAGACACTAGCAAAAAATATTTTATACAAAAATTGTTTCATTCAGTCTATTGATGATATGGGCTTTTAAAATTAATAAGGGTTTTATGGGGTACCTTTTTAATGTAAGTGGTAATATAGTAGTACGATTTACAGGATGCCCCATTTTAATCAGTTCACAGTAATATATCCTCAGAAGGGGATACTAGCGAATAATGTTTCATACAAAAGTTGTTCCATTCAGCGACAGCTTTTGATGTTATGGGTTTTTAAATGGGAACGCCCATTTTTTATTCCAGATCCGTATGCTTTGGGTAAGAGTAAACAACTTTTGTCCTAAAAATTTTATTGAAAACGTAAATTTGAGTTTTTCGAGGTATAAATAATTCAAAATTTTGTAACAAAGCAAAAATTGCTTAGATGTTTACGGGGAATCTGACGACATTTTTGAATACTTTTTTATGCACCTTCTTTTTCTTCAGACTAAAATGCTCAATGCTCCAAATTGGCAAAATCCAAACAAAATATCAATTTCACTGTCGGCAGTACTGAGTGTGACCGACAGATTATAGAGATAGAAATGGGTGTCGACAAAAATTGTCGGTGCATTCAATGTGTGAGCGAGTGCAAATCAATGGTTTATAAATTTCGTCACATAGCGCATCGCAGTGTGGTATGCAATTGTTTCAGCCTATATGTTTTTTTATTGGTTTGTTGGTGTGCTGGGGCCTTAAGTAATCTTTGATGTGCTTTATAGTTTTTAACCCAATTCCCAAAAACAAGGAGATTCTAAGTTCGACATGTATTTTTTTTTAAGTCTGACCGGGCATAACTGCTGTGTGGTGTGCAGTGCGGGCGTTACACAACTTCTTAATTCACACACCTATTTGGAAGATTCCTTTTTGTTGTCTATTATATGATCCCCCATTGCTACTTTATGGGAAAATGTTGGGCTAGGGTCGGAATCGGGGAAACCTAACTTTGTAACGCGTGGACTGATTTAGATGATTCTGAATGCATAGAGTATCTATTTCTATTCTGACAAAAATTGTGGCTTATGGTGAGAGTTGGAGGATGACATAGACCGACTACGGGTACTCTAATACATTTGAAATTGCTTTGTTCGTACGAGCAGCATTCTTCGAGTCCAATATATGAAGACACTAAAAAGTAAAAATTAAAATAGTTTCTAAAAAAATTTTCATAAAATAATTTTTCATTTTATATCTATTACGACATTTTAAAGTTGGTGCCAATTAAATGTTTATAAAACTACCTCAATGTGTCAGGTCACGGAATCATGAGGAAGGACGATTAAATAGTTTTGTTGTAGTTGTTTGGTTTGTTTAATTTACACCGATTTCAAAATGTCGTAATAGGCGCTTTTTGTGAAGTCTGTTCAATTTTTTTTTTAAAACCATTTATCAAGATATAAGGATTTCAAATTACTTGCGTTACACTCAGATCCCGAACTGGGATTTCTAATTATACGACATTATTACATCAAAATTAGTAAAAATAAATAACAAAGTAAGTAAAAATAAGAAATGTTATAAGTATAATATATATTTAATTAGTTTATACCGCAGTTAAACTGATATATACAATTAATATTTATACAAGATTTATACTTATACCGGTGAAATACGGCAATGAATGAATGTTCCCTATTCAGAGTTTTTTTATTTATTATTTTGCTTTAAATTCGAGGAGGTTGCTTTCAAAATCGACTCGCACATCAAGAACCTATAGAAAGTTTTAAAATTGAGAAATAAATACCTAGTGCGGCTGATGTACCAGTATCAGTATCTTTTTTTTAATTCTTCTACTATAGCTATATATTGACGCTCCTCTAATTTCAATTTCTATTTCATGCTCATTCGTTATTATAGTGCCTCTTTTCAGAACGTCAAACATGCGCCAAAATGAACTAAAACTTTCGGAACCCGATAATCAGCAAACATTGTAATTGTATTAATATCGTAAAAATGTCCTATTCCTTTTCCTTCAAAACAAATCCATAAATGGGCAATTAAAATCTGTGCACGTTTATTAAAAGACACACGGTGTCCCCTATAAACTGACTCATCACGAAAGCATGGGAATTCTTCAACGATTAAATTCAATAACTTTTGTGCTGATTGATTGCATGATTTTACACAGTTTTCAAATTTACCATCATTCTTTTCAGTTAATACTTTTCCAACTTCATGGAGATGTGCTAATCGTTCTTTTAACAAAGGCACTTCAGTGACCCCGTCAGCAGGGCGAAGGATATTGGCAAGTTTTTCTAATGTAATGTTTGCATAAAAATTCGAATTTGTTCTTTCAAAGCCTTTCTTCATGGCACGATTTATAGCATTACATAGGGAAACATCCACCGGTACCTTCAATGCTCCATCTTAAACGACCAGCAATATATATTTAAGAATTAAAAATTGACAAATTATTTTGGCTGTTTTCTTACCTGATCATTCTCCTCCTGGCATCGAGTTCATGGGCTATAATGTACGCAATTTCAAGTAACATTGCCGAGACAAGATAAATACACTCCAAGAGTTCCAAGTTTATATGCATATGGAATGGCATTTGGCTCTGTTTTTCAGCTTTTTCTTGTTTGACAGATCGTTAACGCTGTGGTAGAAGGCCTTGTGTAAGCAACTCTTTCGGTTTTGCTGTAACTATTAATTCTACTAGGCAGTGATGGGCATCTTTAATGTTTCCTTGACGAAAAGCACACAATCCTAAGTTAACCATAATGCGATTGTACAAAATTAAAGTTAGCGGATCGGCAACATTAATGGTCTCTTGAAGATGTGACATAAGAATCAAGTCACGGGCTTGGAACCAATTATCGTGCAATGCATGATGATTAATATGTGATAGAATGGCACGTGTACGGGTACGATCCTTGGCGTAGATATAATTGCACAACTTATCCATCACGTCGACATATGTTACAGTATCTGCGGGAAGTTCGTCCTAGTGATAAAAATGAATGTGATTAGATGTAATACGTGGAAATATTCTAGTGTGTTGACTTACCTTTCTTTTCTTCAGGACATTGGGATCAAATGTATAATATAAATGCTCAATTCTACGCAGATAAGCGCAAAAAATCTCATTCATCCCGCGAATTCTTTTTACATACTGCAGAACCATTTCAAGTACTTTTGTTACTGTAACCTCATCTTTAAGCCTGAAATATATAGTTTGAGCACAAAACAAGAATTTCATTCGAAAATACAAGCCTTTCAACATATTCATTGAAATATGGATCACAATCCTTTAGAAGCTTCGTGAATTAGTCATCTAAGCGTTCAAATTCTGTCAGCGGGCATCCTAGAATATAACAGGGAGCCTGTTGGTATTCCTCCTGATCTTCCAGTACAAATTCTGCTACTAGAGTAATATTGTATTTATTCAACAAAATCTGAATATCTAATCGAAAATAGCCGATATGATGCTGAAACGTATTTTGATGGCAATACCTTTCCCAAAATTCTGCTACTTAGCTCGTAAAGTAGGTCGATTTGGAAGCGTTGATCTGTTTGTTTTTAATTATTAACTAGTTAAATGGTTTACTTATTAAAATTTACGTACAGCTTCATAACCTAATCTTTTAATGAGTGAAGTACATTTGACATTTGTAAATGCACATAAGAAAAGTATACTTGTCTCTTACCCACAAACTATAAATTATATAAAAGCAACCAAAAAATATTCACTAGTTTGTTCGAAGCCATTTATCTAGTAATAGTAATCTTTGCCTCTGCCATGAGTTTCCAAACATAAGACACAGCAGATTTCTTCGGTTTCGACGCTGGTTTTTTTTTGCATTTTGTGGACTTGAGAAGTGGGTGTTTCTGTAAAATATTTGACCAAGTTCATATAACAACAAATTTATGGATGTGTACTCGTATACAGGGTGTTTCTGATCTGACGTGCCAAATTAAGTCGGGTGGTAGATCCCACCTAGACAAACAAAAAATTTTATGGCAGGGGGGGGGGGGGGGGGGACTCTCAACCATTTGGGAGTTACAGGGTGATTCATAAATTTCAGTTTTTATGGTATGCACATTACTCTTTTATTTTTATCTCTTCATCTACCCAACACAGCCACATGAAAGAAACGCTAAAAACAACTATCATAATTAGTCTTGTTTTTGCATTGCTGCGAGCTAGACAACAGCCCAGAGACGAAGTGGGTTATTTTAATTTCTTAATAAAAGCTCACGGGGTCATCTGGTCTCGAACCCGGGACCCATGGTCTCTCTTTACACGGACCAGCCCAAGGACTACTGGAAGAAGATTCTAAGAGAAAACTGAAATTTTGCACTTGGCTTCTGGAACGCGACATTGACGATGTGGAGGGATGAATCTCAATTCACCAGGGATGGTATCACGAACTTCCGTAACCTCCATACATGGTCGGAAACTAACCCACACAAGGTAAAGGTGACCTCATTCTAGCAGAGATTTAGTGTCAATGTATGGGCTGGTATCATCGGCAACTATTTAGTAATAGAGGAAAACCCTATGCATAATCTTAGAGGAATTTTTCACCAACACGATGGAGTACCAGTGCATACGGCTAATATTGTGAAGGCAGTACTAAGTGAAAAATTTGAAAACCGCTGGATTGGACAAGGTGCACTGATTCCTTGGCCTGCTAGACTTCCAGACCTTACCCCATTGGACTTTTTATTATGGGGAACAATGAAGGATGAAGTTTATTCAAGCCCTGTTAACACTATGGAGGATTTAGTTGTCCGACTTGGGAATGCAGCGACGAAAATACAGGAGAGGCTGGCGGCAATACGCCTTTGATAATGACTTAGAAGGAGGTTGTTGAAATGCATCGAAAGTTGCGGTGAACATTTTGAACGGCTTTTGTTACTTAGATTAATTGTAATTATTTTTAAATTCAATAAAAATAATTCTTGAGTTAATATTAGTTAAATTTGTTTAGTTTGTTGATTTTTATAATATTCTCCTGAATGCTAAAATTTTGGTAATTTCAAAACATTTTTTTCAATTTTGGCCGTGACCGTGTCATTACACCCATGCATACCATGAAAAACTGAAATTTATGAATTACCCTGTAACTCCCAAACGGTTGAGAGTCCCCCCCCCCAACCCCCCGCCATACAATTTTTTTTTTGCCTAGGTGAGATCTATCACCCCACTCATTTTGGCACGTCAGATCTGAAACACCCTGCATATCTTGTCTTTGATTCAATTGCCTCATTTTGTTGGAAATTCCTCCGACAGGCGGTTGCTCATTTGAGTTTTCAGTCGGAGTTTGGTTGTTGAAATCCTTTTTAGTATTTCTGGCATTACCTATCTCAGAATTTTGAATCAATTAATAAACATCATCCTCGTCTTTTGGAATTTGATGTGCAGCGTTTTTCTTTATTTTAATTTCTGGACTATTTTGAGACAACCGATTATTTTCACATTCAAGCGGCTCGCTGGAAAAAATGATTGATATGTCTCCAGAAAAAGGCAGGATCATTGCATATTTATATGCATAATTAATATCAGTAATGCAATTTATGAATGTCCGAAAATCCATATCATCGTCCCTTAGCCACACAGCCCTCACTGTCAAAACTACCGCCTGGCACTACGTCAAAGTACCTAAATACTTATCTTATAAAGTAGATAGGTAAAGAAGCGTAAGTTGAATGTAACAGATTCTCGAAAATATAACATTTTGTGCACTTGAGCCAAAATCAATAAGAACGCTCTAACGTAAGCTCAATTAACTCAATGGAAATTTTAGGTAGCCTGATTACTAGATAGCATTAAGTATACACCAATTTTCGATTAAAATTTCTTCGCCTTATCTTTTTATCAAGTCATTTATTTGGACATCTCTGGATCTACAATCAAACAGACAAGTTTACTGTTGATTTGAAGTGATATTTCATGACAGTTGTATTTTTCTTTCCACTTCAATACTCACGTTATCGGTCAATTAAAGCCTCATATTTGAAGAGGGATTTCAAGTCTATGAGAAGTGTATTATCCTAGATTATTGAAAATAATCGAAACACATAAGATACGGCAAAGTGGTATTTTATCGATATTTAAATCCATTCTTTAAATTTCATACTTCTGCTACTTAAAAGTTTTCTACTTTAAGCTTCTTTAATATTAATTAGTAGAGAGACAGAAATATTGTAAATAACTGATGTACAATAATATATTATTGTCTGCATCCAAATTCATCTTTTCTTGAAAATTACACTTTAATTTATGAAAGAATTGTGTTTATGGTATAATGCAATTTTAAAACGGAAAAAAAAATTCTAGTTCACGCTTAATTAACCGACTTCCCAAAAACAAAGAGGTTCTAAGTTCGAAGCGTATTTTTTTTTAATTTTTAATTTTTTTTTTTTATTTTTTTTTATGTCTGACCGGGCATAACTCCGTAACGCGTCTACCGATTTTGATGATTCTTTTTTTGTTGGGTATGAGTATGTTCACCGATTGGTACCATGTCAAAAAAATTGTTGGAAGGGTGGGGGTTGGGGTTAAAGCTAACTTTCAAACGCGTGGTCCGATTTGGATGGTTTTTTTTGTTGTACAGAGTATGGTCCCCCATTGCGAATAGGAGAAAAAAAAATTGGAATTGGTTGGGAGAAGGGGGAAAGGGGTAGTCTAACTTTGTAAGGCGTGGACCGAATTGGATAATTCTTCTTCTGTTGGGTAGAGTATGTTCCGTGGTTAATACCACGAGAAAAAAATTTGGTTAAATGGTGGTGGTGGTGGGGGGGGGGGGGGAGGTGGAACCTAACTTTGTAACGCGTAGTCCGATTTCGATGGTTCTTTTTCAGTTGTATAGAGTATGATCCCCCGTTGCTAAAAGAAGAATAATTTGGTCCATGGGGGGTTGGGCGAGGGAAGGAGTAGTCTAACTTCGAAACGCGTGGGCCGATTTGGATAATTATTTTTGTTTTGTGTAGAGTATGCTCCCTGGTTGATACCACGAGAAAAAAAATGGTTGGTGTGGTTGGGGTGGGAGAAGAGGGGGGGGGGGTGAACCTAACTTTGTAACGCGTGGACCAATTTGGATGGTTCTTTTGCTGTTGTAAAGAGTGTGATCCCCCATTGCTAATAGGAGAATAATTTGGTCCTATAGTGGTGATGGTGGCGGGGGAGGGGGAGGGGTAGTAACTTCGTAACGCGTGGACCGATTACGATGATTCCTTTTCTGTTCGGTAGAGTATGTTCCTTGATTGATACCATGAGAAAAAAGTTTAGTGGAATGGTGGTGGGGTAGATAGTTAAAACTAACTTTTAACGCGTGGACCGATTTGGATGGTTCTTTCTTCGTTGTATAGAGTCGGAGACACTAAAAAGTGAAAAATAAAATAGTTTTTAAAAGAAAAGTTGAACCGACTTCACAAAAGGCGCTTAAGAGCATAAAATTATTTTTAATTTTATGAAAATAATACATACTACTACCTGAGCCTTTCAGCTTACGGGATCGTAAGAAATGACGATTAAATATTTTTGTTGTAGTTGTTTGTATATTGTTGTATGTTATGTAGTTTCTATTTCTGTTATTAATATTTCAGCAAGTGTGACATTGTGATGTACATGTGATCCCTATACCTTCCATATGCATACAGCGACGATATCGCATGTTAATCTGAGCTGTAAACAGAATAAACAAAGTACAAAGCACGTCGTTCGATCCGATACAACCATACAACGTAGGAGCACAGTCAAAACTCAGCCTTGCCTGAAAAGTTCGAAAAATTTACCACTGGTAGTGTATACTTGCCTTTACCCTCTATAGACATGGTCCCAAATTACACGAGAGGGATTTTACCCCATGACCCACGGTAATTCTCTTCTGTGCAAAAGTAGAAAAACCCTAGAAATGTAGCTACGAAAGCGGCTTTGATTGACGTTATAAAACTGGTTCATAAGTGTTATGCAGGTTTGATAATTTGTATTCACCGGCTCAAGCAATACTAAATCAACCTGACGCTAAAAATTATTCGAACCCTAATGAGGAAGTTTTTTTTTTATATATATAATGTTGCCAAAGCTCAGGGGATGCCCTATGATGCTTAAGCACAGCCTTGGCAGGAAAGGAATTAAGGATGAGGGAAATGGGTTAGGAGGTTGAGTGAAGGAGGTGTCGATGCACGCCCCGTTTAAAAGTTTTAGGCTCATAAGACGAGGGAAAAACAGAAGATGGTAAACTGTTCCACATTCGTGTTGTTCTGCTTAGAAAAGATTCCCGAAATTTGACGGTACGTCCAAATTTGACCCGGAGAGTATAAGGGTGGGAGCGAATTGTAGATCTTGTATATGGAAATAGCGATAGAAGAGTGAGAGACAACCGACATTCCGTCGATGCTCCAGAGAGTCAAGGCCCTCAGAGATTGAGGAATCGCCAATAAGTTTAATAGCCTTACGCTGGACTTTTTCTAACGCGGACAATGCAATGTGTGCAGTTACGAAAATGGACAAAAGCAAATCAGGAAAAACTCAAGCAAAACCCTACGATTCGTGATTGACACTACCTACCTCACTTCTCTCACCAAGAAAAAAATAGGTTTTCGTCACTCATGGGGTAAAATCCCTCTCGTGTAATTCAGGACATAGACTCAAGTGAACCAAAAGAACGAAACAACTTTCTTTCTAATGTCAAATGACTCGTACGACCTGAGTCAGCAAAGTTTTACCCATCAGTACATAGAATCGAAATTTATGCATATGCCTATGCATTTTTTAACTCACTTCTAAAGATGCCATAATGAATAACTCGTTAGTGTAATATTTGAAATACAAATTGCCTTTGCCCACGCTTACCTAATTGGGTACATTTTGGTATTGTTTGTTTTCTTTAAGCATTCCGAGCATTCTTAGAAATTTTCTAACTAACCACCTATTTCATGATCACGTAATCCTAAAAAAAAACAATTGGTGGAATTGTTTACAAATACTTTAACTAAATTTATTGCCGATTCTTTTTTTCATTTCGAACGCTCGTTTCCTCTTAATTTTATCCTAGCAACTCTGTACAAATTTCGATCACTTCTTACCTTTTTGTGTAACAATATAAAACAAAAAAAGGAAATTATTATGTGTGCCAACCAAACCCGAAGAAAATTAGCCAACCCCCAAGTCAGTTTTGGAAATTTTAACGTGATGTAACGTTTTAACTTTTCTGTTTTCATTTATTGATTTTTATCACGATCTCCCGATAGCCGTTTGAACGTCGGGTTGTTTTAGTTGGTCTTTACTTTAGGTTACGATCTCTCAGACTGACCTTACTAACAAACCTAACACTGGTGCGCGCAAAAATTTACTTTTGTTTACATTTCGAGCTTGTTTTGGCAAGAGATTCACAAGGATTGAATGAATGAAACCATCCGCTTTTGACCTGACTAACTTCCTATTATTTCCTTTTTTGTTTCTTTTTAATTTACCACTATGATTAACTCCGGAGTTCTAATTTATACTAATTAACAATCTTAATTACTAACATTCATATAATTTCATGTAAACTTATCTAACATGACGATGATTTAGTTACAGGGCATGTCTTGTAGTCTTGTCGTTCCAACTGAGGTTAACCCCGCCGCTATATTTATAAATGTGGCGATGAAATTGGTAATGATGACATTTTTTGGTTAGGGATTTTTGATTATTTCTTCCCTTTTTTTCCGCCGGAACGTGAAACCCTAGATTACAATATAAACATTTAGAAAAACTTAACTCTAATTACATAAAAGATCGTACTCTACAAGGGGCCTTTCTCGACTACGTACAATAGCTTGTGCACAAGTTCTCAAATTGTGTAAATAAACTCTTGCTAGAAACTATTCTTGACCTAAATTAACTTTCTCTATAAATACAAAGATTCTTACATTACCTCGATATGTAATCCGTAGATTTACTATAATATTTTTCATTAATTTTCTGACATAGGCAATTTTGAACAACGTTTCTCGTTCACTTATTAAATAAATTATATATTATCATTAATTTAATATCTTTTACTTTAATAGATATAAACATTGTTTAAAATGTGGGATTTAACTACAACTGTATACTATGTAGACACCCGAATTTTAATTATTAATCTCAGAAACTTCTCTTGCCAAAAAAATGTCTGATGATTCCCCGGAAAAAAACTTGAGAGCTTTGTCGAACCGGAAAAGGTCTCCCACCATGGCAGTAGAATTGTCATGGTGGCTTGGTCGACCATGCAGTTTATTTTCGTTACTTAAATTCAAATTTCAAATTGTTAATTACGCAAAAATGTATTGTTACAGTGACTTATGGTGAGGTTATGAAAATACTTCAAAAAAATAGTAAACATATGTATAAATAGAGTAAAAAATTCCTCACATGAATAAATATTAATTATCGTTCATACAGGAAAAGTTGTAATCACGAGCGATAATAACTAAAAAGCAAATTTTTACTTTTACGTCTCAGGAAGTTACATATCCTAAGCAAGTGCTGGCTGAACGCTGAAAACAATTATGCCGGAGCGCAGTCCCATTCTGCGTTGTTGACTTAAAAATTTGTCGTGTTTACTGAGAAATATTAAGATTGTGCCCACCAACCCCTGTAGCCAACCATACCCGGTCTCCCCTATAGCGCGATCACAGCTGCGTTGAATGCCGTTCATTGCGGTTACAGGATAAAAATTATTTTAAATCATTCCCGCTTATAATAAAGATTCTACAGCGTCTTAACGGTCAGCCCGCCACAGTCCACAGTTTATTTTTCAACATGCCGTGGGTCCCGGGTTCGAGCCCAGATGACCGTGAGCTTTTATTAAGAAATTAAAATAATCCACTCCGTCTCTGAACTGTTGTCTAGCTCGCAGCAATACAAACAAGACTCAAGTTTCCTCACTTCCCTTACCCTAATTCCCTTCCGGCCAAAACCATGCTAACGCATCAAAGGGTTGTCCCCTAGGATTTGGTCACATCGTATAAAAAAAAAAAAAAAAAACTTTAAACACGTTTATCTCGAAACATACTTTTTGAAAATAGTATCCACGATTGCGGAAAATCTAGTGAACCGATTTTCAAAATGGCGGACTTTTGAAATGTTTGAGCCTTTTTTGCAACTAAAATTGTTTAAAAAAAGGATTAAAACTCAACATTGTAAAAGAAAAAAGAAAACAAAACACTTGCTTTTTACTTTTCCACAAATTATTTATTAAATTTATCGAGTTACAATCGACGCGTCGATTGTAATTCGATAAATTTAATATATAATTTGTGGAAAAGTAAAAAGCAAGTGTTTTGTTTTCTTTTTTCTTTTACAATGTTAAGTGAAAAGTTTTTCCACCAAGTGCCGAGCAATAAATCGGTTAATTGTATAAAAAATTAAAGGATTAAAAATTAATAAATATTTATTAATCTAGTTCAGGTGAAACTATAAATGTGCTGAATAATCCCTGAAAATTTCAGCCCAATCGGTTAAACAGCTTTGTCAAAATCGTATCAACCAGGTCAATAAAAGTTGTTTCTAGACAAATGCGTTAAATTGCCGAAAGACCGGTTTTGCACGCTCAGAAGCTTCTATTGTATCGCCTTATATATGTACATATTTCTGGGTATCTCCGACCTAAATAAGAGTTTGTACACTATTTCTACATATTATATATAGTACACGAAAATGAAAATCGAATTTAAAAAAAAAATAAACCCAGGCTGCCCCCTTAAGTGAAATTTTAAATTTGTTCCGCTTTTATCGAAATCCGATTTTGGACTACGTTGAGATGTGTTGTTTGACGTTTATTATGTTTCCTTTGATTAAAATAACTCCAATAAAGAAGCCAAAAATGCCGCACATACCTCTTTAGTAACTTTTTTAAATTTATTTTTCAATATTTTCGCATTTTTTAATAAACTCACAGTAAAATAACACTAAATGTCAGATTTATGTTAATGACGTGTAGTCGTCATTCTATTTGGACGATTGTTTTGTTGGCCTCTTTTATGGCGACATTTGTCAGGTTGCTCACAATGTGTTTCAACCTTAATAATAAATGAGGCATCAAATTAAAGAATGCGTAAAGAAAATAACAAATTATGACAATAGGATTGACAGATATAGTAGTTATATTTTTATAGCTTAATAGCTCAACTTTTAATTTGTTCTTTAAGCAAACTCTTTTACAAGACCGCTAGCTAAATAAGACCAAAATTCAGTGGTGGACGCCCAATACCCCTTGACGTAAATCTCATTTTTGTAAGGTATGTTGCATAGTAAATTAGCTGGTTTTTTAATTTAATAACATGTAGGCGTCATTTATGAAATAACTTGAAGATATACCTTTGCTTCTCAACAAACTGATTTTATAAAACTGAACGGATTTACAGCTGTGGCGTACCCTAAATGTATAATAGCTGCGTTTCATTGGAACATGCAGAGCACTCCGATGTACGCTCAACTACGCTAGATGATAGAAAGGTGTAGTTTGCAAGGGGTTTTATTTTATGACAAATATTAAAAGTAAAAGAAACATCTGCTTTCCGTAAATATAAAAGACGTTAAAACTTTTTTCAAAACTACTATACTTATCGCATAATATACCATATTTTTTCACAGCATATCCAAAAGTCGCAAGTACAAACAATGAAAAGCCAAACTTTACAGCGGCTCGAACGAGCCAGGCAAAAAAAAGCGTTACATTCGGGAAGTACGCCGGAGTACTTTGTATGGCCCAATGGAGCGCATCTAATATCTGCTTTCTGCATTTCAAATTGACGAACTGTTGAAGGAAAACAATTAACGACAACGCATGTCTCACAAAACAATTACAGCGGAAAACAAGCGTTTAAAGTGTTAAATAAGAAAAACCCGGACAGAGTTATTGTACTAAAACTTATACCTCAAAAGAGCAAATTCTCCAACGAAGGCCAAAAACAATTTACTGCAAAATATAGGAGCAAAGCCGGCCAATCAGGAATACTTATTCTAGGTTCACAAAACTCCCAGAAATAAATATAATAAAAACAAAAGGGACAACATGTTCATGTAAGGTTATACCCAGCTGGTTACGCACATTTAAATGAAACAAATAAATCTGAGTTCACTTCGGTTCCAACTATAATATGCTGTAGAAGCCAGAGATTAGGTTACGAAAGCAAAATCGACCGAGAACGATTAAGGATCAATAACGACACCGGACCGACAGGCACCGCCCAGTACTGGAACGACACCAATAACTTGGAGTCACACGCCAAGGCAGTTTTAGCTTATTCTTTGACGTCGCTGATCCGTTTTTTTTATTTCTATGTTCTTTTTGAAGAACTGTACTAAATCTCTGGTGCACTATCCAGTGAAATTTGCTTAGATTAGACTCCATAAAAGCCAAAAGGTATTACACGTTTCACTCCGTCACACTTGATCAGAAAAGCGCATGTGAGTTCAGTTCCATATAATCGATGGACACCTGAACTTACGGCTCATATACAAATTATAAACGAAGGTGCGCAGAAGAAAAGGTACTATGTAACCTGGAATAAAAACAGATTGTTAACAACTGACAATTCTGTTTTTTCCTACACAGTCATTTCTGAAAAAAGAGCTCTATCCTTTCAGATTTATTAAAACTAGCTGCATGTGATCAACGTTGCTCAGACTTAAGGCACTATTATATGTCACTCGCTTCCACCTCCACCGCTAGGGATATCCTACGTGCGCAATTACTTCCTTCCCGTCCCACCTGCAGGGGTTCTAAACGTATCTTACGACCATAGTAACTAACGACACTAAGAGTGTCATAATTCGCCTCGGCGATTACGAAAAATATGGATTCGACATTATTTTCAGTCGTTTTCGATTCTTTTTACATGCTCCCCCTCTACTTCTTACTGTAGGGGTGTCTTACGTCAACATTGTTTTCCGAAGATTATAATAATTGTTTTCTGTTTTTTTAGGATTTGTCCATATCCTTTTTTCCGGCAGGGAATTAGGGTAAACAGAGTGAGGAAACTTGAATGCTTTTTTTATTGCTGCGACCTAGACAACAGCCGAGAGCGTATTTTTACCCGACTGCGCCAGAGGAGGGTTATGTTTTTCGAGTGTATGTATGTATGCATATTTATTTGGTTCGCTCTGTAGCCTAAGCGGCTTGATGAATTTTAGCTTGAGAGGTGTCGTAAGATTCGTCTTAACTGTGAGAGTGACACTGGGTATATACAAATTAAAATGGCCGATTTTTGGCGCCATACTATGTCTTCAAAAATCTTTCTTTTCTCAAAACCTATCGAGTGGGGTATCAAAATAAATGGCTTACCAAAATATAACAACTTATTTGTTTAAATGTAATTTGGACTGAGAAATGCTAAAAAAAAATATTCAACGTTAAAAAATTAATTATATTTATGTGTGGAAGAGAGACATAACAATGTTGTCTTACTAGCAATAAGGTAGTATTTGTTGAGTTTGACGACCTCAAAATCAAAAATAATGAACCAGGAGTTGGTGTACGGATTGAAATCTGTAGGTTTGATTTTGATGCGCTTTGGTAGCAAGGAAAAATTGAACGAAAGATGTTGCCTTTACGCTTTAGTTGGGCAGTAACAGTTCATTAGCTCCAAGGTACCACATTCGATCGGGCGGTTGTGGACCAGAGATGCCAGACGGTATGGAGCAAAAGTCGCCTAGTTGTGATGCTGAAGTCGCCCAAAGTCGCCGCGCCATTATTTGAAATCGCCCAAAAATCGCCTTTTGATTTTATATTCATTAAAATTGTTGCTTTTACAATTTTAATGTAATATTAATTACAAAACAGATACAAGTAACACAAATTTAAAATTTTGGTAGAGGCGTCGTGAGAAACAAAAAAATACACTTAATTATTTAGTAATGGAAGTGCCTATTTACACTTACGTGTACTTACGTGTACTTTTGTTTTCGGGAAAGTTCCGCTTTAATGTGCTACTATAGAAATATATTCCCTGGCGGGAGGACAGTTAATGAAGTAACTAAAAGTTTAATAAATTTTTGACGCTAATACACGTAAGTACACGTAAACCATCCCCAACTGTAATTTGTGGTTTATATGGGTTATCTGAGCATCTGATCTATTTTAAGCGGTTTTGGGTTGGTTTTTACAATTTTAGGGGTGTCGTTAACATTTCCCCAGCCATTTGAAATATTCAGGGGTCATAGTTCATGTTCTTTGACGGCAATCAATCATTTTTTCTGGGCTACATGCGATCCCCGTTCTCCCCGAGCAGCCAAAAATCGGGTATTTTTAACATTGTCCTTTGGAATATATCACATTACCAGAGTTATGCACCAATATACACATGTACACTTATATCCACATCCATTTTTATACAGAACATAAGCTACCAACATTTCCGCATGATGCGAGCACAGGCAGACAGAAAGACACACAGGCAAAATTTGTTGTTTTCACTGCCATATTGATAATAAGAGTGTGAAAAAAAGACTGGTTGCAAAAAAAATCAAAAGGTTAATGAAAAGAACTAGAAAATACAATGTTATTTGTATTATTAACTACAGCACCTATGTTATTTAGATCGCCATCGAAGTTTGCACAGTTTCTTCTGTTACCTTCTCGGATGATGTTTCCCATTTACTTTTGGAATTATTAACATTGACAGCTCTAGGCTTGGTCTTTTTAAAATTTCTGTTAACAAGTGTCCAATAGTTTTGGAGCAATTCGGAGATTTCACATCCCTTGCTACTGCGGTAATATTACTGGCTTTATAAAAGTCTTGATCTTTTTTACTACAGTGACATGAAGCTAAATCAAGCCAACAAAATATATTCTAATCGTGCATTCTAATAAAGGATAACAGTCGTTTTTTCAGACATTCCGCTATTCAAATTTCACTGTTCATTGACCCTAATTTAACAGAAAAGTCCCTTCTTTCACCACAAGTATAAATTGATGACCAAACCAAATATGGTTTGGAGGTAATTCCCATCTTTTTCTAATTTTAAGCTTTTCTGCAACATCACCTCGTCCTTTTGCAACATAACCTTTTTTTTGTCCTTTAGACCCATCAGGCTCACGGGTCTAAAGGAATTCGGCTCAGTATAGGGCATATCCTATTGCTAGGCATGCTGTGTATATTCCTCTAGCAACATTATCTTCCTGACCACGTAAATTTGTAAAATTTGCTTCCACATATGTCTCGTTGTCCATAACAATCAAATTTTGTCAGACACATCTCGTAAGTTCTCTTAATTTAGTTTTAGCCACCCTTTACTTAATTTCGGCCCTGTCCGGATTTTCTTGAACCCTAAACGTTCTAAGTCCGTTCTTTTCTTTAATCCTTTAAACTAAATATCTCGCTACTCCAGTCCAGAAATGGTTGACCGCTATCTTGCTCACGGAACCGGCCTTCCTTGAAGTTCCTGGTTTTTTTTCAACCGCAAAATTCTTAGTAAAATTCGCCAGTACGTTTTGAACAGTAGCCTTAACAATTTCTAACGACTTTGGAAGTTTAAACTGCGAAATTTCAAGATTCTCTTATACTCGATCAAAATTAATTTACTTGTTTTAACTGATTCCATTCTATGATCTAAATACACTAAATAACTTGCACCAAATGCGATCATATTAAATTTTAACTTCAGTCTGTAGAGACAAGAAAAGTTACCCTATGAAAAAATTGGCAAAATTTAAAGTTGCGATGAAAACAAATCGACCGGGATTTTTAAGGGTTTACTCTTTAATGTCAACCGCGAATATAATTAAAAATAGTATTCCATCTACAGAAAAGATGTGGAACGTCAAATATCGGCTCACATCGGCTCTAGAAAAAAATACATGTTGAATAGTTTTCGAAACGCTATTCGATGTTACTAAACTGGTATCACTAAATCGATTTTCTTTGAAGTCTTAATTAGGCACCCCCCCCCCCCCATTTTTATTGCATATTCGGATTCTACCGAAAAAACCTGCCTTGATTTGATCTATGTTTGATAAAATTTGTTTCACAGATGGCAATATATAAACAAAATTGCGTACCATCACATCTAAAACTGGGGATATCTCGAGAAATACACGTTGCATAAAAAAAAATTAAAAAATAATTTTATTTATTTATTTAAGGTTAATGCAAGCTATTACATAAAAAATACAAAATAACAAAATAAATACTACAAACTAAAATAAACAATAATTCATAACAGATAATGTAAGCTACAATATGAGCAATGATTATGATAAATATAAACTGGAAGGAAGGAGAATTAGGAAAGGCGATCAAGATGGGCGGGATAAAGATATAATGCTTTGTGAAGGGATGATTTACTCAGATGGAAGTCAAAGGAGGGAAGGTCGTTGACTTTTCGAAGCATCCTGGTAATTGGTTCACGTTGACCGTAGTTCGTGCGATGGCGGTCGAGTCGGAAAAGGGGAGTGGACCTAAGGTTGCGAGGGTTGGTATAGATGGGCAAAGACTGCAGGATTGAAGGGCAGCCTATGGCACCAGCTAGTAGCTGATGGATGAAGAGAACGTCGGAAACATCACGACGTTTACTTAGGGGTTGTAAGTCGGAAGATCACGTAGAGCAAAGCGAATGAACCTACGCTGGACAGATTCAATTCTGTTAATGTGGGTTGCTTACGTGGGTGACCAAACCTGGCATAATTAAGGAGAGGTCTAACGAAGGAAATATAGAGAGATTTGGAAGCATAAGGATTGGAGAACTCTCTAGACCAGCGCTTCACAAACCGGAGTTAGTTCTGTTAATTATGCTATCAATATGGGAACGGAAATTTAGTTCATTATCACAGATTATTCGTAGGTCACACAAAGAGGTAACGATAGGGACTGGTACGTTGGTTAACGTGTAGGTTCTTGGGGTGGAGGTAAGACGCTTGCGGGAATATGAGATGGACTGGCATTTGGAGACATTGAGCTCAAGAAAATTTTTCATGCACCATGTGGTGAACGAATCGAGGTCATTTTT
This sequence comes from Leptarthrus brevirostris, assembly GCA_964036015.1. Classification (NCBI taxonomy): domain Eukaryota; kingdom Metazoa; phylum Arthropoda; class Insecta; order Diptera; family Asilidae; genus Leptarthrus; species Leptarthrus brevirostris. The sequence goes on along the minus strand of OZ038371.1, from coordinate 138,079,143 downwards.
GAGAAGAAGAGAGTCGGTTGTGGAGGAGATATGTTTAATTATTTTCATGTCATCAGCATAAATGGACAGCTCTGAGTATTTGATGACACAATCAACATCATTAATTGTAAGGATGAAAATTAATGGACCGAGGTGCTTGCCCTGAGGGACGCCGGAACGAGCGACAATGGGGTTAGAAATGGATGAGCTGAAAAGAACATTGTATTGACGGTTGTTGAGGTAGGATTGAATCCAGGAGATGAATCTGGGGGGGAAGCCTAGGCGATCAAGATTAAACAGGATAACACTATGGGAGATCTTGTCAAAGGCTTAACTAAAATCGGTGGCGATAACATCAACATCTTTACCGTTTTCCAGGGCACATAGTGTTTTGGAGACGAATTCGGTAAGGTTGGTGGTTGTAGATCTTCCTTTGAGGAAGGAAAATAGACTTACAGTGGAAGAACATGGAATCATAGACCAATTTATCGAATAGTTTAGATATTGATGATAATTTAGCAATGGGTCTGTAGTTGGATACATCGTTCTTGCAGCCTTTTTTGAATATGGGAATAATATAAGAGTTTTTACATAATTGAGGGAAAACTCCTTGAGTGACCGAGAGGCGGAAAAGCAAAGTAAGGGGTTGAACTAGATGCATGGCACACTTTTTCAGAACTATGGCCGGAATGCCGTCAGGACCTGGGTGAAAGTCATCCGCAAGCCCGTTAATACCTCCACCCCTGGATGCATCTCCCATTTCAATAATTGTATCCCTCTGACGGACCAGTCACTGCGCCGCTGTGTACGTACCGTAAACTACGCCTTGTTTAAAACACAGTGCAGTGCGGTCAAAGTTTACTTTCAGAACTCAGCCTGAGAGCATCTCTTTGGGTACTCTGTTATATTAGTCTAACTTTTCCCACATATTTTGTGTTCAGCTTAATTGAGACTGGAGCTGAGGTTGTATTTCGCTTTCAAATCCATCGATAAGTTCACTTTTATTATTTTGTAGTAACATACCTATTTGCTTTTTATAGCCAATTATTTTGCGATGTTAGTTTTCATATTTATGCGGGGGCATCTCTCTAGTAACCCCTGATGGACATAGACAACTACACCCGATTCGATGCCATGGTTTCAAGTGAACCTACAATTGGATTCCGCACCACTGATATTTTATCTGAAACCCCCATGGCCTTTTAATCGTAATCGGTTGTCAGCAGAAAACAAACATGCGTCGTCCCTGTTTTGACATCTCTTGATTTTTTTTATTGATAACATTTAAAAATTAAGGGTTGTGAGACCAAACTGTAAAGTATTGACAAGCTGAAGGAGAAAGTACGCAATATTTCAAACTCAATAACACTAGTCATATTGAAAACTGCTTTTTAACAAGTGAATTTCGGTTAGCACACTACAGATAGCGTCAAGGTCACCAATTTAAACATCTTATTACATAATTTCTTTTACTTTGTAATGTTTGATGAAAGGCGTGGGGATTCAGGTTAATCAAGCACCCCGAAGTGTGGTGAGAAGGGACTTACGTTTATGAAGCACCGCGAGGTGAGGGGCGAGGGGACTCATTTTAATCAAGCACCCCAAAGTGAATAGCGAGGGGACTTACATTAATAAAGCAAACTAAATGTACAGATAATTACTACGTTCACATTGATCTTTCTGAGTAAAGCTAAAAGTAGTACCCAACCCTAAGGGGTACAGATAGTGGGTTAAGTTTGGTATCATTGGATTGCACTCGAAAAAATATTGAACACATCTTTTTTATGCAGCACGTCATTCTCGAGATATCCCAATTTTTGGTTGGTAACCCATTTTGATTTGTGTTAATTACAGCGGCACCTGGGACAAAAATTATATCAATCGAATGTCAAATTAATGCAGCTTATACGGGGGAATCTGAATCTGCAATAAAGGTGGGGTTCCTATTTAAGATTTTATAGTAATTTCTACAGTTTTTGAAATTTCGACTTGAGTCTGGTCAGAATGATAACCGCAAAACTCTACTTTAAAAATGTGACAAATTTTTTGGGCCGGATACACTTATGAAACTCTGCGGCTTAAAAAATGTGTGACAATCTTAAAGTAGAGGTTTGTGGTTATCTGACTAGACTCAAATTTCAAAATGACTATGAAATCTTCAATAGGAACCCCAATTTTATTGCAAATTCGGATTCCCCGCTCCCCCCTTCTTACTTTTCCCCAAAAAAAATCGCGAAGTTAGATATAAAAACAGGCCATTATCTATCTGGTGCACCTAATCAACTCTGCATTTCTAGTAATTTAAGCCGTATTTTTAAACTCGATTGAAGACTACCTTCACTCCAGGTTACATATATTATATCAAATACATATGCACATATATTTTTCATCAAATAAATAAGATTGTTTTTAAATATATTTTATTAAATTTGTTAACTTCTTCTCTATTTTAGATGCATGTGAAGATTTTTCTACATCTATGCATTTTGTTTACCGAGGTAATTTTGTCGGCACAATATGATAGTCCGAATAATCCAGAAGTGGAGATAGACTATCGTCTTGATGGATCTGTGATACCGTCCAAATATAGGATACTACTGACTCCTTACATTTTGGAGAATGAACAGGCTGGTAAAGAGAGATTTACATTTGACGGTGAAGCAGCTATTACAATAACAGCTACAAAGGACCTTAATAGTATTGTCCTACATGCAAAATCGCTTACGATTAAAAAGGAAGACATACAGTTAAAAACCATGTCTGCAAACCCGTACGAAATTAGCAACTTTCAACTCGATCAAACGACTGATAAGCTTACTATCAACGTAAAGGATAAGTTATTGAAAGATAACGAATATTTGTTATGTTTCAAGTATGTTGGAAAATTGGGCAATGACATGATAGGTTTCTACAAGAGTTACTACAAAGACGTGAAAGGAAAACAAGTGTAAGTATGAATTTTACGTCTTTTGAAATTTTTCTGCAAGCGCCGCAGTTAAGTTTATTTTAATATTAAATATAATTAGACCGTTTATTTTGAAAGTGGTGTAAATCGATTTTTGAAGCATTTTAAGTTTTATAATAAATTTATTGATTTATTATTACTTTTAAATTTTTCTATAACCTTCAATTATGTTAACCTGTATAATAATAAATACAAAATTTTGTTACGTCCTACTTATTAATGCTTTATTGTCGTTAAGTGATAACTAATATTATAAGTATATTTTGGCCAATTTCAAAATAAACAGTTCAGTTACTATTTCTGACTATACGGTACCTCAGACTTTGTCTTACCCATCTATAGGAGTGTATATTAAGTTTGTGTCAACACTATTGACATAGTACAATTATGATTTTAATAGTTAAAATTTTCCTTTCTCTTTACGAAGAATCGCAAATGAATTAGTTTTATGAAAACCAAAAATTGTTTAGCTACTTGGGTCAAGGAAGAAAACAAATGCGCCATTCATCATGCACTGCTTGATTGCACGCAGTAGTGTTTTTCTGAAAAACGTAAATTTTAATGAAAATGATACTATCGCGGAAGAAGTTGGAATACATTAATAATAATGTCAAGCACGAAATTGCTTTCCTCACTTTTATCTGAAGTATATTTTGGAAAGCGAATTTGGAAAGTTACATGTCTTTTTGACAATAATGTTGTGATAAAAATATATTTATTTATTTATTCACTCAGACTCGTCGCAATAGACTAAACGTATATCTTAATATATAAATTTCACGTCTCACTGTGTTCGTACACGCTAATCTCCGAAACCGCTCAACCGATTTCAATGAAATTTTGTGAATGTCTATGGTTCTTTCAAGCTGAAAGAAAGGATAGTTTTGGACCCAGTAGGTGGCTCTGTTGTCGAGATCCAAAAAAATTTTTACTTTTTTAACGAAAATTTTTTTTTTTACTTTTTTCAGATTTCTCATCCAAAAATACAAACAACCAAGAAATTTCAACTTCCCTAAACCCCCAACCTTCAATATTTTTAATGCGGTTTCAAGGATTTTTGTAGGAAAAAGGGTTATAATTCGAGTTGTGTAAGCTGTCAAGAAATAGCGGTGTAAACAAATCTCTACGCGTCTAGAGAAAATACCACACCTAAACATTGTTTCATTTTAAACGTTTTCCTGATGCTACAATTATTCTGAAGTGTTAAACGGATATGCGAACATAAACAACATGTGAATTTAGTTTTATTTTATATTTGAGTAAAATGCAATGACTTATGGGGGCCTTATGGGATTTTTTTTTTTTTTTTGGAAAAAATTAGGGTTTTTTCACAATTTAATTACTCAAAAACGGTTAATGTAATTGTGGTACTTTTTTTTACTATACAAAGGAGTCAATACATTGTACAAAAAAAAATTTTTAAACAAAAAAAGGGCGGCACACAAAAATGAAACATTTTCATAAAATATAGGTTTAATTGCGTGGAAGAACATATGGGTTTTCGTAAATTTTAATTTTACGCAATGTAGTGCAAATTTGAAAAAAGATGTAATTTTTCACTAAAATTTTTTACTTTAAAATGTTATTAAAAATAAAGGTTTTGAAATTTCTAAAAATCCGTATGTTGTCCCATTCGAAATTTCATTGTCAATATTTTAAACAAATAAGTATCAAAATCGGTCAAATAGTGCCCGAGAAAAACTGCACTAAGTTGCAAAAAATATGTTTTCGAGAAAAACGCGATTAATCTTTTTTTCATTTTCTTTTGTTAATAACTGTTATAATTTTCAACTTACATGTCGTCATCGATTCCAGGGCCATAGAGGACATCTTCCTCTACCTTATAAAACTCTTGTTGACCCGCTCTTTTCTCCCTTGCCTTACCTTAAAATCTCGAAAGGGACCGGAAACAATGAGACAATGAGCACAGGCCAAGCGACCTTTTTCGGGCCGTGCGCGGTGTTACTAATATCGCTATAACTGGGCATTTCAACTTGAAATTTTGCGACAGTATTTTTAAATGTTTGATACATCGATTTCTTAAAAAAAAATTAGGATTTTTTGAAACCGAAAAACGGAAAGGCCCCCTTATAGCTATAGACGGATAGTTCTGTCAAAATTACATGCAGCAAAGTGAAACACTTTTGTCTGTCCATCTTTTTCTCTATAAGCACATTGCATTGAACTCTAAAAGATAAATTCGTAGACAGGTCATTGAGCTATTTCGGACCTTGCAACATGAAGACTCTGGGTATGTTCTAATTCAAAGTGCGAATTTTTCTTTTTTTTAATTTTAATCACTGTCTTATACTTCATGTAAGGCACTAGAATATTTATTATATTCATTATTTTGAGATATAGGAGTGCCCGCCGATCTAAAATATTTTCGATTAAATTCTCGATCTCGATTTTAAATTTCCGCCAGCAAATACAATTGCGTTCTTATGTTGGTATCACATTCAAAACAAGAAAGCACATGTAATGGAGATAGACGAATATACAAGAAAATATCTCGGCTCTCATTCTGGTTAAGCACATTCCAGAGGAAAATAACCATTTATGTCTAAATTTTATTTTAAGAAATACGAGGAGTACAGAGAAATAGTATATCACAAAAAATAATTTCAGGGAAGGCAATTTAATCTGTATATAATAATATTTTTTTTCTCTTGACAGTATTAACAAAATACTCGAAATCAAAATGCAAGCAAAAACGGTTTCCCACTACTGGTAAAAAAAATTTTCTCTAAATGAAATGGCATACGATCGGTCCATAGCTATATGTCAGTGGTAAAATGCCGCGAAGAAGGTCAAACCTTAATAACGCACGCACTAAATATATAAACGTAGATGTGTATTAGGGTGATTAAAAAAATCGATTTTTTTAAGTTCCCATTGCGTAAAAAGTTAGTTCTCTATAAAATGAAAATTCTTGCAGAATTGGAGTCTCATACCTCATTTTTGAGAAGTCGCTCAAGCCCTCTGAACAACGTAAGCACTTCCACTGCCAAAATGACTCAACCAAAAAATCTCAAATTTGGGATTTCCATACAATTTTAAGAAAACTTTCAACAATTTTTTTCATTTCAGGTGAAATCGAAAATGCTATCAACTCGCCAGTAACTTAATTCTGATCTACATATTAATTAGACTTAGACTCCAATTCCGCAAGAATTTTTATTTTATAAGGAACTAACTTTTTACGCAATAAAATGTCGATTTTTTAAGCATCTTAATGTGTATATTTCAGAATAACTTTGGAATGCTTGGAGAAATATATAACAAACTTAGTACACATATTAATTGCAATCTGGAAAAGGTAACTTAGCATCACTAAAGGTGGGCGAGAACGGAGTGCCATAAAATTAATCAAAAGCTAAAGTTATTAGTGTTAGTTTTGAGGTCACTGAAATGAATAATGACACTACCGAAGCCGTTAGAAACTGTGGAGGTAACACACCCTAACACTCCGGGATGGGAACACAGTGACATGTAAAAATAATTGAAAACAAAAGATATTAGTGTCAAATCAATAGCTTTCGGGGTCTCTGAAGTAAGTAATGACTATCCCGATGCCATTAGATGCTGTGGGGTAAGACATCTCCAGCATTCGAAGGGTTGGGGGTAGGAGAAAGTGATGTGTAAAATTAATAGAAAACGACAGATATTAGTGCCGAATTCGTAGTTTTCTGGATCGCTGGAAAGAGTAGTCGTCGGTGGAATAAGTGATAACGTGTCGGGCTACCAATCCAGAGCTCCCAGGTTCGAATCCTGCCGACGGCGACCCATGGTTGTTTTCTGCTGACAAGAGATTACGATAAAAAGGCCAATGTTAGTGTTTTGGAATCCACTTTGAATTGCAGGTCCACTTGCAATTGGTGTCTCCAATCGGGTGAAATTCTTCCACCGCCCCATAACCCACGAGGAGTTGTGGGAACTAGCGAGAGGGAATGACTAATGACATTCCTGATGCTCTTAAATAATGTGACCCGTAAGGGTGAGGGTGGGAAGAGAGTGCTATGTAAAAATAATTGAATTGGACGGTCACTTACCAAAAGTCCGAGCAACGCCGGGTACTGCAGCTAGTAGATATATATATATATATATATATATATATATATATATATATATATATATATATATATATATATATATATATATATATATATAAATTATTTAACTAAACTAAAAATTAAAAGCAAAAAATAAGCCCTCAAATAACTGTGGGACGTTTCACTCTGTCTTTACTTTTGTCCCTCCTCGAAATGAAAATTTATTCACACCCCGCTTTAGATGAGTTGTTGCTATGAGAAAGTGTGCAAATTAAATAAATAATTCCACTTGCAGAACATTTACAATAAAATGCATCAACATTACCAAAAAAAAAAACACGGAGGAGACGGAGTTGGATCAATTCGTTGAGCGGCACGACCACCATGCTATAGGCTCCGGGTTTGCGACCAGGTCTCCCCGAGAGCTTTTATTAAGAAATTAAAATAATCGACTCTGTCGTTCGGCTGTTGTCTAGCTCGCAGCAATGCAAAAATAAGACATTCAAGTTTCCTCACTTTCCTTTCCCTTATTTTCAAAACCATGCTAACGCATGAAAGGGTTGTCCCCTAGGCTTTCGTCACATCATATAAAAAAAAAATTATCAAACTAAACTAAAAATTAAAAGCAAAAAATAGCCCATCGAATGACTGTGGGACAGCAGTCGCCTGAAGTCGCGACTCCCGCATCAACCAAGACACTGCCTGAGAAATCCCTTTAATCGCTGTCTCGAGAAATCCATATTGAAATTGTGCGAAGTGTTGGTTAAAGAGGCCGCACATCGACGTGATGGGTTCATACATCCCATATAGAGTTCCATTACCACGGACGTAGAGGATGTCGCGATTCCTCAAAGAGCATTGCGGGATCGAGATGTTTACAGACTCCAGTAATTCGAGCGAGTTTATCGTTTCCTGCGATAGATCGAACGAAAATACTAGATTGCGCCTTTTTTCAAGCGAGTCAAAAAAAATCAATCCCAAACGATCAGCGTAAGATGGAAGTAACAAAGGATCAATCCAGGGAAGTCCACGGAGAGAGAACCTAAGGAATCTGCGCTGCACTGTCTCGACGCCGTTGGTGTGAAAGGCGAAGTTGTGAGACCACGCAGTGCTAGCGCACTTCAAAACTGGTTTAACGAAGGTGCCGTAGAGAAGCTTGGTTAAGTAGGGATCATCAAATTCCTTAGATCATCTTTGAACAAAATATCGAGTTAGCCCTACCAACGATCGAGTCCACATGATCCTCGAAAGAAAGAGGAGAGTTAAGGACCACTCAAAGGTCTTTCACCTTATCAACCCTACCCAAGAAAACACCATCGACGGTGTAGTCGAAGAGGAGAGGGCATATCCTACGGGAGAAGGCTATAACGTTACACTTGCTAGTATTTAAAGGAAGGCGATTACGTGAGCACCAGTCACAGAACATAGTCAAGTCAGCGTTCAAGAGACCGCCGTCTGATTCGTGAGAAACAGTCCGACAAATCTTAGCGTCGTTTTCTTAACACAGAATTTTACTACTGGACAGGAGAAACGAAACTTCATTAATGTATAGTATAAAAAAGAACGGGCAAAGGATACTACTCTGAGTTACTCTCGAGGTGACAAGAATTTGGTCGGAAAGATCACCCCGAAATAGGACACGCTGTGTAGAGAACAAATCGTCGAAGCAATAAGGAAACCCGAGAACAGACAGTTTATAGATCAGGATTTCATGGTCAGTTCTATTAAAGGTCTTGCTGAAATACATAACTACACCTGCTTGCCCGCTTGAATCGTCGCCAAGGAATAATTAACGAAAAGGGCTACATGGAAATCGGATTACGGCGCTGACCAGGGACTCAAAAACCTTCGTAGCAAGGCACAGACTGGCAATTGGTCGTTAGTTAGAGACGTCGGACTTACTGCCTTTCTTATGGAGCGAAATCAACGCAGGAAAGCGGCTGGAACGCAAGGACAGATTGAACAAATAACAAAGAACACTAGGAAAAGACAGCTGGCATTTCTTCAAGAAGGAAGCGAGAGTACCATTAGTATTTAATCTGCTTTAATTTATTTTTTTTTAATAATATTTTATACTTAATCGAATATTATGTTTCTTAAATAATCTTTATATAAGCCGAATGTATTACCGGTCGTTGACAAATCATACATCCTACGCCGCCTCGAGTTTTAATAATTTTTATTAATTATACGCTTAAAATGATCAATTGATTGTAAGTTTGTAAAGTGAAATATACAGTAGTCTGAAAAAAATTGTGGGGAGAGCTACATTTAAAAGAATTTGGTTTTTCTATTATTATAACATAGATCATTCATCTAATTGATAAATATTAAAAGCGACTACATCAATTTGAGCTATGTATTCATAGATACTTCGTGTGAATGATGCGTGGACATGGAAGAATTGAAATTACTCGCTAAATATAATTTTTTATTTTATTTCAAGTAGTCCTAAAGTGGTCCTAGAAATACTTAAACATAAGACAATTAAAACTAATGCTTCCTTGGTCCTTCAGTTTCCGCAATTACAGCTAGACATCATCGGCTCATTGATGCTATTTAATTTTTGAAGATTAATGATAACATCGATTTCCATATGACTTCAACAAAATCTTTTAAAGAGCTTACCGATGCTTTGCAACCTTCAGCTTCATTAAGGTTCCAAATGTTTTTAATTGGGTTCAAGTCAGGACTGTATGATGGCCAGTTCATTAAAATAATATTTTTATTCCAAGTATTTCTGCACCTGTCAAATAAACAAATGGTGCTCTCTGATTAATTTATTGTAAAAATAATTACTCAAAACCAAAATGGACATATAAAGAACATTTACAATTTTCTTACCTTCGCAGCCTGTGGCTCCCGTATCCTATTGAAAAATTAAATCAGAGGTGTCTCCAAGGAGAGTTAAAGCAGATGGATCCAATTCATTTTGTATAACATCAATGTAAACATCTGCTCTTACTATAAGTTTATGGAACCAATTCTTTCATTTTGCGATCCCAAGAAGAAACTCCACATCACTACTTTCGCAGATTTTGGCGGTAGTAATTGCAAGCACTAATCACATAAATTTTCACTCTGTCTCCGCCGAATTAACAATTTCAACTTCGATTCTCCAGAGAATATGACTGCATTCCACACTTCCTTTGTTCATAAGATTTTTTCTCGGCCTACATACAGAAGACGTGTTTTCCTGTGACGACGTGCACGTAATCGTTCTCTTAAAGGCCTTTTTCTAACCAAATTGGAAGACGTGTTGGTACCGCGGCACCAAAGGGGTCATTCCTTAAGTCAATCGATGGGCTCCGAAAATATGTATATCATCATGTATCATCGAATTAGAGGCCCCATTACTTTTTTTACTTATTACTTTACTTACTTTGTTACTTTACTTTACACTTTAATAGAAATAATTCAGGATAAATCAAAAATAAAACAAATATTTTATTCTGGCTTGCGTTATACCTTATTAAAGCACATTTAATATTAAAAAAACTATCAATTAATATTTGGTGTTTCCACCTTTAGTGAAAATACTTCCTTATAGTTCTTGCTGGGATACTGTTGACGCATTTTTCAATAACTAATGACAGGATTCTTCAAACTTACTATTCCAGGATTGAATTGTAGGATTTGAAAAATAATACCACAATATCTTTTAGTAAACTTTACAGATTCTATACGAATATTTTTATTTCCTAAAATTTTTTATGGACTGTACAAATGCGCCCCGGTTCTGCATGACGGTATTTAACCCCTTTCTTTATATGAATGGTTTCCTCAACCAAGAAAGTGGTCCAGGTATCGCGCTGATTACATTATCCAGGAAGCAGGCGATTTCTTTACTATTTTCACTTCACAGGCTTCATTTTAAAGTCTATTGGGTCTTTGTCTAAACTTGACTGTTTTCATTACGGCTCCTAAGCGGCACTTACTAACTATTACATAAAAAATAAATTAATTAATTTTATAAAATTCAGGTAATTGCGCTTTTGTTTGTTATAATACATCAAAAGGGAATAACATTTTACAAGACTTTTTTCTCATCTACGGAGTAATGGCGATGTGCTCTGGCCTAGTTTAATCCAGCCAATTTGTGTCACAGAGTTTCGATTGTTTTGCTGGCCGCCTGCGTTTGTTTTGCTTTGATTTGCGTAGAGCCTCAAAGATTACACCAATATTTGGATGCTCCGTTTGTTAATTGAAATGATTTTTCTGGAGCGTTTCAATTTTCAATAAAGTAGTTTTTCGCTTTCCACAGCCCTGTTCTCGCCGGCTTTAGGGCTCTCTCAGGTACCGGTGACTTCTACTGCAACAGTCGTGGAGGATAAGAAAGTCCTTTCTTCGACATTTTGTCTAGGAAGAAGCCTCTCGTCCAACCTGATAAATGCTTCTCTGGAAGACCATAAGATTTTCGCATCCGAAACAAAGAAGCTCAACGTAAAATTGGTGGGTGTCAGTGTATACTGTCGTTATTTCAAGGTAATTTCCACCATTCCAAAACAGCAGCTGCTGCTCTTTTTATACATCCGACAAAATATGGAGAAGATGTTGCCTTAGTCCAAGAGCGGTTGGTCGTAAGAAGGTAGGTTTGAGAACTATCAACATCAGGGTATATGACTTGCTTTAAGAGGGACGTTGGTAGGCCTAGATAATCTATCATTGCGCAAGAATCATACTTTTTCTTCACCAACTACACTGTTGAGGACATGGCAGCTGTCTGCTTTGAGATCGGCTGAAGATGTTTCAGATGTTATAGTGTGGGGCAGTTGGTATCTACAAGCGAGATGAGTCGCCCTTTGATTTCCATCTCTTATGTAATTCTGGTACTGAACCTATCCCTGTAACACAAAAATAAAGGAAGTTTTCGATCCGTTATGACGGACAATATTGAATCCTCTGTTAAAAATTGGAAGGAAATAACCGACTAGCTATATGTGGCATTCATCAGCCAATTCTTTTATACGGCGTGATCGTCTGTTGTCCATTTGAAAACAAGAACCTTAAAGTCCTAAAAAATGTTGAGAGATGAGCCTGCATTTGCCTAGTTAAGCATTGCGAATCACGCCAATAGGTGCTCTGGAAATACCATCATATGCTCTGGAAATACTTCATCATCTGCTTTCTTTAGATTTGTTAGGCAAGCAGCTGGCAGCAAGCGCTGCCATATTAGACTTACAGCCACCTCTCAGTGGTCCAATGTTCGTGTCATACTCTCTACAATTTTGAACTTCTAATCGTTCTCTTCCGGAGACCATGATCATACTAACAGCTAAGCTTGTTATGTATGCTTATACCTACACACTAGGCATGTTACTGATATTCAGCCGGGTAAAGCTACCTATAAACTGTAACATGGAGAAAGACAACTAAGAAAAAATTACCAAATGGTACTCTGTGCCATATGATCAGACAGATCTATTCTAAACACCCCAAGCGTCTAGTTTCGATTCGATGGACAAAAGTAACGCAGGTGGAATCATAAATTACACACGCTGATGAAAGTGAACAAAATTTCGGTAGAATTTTTTTTTCTTTTATGGTTGAAAACTCACAGCTGATTAATGTTTGCTAAGTTACAGCTTATAAAAATTGAAATAAACAGTAGTAAATTATTATTGACTTTACTTTTAACCCAATTCATTTTTAGAACATATTACATATTTTGAGTTTTAAATGCAATATTTGTAAAACAAAACTCGCTATTTTATTTTATTATTATTATTGTATTGACGGACTTTAAAAATTTTTTTAGTTGGCTTGGCATTTCGAAATTTGAAACACATTATGCCAGAAGAGCTTTTCCTTGCTTTGACGAGCCTAAGTATAAGGCAACGTTCGACATTGAAATCAGCCGCCATAAGGATCTCAAATCGGTAAGCAATGCTCCAATTGTAAGTTCGAACGAGGAAAGGTAGCGTTGTTTTTCTTTATATCTTACTTTTAATAAATTACATTCTACTTTACAGCAACGGCCGTGTTATAGATAAATTTAAAAGAACTCCGAAAATGTCAACTTACCTGGTAGCTTTCCTGATATCTAATTTTAAGCCGCGTTTTGAGGCAGGTGGTAACTTTTCCGTTTTGGCAAGATCAAGTGCATTTGACCAAACCAAATTCAGCTTTGATATTGGGAAAGAAATTTTGGCACAATTCAATAAATACCTCGGAGTAAATTATGAGTTACTCGGGAATGAAAAAATGGCGTTGGCCGCTATACCAGATTTTAAATCAGGTGCAATGGAAAATTGGGGTCTAATGACGTTTAGAGAAATTTCGTTGCTTTACCACCCTACCAAAACTACATTGAAATCCCAGCAGAGAATAGCAAATACAATTTCTCACGAACAAGCACATTCATGGTTTGGGAATTATATTACATGTGATTGGTGGAGCCACCTTTGGTTAAATGAAGGATTTGCTAGATATTTCGAATATTTTATGGTGGACCAAGTATTTTTACATGTATCTAAAAAAATTTAAATGTTGCCACTTAAATGTTTCTATTTTAGATGAGACCATTTTGGAATATTCCCAAACTCTTTGTAGTTGAGCAAATTCATCCGGTTTTTGTTATGGATTCGCTAAATGGTACTCACCCAATGTCAGATAAAAATGTTAAGTTACCTGAAGATTATAGTCGAATGTTCGATGCTATTTCTTATAATAAAGGAGCTGCTATTGTGAGAATGATTTATCATGTTCTGCAGCCAAGCAACTTTAAATCTGCACTACAATCCTATATTAAGAATAAGTAAGTAATTTGTAAAACTGCTAAAAGGATAACGTAGCAATATAATTTGGCGCAATGAAAAAATACTTTAGAGAATTATTGAAGCACCCGGAAGATGAAATATACATGTACCAAAACCAAATTGCTGAAGGGATGAAAAAATTTCTCACTTAATCCAAGGTTTACTTTACTAGTTTTATTAGTACATACTGACTAGATATGACACTAAGAAAATTTATCTGTACTTCCGAAGTTTCGGAAATTTTGGAAAAGAAAAAAAGTGAAACATGTCTGTATATTCTATAGCAGTTACAAAATTCTTACTTCGTAATGATACGTATAACTACAGACCAATTGCTCTCAATGCGGTTTTATCTAAGGTTTTTGAATCACTCATCAACTCTCAGTTGTCTAGACAGTAACCATCTTATCAACGGTTGCCAGTATGTTTTCCATACTGGCCGTTCAAACTGCTCTAACGGAGACTACACTGGAATATAATGCCATATTTGGGCAGGGGCCGGACATACCGCACTATCCGAGTTAGAAAAAGTTCAAAGAAAAGCTATTACACTTTTTAGCGACTCCACAATCTCTGAAAGCATGGGCTCTCTGGAGCATCGATGGAACATCGGATGTCTCTCACTCTACTATCGCTACTTCTACGGTTATTGTTCTAATGAAACTAGGGATGGGCGATCTTCGATTCGATCTTTTAGCCTTCGATCTGCCGACTTTTGAATCGATTTTTCGTGGAAGCGCTTCGGCTCAAATCGATTTACTGATTTCCGATTCTCATCCATTTAAGACAAACCGCGACGCGCTAATAAAACTGAAATTGGAAATTTTTCCACATCAACATTAATTTGTGTAATAATCCTGCAAATTTAAAATTTCGTACCCAAAATATTGTTAATGTTGGATTAATACGTGTATTAGTGAGTACCATGAGTACATACAGTGTAGTTGGCAGCCCTGGAAAATTTTTCGCTGGTCTTCTGAACTATCATCACTCATTTTTAGTTCTTTAAAATTGCAAAATTAATCATATAATTTATTGTCATGTGAAGTCCATCGGTTTTTGCTGGTTATGACAAATTGAGCCTAATTAAGCGACACAAAATTTGTGCCTCTCCAAATTGAAATGTCAAAATAAATGGGATCGATCTATGAAGATCGATCTTCTTAGGGCGATTAAACGATGTTCGAAATCGGAAGCAAATTACAGATCGATCCGTACTGAATCGATCTTCTCAGTTCGATCCCCCATCTCTAGAAATTGCTTGTCTGATGATGCATCACTACCCACGCTAGAGCTTCATGTCGCTCCCACTATTATACTCTTTAGGTTGAATTTGCATGGACTGTCAAATTTCGGAATTCTTTTCTTAGCCGAACAACACAAATGTAGAACATTTAATCATCTTCTGTTTTGCCATCGTCTATTGAACCCGAAACTTTCTCACGACGCATACATCGACACTTCCTTCAATCAACCTTTTAATCCATTTCCCGCACCCTTAATTCCTTTCCCTCCAAGGCTTACTTCAGCATCGTAGGGCATCTGCTGAGCTTTGGCAATATAATAAAAAATATGTGTATTTTCGTGCAATGCCAGGTAATAATTTTGGTAAATAATGACGAACAATATCACATCCTCGGCTTTTTTCTTTGTTATCGATAAAAAAAATTGCTTATTATGGTGTGGAATATCTGGAACTCTTTTTGGGCTATGAAGACAGCTTTAAGGCTCATGAACCGTTTTCTGAGAATCTGCAGCTATGGTTGCCACCCAATAACCAGGTATAACACCTCCTTGGTTGAAACCTTACTTCGTAATGCGTGAACCGATGGATGATTCTTTTGTTGTTGTATAGAGTATGATCCCCCATTGCTAATAAAAAATATGTTCCTATAGTGGGGTGGAAAGAAGAAGGGGCAGTCTAATTTCGTTATTCCAGTACAGAGTTGGATAATTCTTTTTCTGATGTATAGAGCATGTACCCCTATTGGAACCGCGTCACAATTTTAAACGGTGTGGTTGTAATAGAGGACGGATTGGATGTCAACTTGTTAACGCGTAGACCGATTATAATTACCCATTTCTAAGGTGAGGATAAATTGTGGGCCACCCTAGTTGGGATGATGGTAGGCCAACATCGTAACGTGTACACCGATTTGGATGATTCTTCTTTAGATGTGGAGAATATGTTGCCCCACTGGTATTACGACAAAAATTTATGGGGTGGAGTAGATTGTGGAGGGAGCCTTACAAAATTTCTTAAAGCACCCACCCATTTGTATGATTCTTTTTTTTTTGTATACAGTATGATCCCATATTGTTACTATATGAAAAAATGTTGACCTAGGGTTGGGGTGAGGGGAGTGGTAACCTAACTTTGTAACTCGTGGACTGATTTAGATGATTCTGAATTCGTAGAGTATCTATTTGTATTCTGAAAAAAATTGTGGATTGTGGTGAGAGTTGGAGGAGGGTCGGCACCTAGCTTCTTCAGGCATAAACCGATTTTGATTCTGATGCACAGAATACGTTTCCTGATTAATAAATAATAAAAAATTTGTATCTAGAATGACAACGATGAGTCTCTGAGTACGATAATTCTAATCATAATTCTAATCATCAAATTCGATGCAGCATTCTTCGAATGAATGAATACACTAAAAAGTGAAAAATAAAATAGTTTAAAAAAAAAGTTTAACAGATTTCACAAAAAGCGCTAAAAAGCATAAAGTAATTTTCAATTTTATATCTATTACAAGCTGGGGTACCCGGCTTCGCTAAGGGAGTTGATGTGACATTGTGTGATAGTTGGAATAAAAGGATAAACTTTAAAATATAAAAGGTAAAAATTTTTTATTGAAAACATATTCTAACAATTTACAACACTTGTTTATAAACAACATTTTTCATTTTGTTTTCCGGGGTATAAATGTACAAATTTTTCGAATTTCCTACTCGAGAGCAAGCTACGTATAGTTGACCGTGAGAAAAGTAGGAGTCTGTCCTTGCGCTTTGTTAATTGTAAAACTATAGGCTACTTTGATTGAAAATTGCAGTCTTTTAAATTGGAATGGCAGTTCAGTAGAGATCAGTGGTATTCTGGGGATAAATACTGTATGTCCTTTGTCCTTTCCAGTCATAAGTTCGGCTTCGATGATGTTATTCGATAGCTGTTTGACGATCATCCTTCTTCCATTACATAGTTTTGGTGAGCTGAGATTTCTGAGTAGTATGATCGGAGATCCAATTTTCAATCGAAGGAAGTGTAATGGCATTCCTGGTAGTTGCAAAGAGTTTAAAAATGCTGTAGGGAAGTTTACAGTTTCTTCAACGTTTACCATCGTGTCCATCGAATTCTGGAGTTTCCCTGGTCATGTAATGCAGAAATTCCTGCGGAATTGCTTCCAGTGGTAGTAATCGAATTTTTCCATTCATGCAACAGATTCCTGATGTTTCTCTACTGAGTTTTTTTGCGTTGCGAAATTGGCATATCTTACCCATTTTTCCGATTACGACGTGTTTGTGTTTCTTATATCCTTTCGTCGGGTCGTAGTGGAATGCTTCATTTGTTAGGTTGTACTGTCTACTTGTCCTCGTCCACGCTTCTTGTAGAGTGATATTTTTATGGGTGGCTGACGTTCGCAGACTTTTATTATAAAATTGTGTCGCTGTATTGTTTGATTCTCCAATTCGTTCATTTCGTTGTTCTTCGGTTTCTCTGCTTCTCACGGTGCTAAAAGTGCTTCGCGCTCTTAGACTGTTTCGATTTTTCCCTGTTCTTTTTGTTTTCGCCGTTTTGCTTCAGAACTTCTTCTACGTTTAGGCATTGTATAAAATATAAATCAAATTTTCAACTTTTTATTAAGAAATACACTAAGTATACGTTAAACAGTACTATAAATTGATTTTTAAAACACCTTCACGCACCGTTCACAAATCCGAATCCGCAGACTGCGTTGCTCCGCTGACGATGGCATGGATGCATGCCGAAATGCATCCGGATTCGGATTTGTGAACGGTACGTGAAAAAGGTGTTTTTAAAAATCAATTTATAGTACTTAATTTGTGCCGTTAAAGTTCAATTATTTTATGTAATACGTTAAACACTTTTCACACTTTATTGTCGATTTATATTCAGTCACTATATCACTTTGATTACTTACACTTCACTGTTTGTTTTCACTCTCACTGCACTTCACTGATAAGAAATTGACGTTCGAACCCAGGATGGATCTTAATTTATATATATGTACCTACCAGTGGGTAGCCCCACCTACACAAAAAAGGCTTCGAATGGTCCATAATGTTCTAGAACATTCCACAACATTCGAGAGTGTTCTGGAATGTTCCACAATGATCTGGGATGTTCCGGGATGTTCCAGAATACTCCCGAACATTCAACAACATTCCAGAATGTTTCGGGATGTTCTGGAATGTTGTGGAATGCTCTCGAATACTCTTGAATGTTCTGGACTGTTCTAGGAATTTCTAGAAGGCGAAACTTCTAGTTTGTATATCTTTAAAAGCAGGCCTGCAAGTGCCGTAAGCCGTTAACTTTGGAAGCGTCTATGTTCCATTTTAGTTGCAAGCCTATGGTTGCCACTTTGTCAGTTTGAACGTAACATGTATTTTGTCGGTACGTTTTATTTCGCTACTCAGGAAGAAAATCAGCGTAAAAGACGTTCTAGGGGTTCTGAAAGCGTTATAAACGAACGTAAAAGACTAACAGCAGGTGGTGCTGAATAAAAAAATTACAAAAGCCATGTAAGCAAAAGAAGATATGTGAAGGTTCTGCTGTAAGTATTTTCAATTTTTTTATCAGCTGTCAGTTCTAACCCAACGTTGTTTGAACATAGGTTTTTTGTAATTGCCAGTGGGAATGCAAAAACCTTTCATATGAGCAGAAGCTTAGCTTATTTGGTTCAATCTACTCTATTACTGATGAAGCAAACCGATGCATATACTTACTTGGTTTAATAAGGGTGACAACGGTAAGTCATAGGCGCCATGGATCATCCGCCGAACCAAGTGAAAGCCGCCGTCAAGCAACCATCTTTTATACGGTTCCTGATGGGAAAGGAAAGCATTTGCATGTGTCGAACGGTATTTTCTGAAATTTTTGCACTTTCCCACAATAAAGTGTAAGGATTAGTAGAGAGGAAAAAATCAGCCTAAAATGTGTTCAAAGATTCGAAAGGGAAGCAAATCGTGGTAGGAAATTTAGTGAAGAAATCGTTCAGCAGGTTGTTGCACACATAAACGAATTACCGGGAGAAGAGAACCATTCCAGTAGAGAAAAATCAGATAAAAAATGTTTGAGTACGGACTTGAACATCAACAGACTATTTCTGGCTTTTCAGAAGCAGTATCCGGGTACTTCAGTAAACTACCGATTTTATGCTGACGTGCTTAAAAAACACTTTCCGCACTTAAGATTTGGCAGACATAGACCTGACACTTGCTCTACTTGCGATATCCTTAATAATAAAATGAAAGCAGATCCATCAAACCACGATCTTTCCACGAAATTAAATTTGCATTACCGGAAAGCAGAAAATGACAGAAAGGCCATGCAAGAAGATGGTTTTGAATCTTAACAACCCAATAGCAACACTTTGGTCTTATCTATGGACTTGGAACAGGGTATCTCCATCTCTACACTGAAGCATTCAGAGGTGTTTTATAACAGACAGCTGTCTTGCTATAACTTCGATATTCATATTGCTAACAATAATACCGCAACAATTGTCTTATGGAATGAGTCTTTGACAGGCAGAGCAGGCAATTAAATAGGTTTAGCGCTTTTGAAATTTTTGCTTTCCGAAAATTTTACTGTCAAGGAGAAAGTCTGTGTCTTGAGTGACCACTGCAATGGGCAGAACAAGAACAGAATGATCCTCATAGCACTAATATATCCAGTTGCATCTGGTAAATTCTCACAGATAAATCAAAAATTCTTAATATCTGGACACACATCTTCCAGGTGACCGAGATTTTGCCCATGTAGAGAAACGCCAAAGATTAACAAAGCTTTATGTTCCGGAAGATATTGAGTAAATGATCAAAGAAAGTTGTCACAAAAGCTCATATCATGTTGTACAAATGAAAAAAAAAATGATTTGAAGGATCTTCATCGTCTCGCCGATATGTACATAAACATTTCAAAACTGAATATTTTTCAAGCTTCTTGGGTGCGTATTTCAAAAGATAACCATTTCGTGGTATCCTTGGGAAACGTATAATATTTTAAAGAAAGGGAAGCAGCTGGCCAATTTCAGATTGAAGATTATTCCATTATTATAATGCAAAAATCGGATTACCAAAGCTAAATTAGACAATTTAAGGGCTATGTTATATTCCATACCTTTGGCATAACTTGGTTTTTACGATTGCCGAAGCCGCTATATAAGATTCGGCTCAAGAAAAGACATTTCAAGTTAGAAGGCACTTAAACCATCTACAAAATTTCAAAACTCTTTATATTTATATTAACCGCGCTTTTCAGTTTTATTCTATGTATAATATTTGTATGGATAAAGGAAGGAAACGAAAATTTTTAACGGATATATCTTTGTTTCAACAATAAACGGCTTTTGTTGAATATCAGAGATTATAACTTTTGGCACTTAGATCATATAGAAGTTATACTCTTCACTTATAAAAACATATTTTCGGATTCGGAACTATCATAATTAGTAAGTACGGGTCTTAGTTCGTGTATTATCCGCTGACATGTATCTCCCATAGAACTTGCATTCAATGTTGATCTTTGACTGGTGGACCTGTTTCTTTACTTGTATGTTATTTTGCTTGCAATTAAGATCAGTATTATTTCATAACCTGATAGTAAGATTTTTTATCATTACTATTACTACTTAACCAGGAATTTTCTGTATTTCTAATAATTGCTTCTATTGATGTTCCTTTCATTATGGTAATTTACATATTAGTTGCTTCCGCTGCTCTAGCTAGTTTAACTGCTGTCAGCAGAGTTAAATTATCAGCCTCCAGCATCTTTTTCTGCAGGGTTTTATACTCTGTTCCCAAAACTGTTCTATCACGTAACATTCTGTCTTCATCAGTAAACCCAGATTTTTTAATTATCTTCTTGATATCCATAAAGAAATTGTCGAATGACTCCCTATGGCTTTGACTTCTACGACCAGCTCTCGTAGACTTCATTTTTCCTTCGGTTTGCAAAAGGTCATAAGGGGGCACTCTATGAAACGCTAAAAAATGGTTAATTTTCTTTATTTTATTGTACAGAAACAGAAAAAGACAGGAACATTCCGTTTGAAATATCTGTAGATATTAGTTTAAGATTAAAAAACAAATTTGTTAAAAAAAAAATTCCAAATGGCGGACATATTGAGCATCTTCCGAGGCTGATTTTTAAAAAGACGTCTTCCCGTTCACACGATGCCGTCCGAAGTTGAAGTGTGAAACATACAAATGATGTATCAAATTAATCAGCAGGCTTGTCTCAAGTGCGTGAACCTCAAAAACTATATAAATTTTCAAAATTTAGCAACAAAACCATATAAACAAAAAAAAGTTGGTTTTTGCTTAGTTTATTTTTATTAAAAAAACAGTTAAAAAAAAATTGTTTTTAATATATTTTCGAGGTTCATGCGCATGTGTTCAATATCCTACAAAATGAGTATACATTCGTGTAGATGGGTTCTCTATTTTTTTTTCTGAATAGTGTGAACGGACTCTCAAAACGTGGTTTTGAGAAAATGCGCTTCAAAGTTTAGGTTCGGAAAGTAAATTCAGGTTCGCGAGTAAATTTAAAGAACTGTGTCTCCGAAAGTATTCGGAGTTCGACTTTGAAACTTTGCAATAATGTTCTCAGATAACATATCTATCGATTAAAGCAAAAAAAATCGATTTTTTGAAACCATTTCGTAGAGTGCCCCCTTAAATGCTTGCAAAACCGTTCAATATTTCTTTTTTTTCTCATTATTTACTGTAAATGAATTAAACACTCCCACCGAGTCAGACCCAACTGCATTTAAAAGTATGGCAACTTTAACTTCTTCATCTTTCTTGCTTAGTTCAATTACGGCTGCAAATATTTCAAAGTTTTGCCAGTTAAGAAAGCAACTTAAAGCCTGATTAATACACCTCTTCCTTCCAGAAAGCCTAATAAACATTTGAAGAAACGTGTACGCAACCCGTTCCGTCAAATTGGTATTAGTCTTTCTGGGAGGAAGAGGTACACAACACGTTCCGTCAAATTTTAATTAGACTTTCTGGGAGGAAGAGGTGTATTAATCAGGCTTTTAGTTGCTTTATTAACTGGAGGCTGCCACCCCCTCCCCCAGATACCCCCGCCAGGTTTGTATCTAGAACAGGCTGTGATAAACTATTACCAGTAATATGAACATGGAAGTGTCTATTTGCACTTATCGTGTACTTACGTGTAGTTCCGTATAGTGCGTGAAATTTGTACTTGAACTTTCCGTGTACTTCCGTATACTTTCCGTGCCCTGCCGTGTACTTTCCGTGTAGTTTCCGTGAACTTTCCGTGTTCTTCCGTGTTATTTCCGTGTAATTTCCGTGTACTTTCCGTGTTTTTCTGTGCACTTTCCGTGTATTTCCGTATAATTTCCCTGTGTTTCCATGTACTTTCTGTATACACGGAGATTACACGGCAATTTTAGGGTGGTAGATAGACACTACCTAGACATAAATCACTCTATTTTTTCGTGTCAATTGGTCCTTTAAAAATTACTAGGTCTTTAGTGTATTTTTCACTAATTTACCTTCACCGTCACCTTTTCCCACATTTTCTGGTTAGGTTTAAATTTAATACTCGGCTCCGCCCTGTAGAGTCTCACCTGGGTTATTATCAGTCTATTAATTAAATAAATAAACTACTACCGACTGCGCGACCAGGGTTCCTGTGTGTAAATTAAAACACGTCTGTCCTACTTACTTACAACTGACAAATGTATGGACTTGATTTATTTTAATGATGATATTAGATGATATTGCAACCATGGTAATTCTACTTTGATTCTTATTCCCTACAATAATGCTTAAACCCCCAACGCCGAAAATTTACGAAAAAACCGCTACCTACACAATATGCACATTCGAGTGCTGGGTTGAATGTGGTAATTTTCCTGGAGGAAATTCATTAGTGCTGAAAGTAGCCCCTTCTTCCCCATTTTATTTGTGGCCTTAGGTAATTTTAAAATCTTAAATAGAAACCCTCTTTTTTTATTGCAGATTCCGAAAGTCCATCAAAAAATATAAAGTTTACATTCAAACAATTCTTTTCGATTCATGCTTGATGCGGCTGCAATAGTACGATGATCAAGAAAATGGCTTTTTTTCAAGTTGATCATAAGATGTCCTTTTATTTCAATTTGATTTTTTGGTTCACCTTAAGTCCACAAAAAAGTCACCTCAGCTTTTTTTTTCCATTCGTCATATTCAACCATCGTCGGATCGACTGACCAAAGATCACATATTAAATATTCTTAAAACAATGGCTTAGAATAGCTTTAAAAACGTGTCTCGAAACATTGACGTCTCCTGTAAGATTTGCAAAAATGGATTTTTTCCAATTTTGTTGTTTGTTGATTTTGAAAATTTTTTAATTTATTTATGACATCGACCGGTAATCCTGCAAAATCTGTTCAGCTTCATCCGAAGCAGCAATGGCTTTATCTAGTTAACAATTACTTATTTTGAGCGCAATTTTGAGAGTGTTCACTTTAAAATTCTTCATCAATTATAATACCTTAAGTAACGCATAATAAATTTCAATTTCAGTGTTCAAACGACAGCTGTTCCTAATACACTTTTAAAAGAACTGAAAAGTAAATGGCCTGGCGACGTTGTTGTTTTCGAGCAGTTTTTTAAGGACTTCACAGAACAAGCTGGGTATCCCCTCATAACAGTTAAAATAAGTAAAGATGGAAAAAGCTTAACTGTAAGTCAGCAACGTTTCCTGATGAACAAGCAGGATGGTGCTGATGCAACGTTGACGTACACTACTCCATTCACTTTTACTACTGATAATGAATTAGATTTCAGCAATACAAAACCAACAATGTTTTTGAAAAAATCCGAAAAGACAATGTCTATCCCTCTAGAAAAAAAGGTTAAGTTCATAATTGCAAACATCCAGCAAACTGGATACTACCGGGTCAATTATGCTGAAGTAATATGGCGCCAAATCCACAAGTTCTTGCATAGTAAAAGTTTTGATAAAATCGATGAAATCAATCGAGCCCAAATCATCAATGATCTTTTTAATTTAGGACGAGCAAATATTTTAAGCTATCATCTTATCATGGATATTTTAGAATACATTATACACGAAACCAGCTACACACCTTGGGTTGCTACATTTCATGGCTATTTAGATATTGCAGTTAGACTTGGAACAGATATGTTGGACGTTTTTAGTAAGCACATACTAAGGCTGACAAAGCAAATCTACAAGAAACTTGGTTTTATTGAAAAATCAGGGGAACAAAATATAGATACGTTTAATCGTGAGAACGTCCTTAATTGGGTATGCAAATATGGAAGCAAAGATTGCATATCTACAGCAAAGGAGTACTTTAAACGATTTTCTGATAAAAACATTGATGTCCCTATTAATATTCGACAACCAGTATACTGTGCTGCTATTCGGGAAGGCGGTCCTTCGGAGTTTGATTTTCTATGGAGAAAATACTTGCGTGAAAATGTCGCAACCGAACAAGTTTTAATTTTAACAGCTTTGGGCTGTACAAAATCTAAAGATATCATAGAAAAGTATTTGAAATATATTCTTTCGCAGAATATTCGGTCTCAAGATAAATTAAATGCTCTATATTCGGCATATAATCAAAATCCAGAAAACGTTCAAGTTGTTTTTGCTTTTGTTTTGCAAGAGTACAAAGATTTCAGCATAATGTGAGTATCATATTTCTTTTCACCAGAATTTCAAATAGACCATTAATTCAACAGATTAGGGGGTATATCAGAAGTAGCAGTGTTCTTCTCTCGTATTTCATCAAGTTTTACAAGGAATGAACAAATAAGCACACTTAGAACATTCGCTTATGCTGAAAAGGAGAGTTTAGGTGGTTCCTTCAAAATTTTGCAGAGATCTTTGGACAAAGCAGATAATAATCTGAAGTGGTCCTCCAAAATGTTGCCTCAGATTATGGAAATCATCAAAGTTAAAAATAGTAACAATTTTTTAAAATCGTTTAATATTACTACCACTGCTATATTCACACTAATTGCCATGAAACTGTCCTATTAATATTATAAAAATTGTATCTGTTTCCTTATCTGCAATTGCTTGTAATGCAAGTTATTAGCAAACACAGAAATCAATCCGCGATGGCGGAAAAATTAGAAGAGTAACACAACAACTCATATTGTATGAAAAACAAATATTGTATTATATCAAAGTAACCCAAGTAATTCTTTTAAACGAAAATATTATGTGTCAAGCAGAATTAAAAATTTAAAATATTTTTTAGTTTATTTTAATTTAATTTGAATTTTTTTCTAAACAACAGTATCACGAATAAGTCAAATTTCAGCAGTTGCAAAAGGTATCGCTCTAAATGCAACTGTTCTTTGTCTTGCAAATTAACTAGTTTTTTAAGGTAATCCCATTTAATAAATTCATTCATGTCATGTTCATTCAATAATTTTTACATCTCCCCAGGTGTTTCTGATTAATTTAATCATGTGGCAGGGATCAGGGTGCACAATAAAGTTTTCATCTCTGTTATCGATTTTAAACAAACTATTTGATTGAATGTCCCTCATATCACAACCTAGTAAATTCGAGACAGTTTGATAAACTGCAGCCCCGTTAAAGGTTACGCCAATTAATTCAACCCCTGTCCTCAAAATATGCTTCATACAAAGCGAGAGGATATTGCTTTTTTGATCTGCGCTCATAGAATTAGTAGGGAAAAATGCAACAGAAATTTTCCATACATGAATTTTCATAACATAAGTTTTCATGTTGAGGTCCTTGAGACTATTTCGTCTATTAAATCTAACGCCACCGGTCTCGATACGCTTCCTCCCGAATTTATTAAGCTCATAGCTCCCCATATCTCAACCCACTTAACACATGTGTTTAATTTCTGCCTAACCACTCCGCAAATGCCAGCTTGCTGGAAAGAGGCATTGGTAATCCCTATGTGATTTTAGGCCAATCAGTTTGCTGAATTTTCTTTCCAAGGTCTTAGAGAAGCTAATATATTGGCAAATGGTTCAATTTATTGACGCGAATAACTTCCTAACTACATGGCAATCTGGGTTTGGGGCTGGACATAGCTACGGATCTGCACTCTTGAAAGTAACAACAGCTATTCGCGAGGCTCTTGATCAGGATTGTGTCACAATTCTGACTTTGCTTGAGTTTAGCAAAGCTTTCAATTCGGTCAGCCATACTAATTTGCTCTGCAAATTAAAAATTGTTTTTAACTTCTCAGCATCCGCCTTTAAGCTAATAGGTGGCTTCTTATCAAACCGCAGTCAAACTGTTAAGGTGTAGGACTCCCTCTCTAGCTCTATTTCATTAAAGGACGGGGTGCCTCAAGGATAAGTGCTTGCTCCACTCCTATTCAGCCCATACCTTAACGATTTACCTAACGTTATATCTGATGCATCAATTCGGCTCTATGCAGATGATGTACCTTAGTCTGCCAGTTGGACTAATCGAAGACTGTGCGCAGCGATTAAATGATGATCTGCAGCGAGTGAATAGGTGGTCAATATCTAATAAGCTATCTCTAAACCCATCCAAATTACATTGTATTGCCAGCTATAGACGAAACATTGGCATATGCAACCTACCACCAATCACCTTAAACAATTCCGTTATAAATTTTGTCCATTCAGTAAAGAATTTGAGAGTTAAATTGAATTCGGAGTTCGCGTGTTGTAGTCATATTCGGGAGCAACTCAGGAAACCTATGGGTGCCTTAGGCAGTTACGAGCTAGCTCGGACTATTTGTCAATCCCCCTACGTCTCAAGTTGGCTAGGTCCTTAATAATAACGCATTTTACCTATGGCAGCTTTATCTTTAGTAAGCTAGATTCTGTGTGTCAACGGAGATTGGCAGTAACATTCAATGATGTGGTAAGATATGTATATATATAAGTTACTCCGCAACTCCCATATTTCTGAATTAGTCAATACACTCACTGGTACTTCGTGAGATGTATCTCAGTAATCGCGGACTGATCTTTTTGCATGGGTTATTAACCACTAAAAGGCCAACTTATCTATACGGAAACTTCAGTTCTTGCATTCGAACAGGAGTCTTCAGTTCCGATTACCTAGATTCTACTCCCAGTTTGGAAAGCGATCTTACTTTGTCCACGTTGTTCGTAAATATACAGGTGATGGTATCCGGCAGAGGCTTCAAAAATTATTATATTACCTTGGTCAATCGTAGATGAGTGGTTCACATTCCTATTCTTCTTGTTGTTATTGTTTTTCTGTTTTTAACCGACTTCCCAAAAACAAAGAGGTTCTGAGTTCAAAGCGTATTTTTTTTATGTCTGACCGGGCATAACTTCGAAACGCGTCGACCGATTTTGATGATTCTTTTTTAGTTGGGTAGAGTATGTTCACCGATTGGTACCATGTCAAAATGATTGTTGGTAGGGTGGGGGTGAAACCTAACTTTGTAACGAGTGGTTTGATTTGGATGGTTCTTTTTTTGTTGTGCAGAGTATGATCCCCCATTGCTAATAGGAGAAAAAAATTAGCCTAGGGTGGGGGGAGGGGTACTCTAACTTTGTAACGCGTGGACCGATTTGCATAATTCTTATTCTTTTGGGTAGATTATATTCCGTTGTTGATACCAGGAGAAAAAATTTTGGGGGGATGGGGGTGGGCGTGGAACCTAACTTTGTAACGGGAGCGGGACATATTTCTATGATTCCTTTTCTGTTCGGTAGAGTATGTTCCTTGATTGATACTATGGGAAAAATAGTTTAGTGGAATGGGGGTGGGGTAGGGGGTTAAAACTAACTTTAACGCGTGGACCGATTTGGATGGTTCTTTCTTCGTTGTATAGGGTCGAAGACACTAAAAAGTGAAAAATAAAATAATTTTTAAAAAAAAAGTTGAACCGACTTCACAAAAAGCGCTAAAAAGCATAAAATAATTTTTAATTTTATATCTATTACGACAGTACCACATTTCAAAATAATACATAATACTACCTGAACGTTTCAGCTTACGTCATAAGAAATGACTATTAAATATTTTTGTTGTAGTTGTTTGGTTTGTTTAATTTGCACCGACTTCAAAATGTCGTAATAGATATAAAATTAAAAATTATTTTATGCTTTTAAGCGGTTTTTGTGAAGTCGGTTCAACTTTTTTTTTAAAAACTATTTTTTACTTTAATTTCTTTCAATCTTAGCCATCAGGCCTTGTATACATTTTATAAATTTCATTTAATTTTTATTTTATTCTTTTTCGTTTCTTTCACTCCATATTTTTCTGTTTTTTTTTATCTTTGTTATATCTTTGTATCTTTAATTTTTGGCACATTATTTTGTTATCTCTGTAAAAAAGTTAAATTAGTTAGTACGAAACAAGATTGTTAATCTTCTGTACAGTAATCCAATAAATGAATTAAGACGTGCCAAAACAGTTAAAACGAGTGATGTGGAGAAGTATAGCAAAAAAATTCCTCGCTAAAGAATGATTTAACAAAAATTATAAAATATTTTAATCTTAATGAAAAGGGACATAGATCAACCAAATGCAAAAAACTGCAACTAGTGGGTGGGTCCAGATTCTGAGTGTCGCATCATTGGTGCGACCCTTGAGGTCCAAACGAACAACTTCCCAGTTAATAACAATTTTCAATTGTTAGTAACAATATTCAATTATTATTAACAATATTTAATTGTTAATAGCGATAAATTTCATGATCATAGTACAAACGAGTAAGTAAAAACTCAATAAAATTCATATTATTCGATTTATCGTTTTTTTACCATTTTTTTAATGTTACAAAAAACTATAAAAGTTCTGGATAAAAATATCTGATTTGTTTTTAAAGTATCGAGTTGTACCAGAATCAATTAGATCAGCTGAATCTTTTTCAAAAAAAATCTTTCGCCCACTTATATGTCATTTAAAAATACTTAAAAAATTTATATTTTAAATTAATAAATAAATAAATTAATGAATTTAATTTATAATGATAATTTCGTTGTAGTTAGATGCAAAAAAATTTTTAAAAAATTATTCCGTTATAGCACTTTTTAATGAAAACCAAATAAATGCACTCTGCTTGGAATTCATTTGTTATTAATAATTTTGAATGGTTATAAACAATTTATAATTGATATAAACAATTTTAAATTGTTATAGACCATTTTTAATTGATATAAACAATGTTTATTCATAAAAGAAATTTCTTGTGGTAAAGAAAATTTCAATTGTTTATAAGAATTTTTTATTGTTTATAATAATTTTCAATTGCTATGAACAATCTTCAATTTTGTACTCAATTTCCAATTTTCATAATCAATTTTCAACTATGTAGGTTTAACCTTTTTTTTATGATTATAAATTTATTATTGTTATAAACAATTATTTATTGTTATAAACAATTTTTCATCATTATAAACAATTTCTGTTTAAAATTGTTATTATTTGACTTTATGATGTCCCGATCGTCATCAGAACAAATTATATCGAAGAAATCCTTTTCAAGAAAGTCTAAAATCAACTTTTTTTTCAGTTTTTTTGTTTAAACAAAAAAACGGCTGAACCGAAATTGATTAAATTTCTTTCAGCTCTTATTGACAATAATACGCTTGGAATGGCACCATAGTACACACACACACATGTATGATGAAGTTCTTAGGCTACAGATACCCCAAGAGACGAAAATAATAGGCTTCGCAGACGACATTGCGATTATTACAACAGGGAAATATACCCACCAAATACAGGCGGCAACAAATGAAGCTATCGCCAAGGTTAAAACGGTGGAATACGTCAATGTCAAGGTGGGCAATCAAACAATCAGGTCTAAACAATCACTGAAATACCTAGGAGTAATGCTGGAAAATAGGCTAAATTTCAAATCGCACCTGGAATATGCGAGCAAAAAAGCTTCGAACATACAAGAGGCTCTTTCCAGAATGCTGCCAAATGTTGGTGGCCCCAAACCAGATAGAAGAGCCCTGCTTTTGAGAGTGGTGAGCAGGCCCGTAGAGGTAAAATTCGGGCCTGGGGGGGGGGGGGGGGGTACCATATACGGGCCCCCCGCGAAAGGAATTTCGGGCCGGGAACTATGCGTTTACAGGCCTATATACAATCGAATGAGTTACTTTCAATTTAAAATCTGTCTAGTATATTACACTTTTTCGATCGTGATACATTTTTTTATATATATAATTAAAATGGGAAATTTTTTCTGTTGATGATTTTGATGACAGGGCCCCTTTTGAAAGCCCGGGCCCGGGGGGTTTACCCCTTCGCCCCTCACTCTCGGCGTCCCTGTGAGCTCTGTGCTTCTATATGCCTCCCCAATCTGGGAAAAAGCATTAGCGGTGCAAGAGTCCAGAAGAAAACACTCAACAGTCTACAGACTGTGTGCTTTAAGAGCTATAAGTGCATATAGAACGGTATCTGACGAAGTGGCTTGTGTCATCGCTAGTATGATCCCGATCGACATCCTCGCAGACGAGATGGGACGCATTTACACGAGAATCGCAACGAGCCATGGAAACCTCAGAAAAAAGGAGATTAAAAAGGAAGAGAGACGGATCTCGATGTTAATGTGGCAAAACCGATGGGACAATACTACGAAGGGAAGGTGGACGCACCAACTGATTCCATGCATTGAAACTTGGGTCAACCGCAAGCTTGGAGAAAATAACTACCACTTGACGCAATTCTTGACTGGTCATGGTGGATACCGCAAATACCTGCACAGATTTGGACACGACAGCTCTCCGATGTGTACGAACTGCTTAGACCAGGAGGAAGATGCTGAACACGCAGTATTTCATTGCCCACGCTTCGAAGCATGGCGTGTAAATATACTGAATCCATCGGTAGTAATTGAATATATGCTCCAACGTGACGAAAATTGGAGCGAAATTACTTAGTTTATAATAAACGTCCTGAGAAACGTCTTCGACACCAGATTAACGCTTCAGGTTGATAGCATGATGGCTAACCAGCCCCGCGAAGTAATACCTAACGGCAGTCCCGCGGGGAAAGTGGTTGAAGAGGATGGGGGGGGGGTGAGGTTTAGCACGTAGGCACCGCATCGGCGGTGAATCTTGGTATCTTTAGAAGAATCCTCACCTCCTGGTCGAACCAAAAAAAAAACAAAAACAAAAAAAACACACACACATATCTATACACGTGTTCAAAAACATGCTTAAAACACTATGGTGAAATATAAAATAATTTTAAAACTGACAATTTTAAAAATCGGGCCCATTACAATAACTTCCCTATATGTGGGAAGTTAACTAGAACGCAAAAATTTTCATCGTTTACGACACGATATAAATCAGTGTGAATTGTATACAAAACAATTTTGTACACAAAGAGGAATGTTATTTTGTAGATTGTGAGGTGAACCGTAGAAAAATACGTAGATACATCGGCACGGGTTTTGTGCCGTTTGTTAAAGGAAAAGTGTATTCGAAATATAGAAATGAAAGTTGAGCCGTGGTCATTGACTATTACTGGGTATAGTGGTGCCAGAACAAAAGTGATTGATAGAGTAGTAATTAAACTGAAAGTAGAACTTGCGGAAAACGAAGTCGAAACACTTGTTGTACCAGATGGTGCCCAAGAAGTTGCAATGCTTATCGGATAAACATTTTTAAACAATTCAGATAACTGTGTAGTTATTCAAAGAGATAAAATTCGAGGTTTTAGTAAACGTTCTATAATTCTTCCGCAAATAGATTCCTTGCTTCCAGCAAAAGTTGCTATATGGGAAAAAGAAGCTCAAGTTTGGATTCATTGTAATAGAAACGTAGCAGGATGAAGATGTTTATGTGGAGTTGCAGCATCAACCGGTATCTAATGAAAAACACTCTCTATGGATAATAAACCTGTTGTATATAAAGCTTAGACATACGGTACGTACGTGAAGCTGTTAGGAATATCGTTAGTGAACTTTTAGGTAACAATATAATTAGAGAGCCAAGTTTACCCTTGAGCAGTCCAATACTACTAGTGGAGAAAAAACAGGTAAATTTAGGCAATAAAGGACCAAATAGAAAGATTAAAAGGCTGTAACTCTAGATCGACCAGGAGGTGAGGAATCTTCTAAAGATACCAGTAGCCCGTGCTAGTGGCATGCACGATTCACCGCCGATGCGGTGCCTACGTGCTAAACCTCCCCTCAATCCTCTTCAACCACTTTACCCGCGGGACTGCCGTTAGGTATTACTTCGCGGGGCTGTTTAGCCATCATGCTATCACTGCTACGTTTATTATAAACTCAGTCATTTCACTCCAATTTTTGTCACTTTCGAGCATATATTCAATTACTACCGATGGATTCAGTATATTTACACGCCATGCTTCGAAGCGTGGGCAATGAAATACTGCGTGTTCAGCATCTTCCTCCTGGTCTAAGCAGTTCGTACACATCGGAGAGCTGTCGTGTCCAAATCTGTGCAGGTATTTGCGGTATCCACCATGACCAGTCAAGAATTGCGTCAAGTGGTAGTTATTTTCTCCAAGCTTGCGGTTGACCCAAGTTTCAATGCATGGAATCAGTTGGTGCGTCCACCTTCCCTTCGTAGTATTGTCCCATCGGTTTTGCCACATTAACATCGAGATCCGTCTCTCTTCCTTTTTAATCTCCTTTTTTCTGAGGTTTCCATGGCTCGTTGCGATTCTCGTGTAAATGCGTCCCATCTCGTCTGCGAGGATGTCGATCGGGATCATACTAGCGAGGGTACCACCAAATAGCACTTAATCAAGAGTCAATTGGAAAGACGGCTTTCATAACAGCTGACGGACACTACGTATACCGTCGATGCATTTTGGATTATCTAATACACCAGCTGTATTTCAGAGAACCATAAATGCAGTGCTAGGGAATCTTAGATTTACTATTACTATGGCATATATGGATGATATTCTAATAACCGATTCTGATATTAATCATGCAATAGAAGTTTTAGGGAGCGTCTTGAAATGTTTAAGTAAAGCTAATTGAACACTAAAATTAACGAAATATTTCCTTTTTAGAATAGAAATAGAGTACTTAGGATATGAAATAAGCTCTATATGTATACAGCCAGGCAACAGGAAAACCAATGATGTTTCCAATTTTCCTTCACCACGCAGTTTACACCAGGTAGGGGAGAGTGGGGCAACATGCACTATTAGGGTAAGAAGAACTACCACTGATATTTTGAGATCCAACAGAGCTATATGTTTGCGAATAGCTTTAAACAACGTCAAAAAGTGTTCTGAAGTTTCCCTATTTTGAATGAAGTTCCTATTTTCAGACTGATTCAGTTGTCAGTCGAAAAAATTTAAAAAGCGGTAGGTACTCGTAGATGTTATTTTGGTGTGTATGAAATTTTCTAAATTCAGCAACAAAACGTAGTGTTTTCAGACTGTCATTGATTTTAATCTAACCTGTAGGTATTTTTATGAAAAACTGTATTAAGAAGGTTATTTTGTCATTTCCAAATATATAAAATTTTAAATATATGTTCAAATCCCCCTTTGGGGCAAAACAGACTGGTTTCTATAAGGGCGAAATACAATTTTACTGGTGGTCCCAGCAAAATAGTATTTTGTGATGCACATATTTTTTTGTATATATCTACAGAATGGTTCGCACCTATTTATAAAAGAAAAGCTATTCGAAATGAAACGTGGACAGAAACTTCCATGTGTAAGTCGATTGCTTCTATTAGTAATAAGGAAATGGGGTATCAAAAAGCTAGCAAGTTTTTTCAAGTGCCTAAGACAACACTTATTCGAAGAGTAAGAACACAAATTACCTCAAAGAGACTAGGACACTTCAAGCAAATTTTTAATGTGGAGCAAGAAAAGGAGGTATTGGGAAACATTATTGATTTGGAGAAAAGTTTTTTTTTGTCTAACCAGAGATGTACGATCGCTGGCATTTCAACTTGCAGAAGCCAATTAATTAGAGCACAAGATTGACAAAGAAACTGGCCTAGCAGGAAAAGACTGGCTATTCAATTTTCGAAAGAGACATCAACATAACCGCATTACCGCAAGGTTAGCGTGACAGTGAAAGTGATCTTTATTTGATACAGCTGTCTAGATCGGTTTTTAAAATATTTTGTGTTGGAGTTCAATCTAGTTTTCGTTTTTTCGCGAAGGCGTCCAGCAGCTGAAGAAAAGTTAACCCTTTGGTGCTGCTGTTGAGAACGAGCCAAAGGAGTTTAACTTTTCTTCATTAGAAACGCCGATCATGTTAAGAAATTTTTATATTTCTTACATTGCTCGAGTGTACAAGTAGTTTGTTTTGATTTTTATTTTTGAAAATTAACTCGGGTCAAGTGAATTTTTGCTGCACATTTTGTGCATTTTGTGATCAACATATTTCTTTGAGAAATCCCGAACAGACATCAAAAGCTAGAGCTGAGGCTTTCAACCGGTCAGTAATCACGCCATTCTTCGCAATGTATATGGAAATATAAAACGAGAAAAAATTTCCATTCATATATATTTTTACTGTTTTAGGTTCAAACTAAATCAAGTTGGAACTGTAACGTCTGCGGAAACCTGGCTAAACCTCTGCGCAAACTTTTTCACCTGTCATATTCAACAGGAATGTTTCCAAGTGTATGGAAACTTGCTCATGTCCAGAACTACAGACCAATTGCACTAACCTCGATCATATCTCAAGTTTTTGAATCACTCATCAACTCTCAGTTGTTGAAATATCTAGAAAACAACCATCTTATCAACGATTGCCAGTACGGTTTCCGCACTGGCCGCTCAACCGGAGACTTACTAACGGCTCTAACGGAACGTTGGAATCATTGTCTTCATAATTTTGGTGAGTCGGAAATCGTCGCTCTTGATATTTCAAAGGCTTTTGATAGAGTCTGGCATGCTGCCCTTTTAGCCAAACTTCAAACATTTGGTCTGCACCCTACCCTCGTTAAATGGATAGAGAGTTTTTTGTCAGGCCGTTCAATTCGTGCAGTAATTGACGGAGTTACATCTGATTCCTACTAAATAAATGCCGGTGTACCTCAGGGTTCAGTTCATTCACCAACCTTATTTCTTCTTTTTATTAATGATCTCTAATCCCCTACTCTCAGTCCTATTCATAGTTTCGCCGACGACAGCACCCTTGATTTCGCGTACTCATTTGATTCTGTAAACCAATGCGTTCCCCATTGGCTACAGAAGCCAATGGGGAACGCATGTTAAGATCACTAAACAACGAAATTTCCAAGGTCCTTGCTTGGGGCAGTGCAAATCGTGTTACGTTTAATGCATCCAAAACCCAATGCTGTTTAATGTCCCTTAAAAAACGCCCAGTTCACCCCCAACCCATTTCAGTCGACGGAGTGAATATACCCAATTCACCCTCCCTAAACATCTTGGGTATCGAGATATCCAGCAATCTTAGCTGGACTGATCATATATTTGCAATCGCTAAAAATGTGATGAAATGTTTGGGTTTTCTACAGAGATGTAAGAAGTATTTCACCCCACCTGACTTAGCGCTGATCTACAAGTCCCACATTAGCCCTAGACTTGAATATAATTCCCATATTTGGGCAGGGGCCGGACACACCGCACTGTCCGCGTTAGACAAAGTCCAGCGTAAAGCTGTTAAGCTTGTTGGCGATCTCTCAATCTCTGAGGGTCTTGACTCTCTGGAGCATCGACGGAATGTCGGTTGTCTCTCACTCTTCTATCGTTATTTCCATGGCTGTTGTTCTAACGAAATTGCTAGCCTGATTCCTTGTAGACTCATGACAACGCGCGATACAAGATCAACAAGTCGCTCCCACCCCTGTTCTCTCCAGGTCAAATTTGGACGTACCGTAAAATTTCGGGAATCTTTTCTAAGCAGAGCAACACGAATGTGGAACAGTTTACCATCTTCTGTTTTTCCCTCGTCTTATCAGCCTGAAACTTTCAAACGGGGCGTACATCGACACCTCCTTCACCCAAACTCCTAACCCATTTCCCTCATCCTTAATTCCTTTCCTGCCAAGGCTGTGCTTAAGCATCATAGGGCATCCCCTGAGCTTTGGCATCATCATTTATAAAGAAAAAATAAATAAAATAAATAAATAAATAAATAAAAAAAAAAGAGGTGTACTTCTAACTGCAGTTATCTGCGCGGCTGCTTCTGCTTATTATGTGCCTTTGATTATATTCCCAAAAAAGAGAATGAAACCTGAATTAATGGACCACCAGGATCAACGTTTGCTTGTCACGAATCAGGATGGATGCAAACCGAAATATTCACGAATTGGTTTTGTCATTTCATTCATTTCACGTAAACATCTATTTGTTTTTTTAAAAATGGCTATTGCAAATAATGTAACTGTGCTCTGTCTTCCACCCCACAGCACTTCTTGTGAAAAAATTTTAAGAAATAATCATGGTAGAGTAGTGACTCAATTCCAAATCGGGGCCTGTTCAGTGAAGCATACCTGAAAGTGGCCACAGGAAACAGTATTATTAGTGGTTTTAGAAAAACAGGATTATATCCATTAGACCCCCAACGTCTTTGGCGACGAAGACTCCATAGCTGCTGGTGCCTGAACACGTAGTAGGCGATTCACCCATTAATATTTTTGCAGCCGCTCCTGTAATTTCTATATATTTCTATATATATATATATATATATATATATATATATATATATATATATACCGTCAAATACGTCTGCGGCCGTTCCTCCTTTAATTCATACACCGAGAAGAAGCTCCTCATTTGGTGTTGTATCTCCAAGAGAAGACCAACCACTTCCAAAAGCCTCTGCTACCTCAACGACGACAGCGACTGTCTAATATTGTCAGGGACAACATAGCACATCCAAAAAAGGTTCCAGCCATCACCTTTTTAATGCGGCATGTGCAAAAATTGGGCACATGTAAATTGCGCTGGAAGATGATTTTTTTTTGCAAAAGTTGCAAATTTTGAGTGAGATCGTTATAGGTATTTCTGTTATTTTGGTTTATTTACCTTTAAGAATCAACTGAAATTATTAAGATTTGTTTTGTTATGTTTTCTTGTTCAGTTTATTTTCTGTATATTTTTTTAAGTTTTTAAATTTTATTTAATGAGTATAACTACTAAAATACACTTTCAAATTCAAAATTCAAAACATTCACTCTGTTTTATTACATGAATTACAAAACCTTTAAATTTACATGCACTTTCAATTCTTTTTTTGTAACTTTCTGATTTTTTTAGAGTCCATTTTGCCCCTTCCAAAATTCCTTTATGCCCCAATAGTGGGGCAAAACGGTTTATTTGCAGTTCTCTGCAAAATAACTTAATACTAATGTAAAAAAAGCAAGTAAGTACATACATATTTCACAACTTTATATCGTAGACAATGCATGAATGCAAATTTTTAAATAGCTTTGGTGACTGCATAAGTCTGGATTTAATTGGATTAATTCCTTAGATGGTCCGTTTTGCCCCACTCTCCCCTACGTCAGTTATTTGCGATAATTTATTTGCAATTTTGTTTCGTTTTAAAGCAGGATGACTACAAGAGAAGAACATACTTATCATTTTAATGGGTTAGAAACGCTGGCAGTGGTTTCATCGGTGAAGCATTTCAGGACATACTTGTTGGGAATAACTTTCAAAATAGTCACAGGTTGCAACGGTATAAGGTTCACATGGGCTAAGCGGAAATTGATACCCCGCCTAGCTAGGTGGTGACTAGCTGTACAAGAATATGATATTATTATTAGGGATGGGCGATCTTCGATTCGATGTGGGCGAATCGATCTTTAGCCTTCGATATGCCGATTTTTTAATCGATTTTTCACGGAACCAATTCGGCTCGAATCGATTTATTTGCTTCCGATTCTAATACATTTAAGACAAGACGCGACGCGCTAATAAAACTGAGCAAGCTCACGTGGAAATTTTTTCGCATCAACATTCATCTGTGTAATAATCCTGTAAATTGAAAATTTCGTACCTAAAATATTGTTATTGTTAGATAAATGCGTTTCATGATTACATATACTGCCAAACAGTGTAGTTGGCAGCATTACATTTTAGTGCATCCCTGATTTAATCTAAGGCCCTTGAAAGTTTCTCGCTACTAACTAGGGTATGTTTTAAGTCCGCCCACTCCGTCCTTCTGCTATATGGTATCCAGTCTGGAGCAAGGTCTTCTTCTGAACTATTATCACTCGTTGTTAGTTCTTTAAAATTGCAAAATTAATCAATTGGTGAAGAAAATATAATTTATTGTCATGTGATGTCCACCGGATTGTGCTCCTCCAAATTGAAATGTCAAAATAAATGGAACCGATCTACGAACATCGATCTTTTTAGGGCGATTAATCGATTTGCTCAGTTCGATCCCACATCTCTAATTAGTATAGAATATCGAGCAGGAACAAAGATGTTACACGTTGACGCTCTCGGTTTCCTACAGAAGACAGTGCACACAATTTGACTATTGTCATCACAACAGATGACTGGGTACTAGTAGCTCAATTGAAGAGTGATAACTGCAAGAACCTAGTTGAAATCCTAAGTAGAAAGCCGGCAAACGAGCACGAAAAGGAGATGCACAAAGGATATGCGATTAAGCACTTTATAAATACACCTTTTTCATTGGATAAAACAACAGAATACATATGAAAGAATTAACGTTCCAATGCATACACTACATACAAACCATTTCGGTCCCTCTGCAAAAAGCACAAGGGCAAATATACATCTTCTTTTAGCAATAGACAGATTCACGAGGTTTGTATTTTTAGAACCTGTACCAAATACCAAAGTGGGACCCGTTATTAAAATAGTCGATAAATGCGTTATGTTCGGAATACCCAATAGAATTGTGTGTGTGACAGAGGGAGCTGTTCCGCAAGCGAGTCATTTACTCAGTACTTTAAAAATCTAGGAATTAAAAGAACCATTAATTCAACAGCCACTCCTAGAGCAAATGGACAAGGTGAAAGGTACAACCGGACAACATTGAGTTTCCTAGCGGAATCCAACGAGGATGAAAGGCAGTGGCAGTAGCTCCATACGTTAGAGCATAAATATTACGGTAAACGTGACTACAGGAAAGTCCCCGTACGAAATGCTATTAGGTTATACACCTCGTAGTGCAAACTATTGTCAAATGAAGTTTGTAACAAGTTATACAGGACCTAAAACTTCAAGCAAATTAAGAAACACAGACCGAAGAAGATGCCAATACGAAGTGGGGCATTAAGGGGGGAAGTACATGAAGACGTTTTCAAAAATCGATTTTTCTTTATTGTCTTAATCGATAAGTATATGCTCTAAGAATATAATTCCAAAATTCCAAAAGCCTATCTCGAAAATTGTGAAAGATATGCCACTTGAAAGTGGTCGGCGCCGATCCGGCCCAGGGCGCCTGGGATCGAGGATCTCTGCTGCGCGCGTTATTCCGCTTACCGGATTTTTTTTCTGCTCTGGAATTTAGAGTGATGAATGCGACACTGTTAAAGAGCGTTCTCGACGTTTTCAGTCCAAATAGCAATTTTTCTGAGAATACCCCTCCCCTCTTACCTTCTCCTTATCTGCATCTTTTTCGTTAGTTTTTCGGGACAAACTTTAAACGGCGTTTTCTCAAAACCATGTTTTTCAAATTGGCGTAAAAGATTACAAAAAAACTAGTGAACCGATTTTCTTCATCCAGCACTCATTTTAAAGGGCATAAAAAACTACTCTAGATAGACTACGGACATAGCAAAAAAATCATTTTAAGACCATTTTTGACGCGAAAATAATCAAAATTTTTGCAAAAAAAGTCAAATTTTTTTTTTCATGCCCGATTTTTATAGTTAATGTTCGAATTTCGAAAAGATCGTAGTCTATCTAGAATAAATAACCCCCTCGAGTATAAAAATGTTTGGTTTTTTGATTTGAGATGAAAATTGCGGCCAGGAGAATTTACTCCGATTTCGATGTCAGCCGCGACACGAGTTACGAAACCCACCAAAAGTTGATTAATTTTTTATTTTTCAAAATGTAAAAAATGTTTTTTCTCTTCTTAAAACATTGCCCTAAATACATATAATATCGATTTCATGTGGACCTTTTTCATTTTCCCAAAAATAAATCCCAAAAAAGTACTTTTTTTTCGGCCTCTTCATGTACTTCCCCCCTTAAGTTGTAGTAAGAAGACCGAAGGGGTGGAATGACGGAAATAGTAAGAAGCTACTTCCGCAGTTTAGTGGACTATATGTGGTCTCCAAGGTTTTGGATCATGATTGCTACATCTCAGAAGATTTTCCTAGATCAATAATACCTAGGAAAATATATATGGGAATTACCCGTAGTGATAAAATAAAGTTGTATGAAAATACAGATGCCGAAGGCGAGAGCTTTTCAGAGGCGGAGAAATAGTGACTGGCGCCTAGAGGACGCGGCAACTGTAGGATGGCCGAACTGTAAGATGAGTTTGCTGTTGGATTCAACTTGCCGATAAAATTATTATATAAGAAATTTAATGTATTGTAACACTTGTAAGAAATTTTGGTGGGTTAGACCAAGAAAAGAAGGAAAGTAGGCTTCTGAATTTTAAGTCACGATGTACTTTTTCTGAGGGCAACTAAAAAACAAGAGAATAAATTTGGTAAAAATGTATTATTTACACTCTTTAAGATATTTAGCAGCTTGCGATTTAGCAGTTCTCCGAATGTAATCTTAACACTTCGATAAACTGAGGGATAAAGATAAGATTGGCATGAGTAGTACATTCCACCTGTAGATAACTTCCGGAGACTAAAATTCAGTAAAAAAAATATTAATTGAGATATAAATAAGTACTTTGTAATTCCATTATGTTCTCAAGTACGTTGAGGTCAAAACTGGACTTGTTTTAGCATTGGCAATAAATTATTATTTTGGTAAGTGTAAATGGAAGGCGATATAAGACGGAATCATAAGATAAGATTGCAATTACTGATAGTAATTATACGGTGACATTAATCTTTGACTTTTAAGTAGAGATACTATGGTAACGACTTATCCAGATGTAAATTTGTAATATATAGAAGTAACAGTAAAATGAGCTTTCAGTTAATAATAAAACTTCAGTGGGTGCTTTGTTGAGGCGGTTGTTCAGTGTTTATAGCAGCAAGGTTAGTTCTGACTTCTGAAGTTACTGTTCATAAAATAAAACTTTCAAGTTTAAGTTGTGTAGAGAATTGTGTAATATTATAATGACTAATGTTATTTATGACTTAGGACAATGTTATGTATTTGAAAATATCAGCATACTCCTTCTAAGCTTAAAAAATCTCGCTTGATTAAATTTTCAAAACACGCCTTTTTCGTTCTTGGTGGGTATATTTGTCACGATATACGAATACAGACTATGTAAAACAGATTTAGATTACACGCGGAGAATAAAAAAGTGTCAATTGATTTAAAAGATTTTTTAAAATACCAACACTACAAGTATAATTCAACAGTTGTAAAAGTGTAAAAAAAATTTTTAGATTAGATTTTAATATATCATCCCTCCCTCCTTCAGACTATATAATAAATTTATGTTTCATATTTCTTTGGACTGAGATTCTTTTATTTTTTGTTCAAATGATGGATTCTGCCAATATAAGCACCGTTCTTAGACCTTACATCAAACAAGCACTTCCTTAAACTTTTGGAAATATAGTCGATCTGTTTCTCAGTTCTGCCGCCTGGAGAATTCCAATGGAACTTTTTGTGTTTAAATAAGGATACATCACTGAAAAATCATTGTGAAGTGCAAAATTCACAAGCAACTCCCTATTTATTTTTCCGATACCGAATACATACACTACTAAAAACAATTAAGGGAACACAAAAAATATCTAAATTTTTAGTGATTTTTGACGGGCTGTATCTAAGCGAGAAATAATCGTATCGAGGATCTGAAAAAACGTGTTAAAGCTCCAAAACTCTAGTTTTTGAAACTTTTAGCCAAACAATCCAAAGGAATAGCGCAAACAACAATTTTCCAAATTTTTTGTCTTCTTTTTTTGGTCCACGTACTCGGAAAATTATTTTTTTATTTGACCACCCTATGGACCAGATAGCCTGTTAATTCAGCTTTAATTATCTTTTTCAAATCCTTGATATGTCGATTTGTCACCGAGATATCCCATATTAAACGAAAAAGGACACTTTTGTATTCAACCATCGATATCTCAGCAACCAAAAAAACAATTTTTTTTTATCCGTAATTTCAATTTTTAAAATGTCAAAAAAAGTGACTTTTCCTTGTTTCGGTGAATTGACCGCATTTTTTGGCTGATAGTTTCAAAAACTAAAGTTTTGGAGCTTTAACACGTTTTTTTCAGATCCTCCATACGATTATTTCTCGCTTAGATACAGCCCGTCAAAAATCACTAAAAAATTTTAATATTTTTTTGTTCCCTTAATTGTTTTGAGTAGTGTACATATTATTACATGCTTTAGGTAGGAAAGTGATTGCAGTTAATCTTGATGTTGTAATCCCAACGCTATTTTTCGGCCATCAGTCTACATGCCAATATAAAATTTCTTCTTTATACCTATATAAATAATTAGAGGGCTGCGACGAACAAACGTACCGACACTATAAGGATCATTTGTTTTTAAAGAACCCTAAAAAGCGGACATTGGAAACGGAGTTGGATCAATTGGTTGAGCGGCACGACCACCAAGCCATGGTTCATGGATTCGAAACTAGGTCTTTCCATGGGATTTTAGAAAAATTTAATAACAAAATCCACTCCGACTCTCGGTTGTTGTCTAGCTCGCGGCAATGGAAATACAAGGCCTTCAAAAATTAACTCAAAATTTATTTATTTATTAAACAAAATTGCATTAAGGCACTGATTACTGCAATATGCATAACAAATGGTAAAGTACAAAAACATAAAATCAAGGGAACCACAAAATATACATAAATATTAAGTAACCTCGACAAAGCCGACTCCTCACACGATTTAGCGATAAATTAAAATCAATTCGATCAAAAGAGAAATTAAAGAGTCGCGTCATCGAAGTGTTTGGCAAAGTCAGCCCTTAATTAGTGCGATAAAAACGTACCTGAAAGAACTTGCGATTCCTCACAGAGCGAGCCGGAACTGATATACCAAAATATGCCAAAACTGCAGAAGAGTCAATGGTTAAGATCATACAGTTGCAGCAGTTTAAGCCTATCGACATAAGGCTACCTATATAAGGTAATTGTTCCAAGGAAGGCCTTTGGAAGAATCTTGATTGGGTAGCTTCAGTGCACTCAATGTGTGTCGCATAGAAGACTGAATAGACTGGAGAGTGTTATTCCATTATAGGCTTGACAAAAGTGTAATATAGAACCTTCGTGATGTTGAAGTCAACAAACTACTTTGACCATATACAAGGTGTTTCAGATCTGACGTGCCAAAATTAGAACAAACAAAAAATTTTATGGTAGATGGGGGGGGGGGGGGGGGGGAGCAATCTCAAGCATTTGGGAGTTACAGGTATGCATATTACTCTTTTAATTTTACGTTTTGATCTACCCAACACAGCGACATCAAGAGAACGTTAAAAAACTACTATCCCAATGACCTTTCCAAAATTGTCAACAATGTTTCCCTAACTCCTGCCATTGCAGGTACAGTCACTTTCAAAAGTGAAAAAAAATGGCTTGCAATTACCTAAAATTCATCATTTTCCCAAATTTTCTCCAAAATTCATGTAATTAGTACACCCCTTTTTTATTTTTATTGCAACATGTTCATGTAGAGAAAATATGTAGAAATTTATAAGTAAAAATCCTATCGGAG
The DNA here is from genome assembly GCA_964036015.1 of Leptarthrus brevirostris. Taxonomy (NCBI): domain Eukaryota; kingdom Metazoa; phylum Arthropoda; class Insecta; order Diptera; family Asilidae; genus Leptarthrus; species Leptarthrus brevirostris. The sequence goes on along the minus strand of OZ038371.1, from coordinate 138,035,398 downwards.
AATATTATAAAAATCGACAAATTAAAGAAATTAAACTCAAATTAATTCTAAAATGCTTTTTATTGAATTTAAAAATAATTACAATTAATTAAGCCGTTCAAAATGTCCACCGCCACTTTGGATGCATGGCAGCAATCTCCTTCCAAGTCCCTGTGTAAGGCTTATTGCAGCCAGCCGCTCCCATGTTTTCGTCGCTGCATTCGGCCCCATTCGGCTAACTAAATCCTCCTTATTGTTAACTGGACTTGAATAAACTTCATCCTTCATTGTTCGCCATAAGAAAAAGTCCAATGGGGTAAGGTCTGGAGATCCAGTATGCGAAGAATTCGGTGCCCCTCGTCCAATCCAGCGGTTAGGAAATTTTTCACTTAGTGTGAACTTCATCGTGTTGGTGAAAATTTCCCCTAAGATTATCCATAGGATTCTCCTCTATTATATCTGGCAGTGTATTATCCAAAACGTCCGCATAAATTTCACTGTTAAGTACTTGCGGGAAAATGAAAATGGGTTGGGTGATGATGATAAGTACGTAATCCCCCTCGATGAATATCCCTCCAAACATTAGATGACGACATTCCTAATCGCCTTGCGACTCGTTTCGTGCCCGTTTCAGGGTCCTGCCTCACGATGGTGACTATTTGCTGGTCGACGTCGGCAGAAGTTCCCGAAGTTTCGGGTCATGTCTCCATGTCGTGTGAAGTAACACTTCCTGTTTCTCTTAACCTTCGGAAAGTCCGTGTAAATACCCCTCTTTGGGGTGCTCGTCTGTTATGGAATCCCCTTTGATATTCCAATACAGCCGCTCTTTCTTTTCCATCTACAGTAAAGCCTGAGCCATATCAGGCCTGCTAACTTTGGCCTCGAAAGTAAATTTAGAATTAAGCCAGACGCCTGGATCCTTAGTCTTTGCAATTCTAGTTAAAGGAGCAATTATGAAACCAATGATGAGACCAACCAATGATGAGACCAACCAATGATGATATAGAGAAAGGCGTTTAACGAACCATCAATTTTAAAAGGTGTCAAAGTCAGAATATAAAAGAAAGCAATCACCATTGTCTTCACAGTGCAGAATACATTGGCGTCGTCAACGTATCAAACCATTTTTGAGTGAAACAATTAGCAAATACTTTCACTGCACCACGAAGGATTAGTGAAGTATATACCAAAATTGTCACTAGCTGTCTAACTAAGTTAAACCAGAAGTTATATCGTAAATAAATGCGTGACAATCCTATGAAGTCCGTTTAGACCCTTAAATGATCAATTGAGTAATTCTTGCAAAATTGCAATCGCAAGGTTGAGGCTAAAAAAATAATTTAAATCTAAAAACCGAACTTGGACCCTTAACCTTTCTCTGCACAAAGATTTTCGCTTTAACTGTGTATATTGCTGAAACTACATTATAGGTATTTTTAATTTAATATCTAAAGAAAAAAATTTACTTATAAAAATTAGTACCAAATAATTTAAGCAATTAAAATTATAAAGTTTGAGGTAGAATAAAAAGAAAAGAAAATTTTAGGAATTTTTAGGTAAAGCACATCGCTGACAGCATTCCTTAAAATAAATAAATTAAAATTAAGTTTTCAAATAGAATTTTTGTGAAACGTTTGTGTCTGCACTACTGTAGACAGGCAAGAGTTTACCCCCTTTGTTTGAGATGTGTCCCAAATAAAGTTCTTGAAATCAATTATTATTGGGTACACTTAAGTTTTTCGATCTTTTTAATGTAATACTCACTCCTCATAGAGGTAAGAGACGGGCAGATTTCAATAAAGATAACTTATAGCTAGTTATTATTTATTACTGAACACTTAAAAATAGATGACTTTTTGTAATTTCTTTCAAGGGTCTAAAAGCAGTAATTATTAAACCAAAAATGTTTTTCATTTGTTTGAAACTCTAATTTAACAAAAAATTATATTTTTCCATCGATCAAAAATTAAGTGAGGTACATAGTACTGGAATGCGGCTTACAAAGTGCATGGATACCAGGGCACAAAATAACTTTCATTCCAGTCATCAGATATGAAAAAATAACCATAAATAATATTGTTAATAAGAGAATTATTCATGAGATTTACTACAATTTGGTAAGATTTTTATTTAATTATAATTTATTATTACTACGAAGTTGAAGAAAAATATAAATTTTTTTATAAACAAATTTATATTTTTATTCAGCTTTAACTTATTAAAAATATGCCGCCATTTTACTGTACGATGATTACGTATATATTATTTAATGAGTAATTTTTCCGTTCACAAAGTTATTATTATTTTTTTAATTTCTGACGACGATGAATGTTATCATGTAGCGTTGCAGACACCTCACCTTATTTTGCTCACCTGAAAAATATACATTCAGTTAGCAATATCCAAAGACAATAGATAAAGTTCTGCTTTTGCTTTTTTTAATGGGAGGAAATTGTTTCATTCACTCGAAGCGTTAATTGCTTAATGATAGTGCATTTAGCAGGTTAGTGGTAGTGGTAAATAAAAAAACGTATTAAGTTCCTTTTTCATAATATCAACCATTTAGTAGATCTTTAGGGTACACTAAAACAAGAGGTTGACTTTATTTGTGAGGTCTTAGTGGAAGAGGCAAAACCCTTAAAATCTCTAAGCTCGAAAAACCTAGGCAGAAAGTCTCAAAATTAGAAATTCTCGAAGCTTTGTGTATATTTTAAGAGCAGATTTAGGTCAAACGAACTGAATGTTCCAGAAGCATGCTTTCGCCACAATGCACTCGATACAATTCCGGCAATTATGAAAGTTGTGATCATTTTACCAGCAGGCGTGTCGTCTTGTTGGATTTTCGCATTACTGATTAACCATTCTTTCCACAAAACTAACTCTTCACACTTTCCTCGCAGTGAAAAATTCTGATATCATTATAAGCTTACTACTGCAACAAAAAGCACCTTAAGATAGAGTCTTAACATTACATAAATATCAGGACAAAACCTAGAAAGGTATGACAAGAGATTAGAACTTCTCATTACGTTCCAATGGTTTATATGGGAATTGAGGTTTCTTTACACCAACTATCCCTAGGCGGGGTAGTCTAAAAGTAAAAAATTCTTAGTGAGCGTAATTTGGGGACTTTGTGATTGGGGATTATGAATTTGAGGATTTCGGGTTTGGTAAGCCTCAATCACTCAATTAACAAACCATAATCCTCGGCCATAAAATCCCCAAATGTGAAACCACCAACATTACAAAATTCCCAAACACAAAATCCCCGCAGAAGTTTTCATTCAATTTCTCTTAACTTGTTTTTGTTACGATGTGGCCAAAGGCTAGGGGACAACCCTTTGGTACGTGAGCATGATTTAGGTTAAGGGGAGTGAGGCAACTTAAATGACTTGTTTTTTTGCATCGCTGCGAGCTAGACAACAGCCCAGAGACGGAGTGGATTTAACCTTTTTACCTTTAGTTCTATTTTATCTTATCGCGGCTCGGAACAAAGACGAGGACGCAGTGAGAGGACTGTTGCATTGTTTTTATATGCTTTTTATTCTATTTTTTTCACATCTTTTCTTTTCGTATCTTCTTTAATTATTATTTTTTATTTAATTCAAGTTCTATTTTTGAATTTGTTTTTGTTTTTTATTCTTTTATTTGCTTTTTCCTCTACATATTTTTAAAAAAATTTTCTTTTCATGCCTTTTTTTAAATATTTTTTATTCAAGGTCTAATTTTAAATAATTTTTTTATTTTTTGAATTTTTTGGTAAGTTGAAAATCGAAAATTTTCCCATTTTTGGGAGAAAATACATTTTGTTGTTAACGATGTGGTCGGAAAGTATTAGGATTATGAATTACCAACTTCTTAACATTTTAACCGTGCGTTGAAGACATTTAAGATGACCACAGTAATACTAACCTCATTTTGGGAATATTTTGACTTACAAAGTTATTCCTTGTGACCGCAGATATTACATCCGGCATTTTAAGGATAGGTTCTAGTCGAGCGGCCTGAAAAATGGCTGAAGTTTATGAATTTTTTCCTCAGAGAAGAAGGTTAATAATGTATAATTCGACTTTTTCAGCTATTAGTACATTTACTTAAGTTCACAAAAAAATTTCTTTTTTTTCTTTAATTTCTTTAATTGGAGCCGTGTAGCGTGTGCAACCCGCTGCGCCGTGCATGATTCCACCTTGTATCTAAAACACCAAAATCGAAGTTACTTGCAAAGTAGAATTTGCGGGGCCATTTGATAAAACGGCGACCGTTTGAAGAAAAAAGCCGATTTTTTTACCCTTCTTTTGTTCTTCATAGTGCTTAAAAAACTAGTAAATATTAATATTTTTTTGTTGAAAATTGTCCGTGGCCCCCTAAATTCAATAATCTTTATTTAATAGAAAAAAAAGAAGTCAATCGTCAAAGCATTGTTTTGAGAAAAACGCGTTTAAAGTTTGACAAAGAAAAAAAGTGGGAAAATATAATTAATGTTTCTTCTTTCTTTTAAGAAATTTCATTTCTAGCAAGATTTTAATCCAAAATAATTTTTACAACTATCATTTCCACAACAAGTTCACGACACAACAATGTGGGTAGTATCTTCGTCTTCCATTTTTTCTCCCTGTGATAAATCCTAGATTTTTAAATTATTGGTCATCAGAATCATTGATGAAATCCGTATAATGGCCAAAAACTTTTAACGAAGGAACAAAAGCCACACTTTTCAGTATTCTGACGTTCAAACTAAACTTTACATTTCTCCAATATTTTTATGCCATACTCTCTTTTTGGACTTTTCTCTAAATAATATGACCTAAATGGAAAAGGCACTCCCTTTATTCAGTATTACTGAAATGTGTCCTGGTAACAAATGTACTTTTCAAAATCAGTAATTAATCTTCTCGGATTTAAATGAACGATGTAAAAAGCTTCAGAGTGCGCCTGTTTGGTTTTGTGACTCATTAGGCAAAATATAAGAGGGATGCTATTTGTCCGTGGACGGTAAATAATTGTCGCATTGTCGACGGAACAAGGTCAGATGTAAAATTTATTATTCAGCAATTTGACCGCCCGCCCTAGGGCTTTTAGAGAAATTATTGTCCCAATACAAGATTTAATTGACCCCTAAATCTTTGGTCACAAAGAACAAATAGTTCGTCTTCCAAATTTTCGCAAATGAGGAGTTAAAGCTTTTTATTAAGATGCTTCACCGTAGCCTTATTGGCTGCTCCTTCCTCAACGAAAAGTAATGAAAAACCCTTCAATTCGTCACAGTGTTTTTTCAATAATATGTACGCCATAAATTTTTTAGTAATTAAAAAGCTTTTAAGAAGCAAACTTTTGCTTTGCGCGCAAGGCCATCTATACATCTTTTCATATATATTTGAATGGAAGTACAGTCATTCTTCTAGTCATTAAAATTTTTTTTATTTCTTCTCTTGTTCGATTCAATCTAAAAGTTTTTGCAATATTTGATTACAAATGTACACCAATACGAACCTCATGGCATAAGTACGTTCATGTAATGAAACGCTGTTTCTGTCGCAAACTTACCTATCCACCAATTCCTTTTTTTGAAGTAAAGAAACAAAAATGCAGATGCAGCCTAACTACGGTAACTGAACTCTTCCCAGAGCTTGCTTCCGTGCTCGAACACTTTATTCCCGAATGGGGCATTTCATGTGACGCGGACAAGCAACAAAAATATAAGTTCTTCAAATTCGTTGATATTTGGGTACGATACATCTCTAGAAGTCCCTACCAGTATACACAATTTTTATCCTAAGTGAAACGTAGTTACAGACTCTTACTACGGGCTCCTGAAAACTTAGCTAAGAGCTAGGTATGACCTATTTCGAAGGAAATTAATCATATTAAAAAACTTATATAAAAATAAGTAGAAGGGTGATTCTCATAGGAAATTGCATGGTCTTCATCGAATTCGAAATTGGATTTTTTTCCTGTAAAAAACTCAAACTTAATATTTAAAATTAAATTTTGACAAACTTCCACCATTTTAATTTTTTTTTAAATAGCTCAAAAAATAACTTAATATGTTTGGTAAATGCTTGTCAGGTTTATGGGATCTAGGTACATTCGTTTCGGGGAAAGAGAATTTCAACATAAATTATTTAATGTTTCCATAAAAACAATTGCACTGGCCAAACGCTGACTACGCGCCGCACTGTGTCCGAATGCAGATCGCATTGTGAAACTGAACAGGCATTTACTATACATTTTAAGTTATCTTTTGAGCTATTTAAAAAAAATTAAAATGTTCTAAGTTTGTCAAAATTTAATTTTAATGATTAATTTTGGATTTTTTACATGAAAAAAAAATTCAGTTACGAATTCGATACCACGGCTGTGAAGAGCATGAAATTTCCTATAAGAATCACTATTTCACTTATTTTTATATAAGTTTCTTAATATGATTAATTACCTTATTAGGTCATACATACCTTATTCCAAATTGTTAATTGTCAGCTTTGCGAAAAAGCCCCAAATACTAAAAACGGGCCCACATAATTAACTTGGTTATAATTTTACGTATTTACATCGCTGAACGTAGAAACGAAACGTAGAACGTAGGTGGACGTAATTATAGCGTGGTCAATAAAACAGGCTTATCAAAAATGAAATTAGATCTATTTGACCAAGCCAACTTATGTATTTTGATGCACTGAATCCGAATCCGAGCTCCGATTGCGCGAGTCATGTCAGTTTTTCCAATTTAGCGGAAGCCATAAGATGGCGGAATACCCTTTTCTGCACAACCCCCTTTGTTTTGAATATTATTGTGTTTCGGGAATTTTATTGCTGGGGATTCGTGTTTTGGGGATTTTGTGATTGGTGCTTTCGTGGGTAATGCTTGTTTAATGTCAAGTGAACGTTTAACTGCTAAAGAAAATGTTTAAAAAAGACAAAAATATATAAAGACTAATATAATGCAATATCTTGTTCACTTTCTGGAAGGATATGTTAGAAGAGTAAATAGCCATCTTCAGCTATATGTATAATGGTACCTGTAATACCTGATTTGAGAGAGACACTAAACAGACAGAATTAAAGCATGGTCAATAATTTTACAATTTTGTAATTTTGGGGTTATTTTTGCAACCTTGAGAATTTGGTGCTTTAATATTTTGTAGCGTGGGGATTTTGTGTCTTTGGAAATATTGTGATTTGGGGGATTTTTGTTCATGAGAATTTTGATTTTGGGGATAATGTAGTCATCCCCCAGAAGAATTTTGTCAAGGAAATTTCAGTTTTAGTGATTTTGGATTTTGGGCAAATTGGGCTTGGAGATTTTGGTTTTTCCCTATACAATTTTAACCAAAAGAAAGGATTCGCACATCCCCAGAATCAAAATCCCCATATTCTGAAATCCCTAAGGTCACAATATCCCCAAAGACACAGAACAGGCTATGAGTTACCTAAGCACAAAATCCTCACAGTTGCAAAATCCTCAAAGTTATAAATTACTATCATAAATCTGGAGCACGTAACATAATGTAGCAATTATTTGATGCACAAGGAATATTAATTTTTGAATTAAATTTTACGGATTTCTTCAATATTTTTTTTAACATTACATTACAAATGTTTCTTTTATTTTAACCTCCTGGCATTTTTTATGATGTAGCCAAACCCTTTGATTTAGTCGGAAGGGAATGATGTCACAGGGAATAAAGGAAATTGAATGTCTTATATGTATTTGCATAGCTGCGAGCTAGACGAGAGCTCAGATACACCGTGGATATTTTTATTATATTGCAATTGCAAATTAAATGCTCAGAAGAAGACGGAGCCTCGATTCTGCATTCATGCAACAAAACCAATTGCCCCAACTCCGTCTCCATAATCTTTTATTCATGGGAATGTAATTTGTTGTAAAAATCTAGACACAGAAACATAATATGAATAAATTGGAACTTGAATAAAATTAAAAAAGTTATTAAAAGAAAAATATATTTTAAAACTCTATGAAAAATAAAAAGAGTAATAAAATTAAAAAAATATATATGGAACCGTCTTTTCACCAGGTCCTTGTCGATGTTCCAAGAAGGGCTAAGAGTTAGATGCTAGACGTTTAGGGAAAATAAAACTAAAATTAAGAGAGTATGGAGTTTTTAAGTCGTACAGAAAATATCTGGTACTATTCCTGCGTGTGCGGGGCTTTTGTATCGGGGGATTATATACATATTTGATGATTTAGTCACTATGGATTTTGGTTTGCGGATTTTGTGATTGGTAGTTTCATGCATAACCTTAAAAAAACCAATTTATTTGCAGTACTTGTAAATTTTATTATAAATCAAACTTTAGATTAAGACTTCTGTTTAATTGATATTTGTGTTTCCATTTCTGATCTAATATTAGACTCTTATTGAAATATGACGTATTTCGTAATTATTTTAATAACCCCATAATAAAAGGTAACTGGCATAAAAAAATGAAACCTTAGAACCGCAAAATTACGATATCTATACATTTCTAAAGATGTGTTATAAATCTTAATACGACAAAATGATTAGATAGCACAAACCTGCTAACATATTTATGATACTTTGCTTAGCAGAATTATTAATTGAATTTATTTGTTTTGTACTTGCACGTGCAGTAAAGAAAATATTTAAGTAAAGTAAAGAGGAGTATTATTATTATATTTAAGAAAATTTCACAATTTTTATGTAGAAACGGAGTTATTTTATAGTTTCCGTTAATGCGGTCAGTAATTTTAAGATCAAAATATCTATGGATAAATAAGCGTGTAATATAATCATTAATAATAAAGCAGTTTTTATCACTTACATGTAATATATACAGAGAAATAATATTGAGAGATAGTTTTTCGAGAAGTTAATATGCAGTCGTAAAATTTCCCTAGAACTCTGCTACATTAAGCTACAGATTTCTTTAATATAATAATATTCAAGTGATTTTCATTCTAATGATAATTTTGTCATTTTTACGAAATCTCTGATTTTTAATGATGGTGCAATGGATGCCTTTTTTGAAGTTCATTTCATATCTCATCCCCTGTTTCAGATATAGTGGTTTGCAATTTTTTACTATGAAAAAAAAACAGTCTTACGTTTTAACTTACTTAACTAATAGTTTTAAAAAATTTTATTTACATTTTTGGAAAAAAAATCTATTTTTTCATTTCAAAGTGGAATATCTTGAAAAATTGGTCTTATTTGGTATTTTTAGGTTTAAAAAGTTGCCAATGTGTTCTCTTTCCAAGGAAACTTAAAGCGAACTACATAAAGTCTTCTACTGCTATCAAGTTGCATGACCAAACGTACAGCTAATACCTGTCATTAAAAAAAATCAACCTGCATCCTAAATTATTGATCTTTTTTACTATTTCTGTTAAAATTTGGTTAACAATATTTTATTCTAATAAAAAAAATATAAAAATACAAACGAAAAAAAGTTTGTGGCTGATGACATGTGACGGCATCCTGTATTATTATATAGTATAGGATCTATAGCCCTTCTTCGGAAAAAAGTTAATCAAACTTAATATTAGATGTCTACAGTCTTATAGCTGGCGAAAAATTAATTGAACGTGATTTCGTTCTTATGCAATACAATGCCCTTTTCATAATGCCTGGAACATTAAAGAATTTTCAAGATGTGTGGGAAGGAACCCTAAAGTTCAAGGAATACACCCTTGATGCGTCACTGGGCATTAAGGGTGCCTTTAACAATGTGAAGACGGAAGTTATCTGTAGCCTATCATAGAGGTCTATGTGACTGGATTCATTCTAAGCTCGTGCATAGGCGACTCAATGGTGAGAAAATCTGTATGCAGAGAAACACCAAGAAAGGGGCATGCTACTATCACCACTTCTGTGGCTAGTGGTTATTGACAAAATCCTAGATAAACTAGAGAGCGAGGGCTTCGTGCATATCGTCGCTTATACAACAATACCGCGCAAGTCAAATTTGCTTAGTTTTCAGGAGAGACAAAAGACTGCATTATGTATTCATTTTATACAATACTTGCATGTTAAAATATTAAAATATTATGTTTTGAGTGAAGTCATGATTAGATTTAAGTGCCTTCAGTGTGAGCCCATTGGATGCACGGAAAAATAATCTACCGAATGGTATATAAAACGTCACATGGCCAATTTTTGACTTACGCGGTATTGTTGTATAAGCGACGATATGCGGATGACATGGCGATATTCTGTCAAAGACAGGGCTTGTGTTTTTCACCAGGAAGAGGAAAATACCAGAGTTTAGGCTCCCAGAGCTGGGAGGTAACAATGTATGTATTTCTCGTGAAGCCAATTATCTCGTCGAAATATTAGACTACAAACTTAATTAGAAGAGGTATATAGAAGAGCACATAGCGAAAGCATACGAGGCCTTTTCTGCATGTAAGGGGCCCTTTGGGGTTAACAGGGGACTCAAACCCAAAGTGCACCCTCATTGTCAGACCGATTTTCTGCTGCGGCCCACTAGTGTGATGGACGCACCTAGATAAGAGGTATAAGCTAGAGGGTACTCTTTAGTAGTAGTATTATTATTATTTATGTGAGGGGAACTACAACTTAGAAGGTCTTCTGTGCCACTAGTGGTAGTAAAACCAATGCAAGAAATCTAGTAGGTGTTATAACGGGTCACAAAAGACTGAAAGGAGATGGAAAGGCTTTTTGTCGAAGCTGTAGGGATGTGGAGGAAATCGAATCAGTACGCCATGTAATATGTGATAGCTATCTCAGGGTTTATGGAGCTCCAAAGCTGGAAACCGCGCTGAGATTCCTGAGGGAAGCAAGATGGCTGTGAGAGCAGAGTAATTGAAAATGTGGGATTGGCTAAAGGTAGTATATGGACATCCCTTTAACCTAACCTAAGCTAACACGTGTACCTAACCTAAGCTAACACGTGAGGATGTCCAGCTTATAGTCCTGATTTGAATGTAATGATCCGTCAAGATCCGAATGTCCTAATTCTAGTAATTACCTTTGTAACTTTAAAAATTTTACGGACGAGCGCGAAAGTGACAAAGCTGTTAAGTCTTTATATGATGTTCTGTCTGTTCTCTAAATGTGGAAAGTCGTACACACTTCAGCCTTGGCTTAACAAGCGTACGAAGCATTTTAAAACTTGAAAAACAAGGCTTGGAAAAGGTGTTGCACCTCGGAAATCGATGAATAAGCGAGTTTTGATTCTATACCGCACAATTATTTAAAAAAAAATTTTCGAAGAATTCTATGTCAATATATAGAAAGTGCAAATGTTATTTTATCGATTAAAAATTAAAATCATATCTAATGTGATTTCACCAACAAAAGTATAAAATCATATTTCACTTAGGATAGATTCTTCGATGTAAGACGATTACCGTCGTCGTCTAAGATTATTTCTGCATGTGAAAAAGTCCCTCATAGCTTCGGTCTAGCTGGATAATACTAAAGAGCCATATTCTCAGGATAAGATGCAGTTTGCAAACTAATGAAATACGCTACAATTCATTTGTCCAGCTTTTCGGCTTTAGATTTTACTTATACCTTAAGAACGTCGATTTCGTCACTACCTTACTCATAATCATCAAAACCTCTAGGGTACTTAGAAAGCTGACATTTTCTATGCAGGTTAGAATTAGCACACAAACAACGAAAAAATTAATAAATCTGTAACTTTGACCCTCCAATCCCTCATAAAGGGGGGTCCGGTTCTGTATTATATAATAATTTCTCATAGGTAACTCCAAACTTCTAAAAAGTCCTAGAAAGCTGAAATATGGCTTGCAGACTTACACACAAACAACGAAAAAATTAAGAAATCTGTAACTTTTACCCTCCAACCCCCCATAAAGGAGGGTGCAAGTCTGTACAGACAATAACTTATGGGGAGATACTTCCAAATGTACTAGAAAGCTGAAATTTGGTATGAAAGCTAACATCAAGCTTTCAAAGAAAATCTAAGCTTTCTTAGTATGTAAACAACGAAAAAGTGAGTGGGCTATCAAGAAAGGATCTGCTGGCGTGCAAGAAATACCTTCTTTACCCAACTAAGCCAGAAGGAACAGTTATGATTTTAACATGTATGTAAGATGAATCAGCACAATCACCTCTTAAGAGGAACAAAAGAAATTAAAAATTACGACATATATTTATCGCTTATTGCAAATATTAAGCCAAAAAGGAAAAGACGCAACGATAGAGAGTGGGCTATGAAAAAAAGAATAGCTGACGTCCAAGAAATACGGCACAAAGAAATAAAAAAAACTAAGGCATATTACAAAAAAAAATGAAATCCAAGCAAAAGCATTGTAAAGTAGTTTGCCAAGACACTCTTTAAAAGTTATGAAATTAATCCTTCTAACTCAGAAGGCGCACTTCTTAGGCAGAAGCCTACAATCAATTGGCCTATTCGCCAGAATATAACAATATATTGAGGCGAATGAGGCTTCCACACCAACATACAAAAAAAACATTAGTAATTAACAAACTAAAATACGCCCGCACACAACAATCAGAGGTGCATAGACAACAGAGATCATTAAAACAAATCCTTGGAAAGAGTCAGGTCAAAAAGAGGACACACATTCACGACTCTATATTTACATGCGTTTTATAATAATAATAATATTGTTTCCATTCGAATACAGAAGGATCAAAATGCAAAACAAACAAAAAGGAGAAATTAACGCAAAAACTAGTGCTAGCAAAAGAATGAATCACAAATTATAGATACTTCTTTTAAGTGTCACCTTGTCCACACTGGTATCAAAAACCTCTCCGATAACATTAGCTGACTTATACATGCGGTTAATAGGCTCGAACATGCCGTAATTAGTGCGCGAAAAAGCAATTTCTAAAGGTGATCTATTGCGTAGGGAATAGGGCAGTTCTCTAGGCAATACTTGTGAATCTAGCACTGTCAAGCACTGTCGCTTCTCGAGTGTAACAAGTTGCAGTAACCCTAAGCGCTCCTCATAAAGTGGTAGAATTAGAGGTTCATTACAAGGCAAAGAACGCAGGGCCGATCGCAGAAATCTGCGCTGGACGGACTCGATACGTTCAATTTAGGATCCGTAAAACGGAGAACAAACCTGACTGGCATATTTGCGGTGGTCTAACAAGGGACGTATAAAGATGGATTCTTATTTGAGGGCTTGGAATTTCCTTGGACCATCGCAGAATAAATCCAGCATTGAGTTTACCCTAAAAATGACGTTATTAAATGGGAGATGAATTTCAATTTAACATCAAGATACACTCCCAAGTCCCTCACCCATTCCACCTGTTTTATACCAGTATCCTCAAATATGTACTGAAAAGTGCGGAAGCTGCGAGACCTCGAGAAGGACATAACCTGACATTTCTCAATGTTCAGGTTAAAATTGTTGTTGCAGCACCACTCATAGAAAATGTGCAACGCTGATTGCAAAATCTCACAATCAGCATTAGATTTGATTGGGAGAAAAATCTTAATATCGTCAGCATATACTTATAAGAATTTTACATCTTTGAAGCAAATACGAAATAACATCAATAGATAAGATGAATAACAATGGACACAGATGACTGCCCTGGGGAACGCCAGAATGAGCCACAAAATCATCAGAGAGTGCACTACAAAAACGTACTCTATTAGATAAATACGACTTAATCCAAACAATAAGCGAGGGAGGGAAACCCAACTTAGCCAATTTAAAAGCAATGATAGAGTGAGACAGCCTACCAAAGGCCTTACTGAAATCAGTATAAATACAGTCAGTTTGGCAACCATCCATGAATCCGCCCACAGTGCAAGAAACAAACTCAACCAAGTTTGAAACCGTATACCTCCCCCTAAGAAAACCATGCTGCCGAGTGTAGATTAAGCCTTTGCCCACTTGGGATAATTGGGATTGAATTAATAGTTCGAAGAGCTTAGGACTACAGGACAATTTAGTAATTGGCCTGCAATTGGAAATGTCTCTTCTATTGCCACTCTTGAAAATATGAATTAAAAAGGATATCTTCTAAAGTGCTGGAAAATGGCCCAGCGAAATAGACTTCCTGAATAGCACATTTCTTTATGGCTGCAAGCAGATACACCGTCAGGACCACTAGAGTTTGAAGTGCAGCAATGTGCTTCAACAAGATCTCCTCGGTGATATATGGAACTGATACCATGGGTAAAATTCGGCTATTTATGTGCGAAAAGTTTTCACTATCCGGGGTGAAATCAGATGATAAAAATACACCCTTAAAAGATTCAGTAAATAAGTTACAAATAATATTAGAATCATTGCTGCAGATCTCCCCTAATCCCATAGTCGATGGAAAGTTATCAACCTTTTTCATCACGTTAACATATTCGAAAAATGCACGGCGGTCAGAGAATAATATGTTCTCTAAACTTTGAAGAAATTCTTCATAGAGGAAGGGGAACGGCTTATAAAATGTTCATGACAAATACTAAATTCTTGCCAGGATTCGACACTGTCAACATGAAGATACTTTTTCCAAAGTCTATTCTTCCTATTCCTAAGAGTCTTCAATTCTCAGTCAAACCAGGGTGGCTCGGAGTCTCTACCTCTAACTCGAACTAAGAGAACGAACCTCCCAAAACGTCGTAGAGACCTAAAACTAATTACTATCGATATCGTCACCAGATAAGCAAGTGTGGAAGTCAATCTCAGCCAAGGTTCAACAAAAGTGAGCGCGGAGTTCGGCGAGAATACCAAATCAAGCTGTCTTCCCATATTGTTACTCAAATCAGTATCAGATATCATGTAGAGCCAAGCCTCTAACTCCACAAAGCCTAACTCAACAAGCCCTAACTCTACAAACGTTACATCTTTGTCAAAAAGTATGGCTCGGTCAATTAATTTATAACGAATAGGAGGTCCTATGGTATATTTAATTATTAAATTTTTAAACGTTTTGAAAAATTAAAAAAACAAAAAAAAAACACTTGTAGGGTTCCAAATAATTAACTATATTTATTTACGCTTATCGACGTTTTTAATGGCATTATCAGGATGTAACTATATACTATATCCCGATGATGCTATTAAAAGGCGAAACGCGTCGCTAAGCGTGAATAAATATGGTTAATTATTTGGAACAAAACAAGTGTTCTTTTTAAATAGTTAATGTTTCAACAAGGGTCCTCAAGTAAATAGTTTTGAAATATGTCCATTTGGTAATGAGATTTTGGTAAAAGTCTATATTTGGCAATCCTCCACTTGCGAAAAGATCAGTTTTGGGAAGCCTACTATAGAAAAGCATTCTTTTGAGCAATCGTATTTAGCCCAATTTTCTGCTTGAGAAATGAAATTAAGTAAAGTGGGATACGTCTTGCAAGTACCATATTCTGCTTCCCCTTTGCATCCTTTCAATAATTTTCATGAATACATATGTAGGTAACTTTTACGGAACTGCGCCGAGAAATTACAAGACTCATAAAATTTTCTATGTGATTAAAAAAATACAAAACAGTTGCACCACGATTACCGGAATTTTTGTATAAAATTTCCACTTTATCCTATTCTACATCAAAAAAGTGTCTACTCATCAAGGTGTGGTGGGTGTCACCACAAAATCTGTCCGAGGCATCTGAGGCGTAGTTGATGTTTCGTGTGTAGTGTTGAATTGCAGACAAGCAGACAAGTCTATCTAACCTATCCCAAAAGGAGTGCGGACATTTTAAGAAGTACACTACTAAATCTATTAGAGGACATCAATCTGAATAATCTTAGAGCGATGTTTTACCAAAACGATGGAACCCCAGTCCACGCTGTTAACATTGAGAGGCAATATTAAGTGAAAAATTTCCTGATCGCTGGTTTAGACGAGGTACACCGATTCCTGGGCCTACTAGGGCTCCAAAACTTAGTCCATGGAATTTTTCCTTATGGAAGGCCACGTTTATTCAAGGTCTGCGAATAATAGGGACGAATTAGTTAGCAGAATTGGGACTACAGCGACTAAAATACGGGAGAGGTTGCCTTCAATACACCTTAAAGATTGAATTAGAAGGAGGTTATTAGTATGCATCAAAAATGGTGGAAGACATTTTGAACAGCTTTTGTAACATAATAGCGTTAATTGTAATAAGTTTCGAATACAGAAAAAAGCACTTTGGGATTCATTTGAGTTTAATTTCCTTAAATTGATGATTCTTTTAATATTTCACAAAAGGTTTTCTACACATAAATTTCTACATCCTTAATCACCTAGACATGTCATATCTTATTGGAAAGTTAATAATATAGGCAATTCAATAAAAATAAAATGCGCATAAAATTTGTGAAACTGTAAGTTAGAAGAAGTAGTTTTTAGCGTTTGTTTGATGTCGCTGCGTTGAGTAGATCAAAAGATAAAAATAAAAGAGTGATGTGTGATGTATCATGAAGATTTCAAATTTATGAATCACCCTGTAACTCCCAACTCCCACACGGTAGTATAGGCTGTGAAAAACTATTGCCAGTAATATGAATATGGAAGTGACTATTTGCACTTATCGTGTCCGTGTAGATGCTGCGTGTACACGGACACGGTCGATGCGAATAGACACTTTCATATATAAATCTTTCAAATAGTATACTGGTACGTTAACATAAGAAAATTCCTGTAGATAAGAAGTATAGAATTAAGTTGGTAAACAAGTGAATTAAAAAAATTATGAAAAATCACTTTACTGTTATTTATTATTTTGTTTACAAAAGAAGTTCAATTACTTTAAGTGGCCGAAGTACAATATATTAAATTAACCAGCAAATTACACTTCAGAACCTCACTCAAAATGAGACTTTAATTAACCGATATCATAAGTACTAAGTTGAACAGCCATATCCAACTTCAATATCATTATTACTTGAAATTCGTATTAAACCCGACTATCTAATTGTTAATCTAGAGATCTACAAATAAGTGGACAAGATAACAAGATATTCTACAGAAAGCGACATTTTCTGAGCCTAATCGTCATTAATTCATTCATGTCTTCGATGTGACAAGTAGTAGTTGTTATCTGGCTAGCAGTTTTACTCCAAATGTTCATTGACTTTGTTGAACTAACGTACAATTAGAGTCGGCTCGTGCAAGATAGCTTTCATGGCGATAAGTGTTAAAAACAATATAAACAATTCATTATACGAATTTTCACTCCACCCAAGAAGTACTGCACTGAGAGCGTTAAGCGATACATTACAAAAACCAATAAGGATTTATTATATATAAAATGGTTTTTTTTAAAAAAAAGTTAAAAGTTTAGGCATCTTCAAGCTACTGCGACTGATTCGTGACTAACTCTTGTCAAAATATTTAAGATAATATATTAAGTATTTAGGCAGGTAAATTAACGGAATTCTTTCTGTACCTTTAATAGTTATTTGAAAAATCTGCTATAATTAAAGGGCTGTGATTATGAAAATCTATTTGGTCGTTTAACAAAAATGAACCTTTTTCTTTTTCGCGCTTTATTTCTAGTATTTCATACCTATCTAAAAATTTTCCACCGTGTAAATTATGTATTAATTTAACTTGGTCAATTCACGTGGTATGGTCTGCGTCAATAAAGTGCTTACACAAACCAGAAGTCGGACGGTTGTGTTTTGCAGCCGATATATGTTCCGAAAACCGAGTTTTTAACGTTCACTTCGTTTTGCCTATATAAATACCATCACAATTATTGCATATTAGTTTATATATACCATTTTTATCCAAATTGTCCAAATTAGGTTTAAATCATCCTGGGTATCGACACCTTCTCACCCCACCCCACCCTACCCGACCCCATACATATTTGTCGTGGTACCAATGGGGAAACATATTCTACACATCAAAAGAAGAATCATCCAAACTGGTCTACGCCTTAAGAAGTTGTCATCCATCCCTTCCCCCGCCCTACCTACTCTATACTTATTTTTCTTTCAACCAAATCGGTCCACGCATTACGAAGTTTGACTGCCTAACCACAGAAGATTTTTTTTCCATTGTTAACAATAGTCGACCATAGTCTATACAACAAACACCTTGAAAATCGGTCCACGCATTAAGAAATTAGGTTTCACCCCTACCAGCAAGATTTTTAACATGGTACCAAATTTTTTTCATTACTAGCAATGGGGGATCATACTCTATACAACAAAAAAGGAGCCATCAAAATCAAAGTTAGGTTTAACCACCACCTTGTAAATAATTTGCGCAGACAGTTGGAGAATACTAGGCCTGCTCGCAGACTCGACGTCATTGAACAGACCTTGAAGGATTTTTATTCGTTGGCTCCGCCAGACCTTTTTGGTTTCGCAACCTAGCATCTCGTCAGTCTTGAGACGAATATTGCGAGGACCGGAGAAAGCCTTTCGGCCTGCACAAGGGCTCTATCTGAGCATTCCTCCAGATTGGAATCTATTGTCTCAAGCATCGTGAAGTTAGCGCCCACATACACTCGGGCTGACGTCGCTGGTTGCACTGATTTATCGCTATCCTTCTCCATCCCTCGCATGGAGGCTGCTGCTGGTTCGACTCCGAGAACCGTGGTTGTTTTTTTTTTTTATACGATGTGGCCAAATCCTAGGGGACAACCCTTTGATGCGTTAGCATGGTTTTGGCCGTAAGGGAATTAGGGTAAGGGGAGTGAGGAAGCTTGAGTCTCCGTCTCCAACCTCTACCAAGGCTGATACTGACGAGTCTTCTACATTGAATGATGTGCGCTTGTCATCTGCGCAGCCTGGTGAACGCCATATGACTTCAGATGATGAAAGGTGCCTTCCGAAAAATTCTGGGTTATCTCAGGTTGATTTACATCCATCCTTAATTCGTCCAGCTCAACTGCCACGGTGGGTTTTTATCTCCCGCATTCATCCTGACAAGTTAGTGGACGATATCATCAACCATGTTTTCGACAGTATCGGTGTACCTCGTCACCATATGTCTTGTAAAAGGATTACTCCTTCATTCATCAATGGTGGACGTGCTTACTCATCATCTTTTAAGCTGCTTATTCCTGAGGACTGGTACTCTGCAGTGTTAGCTCCGTCAATCTGGCCTCCGAACACTATTGTGCGAGAATTCATTCCTAAGTCTCGCCCGTCAGTTTCTAATTCAAAAAAGTCGTTAAGGAGATCTCAGTATACTACGCCAAAGTAACTGGCTTGCGTTCCAAGGTGAATAAACTTTTTGTTGCCTCGGCCAATTCTGGATTCGACGTTATATGCCTCTCTGAAACCTCTGCGGTAAGATTCTTGACATGGAACTTTTTGATTCTGAATTCCAGGTTTTCCGGCGTGATCGGCACCTCTCTTGTATGGATGCTCCTGTTGGTGGCGGAGTCCTTTGTGCAGTGCATAGTGGGCTGTCGTCAGCTTCGATAGAGATTCCTGGTGCTGAGTCTTTGGAGTATGTCTGCGTATCCTTACAGTCCCGTAACAAGATCTCCTTCCGATGACCTTTTGCTGCTGGGTGATTTCAATATGCCATCCATAGCCTGGGAGTATTCCGCCAATGATGATTGCATGCTGCCGCATATATCGCGGGCTTTTCTGGAATCCATTTATTCGTCTGGTCTCCGGCAATCGTGTGCTATTGGCAATGCTTCTGGACGCTTGCTCGACTTGGTGTTCTCCACGGATTTCTATGGAACCATGGTGAACGGACTTCCATCCTGCTCTGAACTTTGTTTAGATGTGCCTTCCAATTCTCATATTTATTGTTACGACTTTAAAAGGTCTGATTACTCTGTAATGAATCAAATTCTAGCAGATATCCCCTGGGACTGCCTTTTTCGAGAACGCGATATTGATGTTACTTTAGAGTTATTTTACGATTTTATGTTTTCATGTTTCACCCGTTGTGTTCACGTTTCTCGTTCTAGGAACCCAACTCTTTTCGACCTTGGCTTAACGCGTCTATAAAACATCTTAAAAATCTTAAAAACAAGGCCTGGAGACGGTTCTGCTTCCCTCGTAGTGACGAAGATTATCTTATATTCTCGGATCTGCGTGGTCGTTTTACTTCTGAGTCCGAGCTTGCATATCGGAATTATCTTGCTGAGGCTGGGCGGTCCATCTTTGTTAATCCCAAAAGGTTCTGGAACTGTATTAATATTAAGCGTAAGAGCGATGGCTTCCGCTCTGTTATGCGCCTTGGTGATCGGCGCACCGATGACCCTTTGAATGCAGCCAACTTCTTTGCTAGTTTCTTGGAGCTGCCTTCTCAGATCTGCATCCTATGCGGTTCATAGCGCTCGTATTGAGGCTGTTCAGCGCAGGTTCCTCAAATTTGCATTGAGTGGACTTCCATGGAATAACCCCTTGATTCTCTCCGCTTATAAAGAAAGACTTGACTCCCTAGAGGATAGGCGCAACAGATCTAGCACTTCCTTTATATTTGATATCTTGCAGGGTTTTGTTGACTCACCTGAACTGCTGTCTAAGGGAGATGGAGTTGGATCAATACGTTGAGCGGCAAGACCAACATGCCATGAGTCCCGGGTTCGAGACCAGATGACCCCGTGAGCTTTTATTAAGAAATTAAAATAATCAACTCCGTCTCTGGGCTGTTGTCTAGCTCGCAAATAAGACTCAGGTTTCCTCACTTCCCTTACCCTAATTCCCTCCCGGCCAAAACCATGCTAACGCATCAAAGGGTTGTCCCCTAGAATTTGGCCACATCGTATAAAAAAAAAAGTTGAACATCCATGTTCCTATTATTACATAGTGACTTTCTCCACGCTCCGTTTCACCTCACTAACTATGGTTTGAATGAGCCATTATCGTCAATGTCTCGCCTTTTTAATCGTTTTAACAACCGTCTCGCTTTTAATATTTCTAAGTTAATTAATTCATTCCATTATTCGTTGCACTGTGGTAGAAGTACTTATACAAAGTTAGTGTCTGCCTCAAACAGACTGAAAAAAAACAATGGAAAAACATGTGTCGTTTAAAAAATGTAATTAATTTTTAAGTGAACTTTGCTGACAGTTCTTATTCATTATTCAATTCTAATATACAGGGTGTTTCAGATCTGACGTGCAAAAATTAGTAGGGTTAAAGATCTCAACTAGACCAACAAAAAATTGTGTGGTAGCGGGGGGGGGGGGCTCAAGCGTTTGGGAGTTACAGGGTTATTCATTAGTTTCAGTTTTTCATGGTATGTACATCACTCTTTTATTTTTATGTTTTGATCTACCCAACATAGCGAGATTAAACAAACTCTACAAAATTATTATCCCAATCAATTTATATATCTTTCTTTGAAGTATCAAGAGGTCTTGACCTCACAAAATTGCTACAAATTTCAATGAACAGATCAAGTATGAAACCAATAAATTTTTTCAAGATATAAAATGCGAACTCAAAAAAAAAATATGCGAATAGACCAATCCCAATTTGAGAAGTTGTGGTTTGCATGCAGTACATAACTTATATAAAAAAAGCGATGTAAAGGACTAACTAGTTAGTCATTAGTCCTTTTTGTTTAAGACTAACTAGTTAGTCATTAGTTCCTTTAAAGTTGTGTGCTGTTCATTGGGTGGAATATCGGTTAAAATTATTTCTAATTTATGAGAATATTTCAAAGGAGTGAAAGCTGAGCAGAAAGTGCCAGATTGTAATAGTTTGAAATAGTTTGTTTAGCTTTGGATGATAAAAACAAAAAAATATTGATCTAGAATTTTTGGTAAAAAACGCACTTCGCAAATTTTAAAGATATTGAACTCTTACACCAGTCTTATGATACACCAGTGTTTTTGTCTGATTCCGAATTACATGCAAATATCTGATCTGTGTTACACAATATAAAAGAATAACAACTTTTTTTAAATTCTTTATATAGATTCACGATACAGCGTAAAGTCAGGGAAAAAACTCAAATATTATCTGGAAAAACGGAAAAGTCTGGGAAATTTGGTTTTGAGTAACCACCCTGTTCTGAAACATTTAACCACTTTAGCGCTTGTAGCATGTGTACTACCGGAGTCCTGAAATTAGAATTTAAGATAGATCCCATCGCTTTATTTTGTAGAATTTTTATCCTTTTTATCTTTACATCATATAAAGGATTGAAGAACAATACACTGTTTCACTTTACCTATTTACAATTATCAATTCACTGATTAAAATTCAACTAACTATTCGCATTATCACATGTAAATACTTCGCAGTCTAAATCACGAATAAACTAAATTAGGCTGCTACTCAGCCCTATTTATACTGCTTAGCTTAATTCTAGAAAGTTCAGTCACTTAGTTCTAGATATTTCCGTTACACATTTTCACCTCACATATTCACCATAGCTTCGAGTCATCCTTGACTTTCCACGTTTGACATTTGCTTGCCTAGAGTTCTGGCAACCTGGGGCATGCGCATTACACGAATCACTATTTCCCTGTTCGTGGCCTACCTCGTGCACGTTACACTGCCTCCCCCTTAGAACTGTTCATCCCGAACAGCTTTCATCCTCAATAGCCTCCAAAGGCCAAGGGGCCTTTGCACATTGCGGCAACTGTGCCTCAGATCTCAACTGCTTCTCTAGTTGTCCATCAGATTTTTCTTCTTCGAACGAAGATTTAAGGTCACTTATCTCAAATTCCTTTATGTTGGCCCTCTCTTCGCGCTTTGCTTGCATATTTGCACATTTCTCTTCTAGCTGGCTAATATATAGCTGGAAATCCCTGTAGCACCATGAAAGCCGCTCCAGCTGAGAACGTAGACTTTGATTGCATTCTGCCGCCTCCTTCAATTTCTTTCGTAGTTGAATATTCTAATCTTCTTATGTTAGTTTCCTCGCTAACGCCACATTTTTAACTACTACCTCCTTAGTCGTTTCAGGATCGTCTTTTAGTGAAGTTTCTATTCCTCCTCCAAATCTTGTAATTCTTGACCAATAGTCTGTAGGTTCCGCTACCTAACGCTGCTCTTCGTTATTCCTCCGCCATCGACGCCCTCTCAAAACACCTCTATCATTTCGGGCACGTTCTATTACCCTGTTCTTCTCTGACAAATGATCAGGGGTCTTCCTTCCACAATCGTTTTACTGGTGACCTTCTTTACCGCAGTACCAGCATCTGTACTTGCGACGGGGCACTTTAGCTTCTTAAGCTTTAGCTTAATCCAAATTCTTCTTGCTCCCTTCTGTTGCACTTTGAACAACTAGTCTTCCTTGTGTCATATCCCAGAAGGGTTGATCTCCTTTGCTTTCTGCAATCTCGTCGGAGATGACCTTCCTGGCCGCATGCCCAGTATCTAGGACGGCTGCGGTTGACTTGGGTATTGAGTCGGTAACAAATATCTTTTATTTCGGTTTCTTCTCTTTCGTACATAGGTCTTCTGGAGGCTTGTTTTGCTGCCTTCCAAGTCAGAGCGTAAGCCAAAACATTAGCGTTAGTGCTCTTTTCGGCCAGTCGTACAGCTTTCTGCAGGTCACGATCTGCAAGTGAATCAAAATAAGCTTCTCTGGCGACCTCGTTGACATAATCTGCTTTGTGCTGATTATCGTAATTCAATGGCTTGTATTAAAGATGAATAATCGTAATTTAGCTCTGCTAGTAACAGTTCTGCAGCTGCTCGTCTGAGTGCCAACATTAAAGCTGTAGCTTTTTTCTCGTCAGTTCAAAAGTTCATTGGCGCCGCTGTCTCGAACTGAAGTCTGTATGTTTGCCTGGGCGTTTGGCCGTCAAAATTTGGAGGATGAATTCTTTTATTTGCGTTTACGTCTGTAGATAAAACTCCTGATTTCTTTTTCTTGACGATCTCCAGCTCATTCCTTATGCTTCTATATCGCCTTTGACTTGTTTAATATTCATTTGTCCAGAAATTTCTACTTCTTACAATATTTTCTAAAGCCTCAACCTGTTTTCGCACAGAAATTTCTATTTCAACTTTCACTTCTTCAACCGAGTCTTTAAGTTTCGCTACTGATGACTTCTGTTCTTCCGTCGCTGCCTTTAACTCAGTTATGGACGCTTCCATCGCCGATTTCAACTCTGTGGTTGATGATTTCTGTTCAGTCATTGATGCTTCTAGTGGCAATTTCAACTCGGCTGATGAAGTCTTCTGTTCTGCCATCGATGCTTTCTGTTCTTCTATTGATTGATGAGTTAAATTTTAACAGAGCATTGAAAAGATCTGTCATGCTTGGAGTGATTTCTTCTTCGAGGTCTTCTTCAAAAACAAAAGCATCTGGATCCTTTCCTTCCTTTTCCAATTTTTTTAAGTTCAATTTTTAGTCTTTCTTAATTAATCCTACTTCTGACACCAATTGTAACGATTCATTATTTCCCTTTTCGTGGCCTACCTCGTACACATTACAATATATTACAATATATTAATTAATTAATTTGTCTCGTATGCAATACTTCTATAATTTCATCACCAAAATAACTATGCCCACGGTCTCGAAAGCAGGATTCCGATCAAAGAAAACCTTGTGACCATTTCTCAGGCAGCCTATTGATCTCTCGCATGAATATCCTCGTTTAAATTCGGATTGCTCCTCACACAGAAGCGAGATGTGCTAAGCAAACCATAATGTTTGCGTATCTACTGTTTCTTCCAGGATTTTTTCATATATTAGGACCATCTATTCCACTAGAGCTATAGAAAAGTGCTTCCAACTCTCAGGTAATATCCTGCTCAGAAGGATAAGTTAACAAGGTTGGAAACATTTCTTCCAGTCTAGAATAAGTATGCAATTTAAGCACATACAGTCCTTTTTGAATTCATTGATTGTATTATTTCTTGAAGCATGGAATGATGTAACAATTGGACTCTCCCTATTTCCCGTAACCACTTGTGAGGCATGGGGTGTGATAACTTCACTCGAATTGAGGAAGCAGCGATTGTAAGTGGACCTACAATTGAAAGTGGACTCCGAACTACCCACATTTTCTCTGCAACCCCGCTGCCTTTTTATCGGAATCTGTTGTCAGCAGAAAACAACCCTGGGCGCCGTCGGTGGGGTTTGAACCTCAGACCTCCGGATTGGTTGGTGGACACGTTATTACTTACTCCACCAACGACTTCTGACTCACTTTTGTACAATTTATGCATTTCTTTTCCATCGATTTGTCGCATTCATTTGAATTGTGCTCACCACAACAATTTCCACAAATAGGCGCATTGCTACAAATATTTTATTCTTGATTAAATCCTATTTATAATATTTATTTTCCCACGCCAAAGACATTTTCAAATTGGTTCGGAGTCAACTTCCACAGCTGCATTAAAATAGTCAAACTTTCTACTATTTTGCTCCTTCACCGCTTTCTTTAATATTAATCGACTTACCTTAAACATCAAGGCTCTAAGTTCGAACTGTATTTTACTTTTTATTTTTATTTTTACATATGACAGGGAATAATTTCGTAACGCGTAAACCGATTTTGATGATCCTTTTTTTGTAAGGTAGAGTATATTCCCCGATTGGTATTATGTCAAAAAAAATTTTGGGAGAAAGTTTGAAGCGGTGGGGGTGGGGGTGAGGAGGAGTTAGTCTAACTTCGTAACGCGTGGACCGATTTGGATAATTCTTTTTGATTATATACATATATTATAAATCTCCATTGCCAATATGAGGATACATTTTGCCCCAGAGTGGTGGTTTCGGAAGCGGTAGGCTCACTATGTAGTATGTGAACCGATTTGGATGATTATTCTTTTGATGTGCCGAATATCTTGTCCCATTGTTACCACGACAAAAATGTATGTGGTTGGGTGGGGTACAGAGGGGCAGTTTTTATATTATTGTTGCATACAGTGTGATCTCTCATTGCTCCTATACGGAAATATTTCTATCTAGGGTTGGGGTGGGGGTTTCGGTAGTATAACTTTGCAACGCGCGGACTGATTTAGATGATTGTAAATGCATAGAGTATCTACAAATTTGTAGTATTACGAAAATTGTGGCTTATTGTGAGGGTTGGTGGAGGCGCTTTGTAAGGCGTACAAAGATTTTGATTTTAATGTTCAGATTTACCTGCTTAGTAAATGATAACAATTGTGTACCTAGTGTAACTACTATGATTCTCTGGCTATGATTATTCTCTCTTGTTGTATACAGTACGGTGACGCACTAATGCCATGGTACGAATTTTGTCTATCTGATACGTCTATCTGTTTACTCGAACGCTTTTACACAAAACCAAAAGTTTTCATCTACAGGGCGTCTGTTTACTTTTGGAGATGAAGAGATTTGACAGCTGATGAGGTTACTTGAAATTTTGAAACTTTGTTTGTTACAAGTTAGAAAAAAAAGTTGAATTTTTCAATCTCCTTTCTGGAACTGCACTTTCTTATGGTGATGTAAATAAAAGCAATTTGACATACAGAATACTTTAAAAGATTAGTTCTATTACCTTTACTGGTGGCCTACGAGACCGTCAATAAGCTATTTTTGTATTAAGACATTTAATTAAATTTAAAAATTTTAATATTGGTAATTTTTCTATTTTCAGATGCATTCAAGGCTTTTTATACCTTTGTGCATATTATTTGCTGGTGGTATTTTGTCAGCTCCACACCAAAATCAAATAAACGAAGAAGCTAAGAAAAGCTATCGCCTTGATGGATCAGTAATACCGTCACACTATACAATTTCACTGACTCCATATATTTTAGAGAATGAACAGGTCGGAAAAGAAAGATTCACATTTGATGGTGCCGTATCGATAACAATTAAGGCTACAAAAGACGTTAAAAGTGTTGTCTTACACGCAAAATATCTTGCGATAAAAAAGGAAGATATAACATTAAAAACAGCTGATGGAAAAACGACAATTACCATTGAAAAATTTGAAATAGATGAAAAGACTGATAAGCTTACTGTATACGTCAAGGATAATTTGGTGAAGGACTCTGAGTATATCTTATCGATTATATATGTTGGTAAAATGGGCGATGATATGAAAGGTTTTTACAAGAGTTACTACAAAGATTCCGCAGGAAAAGAAGTGTAAGTACATTTCTGACCCCTAAAACATTAACAGAATTTCTTGCCACACAAATATTTTACTTTAACTATTACCTAATTTTAATTAGTTTTTACTTTTTGAATAAAAGAAAAATTTGACATGCAAGTTCGTAAAATACAGTCCTCTAATAAATTGTTTAGTTAGAAAAATTCTTAAATCCAAACTTACCATATAAAACTACGACAATAGCTTTTACATCGTCTGCCGACCTTTATAATCTCACATATTTATTTATTATAAAATAGTTTTTAAAAAAAAAGTTGAACCGAGTTCACAAAAAGGGCTCCAAAGCATAAAATAATTTTTAATTTTATATCTATTACGACATTTTAAAGTCAGTGCAAATCAAACCAACCAAACAACTACAACAAAAGTATTTAATCATTTCTTAATAGATATAATATATATAAAATTAAAATTATTTTATGTTTTTAGCGCTTTTTGTGAAGTCGGTTCAACTTTTTTTTTAAAAACTATTTTATTTTTCACTTTTCAGTGTCTTCTCTATAGAACGAAGAAAGAACCATCCAAATCTGTCAACGCTTTAAAAAATTAGGTTTAACCCACTACCCCACCTCCATCCAACTAAAATGTTATTTTTATGATATCAATCAAGGAACATACTCTACCGAACAGAAAAGTTATCATCGAAATCGGTCCACGCGTTACGAAGTTACTACCCCTACCCCTCCCCCACCCGAACCATAGGACCAGGTTATTCTTCTATTGGCAATGGGGGATCACACTCTATTCAACAGAGAAAGAACCATAGAAATCGGACAACGCGTTACAAAGTTAGGTTTCACCCACACCCCCCACCCCCACCCCACCCCCACCCAAACAAAATTTTTTTTGACATGGTACCAATCGGTGAACATACTCTACCCAACAAAAAAAGAATCATCAAAATTGGTCGACGCGTTACGACAGTCACGCGTGTGGGGGTGGGGGGTATAGGTGAAACCTAACTTTGTAACGCGTTGTCCGATTGACATGAAAAAAAATGAATAAATAAAAAAACAAATACACGTCGAACTTAGAACCTCTTTGTTTTTGGGAAGTAGGTTAAAAATAGCTTTAAAAACAACGGTCTTATGTGAATATTGCTCATTTATTTAAGATTTATCAACAGGTTGATTAAGACTGAACGTAAATTAACCAAAAATTTGGTAAAAAAACGTAACAAAAAAATTAATATAAAATAAAAAATTTTACAAAGCAACTGAAGTAGTGTCAAAAACGTTTAAATTTAACCTTCAAGCAATTTTTAGAAAGATCGAAATCAATGTTGTCAAAATGAGAATTAAAAAAAAGAGATATTTATGCGATTGGCTTGTATAAATCGTATTTGTGCTATGATGCGGAATTTTAAGAAAGTCTCGAATTCTAAAGGAGGGACTTAAAATCGATATATTAAAGGAAGACAGCAAGGCAAGGCAGACAATATTGCCTTGAAGACAACCAAAAGCGAAAACCGTTTTAGATATGTTACACTTAGATTCAAGAAATTCCAGTTTTACAAACTTAGAAAGTCACTCCAAACGAAGCCCACGAAGTGCGACGCGAACAAAGCGGCGGTGTACTGCCTCTACTCGGTCTATATAGTCATGATAAAATGGTGACCACACACAGCAAGCATGCTCCAGAAATGGCCTAACAAAGATGAAATAAAAGAGCTATCAAATTCCCTAACCCATATTTTAATAAAATCTATTGTTGCATTTGCCTTAATAACTATCTCATCAATGTGGTCGTCAAATATAAAACGGCAGATCAGTCAGACTCCTAGGTTCATGGTCTTATTAATTTTTTCCAGTACATAATCATTCATGGGGTAGCGAAACGGAAGAGGGTTTTTTTACGAATTAACGAAATAGTAGTGCATTTACTAATAATAAGGGGGAGATATTTCATAGAACCATTTCCAGCACGTTCTTGACTCGTTGTATTTCTGCGACACTTCTTTCTTCATTCGTTTCTATTGATTAGTTTTTCACCACTTTCGTGATCGACTTTCTCTCGAAACACCTCTATCGCATCGTGTATCTTTACTTGAGCTCTACTCCTCTAAGAAGGGATCATGCATTTTCCTACTATATATGTACAATAACTCTGTAGATGGCCTTCTTTACCGCAGAACGAGCATCTATACTGCTGACGGGGAACTGTAACTACAATGTTCTTGTCGGCGCCTCTCTTCAATCCAAATTCTTCTCGTTACCTTTTTTGCAGTTGCTACAGCCAGTCTTCTTAATGAAATATAAGAGTTGATTTCTTTTGCTTCCAGCAATCTCGACGGGGATGACTCTCCTGGCTGTATGACCAGCTTGTAAAACGACTTCGCTTTTCAGATACATTGACTCGGCAACAGGGTAGGAATTCTCAGCCAAATGGTTGCCTCCAGACAACTAAACCGTTTCAATAAATAAAGCGCATGCCCAAAAAATGTTGTGGCAACAGAAAAATATTTCATAGCAACGAAAAAATGTGTCAAGTTTGTGCGCATGATCTGTAATTCTCCCATGCCGTTCCCCAGAACTTGCATCTAAATCCTCAGTCGCCTATTTGGAAGCTGGCGTGTGATTTTGACACTTCATAGCGCTTGGACTGCCATGAGTAAAAATATTGTAAAACGGTTGGCATTCCCCTTCAACCGATTGAACACACACTTGTTAAATTTAACATCTACACATTTTTACAGTTTTGCGTACTTACAAGGCAACTAATTTGTCTGAAAGCAACCAATTAAGTGAGAATTCCTACCCTGGTGTCTTCTATTTCGGATACCTCCTTCAGACGATCGACGTTTTCTAAGGCCAATTTTTCTGCCTAGTAAGCCAGGGCGTGAGCCATAATTTCAGCGTTGGTGTTCTTAAGCAAGCTACACCGCTTGCTGCAGGTCACGATCTACAAGTCAATTGAAAAGCTCTTCCCATAAAACCGCGTTTACATAATCCTGACTAAAACTGGGAAAGGCCAAATGTGTCAACCTTTCTACATCTGCACATAACTGCTGCAACGTCTCTCCAGGCTTCTGCGCCCCACTCCGTAACTACCGGCGGTAGACCTCTTGCAAGTGTTGGTTACCATATCCCAATTCAAAAGCTTCTATATGCTTCTATACCATTGCTCCGCCGGGATAGTCTGTTACAAATCTGCTACTCCGTCTCTAAATGCCAAGAATAGACCTGTAGCTTTTTCCTCACCAGTCTATAAATTCCAAGGCGTTTGACCGTCAAATATTGGAGGATAATATCTTTTATTCACAGTCAAGTCTGTAGACAAATTCACTGAATGCCGTTTCCTCATTGGAAGATCTTATTTCAAAATAGCGCTTCATGGCACCGAGACTCTCGGTCCGGGCCTCGTCAAGGTAAAGACGATCTTGCTCTCATCGCAATCTCGCCGAGATAAAAGTTAATCTTGGTCCGGTCTCGATCTCAAGTGATATAATATATCTGTATAATATGCATTTTCTTCTTACTCCCCTGACCCTGAACAAGGAAACAAAGGCTGTTCTTTGCTATTGCGGATAAAACGCAAATATCTGTAAATTTATATGACCCATAAATCATATAATTCACAATTTTCAGAGCGACATAAGAATTGAAGCAACTTAAAATAATATCCACAATAAAATGATAAAAACGAAAAGCTCGTCCACTCTTGTCCCCACAATTTCGCTCTCGTAATCGCGCTGTTACCAATGAATGATAATGGTCTCGCTGCCGGCTTCGGTCTTGTGTCGAGACCGGTTCCGGCAGCGAGAAATATCTCGAGCATCGTGAAGCCCTATTTTAAACATTAAAGCATTGAAAATATCTGTCATGCTTAAAGTGGTTTCCGCTTCTTCTAGCTCGGCTTCAAAAACAAAAGTCTATGGATCCTTTCATTCGTCTCCCATGGCTTCTTGTCGTAACGCTTCCAGGGAACATTTATTTCCACTTATCCAACGTTTACTTAATTTATCTTTTAAGTCTTGAAAACTCAATTTCCGACCCGTATTAAGATGGGCTGCACTATTACACTTCAACGACACATTTTTTAAATTCATTTTGTAGTCCTTCTTAATTAATACTACTTCTGACACCAATTGTAACGGAACTTGGGCTCTAAGGGCTCGACGGATTAGTTAAGAGACTTATTTTCAACCACAATTTCCTAAGCAATAATTCTTCATAAAATAACGTTTAACTTATCACTTCAATGGTTAAATCAGAACTAACTCTTCACAGTATCAATCGCATGTATTCTGGGTCTCAATTACGACTAAATTGACACTGCCCTATTTATACTACTCAACTTAATTCTAGAAAATGTCGTCACTTAGTTCTAGATCTTTTCATTACACATTTCGCCTCAATAATTCACCACAAGATCGAGTCATGCTTGGCTTCCTACAGACTTGTGCATTACAAATTTATTACTTCCGTTTTCATGGCCACCTTCGTGCACGTTATCATACTAAACTATATTGAGTTTCCTTTTCTGGTTCATCTCGCCCAAAATATCAGATGAAAATTCCTGCGCTTTTGTTGTCTTAAACCTACATATATATTTTTTTTTATATCTCCGGTGATCCCGTATTAATACATCCTTAATCGAAGAAGGCCCCTTCAGGAGTAAGTCGTTTAAAGATGTGTGGACTACTTGTGCACTATATTTCTCAATTAGAATTTTAGAAAGTTGAATACATATACTGATTATTTTACTACATTTTTCAGGTGGCTTGCTTCAACACAGTTTCAAACACACCACGCTAGAAGAGCTTTTCCCTGCTTCGACGAGCCTAAATATAAGGCTACGTTTGATATAAAAATAAATCGCCACGAAAACCTTAAGTCGGTTAGTAACACTGCACCTATTGGTTTGATTAAATCAAGGTAATTTGAATTATTTTCATAATATAAATACAATTTTAATAAATAATCCTTTCAATCACAGCAAGGGCCGCGTTACAGATGCATTTAAAACCACCCCAAGAATGTCAACTTATCTTATAGCTTTCTTAGTATCTGATTTTGAGCAGCGTTCTAATGATGAAGGCCGAAATTTTACCGTTCTAGCTAGACCTGATGCTTTTGATCAAACTGAATACAGTTTTGATATTGGCAAAAAAATTTTAGGAAAATTTGACGAATACCTTGGAAAGAAATACGAAGAACTTGGAAATGATAAAATGGATATGGCAGCTATTCCGGATTTTAGCGCAGGCGCGATGGAAAATTGGGGTCTGCTAACGTACAGAGAAAAAGGATTACTTTACGACCTCAAAACAACTACACTGAATAATCAACAAAGCATAGCGGCTGTAATTGCTCACGAACAAGCACATATGTGGTTCGGAGATTACATTACATGCGAATGGTGGAGCTACACTTGGTTAAATGAAGGATTTGCTCGTTACTTTCAATACTTTATGTTGCATGAAGTACGTTTATCTTATGCTTAAAATTGAAACGTATTTATATTATGTTTTTAATTTCAGATTCAGCCAGAATGGGAGCTTACTAAACAATTTGTAGTTGATCAAGTTCATACTGCTTTTGTAACGGACTCTCTTGATGGAACCCACCCAATGACAAATATGGATGTAGAAACTACAGACGATTTACCTCTGATGTTCGCAACTATTTCTTACAATAAGGGAGCCTCAGTTATTAGAATGTTTAGTCATGTTCTAGGACTTGAAAACTTCAAATCGGCTTTACAATCGTATATGAAAAATAAGTAAGTATTAGATTATGTTTATGTCTATCTTGACTCAAAACTGCCATAAAGTTTCGCAAACATATCGTAATCTATGCACGTGTTGCTGATCATTCGCTACATTTTTTTACTTTTTCTTTATTTTTTCATAGTTATAATTTTTAGAATTTTAGATAATTTTTACACTAGTCTTTAAGTATCTAAAAAATTAGCTAGAAGTCCTACTAAGGTCAATATTGTTTACTCATTTAAAGCTTTAAAGTTTACTAGCGTTGTATGTTTTATTTTATGACAATGGCAAAGATCAGGAGATGGCCTATAATGCTAAAGAACAACCTTTGCAGGAAAGCAATTAAGGATAAGGTAAATGGGTTAAGAACTAAAGGAGGTGAACTCGTACGTGTCAGGCTCATAAGACAAGAGAAAAACACAAATGGTACACTGTTTTATATTAGGGTTGTTCTGATTAGGAATGGATCCTGAAATTTGACGGGACAAAAAAATTTTAAGTGGAGAGTATAGGGGTGGGAGCGACTTAAAGTTATTTTATCTTGTTGTGATATGTCTACAGGGAATCAGACTAGTAATTACATTAGAACTACAGCCGTGGAAATGGCGATAGAAGAGTGAGAGAATAGAAGTGTGAGAGCCGATCGATATTCCGTCTATGCTGCAGAGAGTCAATGCTCTCAGAGGTAGTGGAGTCGCCAATAACTTTTATAGCCTTTCTCTGAATTTTCTCTAATGCGGACAAAGCAGTATGCCCGGACCCTGCCTGTTACCGGATTTTTCAATACCAACGATGTTTAGCGAGGGCGAAGTGGTAACAATCACTTTGGCGACGATTTAGGGTTGGGGCTGCGCGGTTTTTTTTTCTAGGACGATATACTGGATTTAGTTATGGATGTATTTAAAGCTAGACGATTTCCTCTGTCCCTTGCGAGATTTGTAGTATTTGTATTGTTTAATGATCTAAACATGGCTTTTTAATTCATTGCTGTAGAGTTCCTGCCTCACCCTTTGCGAAATCGAGGGTGCTTTCATCGGCAAAACTATAAACAGCACTGAAAGTAAGAGATAAAATGTCATTATGAAAAGGAAAAAACTAAGTTAGTGAAGAAACTGAGCTCTGATATACTTTCCACATTTAAACGCCTATCCGAACTTACCGGGAACTCATCTTACATGAGGTTGGTGTTTCGTAGGGAAGGTAAAATGGGCTATATAATCATACATACCTACATATATATGTATAGGATGTACAAGTTAGTGGCTTTGGCTTGTTTCATTGCCATAGAGGGAGATTATGTGTTGGTTGAGGGTTGAGGGTTGAGGGAGAAGAGTGTATATCAAGAAGTAATTAGCTGGATCGAGTCTATGTTGGAAAACCGAATCATTAAAACGAATTTTAGTGATTGATGATTCACTAGACGTCCTGTCGTATAAGGGTCTCTACATTACCCGCTGTTAAAATGACCTATCGATAGTAGTCAGAGGTAAGTTTGACGAAAGTCTGGGCTATTTAATTCAAAAAGCAACACAAGCAACCTCATGAGCTAGACAGAAATTAAGGAAGATTTATAGTTAGCACCAGGTTCAACATTAAGAATTAGTCCAAATTTCTTGGTGTGCTGAAGACAAAGCACTAACAGCTTACTGGACGTGTAGAATGGCAATTGAGAAAGTATGGGGATTATCATAATACGGGGTTATATATGTAACAATTGTATAGTCAGACTGTTTATAACACATAGTGTGGTAGTTTGATGGAAAACAATGGAGTGGGAGGGGGGGGACTAATGGGGGGGGGGACCAGGTGCGAAACATGTGTTGTATACGCGTCACAGAAACATGTGGGTTGACACCGACGAGCGCCGTCGGAATTACATTAAACATCATGCCACTGAAATTTCGTGTGAAATGTGTGGCACTCAACTTGGCTACACGTTTACGCATGAATAAAGTGTGGAAGATTATATACAACTCACGAACTCACCCAGCATGAAAAGATTTTGCAAATCTGTTATCTAGGGACGATTGAAAGAGCATTCGAGGAAGAAGATTGCTGTGGTTTCCAGAGGCTTCGGTGGAGTAAGCGATAACGAGCTGGCATAGCAATCTGAAGGTTATATGTTCGAATCCCACCGACGGCGACCCTTAGTTGTTTTCTGCTGACAACAGATTACGATAAAAAGGCCATGAGGGTTGCAATTTTAGGTACAGTTGCAATCGTAGCCTCGAATCAAGTGAAGTTTTTCTCCCGCCCCATGCCCCACAAGGGGTTACGGGAACTATAGAATATGAAGTTCTATGTTGAGCAATGTATCAACAATAACGCTATCCAAGAAAATAAAATAGCAATTCACACAGGTGGCTAAAAAAAATTTGTGTGAATGTGAATGTTTTGGAGTGTTATGCGAGGAACTAAAACTGGCGGTATGGCATGGCGTAAATTACGCCTCCTCTGTTCATCAGTGTGAAATCAAAGTGATACAAATAAGAGCGAGGAGGGTAGTGGAACGAGGGTTGAGCTTCCCAAAATGGCAATATGTACGAATAGGCGCCAACCAAATCACTAAGAAACACCGTAGTAAAAGCCAAAACGTTAGAGTGATGCAAACAGACCCTTGCAGAACTAGGGCGACAAAATGAGGTCACGTTAGTATACGGGCCGGGGCCAAAAGTCAAAAAAAGAATTTCTAGAATAGACTACGAAGAACCATAAAGAGAGGTGAAAAGGATCCGTAAAAGCTAACCATACTAAAGCGTTCTTGAGAACTCTCAATGCATCTGAATCAGAAAAAGTGCAAGATTGAATAAGACCCAACTGAAAACCTATGCTAGCCTAGGGCATGTACAGTTAATGGATTATGCCAGTAGAATAGGGATAGCGGGCTACAGGCTATCCAGAGGTTGCGGGGAGAAGTCGTGACGGTTTATGGTTCCCGCGTTCGAGACCAGGTCTCCCCGTGGGTTTTCAAAATTGAATTAAAAAATGCATTCCGTCTCTGGGCTATTCAGCTCGTAGCAATACAAAAACAAGACATTTAGGTCCTCACTCTCCTGCTGATTTCTAGAATAGACTACGAAGAACCATAAAGAGAGGTGAAAAGGATACGTAACAGCTAACCATACTAAAGCGTTCTTGAGAACTCTCAATGCATCTGAATCAGAAAAAGTGCAAGATTGAATAAGACCCAACTGAAAACCTATGCTAGCCTAGGGCATGTACAGTTAATGGATTTTGCCAGTAGAATAGGGATAGCGGGCTACAGGCTATCCAGAGGTTGCGGGGAGAAGTCGTGACGGTTTATGGTTCCCGCGTTCGAGACCAGGTCTCCCCGTGGGTTTTCAAAATTGAATTAAAAAATGCATTCCGTCTCTGGGCTGTTCAGCTCATAGCAATACAAAAACAAGACATTTAGGTCCTCACTCTCCTGCTAGGAGAGGCCTACAGTTCTAGGCCTACCGGCAACTTTCTAATTATTTATTTAAAAATTATTTGTAGATGAGCATTACAATTCTTAGAGGTTCGAAATTCTAATATTATATAATTAAGATAATTAATACTGGTATTATCAAGTTGACTGACATTAAAATAATTCCAATTTCAGTCACCAAACAACAGCTGTTCCAGAAACGCTTTTTAAAGAATTGAGAGCTAAATCGTCTGGCGACGCTGCTGAGCTGGAACAGTTCTTCAAGGATTTTACAGAACAAGTTGGGTATCCTCTTATAACAGTTAAAATAAGTGAAGATGGGAAAAAATTAACGGCTAGTCAGAAACGATTTCTGTTGAACGAACAGGATGGCTCTGATGCAACTTTGACTTACACAACTCCATTTACTTTTACTACTGACAAGGATTTAGATTTCACCAACACAAAGCCAACAAGATTTTTGAAAAAATCCGAGAAGGAAGTTTCCATCCCAATAGAAGAAAAGGTTGGTTTCGTAATTGCAAACATCCAGCAAACTGGATTCTACCGAGTTAATTATGATGAAGCGACATGGCACAAAATCCACAAGTTCTTGGATAGTGCTAATTTTGAAAAGATAGACGAAATCAATCGAGCGCAAATTATTGATGATCTTTTCAACTTAGGGCGAGCCAATATTTTGAAATATGATTTAGTTTTTAACATTTTGGAATACCTTACGCGCGAAACTAGTTACATACCTTGGACTGCTGCATTTAATGGCTATTTAAATATCGCAACAAGGCTTGGAACAGATAAGTTAGATCTCTTTGGTAAACATATGTTGAGACTAATCGGAAAAGTGTACGAGAAGCTTGGATTCACTGAGAAGTCAGATGAATCCAGGTTGGACAAATACAACCGCGCCAAGGTCCTTAATTGGGCATGCCAATATGGAAACAAAGACTGCAGATCCAAAGCAACGGAGTACTTTAAAGAACTTTCTGAAAAACATACTGCCGTTCCCGTAAATATTCGCCAACCAGTATATTGTGCAGCTATTCGGGAAGGAGGTAGTTTCGAGTTTGATTTCTTCTGGAGCAAATATTTAAGTGAAAATGTCGCAACGGAACAAGTTTTGATTTTGAATGCTTTGGGCTGTGCAAAATCTAAGGACAGCGTTGAAAAGTATTTGAAATATATTCTTTCAGACGCTATCCGACGGCAAGACAAATCGGCAACTTTGAGTTCCCTTTATAGTCAGAATCCAGAAAATGTTCAAGTTGTCTTTGATTATGTTTTAAAAAATTACAAAGATTTCAAAAACTCGTAAGTATCATATTTCTTTGCAGCACGTATTTAAACTAAAATACTATTTTAATAGATTTGGAGGCATCTCAGAAGTTGCAACAATATTGTCTGGTATTTCATCACGATTTACAAAGGAAGAGCAAATCACAGCGCTTAAGGCTTTCGTTGCAGATAAAAAAGCCGAGTTGGGCGATTCCGTCAAGAGTTTAGAGAAAGCGCTGAAGAAAGCTGAAGATAACCTGAAATGGTCCTCTACAGTTTTGCCTCATATTATGGATATTGTCAAAGCCAAAAACAGTGGAAATTTTTTGAAACCAATTAACATACTTGTCGCTACGATATTTGCAGTATTTGCCATGAAATTGCTCAAGTGAAAGTACCTTCTAAATTAAATAAATTACATAATTAAATATTTTTTGTTACTTTTCATTTTGCCATTTTTTCCCATCTTTTCGATCCGAAATCAATTTCGAACTTTCAAAGACATATCTAAGGGCACGGTAGTGCCCACGCCAAGACTGGGCCTTACCTACCTTTTCTCGAAGCGTTTCGTCGTATTTTCGAAACCTTATAGCTTTGGTCTGGATTATACCGAAATTCTTAGAATAAGATGTAGAAACTTATGAAACTGAGACTTATGAAACACACTAAGTTTCATTTGTCCAGCTTTTATACTTTAGATTTTATTAATACCTGAAATACGTCGATTTCGATACTCATGATCATCAAAACCTCTAGGGTATTTCCTGAAGGCTTAGAAAGCTGTAATTTGATATGCAGGCTAGGATTAGCACACAAACAACAAATAAATTAAGAAATCTGTAAGTTTCATTTTCCAACCCCTCGAAAAGGGGTTCTGTATTATGTAACAATTTCTCATAAGATAATTTCAAAACTTCCAAAAACCCTAGAAAGCTGAAATTTGGTATGCAGACTAGGATCTGCACACAAACAACGAAAGTATTAACAAATCTATAACTTTCACCCTCCAACAGGAGTGCAGGTCTTTATATAAAATTTTTTCTGGGAAGGTACTTCCAAAAGTTCTAGAAAGTTGAAATTTATATCAAAGCTAGACATTATTAGTACATAAACAACTAAGAGGTAAGTGTGTTATGAAGAAAGGAGCTGTGGCTTGCAAGAAATACCTTCTTTACCCGACTACGCCAGAACGAAGGGCCGCCGGGGGGTGATTTTTCTTAAACTCGTCCAAGTGCCTAATCTATTGTTTCTATGAAAAGAATGTTTTGTTTTACTTGAAGTTACCAAAACAGTCTTTCGAGTGACGTAAAAATAATCTTTAATTCTTGATTTGAGTTTTCTGTTTGTTTTGCCTATATAGAACCCGGGACAAATTTTGCACTTGATTTTATATACTCCGCTTTTTAGGAGTTTATTAGTTTTGGTTTTGATTTTATTATTGACCAGCAGATTGTTTAATGTGTTGTTATTAAAGAAAGCTGGTTCAATATTATCATTTCTTAGGGAGATAATCATAGGCAAAACAAAAAGAAAACTCAAATCAAGAATTAAAGAACACATACAATATGCTACAAACCTCTAGTTTAGCCAAACACTTAAAGGACACTGGCCATAAAGTTGATGAAAATAATGTGGATTTACTGAGAGAAATTATTGAGATAAAAAAATTTAAATTTATGAGATAAAAAAAGCTGAGCAGGGTGGTTGTTCTTTGTGGAACGATTAAATAGATTTTAAAAATAAAAGTCCGTTTTTCTGTCCAACTCTATTTTAAACTTGGGCTTTTCAGTCGTTGCCCTGATGATGTCCTAACAAGACGAAACGCGTCGGCTCTCGATTGATTTATCAATAAAATCGATTAATAAAGATATAAATTTTGAAACTTAACAAGTGTTTTTAATATTTATACGAAAATGAATAGAAAAATGTTTCACCAAGTGCTTACAGAAAGATCAGTTAATTATTTAAAAAAACTAACAAGCATTTTTAAACCACAAGCGCGGAATTGTAAGGAAGGAGAAATTTAAAAAAATACTAGCACCAGACAGTCCATGGACCATGATTTACTTCAATTTCAGGTTTAATCAGAGATTTCTTGCTATTTCGGTTAATAAGTTAAAGTTAATTTATTTTGCTTTAAGTTATTATAAATAAAGCACAACAGGCAGATATAGTTGAATATAATGGATTTATAGCTAAGTACCGCCCTGATTTATCGGTTTTTGCCGATAATAAGCCAACAAGGAAAAGATGCAACGATAGAGAGTGGACTATGAAAAAACGAATAGCTGTGCACA
Organism: Leptarthrus brevirostris; assembly: GCA_964036015.1. Taxonomy (NCBI): domain Eukaryota; kingdom Metazoa; phylum Arthropoda; class Insecta; order Diptera; family Asilidae; genus Leptarthrus; species Leptarthrus brevirostris. The sequence goes on along the minus strand of OZ038371.1, from coordinate 137,995,779 downwards.
AGAAATACAGCCCGAATAAAATAGTTTTTAAAAAAAAGTTGAACCGACTTCACAAAAAGCGCTAAAAAGCATAAAATAATTTTTAATTTTATATCTATTACGACATTTTGAAGTCGGTGCAACTTTAACAAACCAAACAACTACAACAAAAGTATTTAATCGTCCTTCCTTTTCAACACTGAAACGTTCATGTAGAATTACGTAAATTTTCAATTGTGGTTCTGTAGTTGTTTTATTTGTTAAATTTGCACCGACTTCAAAATGTCGTAATAGATATAAAATTAAAAATTATTTTATGCTTTTTAGCGCTTTTTGTGAAGTCGGTTCAACTTTTTTTTAAAAAACTATTTTATTTTTCACTTTTTAGTGTCTTCGACTCTATACAATGAAAAGAACCACCCAAATCGGTCCAAGCGTTAAAAGTTAGTTATAACCCCCTGCCCCACCGCCATTCCACTAAACTTTTTTTCTCATGGTATCAATCAAGGAACATACTCTACTGAACAGAAAAGGAATCATCGAAATCGGTCCACGCATTACGAAGTTACTACCCCTCCCCCTCCCCCACCACCCCCATAGGACCAAATTATTCTCCGATTAGCAATGGGGGATCACACTATACAACAGCAAAAGAACCATCCAAACCGGTCCACGCGTTACAAAGTTAGGTTCCACCCCCCTTCTCCCACCCCAACCACACCAACAATTTTTTTTTCTCGTGGTATCAACCAGCGAGCATACTCTACCCAAAAGAAAAAGAAATATCCAAATCGGTCCACGCGTTACGAAGTTAGACCACTCCTCCCCTCGCCCAACCCCCCCACCATGGGCCAAATTATTCTTCTATTAGCAATGGGTGATCACACTATATACAACAGCAAAAGAACCATCGAAATCGGTCCACGTGTTAAAAAGTTAGGTTCCACCCCCCCCCCCCCCGCCCACCACAGCAACATTTGTTTTCTCGTAGTATCAACCAAGCATCATATTCTACCCAATAGAAAAAGAATTATCCAAATCGGTCCACGCGTTACGAAGTTAAACAACCCCTCTCCCCAACCCACACCTTTCACCATAGGACCAAATTATTCTCCTATTAGCAATGGGGGATCATACTCTATACAACAGAAAAAGAACCATCGAAATCGGACCACGCGTTACAAAGTTAGATTCCACCCCCACCCCCCACCCCCATCTCTCCAAAAAATTTTTCTACTGGTATCAACCGCGGAACATACTCTACCCAACAGAAAAAGAATTATCCAAATCAGTCCACTCGTTACAAAGTTAGCCTACCCCTCCCCCCACCCTAGGCCAAATTTTTTTCTCCTATTAGCAATGGGGGATCATACTCTGTACAACAAAAAAAGAACCATCCAAATCGGACCACGCGTTACAAAGTTAGGTTTCACCCCCACCCCCCACCACCACCATACCAAAAATTTTTTTGACATGGTACCAATCGGTGAATATACTCTACCCAACAGAAAAAGAATTATCCAAATCGGTCCACTCGTAACAAGGTTAGCCTACCCCTCCCCCCCTCCACCCACCCTAGGCCAAATTTTTTTCTCCTATTAGCAATGGGGGATCATACTCTGTACAACATAAAAAGAACCATCCAAATCGGACCACGCGTTACAAAGTTAGGTTTCACCCTCACCCCCCACCCCCACCCTACCAAAAATTTTTTTGACATGGTATCAATCGGTGAATATACTCTACCCAACAAAAAAAGAATGATCAAAATCGGCCAACGCGTTACGAAGTTATGCCCGGTCAGACATAAAAAAAAAAAAAAATTTAAAAAATAAAAAATACGCGTCGAACTTAGAACCTCTGTGTTTTTGGGAAGTCGGTTAAAAAAAAAAATACGCGTCGAACTTAGAACCTCTGTGTTTGGGAAGTCGGTTAAAAAATAAAAAGAACTAGAGCATCTTGCAAAAGGAAATGAAATCCCACCAAAAACATTTCATGTAAAGAAGGTTGCCAAGACTCACAAGCTCATACTGCTTTCACTGTTAAAAAGTTATCAGATCTTATGTTGAACCAATTCCCTAACTCTACAAGGCCTAACTATACAACCCCTAACTCTAAAGGTATGGCTTGGCCGTTTCATGGATCTAATGCATGACAAAACATTAAGGACCAGTGACTTAATTTCTTACCGCGAAACTGCCAACCCATACTTTTTGACCAAGATGTAGGGTTTTTAGACTTAGGGGTTGTATAGTTAGGCCTTGTAGAGTTAGGGGATTGGTTCCACATGAGATCTGATAACTTTTTAACAGTTTTAACTTGTTAGTCTTGGCAACCTTCTTTACATGAAATGTTTTTCGTGGGATTTTAAAATATTTCAGAAGAGACAACTACAATTTAAATTTTTGAATTTTTATACATATCTACTGTTAAAATTATGGATTCGTAGTTACGGTTCGAAAACTAAACATTCAAAGTTTCATTGTGCATATTTTTCTAAACATGCAAGAAATTAGATTTTTTTTTATATGATGTTGCCAAAGCTCAGCGGATGCCCTATGATGCTAAAGCACAGCCTTGGAAAGGAATTAAGGATGAGGGAAATGGGTTACGAGGTTGAGTGAAGGAGGTGTCGATGTACGCCCCGTTTGAAAGTTTCAGGCCCATAAGACGAGGGAAAAACAGAAGATGTGAAACTGTTCCACAAGATTCCCGAAATTTGACGGTACGTCCAAATTTTAACTGGAGAGTATAGGGGTGGGTGCGACTTCTAGATCTTGTATCGCGCGTTGTCATTGGGCTACAAGGAATCAGGCTAGCAATTTCGTTAGAACAATAGCCATGGAATTGGCGATAAAAGAGTGAGAGACAACCGACATTCCGTCGATGCTCCAGAGAGTCAAGTCCCTCAGAGATTGAGGAATCGCCAATAAGTTTAATTCCCTTACGCTGGACTTTGTCTAACCCAGACAATGCGGTGTGTCCTGCCCCTGCCCAAATATGGGAATTATATTCAAGTCTAGGCCTAATGTGGGACTTGTAGATCAGCTCTAAGTCAGGTGGGGTGAAATATTTCTTACATCTGGGTAGAAAACCCAAGCATTTCATCGCACTTTTGACGATTGCAAATATATGATCAGTCCAGCTAAGATTGCTGGATATTTCAATACCCAAGATGTTTAGGGAGGGTGAATTGGGTATATTCACTACGTCGACTTAAATGGGTTTTGGTGAATTGGACGTTTTTAAAGGACATTAAACAGCATTGAGTTTTGGATGCATTAAACGTAACACGATTTGCTCTGCCCCAAGCGAGAACCATAGAAATGTCGTTGTTTAATGATCCAAACATGCGTTTCCGATTGACTTCTGTAGAATTTCTACGTGAATTCATTACAGAATCAAATGAGTACGCGAAATCAAGGGTGATGTCGTCGGCGAAACTATGAGTAGGACTGAGAGTAAGGGATAAGAGATTATTAATAAAAAGAAGAAATAAGGCTGGTGAAAGAACTGAACCCTGAGGTACACCGGCATTTATTCCGTAGGAATCAGATGTAACTCCGTCAATTACTACACGGATTGAACGGCCTGACAAAAAACTCTCTATCCATTTAACGAGGGTAGGGTGCAGACCAAATGTTTGAAGTTTGGTCAAAAGGGCAGCCTGCCAGCGTTTGAAATATCAAGAGCGATGATTTCGGACTCACCAAAATTATGGAGACAATGATTCCAACGCTCCGTTAGAGCCGTTAGTAAGTCTCCGGTTGAGCGGCCAGCACCTAGCATGGTTTCAACCAAAAGGGAATTAGGGTAAGGCAAGTGAAGAAACTTGAATGTCTTGTTTTTGCATTGCTGCGAGCTAAACAACAGCCCAGAGACGGAGTGGATTATTTTAATTTCCTAATAAAAGCTCACTGGAAGACCTGGCCTCGAACCCAGGACCCCTGGCATGGTGGTCGTGCGGCTCAACGAATTGATCCAACTCCGTCTCCAGTTATCGTGTAATCAACATAATTAATTACAGCTTCTGCAGTAAGCGCGGATCAAATTAGGAATATTTGAAACTAAACTTGATTTGGGTAATGTGCAGGCAAGTTTAATTAGTGCGTAAAAATTTTACATATACTGACTATTTTTCTACAAACTTGCCGCCATTTTGTTAAAAAAGGCAAAATTAGAAGCGTCATTGTGTTGTTTTTTCAGTCACCCTCTAAGGATACGAACTAAATTATTGAATTTTTATTACGTTATTTACACTTAATGGTGTCTTTCCAACTGTTCGTTCCATTTTGTTGTCTTTACGGATGCATTAAGGGCCACCTTGACGATGAAATAAATTTGCGGAAAACGGACTTTGCGCAAATTTATTTGATAGTTAAGAGCATCATTTGATATTTATGCAATCATTTGAAACATATTTACGAACATTTTTGGAAAATTATTTGAAGCATTTTTCTTTGAAAGTTAAGCGCAATATTTGCGCAAATATCCTAAGTTAGTTGAAATCTAGAAGTCATGGAGTTAACATCCAACGAGCGCAAATTTTTACGAGAATTTATCGTAATGTATAGAAGTTTCCCGGAATTGTGGAAAGTGTAATCGAAAGAGTATATGGACCGCGATAAAAAAATGTCGCATAGAAATCAGGATGTGGAGCCGATGATGTTTACGAACCCAGTACCATAAATTAGATTTGGATTGAAGATTTATTATTTATAGGAGACGAGGGGATCATTTCAACAGGACTAATGACGATACAAAGTAATATCAGTGAGGTAAGTAAAAGATTTCATGTTTGTATTGACAATGCTCATTTATTTATTTCGTCAAAATTGGTTTCACTTTAATCAAATAACAAAATTATTTGCGCTGATAATTGGCATTATTCAAGTAGCTACAAAATGTTTCTATTATTATTTTACTGCTATTAGAAGATTTTCTCGCGCGGCACGGCTGAAGACCAATAAATTGGTGAGCATTTTCAACATTAAATGATTCTTCGTAATAATTTGTGCGCGTATGTCTCTTGATTAAAAAATTATGTAAGTAGTAGCAAGCTAAAACTACTGTGTTTACTTTTTCTGGGGTAAGTTTAATTGGTGAACCAAACACTTGGAATCTAGCAGCGAGTATTCCAAAAACATTTTCAACCATTCGTCTTGCGGTATCTGTTAAAGAATGCAAATTATTAGTTCTTCTATTTTCAATTTAAATAATAGGGGAAGACCGGGTAATGGGAGTCAGCGGGCAATGGTAGTCACACAAAAATTTACAAAACTATACATCCGAGAGTCGCGTAAACGACCTCTTTGCCTCACTCTGTGCTCTCCAACACTGTTGCGAATGGCTCGTGCCAGTAGCCACCGCGCATGACGGAGTGACAGTCGTGTTTTGTTTTTACGCCCCGTTGAAGTAAATATTCTTCAAAATAAAATAAGCGGTAAGTGTCGAAATTCATAATGTACATATATAAGACTTTTATGTGCATTTCGTCTGACATTCAGAATAGTGATGTGCAACTTATATTGTGATAATAATTTCTATTTTTTTTTTTTTGACTTTTTTATCATTAATGTAGTTGTGGGCAATGAGAATCAAGTGACTCCCATTGCCCGCAAAGTGATTTATATCAATATTTTTTTTCTAGATGCCGAAAGTACGAGTCAGAATTACTGGAAAGGCTACCTGGTCTTCTGATAGTCTAAAAAAGGCTGTAGAGCTTATTGAACAACAAGGTTATTCCATACGAAAAGCAGCTAAAGTTGTGGACATTCCATTTTCAAGTCTACAAAAGAGATATAAAAAAAAATCTAACTTGGGACCACGACTTGGACGACGTACTATCTTCAGTTCCAAAGTAGAAGACGATATAGCAAATTTGGTCAAAAAGATGGCCAATATTTTCTATGGATGTACCGCTATACAGATAAGAAAAGTGGCATTCGAATATGCTGAAACTTTAAATTTGAAGCACAACTTCAACAAGTCTTCAAGAATGGCTGGACGTGATTGGTTGAATGCATTTATGATGAGAAATAATATTTCTGTTAGGAAGCCAGAAGCAACAAGCATAAACAGAATCACAGCTTTCAATAAAACGGAGGTGCAGTTGTTCTATAAGCTGCTAGGAGAACTGATGGAAAAGTATAAATTTGTTCCAAAAAACATCTATAATTGCGATGAAACAGGGATTTCAACTGTACAAACCCCAGGAAAAATACTAGCTACAAAAGGGCAGAAGAGATTGGGATCCATCACAAGTTGGGAGAGAGGAAAAAACATAACCTTAATGGTTGCAATGAGCTCTGCTGGCGGCTTCGTTCCACCAATGTTTATATTCCCTAGGAAGAGGTTGTCTACATTACTAGAGAAGGATGGCCCAACAGGAGCTCTTTACAAATGCTCGGAAAATGGTTGGATCAATGAGAATCTTTTTCTTGAATGGCTTTTACACTTTAACCAGCACGCTAAGCCGTCTGCGGATGAACCCGTACTGTTGATACTAGATAACCACGCTAGTCACATTTCACTTTCCATCTACGAATATTGCAAGCACAACCATATCCATATGCTCTCTTTGCCACCACACACGTCTCATAGAATGCAGCCACTGGATGTTTCTTTCTTTGGGCCACTAAAAACAGCTTACAAAAAAGAATGTGACTTATTTATGAAGAGCCATCTCGCAGAAAAGATAACCCCTTACGACGTAGCAGCATTGGTGAGGAAAGCATTTAATAATGTTGCATCTATTAGCAAAGGAGAATCTGGATTTAGAGCAACTGGTATTTTTCCAATAAATCCCGAAGTGTTTTCAGAAGAAGACTTTGTTGCCGCTGAAATTCTCCAATCTGAGTCTATTGCAGTTCAAGCTGCTGCTACTAATGCAGTACAAGATATAAGATTGATTCCTAGCACATCGAAGCAAGTAGACCCATCAGTTCCTGGCACATCAAAACAAGTGAATCCATCATTTCCTTAACCAGATATTGTATCAACACTTCAAACCAAAGATATATCAGATAAGGTGTCTACAATTCAAAATTTCATTAAGTTGCCAGAGAAAGCATCTATCCTCAATACAAAACAGGGCCGAAAGAAGCAGCATGCTACAGTTTTAACTTCAACGGCAATCAAAGAAGACTTGGTAGAAAAAGAAAATAAGAAAATTAGAAAGTCTCAACAAGACGAAGGAAAAGGGAAAGAAAAAAAGAAAATGAAAAATAAGTGCCAATAAAAGAACACTAACGTGCAGAAGAAGAGCCCTGAAAGAGCAAATAAGCAAGTTCTCCAGGAATCAACGGATTCTTTGGTATCAGGCGTAAATACTAATCAGTTAAGTCACGATGATGTAGATAACGACGCAGAAAATATATGTCTAATATGCAGCGAATTCGGAAAAAACAACGAGATGTGGTACAGATGTACTTCATGTGGACAGTGGGCTCACGCGGACTGCACTGGGTGGGATTCTGCCAAAGGTTTTGTCTGCGATATGTGTTAAATTTTGTTTGACTCTGATTACCCACAGGGTGACCACCATTGCCCCCACCTTTGTGCAATGGGGGTCAAATTAGTTTTTTTTAAACTGGCATTATTTTCAAAGTTGATTGCCAAAATGAATAAAGGTGATCTGAACTAATAGCTGAATAAGTAAATTTTGTTAACTAGGTGGATGCAATAAAGATTTTATTTGAAAATAAGCTTTTATTTGAATTCTCGCTTAAGTGACTCCCATTACCCTCTTTTACCCTATTCGGATAGTTAGGTAGCTTTTACCACAAATATTTCTTTTTAATTCTTTTATAGGATTATACAGATGGTGGTAATGAACCGAAAAGAAAGAAATCTAAGGAAAAATCTGACATGGAACGTCAAAATGAGCTCCTGGATGCCGCCTGTACATATTTGGGAAGAAAACCTAACGACGAAGAGATCTTGGCCAGAGATTGGGCTTCAGAACTTAGCAGGGTATCACCACAAAAAGGCGATAAACGATATTTTATTTGTAGCACAACTTGGAACATTGCATAGGAACTCTGTGAAGATCAATGAGGACATATATTCTCCGTTCACGGTTCATTCTCCTATCCAATCTTCGTCACGAGTATCTATTTATTATACAAATTTTAGAAAATATAGTTTTTCCATCAAAGATCACAGTTCTCGACCTCCATTGCTACCAGTCCTCATTCCTCCTTCCATTGCTACCAGTCCTCATATGGAACAAAATCATAAGAACCAAATTTTAATTTCAGTTAAAGCAAATGAACATGAGAACTTTTCACAAGATCAGAGTGATAATAGCCAACTATTTGGTAAAAAAACTAATATTAGTAGCGGTCATATTATCCGAAATTTAATGGATAAATAGAACTTATTATGAAAAGTAAAGAAGTTTCTTCACTTACTTTGATTAGATCCTTTAAAAATTTACAAATTGCTTCACATGTCTCCATTATTATAGTACTTACTGTTTGTGGTGCGATTGCGGTCATAAATTATAAATCATCGAAAGAGTTTCCCGTTGCCAAGTATCGAAGTGTTGGTGATAACCTTTGAGTTATAGGAATCGCTTCGCGCATAACAGTGTTCTTTTTGATTATTAAAGGTGAAACCAAACTGCATAACTCCTGGAAAGTTGAATCATCCATACGAAGAAAATTTTTATAATCAAGCGGTTCGCTGCTTTTCAATGAATGCCAAAATAATTACCACACATGCCTTTTCTTTAAAATCTGTCATTTCATTCAGTGTCTTCGCCACGAGAGATCGACCTAAACTAATATTTGCGCAAACATAAAAGAGTATACATAAAAAATGAACTAACAAAAAACTTTAAATTTATTTAATCGTCTAGGGTACCTTTAAAGGGTTCCGCGGTTCGGAAGTCCCGTAGTCTTTAGTGACCCCAAACTCATCTCCTCGTCTGTATATCTATCCAGTTGTTCCGTCGCTCTTGAGAGATGAGACCCCGCGCTTTGTCAACCCCGCAGTATTTTGTGACTCCAAACTCATGCTGTTGTCATTTCTGTGAGCATATTTAGTTACATGTAATTCGTTATTTTTGTCAAATGACAACTTTAAGCATGTCATGCATGCTAATACATTCCCTTATCTGCGCTTGAAGAATACTGTGCCAAATTGCGCGAAACACATTTGTCAACAGATACAAATTTTGGAGTATCAGATATTCCTGTCGAAATCGACGTCTAATGACATCCCATATGTGCTAAATTGGGTTTATATCCGGGATTATTACTAGATGGTGAGACTTCTGAGCCGCCGACGACTAGGAAGAACTACAGGAAGTATAAAATGTCTTGTAATGGTTATTATTGATGATACCATTGAAAATTACACGAGAGGTGTTCGTGAATAGCGAGTGATTCCATCATATACTGATTCGCAATTAAATGCAACAACTTGCTTGTTAACAATAACAACACGACGACTCCAGACTTGCTAGTGCTTAAGCTGTCTTTAAAAGTACGTTGTTGCATTATCTGAAATCTGAGGAGCAGTTTCCTGAAGGTAAAAATGCATTACCAAAACAGAACTGAACGCGAAGATCGTACCAGATTTATCTGTATTTGGGTGGGAAAACTCTTCGGGACGAACTGTTCTAAGAGAAGGGTAGCGCAACATATACGAAGCCACGAAAAGCGAAATAATGAGCAAGCCCCAGGTGGCCAGAAATCAAGGCAAGGATATGTCAAAAATAGAAAGTCAATTAAGACTCCACTATCTGGTGAATAACTGTGGTAAAAATGTATAACGGAAACATCTAGAACTAAGTGACTGAAGTTTCTAGAACTAAGCTGAAGAGTTTAAATATGGCTGAGTAGCAGCCTGGCTAGTTTAAGTCGTTATTTAGACTACGAAGTGTTTATATGTAATACTGTGAATAGTTAGTTTTGTTAGTTAATGTGAAACGTTATATTGTAAAGGAAATTGTGAAACGAACTAATCAGTGATTCACTTCAATTGTGAAAATTTGTGATTAGAAACAAGTGTCTTAATTAATCTGTCGAGCCTGAAGAGCCCCAACTACGTTACAATTGGTATCAGAAGTGGGATTAATTAAAAAAGACTAAAAAGTGAACTTAGAAAAAAAGTGTGGTTGTGAAATTGAAGTTAAATAGTGCAGTCAATCTGAATATGGCATATTGAAGGATGTACGTGTTTAATACTTGGAGGGGGAATTAAGTAAACATTCCCTTCCTACGATTGGCAATAAATGTTCGCTAGAAGCTATGGAACACGAATGAAAGGACCCAGAGAATTTTGCTTTTGAAGACGAGCTAGAAGAAGAAGGAGAAACTACTTTAAGCAGATCTTCTCAATGCACTGATGTGTGAGGTAAAATCTTCCAAAGATCAGTTAAAGCCATCAATTGATGATTAGAAAACATCATCAGCCGAGTTGAAGTCATCGATGGAAGGATCCGTAAATAAGTTGAAGGTATCCATGGAAGAACAGAAAATATCATCAGCTCATGAATCGATTTTTATGACAATGTCTTTGATGTATAGGGTATGTTGCCCCATTGGTAGCATGTCAAAAAGTTTATAATGAATTGGGGTTGGTGGAGGAGTCGAGCTTAACTTGTATCTCGTGAACCAATTTGGATGATTCGTTCGTTTATTGATGAATAGAGTATCTGGCTTCATTTGTGTCATGCCAAAAATTATGGCTTAGGATGAGAGTGAAAAAAGTGGCCGCACCTACCTTTCTAAGGCGTAAATCGATTTTCACGATTGTGATTCTGTTGTACAGAATGTTTTTCCTGGTAATTAATAAAAAAATTTGCACATAGGCTGACTCCAGGAAGGGTAGGGAGTAGTACCCTTACTTCGAAAAGCGTGCCCTAACTTTAATGATTCTTACTTGTTGTAAAAAGCTTGCTGGCATATTAGCGCCTTGCTAGGAATTTTGTTTCTAAGGTGGAAAATGTGGAATATTCTTCAAATATTGGGAAATATATACCGGTCTATTTTATGTTTTATTAAGTCAAGGACACAATTGCCTATTATAGAAGTCTTAAGAAGAGACCCAACTTTAAAATTTTCAACAAATATTTTTTCCCTCATTTTCTGATTCTTTAGGATAACTGAAATATTGCTAGGAAATCCATTTTGTGATATATAAATTCGTTACGAAGTTCCAGCGAGAAATATGCGCACCTAGGTACGGACGAAGCTCCCAAGAATTTCGTAATAATAGTAAAAATAAGCTCCTCATCAAAAAGACCCATATTTTTGGTTCGTTCTTCAGAAAAATATATATTTATGTTTCCCTCTTTTCGTTGCTCGTGGTTGGATCCCCCGTTAAGATATATATCCATTCTAGTCATACAAGCGGAATGGTGTGCTTAGATATACATACATCGTAGATCGGTAGCATATATAAACATCTTAATAACAGCTGTTTAAACCGAGAAACATGTTGTTATGCGTTGTATTATGTTATTGTATTATGGGCTAAGTAATAGGAAGGGATTTCATATACTTCTTAGGTAAAAAGTATGTCGAGATAATGTGTCACAGAAAACTATAACAAAAGAGTAGGTTAAGTCATAAATAACTTTTGCAAGAGCTGCAAAGATCTAAAGAATCTGTCCTGGCGACAAAAATGAATAGAATACTTGGTAGTCACTTACTTTCGCGTTTAGTGGAACTACAGAGCATAACGCAACGGTCTGTCCAAGGATTGCTTTAGAAAAACGAATGACTCTAAAGGAGCAGAGGATAGATTTCCATGAGTCCACAGGGCACAATGGACATATCTGGTGGCTAATTAACGCTGTCCCAAAGGTGTTTTGAAAGCATCTTTCTAACCTACTGATTTTCTATACTGGTTGCAAATTCCTTATCAGAGATGGCCATTTTTTATTCGAATAAAGATAAAAGCTCAAATAAATTGAAAAATCGAATAATAATTTATAAAAAATTATTCGTTATTTGGAAGATTATTCGCAAATAATTATTTTTTATTTGGTGCTTTTTATTTGTATTTTAAATAATTATTTGTTATTCGATCGTGCCTTATTCGATAACAAAAATTTATTCGTTATTTGATGACTTATTCGCAAATAATTATCTGTTATTTGGTGCTTTTTATTCGAATTTATAGAATACTTATTTGTTTTATGGTATCATTTACTACAATCTTTACTGTAAACATCGAAACATAACAAGGCAGTTTTAATTTCCTAAGTACGAGACACCTTGTGATATGAAATGCGTGTTCCAAGAAATAATTTTTTTAAATTGAACTAATGGACCCCAACAACAAATAATTATTTCATAAAGAGACATGAACTATAGAATAATTATTTAATAATCGAATAACAAATAATTATTTGAAATTCGAATAAAAAGCACCAAATAACAGATAATTATTTGCGAATAAATCATCAAATAACGAATAATTATTTGATTATCGAATAACGCACGATTGAATTACAAATAATTATTTGAAATTCGAATAAAAAGCACCAAATAACAAATAATTATTTGCCAATAATTCATCAAATAACGAATAATTATTTGATTATCGAATAACGGACGATCGAATAACAAATAATTATTTTAAATTGAATTAAGGAGCACCAAATAACAAATAATTATTTGCGAATAACATAAAATAAATTGAAAATCGAATAAGAATTTAATCGAATAATTTTTTATTCGATTTTTAAAAAAAATCGTTATTTGATTGAAAATTTATTCGAATAATGCCCATCACTGTTCCTTATGCTGTAACGTTCTTTTCAAAACACAATTATTTCTTATCAAAACATAATTATTAATGAGAAATAATTTCATATTATTAAAGTATTCTAATTCTCATTTAAAAATTGAAAATTCTCCCCTCCTGCACTTATTTTTCAGTAATATATCTAGACAAAGTCTTGCGCAAAAACTTCTTAAGGTATAATATTACGCTTATAAAACTTACATGATGATGAAAGCAGGCTTTATAATATTACGGAAATCCTCGTGAATATATTCACTCAATTGTAATTTGGCAGTTCTCCTCATACAAACTTAGCTCTTCATCTAAATTTAATTTATTAGGAGATAATGATAAGATTGGCACGAGTAACACATTCCATTTTTTGATGCCCGTTCAAATACAATGAAGAAAAATTATAAATTGATATACTTAGGCACTTGTATAGTACTCTGCAATTCTATTTTTTAAGTACCTTGAGGTCAAAAGCTGGACTTGTTTTAGTATTCCCAGTAATAAATAATTATTTTTTGTAAGTGCAAATGTAAAAGTACATATTATAATTGCATTAATCTTTGACTTTTAACTACAAAGATTATGGCAACGGCTTATCCAATTGTAAATTTTTAATAAATAGAAGCAACATTAAACTGAGCTTTCAGTTAATAAAAAACTTAGTTGGGTGCGTTGTTCAAACGGTTGTCCTGTGCTTATTGTAACAAGGTTAGTTCTGACTACTGAAGTTATATAAATTTATAAAATAAAAGTTTAAAGTTATGAATGTTGAGAAATTATTGCGGTTTTAGAATGTTATTGCTAATCAAGAGTAGCTGCATATATCGGGTGCTTCATATTATCCGCATACTCTGTTTAAACTAAAGAAAGATATTCTTAAGATTATCCTTTATTATAAATTCCAAAAATCGTGTTTAATAAAGAACCAAAGCCTTTAATTTTTAGGAATTATGTATAAATTAAATAAGTTCAACTAAGTGCACTGCAAATGATGATGATGTTTGCATTTCAATCGTTTTAGCTGTGTGACAAGAAATTGTTGAACTTATAAAGTGACCATTGTTTATAAAATCGTAATCGCTTTAAATATTTTTATTCTACCCTTAGATTATGTAATGGTTAAATTTTATGTTAATTGTAGAGAGGAATTTTCCTTTTCACTGTTTTAGAGACTTGAATTTCGCTTATTCGTTTGAGTTTCCACAACATTCTTTTATTTTTTGTTGAAATCATGGATTCTAATGTGATCACTACCAATGCACCGCATTCAGACCTCACATCAAATAGGCGCTTCCTCCAACTCTTAGTAATATGGTCGATCTAGTTCTCAGCTCTACCGAATGAGGAAACCCAAGTTATTAAATGGCACTTTTTGTGTTTAAACAAGGATAATTAAAACAATTCCCCACGTGTGTTTCTGTTACCGAATTAAAACATGTAAGTAAAATGAATTGCCATCTTTGCCATCTTTGCCATCTTTGTATTGGGAATCCCTCAATTCCTTTATCCTCTTTGTGAACATTACCAAAGTGTGGGGAAATTGGGGAAATTGTGCATTAATAGTTTGTTCGGATATTGGGGAGATGTCCAAAAGGTATTAGCGGGCAATTAATTAACATTAAACTGGCATCTGCCTTGCGTGGGGTTTGCGATTCTTACTGACTTGAGTATAGCAGCATTCCGAAATTCAATTCCATTATTTCGGATTTCGTTAAAATGTTAACTTTATATAAAATTATTTCTCATTCTTTGTAGTAGTAGTCGCACTCGGCTCTCAAATTGCTAATGTTCCGTAGTCCAACAGTAGTGCATTGTTTATAGTCAAAGGTCGTCATCACGGAATCAGAGGAGGTAAAAGATGTTATGAAGAGAATCTTCTTCTGCTTATAGCAATATTTTATAAGACAGCTGTTCGATACAACAATGAACAGCCCTCATGCTGGAATTCCCGTAAACCACTCGGAGAGATTTAAGGAATGCCATGGTTTTTCTCAATTTGCTTTAAAAAATTAAAGTTTTTTCACGATTTATCAGTTTGGCATTATATTACATACGACCAACGTCGGCGGTGGAGTATTCCGGAGATCCCAGGCTCGATATCGACACATTGTGGTTTCCTGCTGATAACAGATAACGATAGGAAATCTATCGGGGACTGCAGAGTAATATTGGCGATTCTGAATCCACTTTAAATTGTAGGTCCACTTGCAATCATTATCTCGAATCGGATGAAGTTCTTCTTCTGCCCAATGGTCAACAAGGGGTTACGGGAACTAGAAAGAGAAACGCCTAAAATCAAATGAAAACTTTCTCGCAAATCAGCAAAACTGTATGCATATTTCTTAGTAAGGCTTCACGATACTCGGAGCAATATCATTGGTAACAGTGCGATTACGAGAGCGAGATTGAGATGACAAGGGTTAACGAAATTTTTGTTTTTATTATTTTATTGTGGACATATTTTTTAGTTCTCTCGGCTTCCGAGTCGCTCCAAAAAGGTTCAAATGTATGGAGTATACTTTTACTGTTTTCCTCATTCCCTTCTCCCTACAATATGTCCTTCTTCAACTATTTTCGTTTTATTCCCAATAGCAAAGAAGAGCCGTTGTTACCTTTCCGATGCAAAGTTTTAGGTATCGCTAAGTTATCTGTGTCGAAAAGTAAAAGATAACTTTCAACTGCCAGGCACGTACTGGACGCGAATTTAAGATACCCAGGCGCGTGCGATACCTGAAATAATACAGAAAAATACCTCCGAAATTTTGAAAAATGTTTCTGCCAGGACAATGAATAGTTGTTTCCGAAGTAATTTCTACCGCTGAAACCAAATCCTTGCTCAGAACTGCTCTATCACGTCAGGTTTTTGAGATATTCTGACCTAAAAGTGCAAGAACACTGTTTTTGACATATTTGAGGTTATGTAGCACCGAAACCTTAATGGTAACTTGAATAAAGTGACCATAAACTTTTCATATACCAAGAAATTTATGAAAATGAAAATTTCAATATGCGATATCTCGACGAATAAAAAGATATTTGAGCTATATTAACGGCATTTGAAAGAGGAAGATTTGTACTACAAGATCCCATATATAGTTTTTTTTTAAATATGACAAAAATCAGTGTTTTTGCACTTTTAGGTTAGAATATCTCAAAAACCTGACTTGCCGAAAACCTGACGTGGAAAAATTACTTCCGCAACAATTTATTATTAACTTCCCACATATAGGAAGTTATTGCATTTATCATGATTTTCAAAATTTTTAGTTTTAAATTTTTTTTACATTTCAAAGTCACCATAGTGTCTTACGGATCTTTTGAACACATGTATGTGTACGTGTGCGTGTGCGTGCGTGTGTGTGTGTGTGTGTGTGAGTGTGCGACTTCGCTATGGTGCCATTCGAAGCGTATTATTGTCAATAAGAGCTGAAAGAAATTTAATCAATTTCGGTTCAGCCGTTTTTTTGCTTACACAAAAAAACTGAAAAAAAAGTTGATTTCAGACTTTCTTGAAAAGGATTTCTTCGATATATTTTGTTCTGATGACGATCAGGACATCAAAAAGTCGGATAGTAACAATTTATTATGAACAGAAATTGTTTATAATGATAAAACATTTTTTATAACAATAAATAATTGCTTATAACAATAATAAATTTATAATCATAAAAAATGGTTTAACCTGGTTGAAAATTAATTATGAAAATTGGAAATTAATTACAAAATTGAAGATTGTTCATAGCAATTGAAAATTATTATAAACAATTGAAATTTTTGTTATTACAAAAAATTTCTTTTATGAAGAAACTTTGTTTATATCAATTAAAAATATTCTATAACAATTAAGAATTATTTATATCAATTATAAATTGTTTATAACCATTCAAAATTATTAATAACAAATGAATTCCAAACAGAGTGCATTTATTTGGTTTTTATAAAAAAATAGTGCTATAACGGAATAATTTTTTAAAAATTTTTTTGCATCTAATTACAACGAAATTATCATGATAAATTAAATTCATTAATTTATTTATTTATAAATTTCAAATATCAATTTTTTAAGTATTTTTAAATGAGATAAAAGTGGGCGAAAGTTTTTTTTTGAAAAAGATTCATCTGATCTAATTGGCTCTGATACAACTCGATACTTTAAAGAAAAATCCAGAACTTTTATAGTTTTTTGTAACATTAAAATAATGTTAAAAAAAAAGATATAAATAGTTGATATTAATGATAAATAAAACGATAAATCGAATAGTATGAATTTTATTGAGTTTTCACTTACTCGGTTGTACTATGATCATGAAATTTATCGCTATTAACAATTAAATATTGTTAATAATAATTGAAAATTGTTATTAACTGGGAAGTTGTTAGTGTGGACCTCAAGGGTCGCACCAATGATGCGACACCCAGAATCTGGACCCACCCCACTAGTTTAATTTATTTAATTATTCATTATCCAGTGGGTAGGGGGGAACCTCGCAGACCTGTGTAATTATTTTAGATATCCCTTAGTATTTTTTAGATGTTTCTTCTTGTTAATGACAAAAAAATGATACTCTACCGGGTACAATACCTTAATGAAGGGGGGGGGGGGGTAAGGGTTTCAGCGTAAAAAAAAACTTTTTTTGTGAATTTTTTTTAAGGAATGGATTGAGCAAATTTATTGAAACTTAAGCATACTTTTAGCAATATCCTGTAATTTTTTCATGCAGAAATATTCCAAAACAAGCCGGTGACAGAGCTTGCCCCAGAACGTCTTTGAAAAAATACAATTTGCGGTGTTCACTGTATCTCGGTCGGAAATTATCTGAAATCAAAAAACATTAAAATTGAGTCAAAGTATTATCAAATCCTCCCCCCAAAGTTCTCCGATTATTTTCTTTTTCATTTAAAAATTTTTGGTGGCCATCTAAATTGTAAACTGCTATTTTCCACGAAAAATTCCGCCATTTTGTGGGTGGGAAACCCCCTTAATGTAAAAAAAAAATTTACCTAAACGTTGGGGGGAGGTATTTTATATGTAGAAAATGTGTACCAAGTTTCAAATGAATCGGTCTAGTAGTTTTTTAATGGGAGTGAACATAGACTTAGAAAAAGTAATTTTGAGAAAAACGCGTTTAAAGTTTATGAGCTAAAAAAGTGAAGAAAAAATTTTTTTTTTCAACTTAGACAGAATCATCGATTCCAGCTCCATAGGGTAGACTTCCTGCAGCAGCTTCAATGTCTTCAGCCTCTTTTCTCTCAAGTCTTTGTTTTATCCTGTTTTATTCACGAAACAGGATAGTTGACCGGAACAATAGAAGTGAATAAGCTGTATACCTGCTCGACAGCTGCACTAAAGGACAGGGGACTAACTATAGACCATAACTTCAAGAGTTTTGCTCAGATCGACTTAAAATTTTGAGAATATATTCTTAAAATGTTTAACAATAAGATAAGACAAAACAAAAAATTCGATTTTCCGAAAGTGTAACCCCTTACCAAGAGTAGCGAAAGAACACGAGGAGACTACTGAAAGAACGCAAGAAGAGTCCTGAAATAACACGAGGAGAGTATTAAAAGAACACTTAAAAAGTAGTTAAATACTATATAAATATATAAAATACTACATAAAATATAAATAGCCGCAGTTACATCCTAGGTATCTTTCAGGTATCAAAAACTGCAGAATGAAGCAAATATCACGTTTCGATACCTTAAAGAACACCAGAGGATTGCTCCATTTGAACAGAATTTGTATTCCTAGTGTTCTCATGACAGTTGGTAAACAGAAGACTAAGATATACCGAAAACTCCGCTTTGGGTTGCTCAAGACGAGGGGACAAAGAACAATATATATATATATATCTATATATATATATATATATATATATATATATATATATATATATATATATATATATATATATATATATATATATATATATATATATATATATATATATCACTTGTCATCGCATTTTCTCACCGAAATTCCCCTTTTTTTCTCGCCGGCCGACTGACATTGACCTTTATCTCGCCGAAATATAGTGTTTATTGGTTGATATAAGTACCTAAGTTTATACATATATACCCATATTATATTCTACATCTGAAATTTATAAATTCAGAGATTTTTAGAGATTAAGTGCTGCTTGCTAGGTTTGCTCAGCGCAGCTAGTAATTCCCTTAGAACAAAAGCCGAGTAGTAATATCGATAAAAAAATTATTTAATATTATTATTATATTATTTATTGCAAATGAAAAGATTTTTTATTTTTATTTTTTCGCTAAGGGGTACCGAAGGGAGGGCGAAAGTTTAAAATGGGGGGTTGCTAGGTCACGTTGGGTATCATATGAAAGGGGCTCATTTACACATTACAAAACATATTTTCCTTTTATGCGATGAAAAATGTCTAAAAAATGTCTCTGTAAATATTACAGGAAAAATAAATTTCTCTAACTGGCACAGTTTTTTAGAAATCAACAACCCTCCAAGGTACGGAACCCTTGGTGTTGGAGTCTAACTAGAGTCTGACTGTCCGGCTCTGACTAGATATGGTAATTATATTGCAGTCGAGATCTGATATGGGACTTGTAAATCAGCGCCAAGTCAGATAGTGTTAAGTATTTCCTAAGCGTTTATGCGGATAACACGATTTGGTCTGCCCTAATCGGGGATCTTAAAAATATAATTGTTTAATGATACAAGTCTTTTCTAATGATTTCTGTAGAGTTCATTCATCACAGGGCCAAAATAGTACCCAAAATCAAGATTGGTGTCGTTGGTGAAATTATGAATAGTGTTAAAAGTGAAAGTCATAAAGGAAAAGAAATAAGGTTTTTTAATGAACTGAGCCCTGAGATGCGCCAGAATTAATTACGTAGCAATTAGATGTAACTCCGTATATTATTACACGGATTTAACGGCTGGACAAGAAACAGTGTATCTACTTTAGGAGGTGAGGATGCGATCAAAATATATGTAGTCTGGCTATAATGGTAGCCTACCAGACCAAAGAAATATCAAGAACGGAGATTTTGGTCTCCCCAAAGTTACAACGACCTTTGTTTCAACTCTTCGTCAGAGTTGTGGGTGATTGGAAAACTTTAGGCAGGTTCAGGTTTTAAGTGCGATTGGTCTGTCGATAGAAGGGTTTTCATGCAGACCGGAAAACTCGTTTTAGTATAAGAGGTGAAAAAATTTACGCAGGGGGTTAGCCAAAAACGAGGTACAGAATTCATAAGGTTCATTAGCCTTGCATACAGCGAGTTTGAAAAGGACCTTAAAAACTTCCATGTTCGAAAGGGTAGCAGGCTTTTACTTGATAGTGCACTGCGATGGCGATGAAGAAAGCCTGCAATGAAGGCGGTAAGCAAATATCAGCAAATTATAAGCAAGCAGATGAGCTTTGTACAGTGACCAAGTATAAACATTTTCATGATATAGAAATGGTGGTATTGAAGAACTACTGAAATTGTCCTCACAGGTCTAACGCGAGACCAGAGGCTCTTTAACCCTTTCATTCCCGATGTTGCGTGTAAGCAACATTAACTTGAAGAGCTTCGAAATCGTCGGTACGTGATCGGAGTGTATTGAAAGCTTTCTAACTTTATTCTTTGATGTTTGTCTTATAGAAAAAGGACGGCAGTATAACAGACATAATGGTTTATATTTAATTGATGCCTAGATCAATAACAGCACATTTCTTGCGATACAAAAAAATTCCGCTCGCTAGAATGGGCATGAAAGAGTTACAACCCTTTAACGTCCGTCTAACGTCTTGATCGAAACTGAACTTAGGCGGACTAATCATTGTGTTGCGCATCTCTATAAGTACGAATTAGTTGGTATAATAAAAACAATTTATATGTCTGGAAGGTTGCTTCTTTGCTGTTAGTAGCCTTGTCACAATCATTATTAAAACAATTAATTATAATCGATTTTATGTTTTTGAAGCTATGATAAATAAAGCGATGCATCCCAAACCATAGGATACTAAAAATATATTTAGTCTTATGGTTAGCGGCTCTAATGGAAAAGTAATCAGACTTGTCCAGCTCTCTGAGATATATGTATATTAAGACAGGCCCAATTAGTATTTTGATAATACCACATTAAGCTTATGGCGGAATTTTGAATAGTTGTTATCATAAGCGAGGACAATAATTTATTTGAGATTAGATAATCTGATAAATGGTCTAATCGAGAACTACTTATCCGGATGCGATGTTAAAAAATATTCAAAATATGTGCGTTGTGTCACGTAAAAAGATACAAAAGATACGGTTACAATCCAACAACCGAAATATGTTGTAATTTTTGTTTGTCCCGCCTGCGATACTCTTTTATATTCAAGTTGTTTGTTTTTTTCTCTTTTGAGTCGTTTCCGCAATCCCGGTTTCTTTAATAATTTACTTTTATTTTAAACTTTTTAGTTGATTTATTTTTATCTATAAATGAATTAAAAAAAATTGAAATAGGTACTGACAGCCGCCATATTTATTTTCCTCAATAAGATTGTATTCTAAAGCACTCCCTCAAATAAGGCGATTTTAGCTACACCTCATTTATTAAAATCCATCAAGCTAGGCAAGCTTAGGATAAAGGATACGCAAAAAACGGACATACATACAACCGAAAACACTACCCTCTCTTCTAGGGCAGTCGGATAAAAATAGTTTACGCCATTTTATTAGAAATCACAACTACAAATACAATTACCGCAATTTAATCCAATAATAAATTAAAAACATCAATTGGATTGGAAAATTGTAATTTATTTTATAATAAAAAATGATTTACTATTATTAGAGAGAAACTTGTCTTTAAGTAAAACTATGTTTTATTGATTTACCGTATCTTATACCAAAATTGAAATACCGGCTGCGAAAAGATGAAATTTCACGATATTATAGTACTTTAAAATTGCAAAACATTCGCACGAATGCAGAAATACAGAAAGTGGGTTATAATTTCATATGCATCGGTCTTCTGGCGGCCAGTATCAACTGCTCTTCGATTATACTAAGACAGAAACTGTCATACTACTATCCTTGGGCAGAGGGAAATTCTGGACTGCATGAAGGATGAGGTAAAGGATCTTGAAATGCCCATGGTTGGGATAAGCAAATTAAGGGTAATCGAAAGATATCACGAAACGCTTATCTCTGAAGGATCAATACCCGAGGATTTACAAGCAGACGCCATCATCTACATGCATGAATCCAAAATTGATGATAAAGCTGGCGCAGGTTTCTATTCAGAAGAACTGAATATATGTCATAAACTGGCGCTGAGTAGGTTTACCTGAGTGTAACAAGTTGTTGGCTTTGATACACGCACTGGACTTGTAGATAGACCGCCATATAATGAAGAAGAAAATCCTCATAACGCTTGACAAGCCGGCATGTAACGGCCGGATATCAATTAACACTAATTTAACATTCGACTGGGTGAGAAGGCATACATTAAATATTGGAAGGTAAAAGGCAGATGATCTGGCAAAACAGGTTTCGGCCTCAAAGAGGTCATTTTAGTGAGCAAGAATCTTACACTACCGAAAGGCAGCAGCTTTAAAGTATCATAGCGAAGATTTTTACCTCTCCTGCGAACAAAATTTGACAGCGTCCTTGATTTCACATACTCAGTCTCGTATCGAAATTCCATAGAGACGCTAAAGACGTCAATTTGTATAGATCACTAAACAACGAGATCTGATCTTTGGGCGGGGATAGTTTTGTCTTGTTTAATATTTTTGTCTAAGAAGTTAATATTGCAAACTAGTCTTTATTAGATATCCTAATCATTGAGCAATCTAAGCTGGACTGATCGTTTCCTTGCAATATCAAAAAATGTGTGGAAATAATGATGCTTCGATTATTCTTGCAGATTCGGAATATAGTAGTGACGAATCTTGCATAAATGAATCAGAATAGCTCCAGTACATGATGAACCTAGATTTTTTCTTCTTGTTCTAAGGATCCAAACACTTGAGTAAACAAGCCTGAAAGTTAGGTCCGTTACTGACAATGGTTTAAATTGGTCTTATTGTACTAGTGGTCCCTAGCCATAAATAATCAGATCTAGGACAGTAGAATCAAGATCAGTAGTACCAAAACATTAGTCCACATTCTAAATAAGTGGATCTAAAATAAATGCTTAAATCGATGAATTTACGACTTTCCTCTGGTCTCAGTAATCACAGACTTAAAGAACAGTTAAGCAAAAAAAACAGTATCTTTGATAAATGCTCTCAAGTCTTATACCATGGAGGTTCTATATTTTATTATAATGTTAATTCCAATAATGACCTCAAATCTAGGAGATTATAGATTAGCCAAACCAAGAACAGTAGAGCCAACATATTATACTATTCCAAGTCATCGATAAATGAAGTGGTCTCATTATTATTTTGGACTTCTTTGTGATGTTTAATTCAATAGTGACCTCAAATTCAAAAGACTCTAGACTTCTCTAAAATTTTTAAGCCGAGGTTCCAATACGTGAAAAGCAATTTCTGCAGATCTTATTGAGCCCTGACCTAGACAAGGTTGACTTTCTCCAGGATTTTAAAATTTTATTTCGACTTCGAGGTTTGCAATATTGCGAAAATTCTAAAAAATATATAAACTTGAAGTACAATTTTTTTATTAATTTTAACATAATCGTTGCGATAACCTGGTGATAGTTATAATCTCAACTGAGCTAAGTTAATTTTCCTTACTTCTAAATACTGAAAAACAAAATGTACTAGTTGAGCTATTTGATGTGAGTAATAAAACATAAAAAAATTCAAAGTAAAACGTAGATTGATGAATTCTTGATATGTGGAATGAATATCTAAAGTGCCACAAATGCCTTAAAGTATTGGGTTTGGGATATATTTGACTTTTTCTGATTTCGCGCTGCATTGTTTGCGTTTGATCAAGTTTAAAAAGAAGTTTTAAAGGCTTTCATTATTAATTATTTAGAGCATCGACATTACGTCTATTCGTCTTTTATCGCTACTTCCATGCTTACTGTCCTTACGGAATCTTTACTCCTCCCTTACTACAATATAAGTTAAAGGGCAATATTAAAAATAGCCAATTTTTGGCTGCTCGGGGGGAACGCATGTAACACAGAAAAAATGATTGATTACTGTCCAGAAACATGAAATATTACCCCTGAATACTTAAAATGGCTGGGGAAATGTCAACTTCCCCCTAAAACTGGAAAAACCACCCTAAAACCGCTAAGAATAGATCCGATGGTCATATTACTCATATAAACCACATATTACAGTAAAAATAATAACATTAAGTCTTCAAAATATGCAGTCGATGAGAAAATGTCCCTTTGAAGAGAAAATGTCGATTTCATATTTTGGAGACTTAATGTTATTATTATCAAACCATCCCCAACTGTAATTTGTGGTTTATATGAATTATCTGACCAAAACCGAAAATTATCTATTTTTTGCGGTTTTGGGGTGGTTTAAACAGTTTTAGTGGTGAAGTTGACATTTCTCGAGCCATTTGAAGTATTCAGGGGTCTATTTAATGTTTTTGGACAGTATAATCAATCATTTTTTCCCGAGCAGTCCAAAATCAGCTATTTCTAACATTTTCCTTTCGTCATACCGCAAAATTTTTGAAAACCTTGTTTAGACGAACATCCTATTTTCATTCCGTTTAGAAGGCTCAGTCATTCAAAAGAAACGTGTACAGTAACCACTTAAATCAACAAATATTTATCCAAAAAGTACGAGTACTTACAACCAATATCATTAAATTGGGGTAAATTGTTTGAGCTCCCAACATAAACTATCGGTCGGCGAAATAATTTTCCAAATTTACATAAATCCATTATAAATACATTTCCAAAAACCAGCTATAAATCTTCACACGATACGATGCGATCAACGTGATTAGATATCAAATGTGTATATAAGATATACGTGACTAGATACGAATATTTTTGTAGTATCATAAAAGATTATCATTTCTTATATCTTCGATTTATTTTAATGCTTAGTATCCCAAAATTGAAGCTTTAATAATGCTAAGGGAAATATTATATATGAGGTACTCGAGAATATCAGTTTTTATTGTCCTATTCACCATTAATAAATTTCTTAATTAGTGTTAGTGACACACTTATTTTACATCTATTTATCAAATATTTAGCAAATAATGATTTTTGTGTTCATTGTAATTGCTAAATTTATTACCTTTTGACTTTTGGAATATAATTATAAGAGAATAAACACACTTCTGAGAAGATTTAGATTACCTCTGAGAAATACAAAGCACACTGGTACTGGTGTAGCTGCGACATTGCATATTGAATGGAGAACTTAGGCGCATGCTCACCTATTAGACAGTGGTCAGACAGACCAGAAAGTATCTTAGCGACGCGAGCACGAGACCTATGAATCAGCTCCGATGTCTTTTTTAAAGCTTGGCCGCTCTAGAGATGGAACTGGAGGGCAGAACCGTTACTGGCAAGTTAATCAACAATCTCATTCCCTGGTATATTTCTATTTTCCGGTATCTATCTCCCAGAAAGTAGAAGTTTTAATCTCCATTCCCTCAGTAGTCTCGAGCAAATTTTGTAAAGTGAGACATCGTAGCAGATAATATCCTGAGTCAAGGGATATTGCTGTTATCATAGGGCTTGGCAACCAAACATCCAGTTTCTTTCAGTCTGAATTTGTTGTATGACGCCTGATAACTAATGTGGTGGTCAGGAGGTAGGAGGTGGTGCAGAACATTAAGAGCATCGGCCGGGGTAGTACGTAATGCTCTAGTAGTACCTATGCAAGTGGTGCTTTGCACTTTACTTAACTTGACCTCCTTAAAACCCTTCCTACAACCGACCACCTAGGGAAGCATAGTTGGGGATACAGCCACAGGGTCATTTTGGTCCGCAATCCCCACATTTTACCAAAAGTGAGATAGTCGGTATTGAGTGCCAAGTTCAAATTTTGCTGTCCTTCTGTAGAAACTTCAGGTTTAACATCAACATCATTAATGAGAGTAGATGCCAATTTAGTTTGGCCAACGTATGTTTGGGTCCACAGTCTTTGCATCATCTGATGACCTTGCTTAGTGCAATCTCTACAATGTCGTTTGTTCCGAGAAGGAATTTTCCCGACACCATGATTGCCGAATCGTAGGCATAGCCTACAAATTTAATTTTTTCCTTATGGAGTTTCAACAATATTTTGTTCATTACGATCCGCCAAATAGAGGAGACAGAACTCCACCCTGTCTTACAAAACTACACTACCCTTGATCTTAGCATCCAACGGCCGAGGTGTTACTACACGCCCAACTCGACGAGTGCCTCACGGCTAGATTAAAAGCGATCATTATTGAAGGTTCCTTCAATTTTCAGGAACACCGCAAGAGTATATTATTTATATTTTAATGAATGCTCAATTGGACGTACAGCATCAAGAAGAGTCATCTCTGTGGAACTGTGGAACTTCGCTTGCTATTGTCATGCTAAGATCTAGACATACGGTCGCCGTCTAGAGTTCCCCTACAGTTATCGTCGAGTTTATACTCTAGAGCCTTTAGCAATAAGGAGGTATGGCTTTCTTGAAAGTGCATATCCTTGATTCTAACTTTTAAATAGTTTCAATACCTAAATTTCTTCCAGTTAGTTCTTCTGGAGGTTCGGAAGTGTTGGGGTTTTCCGGCTGACAGGTTATTATTGAACAGTATCTAGTTATAATCAGAGAATGACCTTAAGTCTGACACTCTCCAGCTTTCGACACTGTCTCTATGGTTAATAACACTGTCTCTCTGGCTAATAACAGTTTAATATCGAGTACTTCCTCCCAGCCGACGAAATTATTCGTACTCGGAAACGTGACTGTAGGCGAGGTGTCCTTGTTACAGATCAGGAAAGTATTAATTATAAATTTAAAAAGAGACTCACCACGTTCCTTGTTCACGGAGCTGCCCCATAATAAATGATAGGGATGGGTGATCTTCATTCGATCACAAGAGATCGATCTTTAAGCCTGCGATCTGCCGATTTTTGAATCGATTTTACGTGGGACCGATTCAGCTCGAATCGATTTATTTGTTTCTCATTTCGATCTATTTAAGACGTACCAAAAAAACAATAAGCTTAGTCGTGATATTTTTGTATTTTATCTTTCATTTGTTTAATAATCCGACAAACGTAAAAAAATGTTAAAAGAATCGTAATTGTTAGGTGAATGCGCTTGTGATCGCTATAATATTTTAGTGTTAACTGTGTAGTTTAGTGACTACTGCATGATTTTGTCACCGGTGGCTTGTTATGTTTTATTTCTGGTTTGGTGATTCCACAATGAGAAAGAAATAAGTTATTTAAAGAAAAATCTAAAATAACTGATATTCGAATATTCGATTTTAAGTTTTTATACAAATTGGTTTCGGAATACACGATGCAACTTGTAATTGCTTCGCAAGTTATTTTAATTTTGTATAAGTACCGACATCCTAGATTTAATCCATATTAGTTTTTTATCCGACGTGGCTAAAGCCGGAAGGGTATTAGGGTAAGGGAAGTGAGGAAACTTTAAAGTCTTGTTTTTGCCTTCCTGCGAGCTAGAGAACAGCCCAGAGACGGAGTTGATTATTTTAATTTCTTAATAAAAGCTCACCACAAAAGACCTGGTCTCGAACCTGCGACCCATGGGATGGTGGTCGCACCACTCAACGAATTGATCCAACTCCGTTTACGCGAATTTGCCAAATCAACAAGTAGAATATAACTAGTGGAATAGACAAGTATATATACTGCCACGTATAATCCTAGTAAGAAACTCATGTGGAATACACGTAGATGCGACGTAGATCTTAATCTCCTGAAAGGATCATATATATCATTTTGAGTTCTGCCCAGTTTTACTCTATCAAAGATTTGTCACTTATTAATAGTTTTTTTAATGTAAAGCATCAAATTTGCCAGATTTTACACTTTTAAAATACTACTAATTTTCAAAATAGTTCGCCCAACCATAAACAAATGATGAAAACTTTTATTAACCAAAACAAAACTCTACTGGATAACAAATAACATATATTTTATTTTATTCAAAATATTGAGCATAAATAAAAAAAAATAAACAAATGCAAGTACAATTTCATTTCATCATCATTTTCACCACTTTGTTGCATCACCCTTTGCTGTTATGGTGTCCTTCATTCTTCGGGGCATCGTGTTTACTAATTCAGCACATTCTTCTTTACTGATTGAGGCCCAAACATCCTTTACGGTGGTTTTTAAGTCATCTATAGTCCTCGCGGGATTTTTATTTAATCTTTTTGTTATTTTGAACCATAAGGACTCAATTGGTGACAAATCGGGGCTGTTTGATGGTACTTTCATTTAGCCAGTTCCTTGTGCTCCTCGCCGTATGACAGGAAGTACCATCTTGCTTTAAAACGTACTTACCTTCAGGAGATTCCAATGAAGGAATCGAAGGTAAAAGTGCATTTCCCAAGATGTTTTGGTACTTCAAAGCATTGACTGTTCCATCAATGATGTGAAGTTTCCCACACCTCACCACGACATGCATCCCCATACCATTATGGATGAAGGAAACTTAGATTTCCGCCTCAAGCATTCTGATATAAAGGCCTCTTTCTTATCTCGAATGACGCGAGTACCATCTTTACCTAACTTTAATCCGAAGTTGGCCTCATCTCTCCATATAATGGATTGCCATTGACTTAGAGTCCAATTTAGGTGTTCTTTGGCAAAATTCAGGCGTTTTTTCTTTTGACCATATGTCAGATAAGGTTTCTCCTTAGGCTTAAAATATATTTAAATTTAAATTCATAAGAAATACAAAAAATCTGAACTAAAGAAATTTAATTTTTAAAACGAATATCCCATTCCTTTAATTCGTCTGTAGCAAGTCACAGCAGATATATTCTTTTTAATTGTTTCTGACCACATGAGGCTTATTTCCGCTGTCGTTGCATGGCGATTTTTCCTTAAAACTTTCCGTAAAGCTTTATGGTCTATCGTTGTGGTTATCCTTTTACGTCCTGTGTTTCTTCTTTCTGCGGTGCTCCCGGTGGTTTTGTATTGTATTATTATGTCGCGGACCGTATATCGCGATAACAACAACTCCTTGGCTATCTGACAGCCACTAAGACCACTCTTATGTTTGTATTAAATCACCACTTACACTTTTGCCGCGTGCCATTTTTCCAATTAATTTTTGCCGACTAACATCTTACATAGTCTTTTATTAAAACATTTTTATATGAAAAGTGTGTAAGTGTTTTCGATCACAATTAGCACTTGAACAGTAAACCAGAACTGCGTCCATTTTGAAATTTTCAACTGAGAGGTAGTCATGTTTTTCTCAAGGTGATGACAGGGAGGAAGATAAAGGTGAACTGTCAACTTTAACTTGTGATTTCCCTTTAAAACGAAAGAATAAAACATTCCCAGAATATTTTCAAAAAACGTCCCCAAGATATACATTTTTAGGAATAAGACCAGAAACCTTCCCAGAAAACTTACGAGAATATTCTTCGTACATACTTAAAACATGTCCTAAAATCGTTTCTGAAATCAGACATAAAAATGCCTTGGGGACGTATTTTCAAAATATTCCTGGAAGGTTTGTGGCACAAAAGTTGTGCTTCTCTTGTACTTTTTGGGTGTACATTTTTAGTTGTGTTACTTTAATGAAGACGAGTAGTTGTTCCTTTAATGAAGACTGAGTACTTTCAAAAAAGACTCTGCTACATAATCGCAAATTTTTTTCCGATTGAATAAGCAACATTTCTGAAATGCCCAAGATTTGTAAGCTACAAAGGCTGTTTTCTATTATTTAATAAATTGGTTTAATAATGACCCTATATTTTTATATGTAGAAACAGGTTTAATTACTTGCAATTTAAAATACTGAAATAAATTGAAATATCAAAATAAACTGAATCGATCTATTCGATCTATGGATATGGATCCTTTTAAGGCGATTAATCGATCTACGAAATCGGAAAAAAATTACAGATCGATCCTTACTGAATCGATTTTCTCAGTTCGATCCCCCATCCCTAATAAATGCCTTGCATTGGTGTCGCAGCCTATCAGCAGATCTTCTCTTAATTTGAGATCGGTAATCAGCATTTCCACTGCTGGTGGCGTAAATGGACCATCATGATCCATGAAGGCCGAGGATATGTAGATGTCCTCGTTGCAAACGTCATCTATACTGACACCTGTCATGTTGGCTTAGCTGTAATTGAGACAAATGAAAACTATAAGGTTCTTTTTTGACAAAATGCAGATTCTAGGATAACCTCCTATACTCTGTCAATAAAAGAGGTTATATCTCACGTCACCTAGCTCCCTTACTGGCAGATCTCTGACCCAGGGCCCCTTGATGAGGGCGAAATCCAAATTGTTTTCCACAAGAAAGACCAGCAGATTCTTTGTAGCATACCATAATTCCTACAAATTAATATGAACTGATCTTAGCATTGCCTATCTGCCGGAGGATCGGGTTGATCGACTCTCATCTCATCCAGCAGTTCGTTGGTACCGCTGGCTGGCCAGATTAGTGGTGTCAGTAGACTGGCTGCTGTACTGGAAAACCTTCTACTTGTTTTGCCTTTAGATTTATACGTAAACTGTCCAGGGTGAGCCTCACCGATTTCGATCATTTCTATATATGTTAATCTACATCGATATCTAAACGACATGTTTATTTTATTGGCGGAAAACATATTTAGGGGGTGAAAACAACCTGTAAAATTTACCATTCGTGATTACACATACAGGGTATATACTTTATCGAGCTATATGAAAACCGTGTAAAGCTCGTTGAAATAGGACTCATTTTAAGGTGTGAGCCACCCCCGAATTTTTTTAAGATTGTCAAAATTAGGATCAAAAGTTGTGGAAAAATATGTGTTACGTAACAGAAGAAAAGTCAAGTTACGTGTTGGAGCTATTTTCCGAAAAAAAATTTTCAAGCTATCCCAAAGATTAGGTACCTTATAAAATTCATCCCCACATATGTTTTTCCGCCGTTAAAAAAAATTAGTGTCTCTTAGATTTTCATGTAGAATAACAGATATAAAAAACATCGAAATCGGTGAGGTAACCTTGGATAGTTTCCCTGATAGTTAAAAATCCGTTTTCTGTAGTACCTCATTAATCAAAAGCGGGCACTACATATTGTCCTACCTAGGACTTTTTCCACGAATCACTAATCTTAGCGATTTAGCTGTTAAGAAAGTCCTTGGAGAACTGGTTCTCGCACTTGATAACTTGGAAACCTCCGACGGTCTCCGAGGAAAGAAATCAGAACAATCCCATATAATTGGCCATAGACCACTTCGCTTAACAGTCTATTAGGATCCTGAATACCAGCTGGTGGCGGTCTGGATTTCTCCTGCGTTACCCAGATCCTTTAAGACGTGGTTTCATCTTAAGCTACTTTATCTTTATTCTTAATTAGTTTTTTTTTAATTGGGGTACTATGAGTATGTCCGGAAAGGAAAAAACAAAAATAAGAACCATAGGCGATCATGGGGACTGCCGATGGAAGGGAAAACTTAACGCTATGAAATAACAGTGTTTTTTTTTCAAATTAATTGTAGTATCAAACATTAAAATTTCATAATTTATAAATTAAAATTATTAACATTAGTCGGTTTTCACATCTATCGGCACTCCGAGCAATAATTATATATATATATATATATATATATATATATATATATATATTTTTATATGGTTTATTTATTAGTCAAAACATATGTTGGGCTGCGCAAGCCCAGTTCAAAATATAAATACAACTTAATTGAAATAATAATTAATAAATATTATTTTCATTGTTTGCATCATTATAATCATTAATTTCAACAATACTTAGATTAGTTGTACTTTCAGTCATTTCATTATATTCTAAAAATGATACAATAGGCTTATGGTAATTGAAGTAAGAAAAAAAATTTTTGATTGGAATTTATGTAAATATCGTGAATCGTATCGTATCGTAAAGAATCATCCTAATCGCTTTATTATATTATTTAGTTAGACCCAACTAAAGACATATTTACCTCCATAAAATTTTGCTATATTAGCCTCATATTTTTGTGATTCATATTCCCAATAATCAAAAGTTACAATTTCTCATGTACTAATGTTCATTTCAATCAGCAGATCTCGAATAAAAGCTCTGGAAAAAATTTGAGACTTTCCTTTTCTTTTGAGGCTTTTACTTGGCAGGTTTTAATATCTTCCTAAAAAAAACTTAATAAAACTGAAAGTTTTCTAATTAAAATCCTGAGGAGATATACTTATACTAAATTTGTTCATTCAAGTAGTATTTCTTACACCAATAAAATTTTGCTCTAGGTAATATACCGGAACCTCAAAATAGCAAACCTCTGTAGATTAGGTGCATACGATTTAGATCGTAGACAGATAAATTCAAAAATTGATAAAAACCACTCTTCTGTAATTTATGATTTTGCTTATAAGTGTTAAATTACTTTAGGTGTCGCAGGTTGTTCTATAATCTATAAAAGCAAACTTCAAAACATCAGTCAAAATGAGACTTTAATTGGCCGATATCATAAGTGCTAAGGTGAACAGCAATTTTCATCTTCAATGTCATTATTATTTAAAATTCGTAGTCTGTCTGATAGCTAATCGACATACAAATAAGTGGGCAAGATAACGAAAGAACACAAAAAAGATATTCTACAAATAGCGATACTTCATCAGCATCATTTCCAATAAATCATTCATGTTTTCGTTGTGACAAGCAATTACTCAACATTTTTTCCATTGTATTATTTGACCTTACGTGCACGAATTTTCGTTGATTTGGTCCATAAAATCATAAAGTTATAAAACTAAGTCTTGGTAAGAAAGGAATTAAGGGTGAGGGAAATGGGGAACGATTTTAAGTGAAGGTGGTGTCGATGCACGCTTGGTTTGAAAGTTGATAAACTGTTCCACATTCGTGCTGTTGTTCTGCTTAGAAAAGATTCCCGAAGTTTGACGGTACATCCAAATTTCACCTGGAGCGTATAGGGGTGGGAACGACTTGAAGCTCTTGTATCATGCGTTGTCATTCAATGCCCTCAGATATTGAGTAATCGTAAATAAGTTTAATAGTATTACGAAACTTTTTCTTCTTACGTGGACAATTCGGTGTCCTGCACAGATTTGGGAATTTTATTTAAATCTAGGCCAGATGTGGGACCTGTAGATTAGCACCAAGTCAAATAGAGTGAATATTTCACAATCTCTGCAGAAAACCCAAACCTTTCATGGCATTTGTAGCTGCAAATATACGATCAGTCCAGCTAAGATTGCTCGATATCTCAATACCCAAAAATACTCTAAACGAGAGGGCGAATTGGATATATTCATTCGTCGATTGAAGTAGCTTGAGGGTGAACTGGGTATTTTTTAAGGAACATTAAATAGCACTGAATTTGTGATGCATAAGACGTAAAAGGGTTTGCTCTGCCCCAAGCGAGAATCGTAGAAATGCCGTTGCTTAATAATCTAAACATGCATTCTCTGTTGATTTCTGTAGAGTTGGGGAGAGAGCTGAACCCTGAGGTACACCGGCACTCATTTCATAAGGATCAGATGTAACTATTTCTATTATTGCATGGATTGAACGGCCTGACAAAAAACCCTGTATACATTTTAAGAGGTGCAGATCCAGACCAAATAGTTGAAGTTTAACTAAAAGGGCATAATGAGAGATTGTATCTAAAGCTTTTAAAATATCAAGAGCAACGTTTTCGGATTCCAACGCTCCGTTGGAGTCGTCAGTAGGTTTTTGGTTGAGCGTCCAGTGTGGAAACTGTGCTGGCAATGGTTGATAAAATGATCAATCAACTGAAAGTTGGAGAGTGATTCAATAACCTTTGATAAGACAGAAGTTATTGCAATTGGTCTGCCGGAGAGGAGTCGCATTCTTCTCCTTTTTTTAGGTATCGGCTGAATACGTGCAAGTTCCCATACAGTTGGAAACTTGTTGAATACGACAAGTGCATAAGGTCGCGCAGAGTTTTGCCAAGCTACATTCGCAGCATTTTAAAACCAGACGCGATAAATCATAACGCCCAATAGCTTTGGACACGTCGAGTTTCGAAATTAGTTGCAAGCTTTTTCCTGTGCACTGCGATGAAAATGGAAGGGACTGTGATGAAGGTGGCAATCACGAATTAGCAGCAAACAGGTTATTCTTGTCCAATGAGCCAGTAAAAGCATTCCGATTAAGAATGAGTGGTGGGGGTGACGAACTAGTTAAACTGTTTTTTACGGCTTTTACTAGAGACCAGAAGCCCTTGTTACCCTTTTAAATAGAAAATACCTCCCATCTAACACTCTGCTCGAAATTTAACTTTGGCCGACTAATCACTGAATTGAAACTATTCCGCGCATCTCTATAGATACGTCTCAATTCCCCCTTCATATGCCAGAAAGGCTGCTTTTTTGTTTTTAATGGCAATGGCACCATAATCGTATCTTTCGGATCTGGCAAAGCCGTCGGGGCTCTGCTGACTCTAAAGTGTCAGAAATACGAGCCGGACACTCAACCAGTTTTTTAAAGTTAAAGAAGTCACTATATAACCCGACATGTCTTGCAGACGGGCTTGTGGTAGAAGAATGCCTGAGTCACTGTGTGTTGCAGACGTTGAAATCACCAGCACGAATGTTTTCAAAAGAGGGAGATATTTCCAAAATCTTATCAATATCAGAAGACAGCCTATCAAAGGAACATGGTGTAAGTGTCAGACATATTCAGGATGAGGTATTAAAAGAAGTAATGAATTATGCGCCGAAAGAGTTTAAACCGAATGCAGACATAATTGAATTTTGGATTAGTAAAAGAGAATTGGGAGAGATGGGAGAAGGCAACATCATTTCTAATATAAACCGTAATTCCACTTTGGGGATAGAAGAGCGGCACTAAGTGATAGCCAGGAATGTGACGCTGATTAATATCAGAATCTAAAATAACCTTGGTTTCACTTAGTGCAAAAACATCCGGATTTTCCGTTGTCAAGGGTCAGTAAACCGCAAAATGGCTTTAAGCCATGAGTGCTGCAAAAATTAATTGAAAATTTGTGCATAATTATGGTATTGATTTGCCTAAAACAAAACAAAAACTTACAAAGGCACCAGGACTTATGAATGGGATCAAGAAGTGTAAATCAAAATTTCAGTAAGTCTGCTGAAGTTTGATCACACCGAAGGTATTCAAATGCTCAGCAGTGTCGTTAAACGCATTCGACGCACCACGGACGTGCTACCTTGTATACTGGATGGAAGGCGAAATAATAAAAAGTTACAGACTCACCGGACTGTCCTTGTAATATAGTATAAGTAGACCTTTGTGGAAGTCTGTGATGCCATCCACGGTGAACAGA
Organism: Leptarthrus brevirostris; assembly: GCA_964036015.1. NCBI lineage: Eukaryota > Metazoa > Arthropoda > Insecta > Diptera > Asilidae > Leptarthrus > Leptarthrus brevirostris. The sequence continues at coordinate 137,960,637 of OZ038371.1, read as the reverse complement.
ATCTCAAAGTTCTCCATATCGCATTCCAGAAGCCAAATACAATAGACAAATCTTCTCTCGCAATCTCCTTGCATTAAACCTTGGATTGGGATATGTTGATGCGGACTTAATCCTTCTTGATGAATAACCCTTTTAACTTTAACTGAAGACACTGATAATCATCTTGAGATTCGAGTCCTGCTCGTTTTAGAGCTTTGCCCGACTAGTGAGATTATTTTCTGCTCGCATCGGCAGAATCTTCCAATGTTTCAACTTGCGATGTTTGAAGTTACACTTCCGGTTTTTCTTAAACTGTGGAAAGTCGGCGAAAAAAATCGCGGTAAAGGTAAAGCAAACAACCCCAGGGGGAGGGGTGGAAGTGGTGGTGTGGCCCCCCTCGACCAATAATGGGGTGGTGGGTGGGAGACGAGTGGTGGGGGGCGTGAGGAACGAGTGGTGGGGGGAAGTGGCGGGACGCTAAAGTGGTTGCCGTATTCCAGGAGCGCAATCAATGTTTTATTAGACTTTCTGGGAGGAAGAGGTGTTTTAATCAGGATTTTAGTTGCTTTATTAACTCTCCTCCCAGAAAGTCTAATAAAACATTGATTGCGCTCCTGGAAGGCGGCAAGGGAATGGAATTGCGCGCCTTGAAGACGGCAACGTAAGCTATTTTACAAAATTCAAACCACTTTAGCGTCCCCCCCCCCCCCCACCCCATGGTTGGGCAACCCCACCACTTCCACCGCTCCCCCTCCCTCCACCCCCGTGGGGTTGTTTGCTTAACCTTTACCAAAATCGCTCCTTGGTGTGCAAGTCGATTAGGGAATCTCCTTTCATATTCCAGTACATTCGCTTTTTCGTTTCAGTTTACTACAAAATAAGTGTAAAAATATCCGCGTATTCTAACTGTTTTCGTGGATCTAACTCGTACGATTGCAAGTACTCACTTGAACACTATTTTGCGATTTCCTAAACTACAGCATTTACTGCTACAGCATTGATTATCTTATCACTTTTCCAGAAGGTAAAACATATCAAGGTGGAGAAAGGAAGAGAAAAACTGTGTCCCTGAGAATTCCTAACTACCTAATTATTTTATAGCATTGCACTGAGGAAATTCGTAAGCTAAACAAAATTACGAAAAGTAAATTTCATAAATATTTGCTTAGAGTACACAGGTAATTAATTTTTAGTAACTGCCGCAAATAAGTAATAAAAATTATAATGCAAGTTCAACCCCCCCCCCCCTCCCCTCCCCTGAGAAAAGAATTCCATTCTAATCAGTAAAATTTTTTTAATTGTACAAAAATAGTTTTTATTTCAATGTATTGAAAATGAAAGAAAAATTTTGAGTATTGTCATCGAAATGAAGAATATTTATATGGTCTAACATTTTTTTTATTCAAATAATGAATATTATGAATTATATATGTACGTACAAAATGATATAGTATTTATAATTTGCGTAATTTACTGATTTATTAAAAGGTGACAAGGGGGTCGAATGATGTAACGCCCCAAACTGTCAAATTGGATGAGATTTCAATGTGGGGCATAGGCCATCTACTACACTGACTCTCCACCTGTACTTTTCTATGGATCTTCTCCATGTGTTGCACGGTCGTCCAATTCGGTGTCTTCCTTGGGTCTCGTATTGGTTCCAATCTATAGCTTGTTGAGCGATGTTGTTGGCTCTTTTCGTAGTATGTGCCTATACTGGCTTATATATTGCTACCTTCGGCTGCGGAAAATAGTGACTATACCGTCTTAGACTGTAAGTCTATGTAGGTCTTCGTTGAAAATGACTTCCGGCCACTGGATGGTAAGGATTCATCAGACAAATGCTTTTAGCTAGTTGACAAATGCTTTTAGCTTAGATGTTATTTGACAGGTTAATTTCCATGTTGAACAGCCGTACAATAGAACAGATTTTACGTTCAACTCAAAGTTTCGGAGTTTTGTACACCTGAAGATGTTGTTTTGCGCCACATGTCAGCAAGAGTATTAAATGCAACTCTGGAGACGGAGTTGGATCAGTAACTTGAGCGGTAAGACCAACATGCCATGGGTCCCGGGTTCGAGACCAGATGACCCCGTGAGCTTTTATTAAGAAATTAAAATAATCCACTCCGTCTCTGGGCTGTTGTCTAGCTCACAGCAATGCAAAAACAAGACTCAAGTTTCCTCACTTCCCTTACCCTAATTCCCTTCCGGCCAAAACCATGCTAACACATCAAAGGGTTGTCCCCTAGGATTTGGCCACATCGTATACAAAAAAAAACTCGAGCGTTACTGAAACGAGCCTGTACATCAGCTTCAGCTGCGCCGTCTGCTGTAACTATGCTTCCAAGGTAGCAAAATTTATCCATTTGTTCTATTTGCTGCTCTTGCGACATTCTCTACACAGGACTTCGGACATTAGAGCTACATGACTCTGTTTGTTGGATAGGAAGCATACATCGTCAGCATAGTTCAGGGATAAACAGTTTTCATCTAATCCCTCGCGATGGGTGGTCACCTATATCGCTGCACAATACGTCATTAAAGACGATCAGGAAAAGCAAAGGTTACATGCCATATGCATCCTTGTCTCACCACTTTCAGCATTTGAAAGGGCTCCAACAGTTTTTCCTCGAGTAGGACATGACAATGGGCTCCTGAGACTTCTAATGGTGATAATTTTTTCTGTGATGCCTCTCCACACGTTAAGCTGTATATATGTTATATACTCACTATCGATGCTATAAAAGGGATCACCTTTCGGCGGATTGCTCAATGAGAAGTCGGAGGATGTTGATGTGATCGATGCAGGAGAAACCCTAATAAAAACTTGCCTATGGATTATTTCGAGTGCGCTCGACAATTTGTTTGATTCGCATTAAGATTATGTTTGCCATCCATTTGGAGACTGCAGTTAAAAAGCGATACAACTCCTGCGGTCGCCTTTTTTGGGAATCTCCACAGTTACGCTTGTTTTCCATTATTCCATTCCTGGATTACGGGAAGAATAATATCAGCCGCAGCAATGGAATTCGCCTCAAGGAGTTCTACTGCTTTCCGTCAATCCCTGGGGCCTTACCGAGATCCATCGACGACTTAATTGCATCCTCTCTACTCAATTTGTATCTCTCACAGAATGTTCAGTTTGAAGGGTCTTTCTACCCAGTTTTTTATCAATCTTTTATAGATCTCCACAGTCGCCGCAGTGACTTCTTCTGACTTCTTCTGACTTTTCTGCTAGCGCATTGACGTAAGTGCGCTTTTCATGTCTCTCACTTCTTTGGACGCTTTTGTGTAGAGATCGGTATCTTCTGAGGTATTGCTTAACTTTCGGTAGCAGAATTGATGCGGTCTTTAATCTGCTTCCGTTTTTTAACCGACTTCCCAAAAACAAAGAGGTTCTAAGTTCGACGCGTATTTTTTTTTTTTTTTTTTTTTTTTTTTTTTTTTTTTATGTCTGACCGGGCATAACTTCGTAACGCGTCAACCGATTTTGATGATTCTTTTTTTGTTGGGTAGAGTATGTTCACCGATTGGTACCATGTCAAAAAAATTTTTGGTTGGGTGGGGGGTGGGGGTGAAACCTAACTTTGTAACGCGTGGTCCGATTTGGATGGTTCCTTTTTTGTTGTACAGAGTATGATCCCCCATTGCTAACAGGAGAAAAAAAATTTGGCATTGGGTAGGGGGAGGGGTAGTCTAACTTTGTAACGGGTGGACGGATTTGGATAATTCTTTTTCTGTTGGGTAGAGTATGTTCAGTGGGAGATACCAGGTGAAAAAAATTTTGGGGGTATGGGGGTGGGGGTGGGGCTGGAACCTAACTTTGTAACGCGTGGTCCGATTTCGATGGTTCCTTTTCTGTTGTAAAGAGTATGATCCCCCATTGCTAATAGGAGAATAATTTGGTCCTATGGAGAAAGGTGTGGGTGGGGGGGGAGGGGTAGTCTAACTTCGTAACGCGTGGACCGATTTGGATAATTCTTTTTCTATTGGGTAGAGTATGATCCTTGGTTGATACTACGAGAAAAGAAATGTTGCTGGGGTGGGAGTGTGATCCCCCATTGCTAATAGGAGGATAATTTGGTCCTATGGGGGTGGTGGGGGAGGGGGAGGGGTAGTAACTTCGTAACGCGTGAACCGATTTCGATGATTCCTTTTCTGTTCGGTAGAGTATGTTCCTTGGTTGAAACCATGAGAAAAAAATTTTAGTGGAATAGGGGTGGGATAGGGGGTTAAAACAAACGTCTAACGTGTGGACCAATTTGGATGGTTTTTTCTTCGTTGTGAAGAGTAGAAGACACAAAAAAGTGTAAAATAAAATAGTTTTTAAGAAAAAAGTTGAACCGACTTCACAAAAAACGCTAAAAAGCATAAAATAATTTTTAATTTTATATCTATTACGACATTTTGAAGTCGGTGCAAATTAAACAAATAAAACAACTACATAACCACAATTGAAAATAATACATAATACTACCTGAACGTTTCAGCTTACGGGATCATAAGAAATGAAGTTTAAATATTTTTGTTGTAGTTGTTTGGTTTGTTTGATTTGCACCGACTTCAAAATGTCGTAATAGATATAAAATTAAAAATTATTTTATGCTTTTTGTGAAGTCGGTTCAACTTTTTTTTTAAAAACTATTTTTTATTTTTGACCACGTGGCGTCACTGATCTATCGCCGTCTTCTGCTCTCCAACCGTCCTACGTGTTCTGCGCCATAGCTCATGAAGCATTCCTTCGCCCTTTCTTATTTTTGCACACATTTCTTGGATTCTACCACTTATAGGCAAATGCTGCAATTTTTCCGAGTTATATCCTTTCCTCTAGTTCTTTATTCTAAGCTCTAATCTATTTTAGGCCGAATGTTTTTTACATTTACGCCACCGCAGAAGTACTCAAATCACTTCATAATGCTAGCTATAGAGTACGTTGCCGGACTAGCACTATCGTACAAAAAAGTTTATATAGGTGAGAGTATGGAAGATGTGATAACTAAGTACATAATGTGTAACCGCATTTGGGTGAGTATGTTTCCTTTGTATAGAGTACGTTAGAACTATGCATTGCAATTAGTTTGTTCAAAGGAGCAACATTCCTCGAGTAGCATATCTAAAGGCACTTAAAAGTGTAAACATCTAAAAGAAAGCGCTAAAAAGTATAAAAGAGCATCTAATTTGATTTCTACTATGACAATCGGAAATAAAATTATAGATGGGAAAGTACGGAATAGTTTTGTCACCTTACTCTTTGTTTAATGAATAATTTTTATTATATTCAAAGTGATTATATAAGCCATTATTATGTATTAAGATATTTTTAAAAATCTATTTTTAAAAATTTATTATTGTTTCGTTTTCAGATGTATACAAAGCTTTCGATACCTTTCTGCATATTATTTGCTGGTGGGATCTTGTCGGCTTCACACATAGATCAACTAAATGAAGAAGCTAAGAAAATCTATCGCCTTGATGGATCAATAATACCGTCGAACTATAACATTCTACTGACACCATACATTTTAGAGAATGAAAATATTGGTAAAGAAAGGTTTACATTTGATGGTGAAGTAACTATAACATTTGATACTACAGAAGTTCTTAAAAGTATTGTCTTACACGCAAAATATCTTAAGATAAAAAAGGAAGATATTGAATTAAAAAGTACATTAGGAATATTAATTCCCATTGAGAGTTTTGATCTAGATGAAAAGACTGATAAGCTTTCTATTCACCTAAAGGATAGTATACCACATCATGAGTATACCTTATTTATTAAATATGTTGGAAAATTGGGTGATGATATGAAGGGTTTCTATAAGAGTTACTACAAAAATTCCAAAGGAAAACAAGTGTAAGTACAAGTTTTATGCCTATGAAATTTATATAAATAAGTCATTATATAATTTTAATTTGTTGTTACTTTCTTATTTGTATAGCTTCGTATTTATTAAATCTAACTTTAAAAAAATAAATACATAATCTTTCAATATTTAAAGAAAGACTTTTTTCAATATTTTTATAAAAAAATTTCAAAAATAAAAATCGATCAATTCACTACTTTCACTGTAACTGAAACGTGGAGTGCTTGTTGTGATCTAAAATATCTTAGTTATACTATACATATCACACTTTAAACTTTTAGCTATCTATTGGTATATTTTTTTGATTTTGTGTCCGTCAGGATAGATCAATTTGCTTTATAGAGAATTAAGTTTAACTAAAAAATTAATAACACTAGAAAAATTACTTAAGTAAGTTTTCTTCAAACTTAAATTTAAATTTAAAAAATTTTGAAACTTCTGGGCGCAATGATAAAGAAATAAAAAGTTTAAAAACATTGGACTAGGGAATTCACTTAAGCGCAATCATATGATAAGGGAAGTGAAGATAGATAGAACGGCAAAATGTTCCATATATTATGCGTACCACTCTGGCCCAAAAAGGTTTGAAAGTTGACGGTACAGCCAACTTTTACTTGCATAGCTTAGGTATGAGAGTGGTTTGAGGCTCCAGAAATTTTTTTGGATCAAAGGCCGTTGAAGTAGTAAAAGAATTGTGGTAGACGTTATGGCGATATTTCGCCAAGCCAAACTTTGAAGTAATGTGACATCGTCAATAAACTTAATGGATTAACTGTGCATTTTCTCTAAAGCTAAAAATGCAGTGTGTCCTTCCCCAACCCAATCTAGATCTAACATGGAACCATCTGGAATAAAGTAAGTTTTCCTTATAGGTTGCCAAAACCCAAAATATTTAATTGTATTTTTAGCGATGGCTAATGTATGGCCTGACCATTTCAGAATTCGGACATGATTCGCTTTTCCCCAAGAGAGCATCTGTGGAAATTAGTCTTGCGACCTCGTTTTATAACTACAACGTTACCACAAAATTCCATTACATCTAAAGTATTACGCGTAAATTATTAAATTAAACTATCTGGAAGATTTGAAGTCAAAGATATTAGCTCATTAATAAATAAGGAAAAAGTTCATTAATAAATAGGTGAAAGTACAGAACCTTGCTAAACACCCGTGTTAATTCCGTAGCAATATTTCAGGAACTTATTGATGGGAGAAAAGCTTTCAGTCCATTTCATTTGAATGGGGCATAGTGCTTTAGTTGCTTGTATTTGGTTTGAGCATGCCTGAATTTTTGAACTATTGAATTTTGAGGGATTTAAACAATGATTTATATTTAAGGACGAATTGTTCTGTCAAAATTACGTGCAGAAAAGTGAAACACTTTTGTATGTTCATCCTTTTCCTTATAAGCACATTGTTTTGAACTCTAAAGTTCATTGAGCTATTTCGGGCCTAGCAACATGAAGATTCTGGGAATGTTCTGTTTCAAAGTGAGAATTTTCCTGTCTTTAATTTTAATCACTATCTTATAGATAGTGTAAGACAATACTTTTAGGTTTTTTCTCTCGACAGTATTAGCAAAATACTCCAAATAAAAGTGCGGGAAAAAAAGGTTTCTCACTACTGGTAACAAAAGATGTCTCAGAATGAAATAGCATACGGTCGGTCCATAGCTATATGTCAGTGGATTGAAATCACTCTGAAGGTCGAGGTCATAAGAGCATTCTTGAACACGGTTCAAATTTTTTTTTTAAAACTATTTTTAACCGGCTTCCCAAAAACAAAGAGGTTCTAAGTTCGACGTGTATTTTTTGTATGTCTGACCGGGCATAACTTCGTAACGCGTTGACCGATTTAGATGATTCTTTTTTTGTTGTATTATATGAAACGGATTGCGTGAAAAATACTCAAAGCTACTATTTATACCCCTTAGCCTGGTCTGGGAACCAATCAAGGGCTGATATGTAAGTTGCAGTTGGTAGGAGATGATGTGCCCTATGGAGGGCGTAGACTCACATGAGCCTCGCTGAAAGTAGCTTCGTTGACTTCAAATACAACGCATGCACCAGAAGTGTAAAAATTTATGAAATATGTGGTTCAAATTGCTTTATTAAGATTAATCCTAATTTGACCTGAATTACTTTGGAAGATGATCACAAACATATTAAAAAATAATAACTGTGACCAAAGGAGCTTTAAATCTTCGTCACACCAATTGGGTTGTTAAGATATAATATGGAGTTAGCTAAACTAAAAAGCATTTTAATAGTAAATAGCTATATAGTGATCAATATAACGCTGGTTTTATATGATATGGCTTCCACAGAAAATCAACGGATAGTGTTTAACGATTCTTTATTTTTTTTAATTAAGGCCAGGTTCGGCACCTGTGCGCCAGTGGGGTTCGGACCTGCGATCTTCGAAATAAAAGGCTAAACTTGAATTAATTGATATTTGGTACTGGGGCCAGCATGCGTATATACGGGCCATTTCTAATAATATGCTTAGACTTAATATATGTATTATTTTTTTGCGTGAGAGGTGAAAATCGTCCAAAGACCCCAAGAAACCCGAATGTCTCTGATAGTGCGAGATTTTTACTCACTTAGAACACCTCTCTAGGGATTATGTGACTCAGACCACTTTATTCGGGTTCCTTTTTGTCTTTATCCCTTATTAACTTAGCGAGCGGTTCCTGAACTAATACATTACATTACTCATTATACCTCGATTCCACGTGCCAAAGCAAGCATTTGCTTATAAGACTCCTCTCCTATCCTTCCAGCCTCCATCCAGTGGTGTGTTAGTAGTCGTCTCCTTCTGCTTGCTTAGACCGGACGCTGAAATATGGGTCTCTCGCTCCTACAGGCACATCCTTTAGGATGTTCAGCTTCTTTAAATGAGAACTGAAATTTCCATATCCTGTTATTAGTGCGGTCAGCCATCTGATGTAAACACCAACTTAGCCTGTCCGTACGAGTCCGCTACGGTTCACTGTTCCCAGTATACGTGGCCTCCAGTAAGAAAAATATTTGCACATCATTTGATACTACTATTTTGTTTGATGTTTAGATTATTTGGGATGACATCTAGTGTTCGGTTTCTTCAGATCTTGGTATAATATCGCATTTATCAACTTTAGTATACATATTTGGTATCTTTACCTTAAATTCAGAGATTTCAGATTATTTAATTGAATAGATAAATTACATGTCCATCTGCCAAAACACGATTAACGGGGATTCACACTATATTATCTTCCGTGGAATGTATCAAATGCCGAAATAAGAAGATTATAACTAGCTTCTAAATCGCTAGGATTTTCCCTTCTGTAATAGAAGCGACCGGCTCGAGAATGCGAATGTTTATAAATCAACATATTTACATAATTAAGAAAATGTGCAAATGTCTTTTGGGTATGATTAATGTTCGACTGATAAGTATCACCTAAATCAAACCAAACAAATTTAAGTCATTTATACTAGCGGAGTTCTCTTCAGCGTTGGACACAATAAATATTTTACAAAATGCCAGAAAATGTCTTTTAATTTAAATACTCATTCAATACACTCTACTAATAAAATGCTTAAATCACAAGCTAATTCTGAAATGATATATTAAAACAACTATAAAATAAACAAAAAACAAGCACTCAAGAAGTAATGTTTAGATAAATGTAAACCAATCCAAATCAAATGTAAACCAATCCAAAATGGTGGCTACCATAGTCAGGTGATCGAGAACGTGCCGACGAACGTTTTTTTTTTTTTTGGTTTGTGGTTAGGGCTCATGAAACTGAAAACTGAGGGGATGCCTTATGATGCTTAAGCACAGCCTTGGCAGGAAAAGAATTAAGGATGAGGGAAATGGGTTTGGAGGTTGATTGAAGGAGGTGTGGATGTAAAGTTTCGGGCTCATATGACAAAGGAAAATCAGAAGATGGTAAACTGTTCCTTATTCGTGTTCTTCTGCTTAGAAAAGCTTCCCGAAATTTGACGGTACGTCCAAATTTGTCCTGGAGAGTATAGGGGTGGGAGCGACTTGAAGCTCTTATATCGCGCGCTATATATCTGTGGAAAATTTGAAGATGATAGGTTTATTAGTTTTTTTTTTTTTTGGTGCTGCCAACACCACCAAAAAAAACAAGTTTTGAGAAACACGACTTTAAAGTTTGCACAAGAGGTTTTGTTGCGATATTTTCTGTGATGTTCACAATCATAAATCTAAATATATACTGAAGAAGTAACTCTAAATGCTAGTTGAAAACAGAGGCGGATCGCGCGAGTTATGTCACACCGAACAACACCTTCCCATCGACATAGCAATATCAGCCACATGGCATACCAAGCTTAATTGGATTTCAAGCTTAAGTGGAGCTTCAAATTATCCACCTGTAAAATACACATTTGGCATATTCGCACAATTTTCCAGACAAGCCAGCATAAATATGAGCAGTAAGTTCCTTTTGTAATTATAAGTTAGTCAATTACTTCAGTTCAGTTACTCAATTACTTTATCATTATCGTATGACCGGTAAAAAAATAAGTCCGAAAGTACGCTAATAAATAGTTGTTTCCGAAGTAATTTTTCCCGGTGAAACCGAATCCGGGCTCAGAATTGCTTTAACACGTCAGGTTTTTGAGATATTCTAAGCTAAAAATGCAAAAATACTGTTTTTTGAAATATTTGAGGTTATGTAGCACCGCGATGTTTTTATCAAAAGACTATGTATGGAATCTTATACTACAAGTCTTCCTCCTTAAAATGCCGTTTAAAATTTTCATGTTCATGAATTTCGCGGTATACTTTATTCAATTGATCATAAAGTTTTCGTTTAACAATCATCGATGAAGGATATCGCTGATTTAAGCAGCTACCAGGACTTGAAGATTTTAACGTGAATCGCCTATCGCAAAAGGACGGTAAACTCCTCATCGTTACAATTCACCTTTAAGTCAAGTAATTTAATTTATTCCTTTCCTTTTCTTCTTGTAATTTTTCCCTTATATGTGTATTAATCGTTTTAAAACTAGTAATCAGCTCCATATAATTAAAGGTGTTGGTTTCTTTGTACCTCAATAAATATCCTACTAGATCAGATAAGCGAAAAGAGTGACAGTGAACAAAATAATAGAAAATTAGTAAATACTGGTACAAGTAACCGATCAAATAATTTAAATTACAACGAAAGGGTTGAGGCTAATAATACTATTGAACTAGTAGCAAACCCACATATTCAAATTCGCGGAATGGCTAATGCAAGTAATAATATTAAACCGGTAGTAAGTCCTCAAATTTAAATTCGTAGTGGTTGGGTTATGCTAATAAATAACGTACAAACCGCGGTAAACCCTCAAATTCAAAATTAAATATTAGCTGTGAGAAACGTTTTCGGCTCGCTAAGAGTCCCCGACGCTATTAAATACCTCCCTAGATTTGATGGGAATTGCAGACTCATTTACGATTTTATTAACATTGTAGAGAAAATTTTATCTCTAGTGCTAATAGCAGATGGCACGCTTGCCCAAATATTATTAGGGCCATCAGAAATAACAGCCTAATGAGGTCCACATGTTTTAGGCATCTTACTAAACTAGGAACAAATAAAAGCAAACTTAATCCTGCATTACTCTGATATAAGAGAAGAAACCTCTCTAATTAGAGATTTACATAAGCTAAGACAAGGAAACCGTACGTTTACATAACCTAAGACAAGGAAACCAATCTAATTTTCAGATTGCGTAAAAGAACTAGATATCAGCTATCTGATATCTCCATATTATATTGCAGCTAACAGCTATCTGAGATCTCTATATCAAATTGGAGCTAAGAGCAATAGTAACAATAAGCGAAACTTTTCTCAAAATAATTCTACGCTCAACGCATGCACAACACTTCATAGACCATTCAACCTCCTCATCTCCTAACTAACGTGCTGTATATAATTTTAATCCCTTTAATCAACCTTCACCAGCTAATAACAATTTCGGTAGAAATAACTCATCCAATCAACACTCATTTAATAATCATCCATTTAATCAGGAATCTTTTAACATACGTTGTTCATTTCCTCCTAAGCAACAAAAAACCTTATCAGTCACAGAACCAATGGATGTTAGTTCACCTCATACCTACCGTAGATTTACTGGACCGAATCAACCCCAAAATAGACAACCATGAAGATTTTTTTTTAGACAAACTGGACCACCCAGAATAATAACTGAAGCATTAACATCTCTAATCCAAATGCTTCCCAACTAAATGTCAGGACGCCTAATTATATTAAAGAACAAGATATACTCTATAACGCTGAATAATGCGGTAAACAAATATTCAAATAGATGATTAAAATTTTTAATTTCCCACCTCGACCAGGTTGCATAGACGTCAATAAGCTCAGACTTATTCTTCCATATATTCAAGTATCATCTCCGTTTGGCTTACGTCTAAGATTTAAAGATAGCTTTATCTTAAGACATTAATCTAGAGTTCGCTCATCCTCCAAACGTCGAATGAATTAACCCTATCAACATAACTACTGTACTTAAACAAGTTACCCTACCAAACTTCGTAGAATTCAGTCGGCCTTGTAAAAACAAAATGTTTAATATTAAAATTTCATGGTTATTTTGGTGGGCTATTAGGACTAGATGCCTTAACATTATTGCACGCTAAAGTTGATTTAGTAGATCAAGTATTAATGACGAAAAATAATATCCTAAGCCTTAAGCCAAATTTTATTTCGAAAAAATAGTCACTCCCTCATAATCTAAATCTATAAACCAGTTGACAGTAGATGTTGAAAACGGAAAAGCATTTATTAAAACTATAGAAATAAAGCCTGGCTTAATGATATCCGAACGACTTAACGAAGCCGAAAACTGATTCAGTTCAGTGCTAGTTATTAATGAGACAGACTCCGATTTAAACCTATTCATAAGAACAACCTAAAAATGTCGATTACCTATCATCTTCAGAATTTACGAACTCCACAATTTTCACGTCCAATTTGAAATGAGAGGACGAATACAATTAGCACCGATTACATTAACAATTCAATTCGAACAACTCACTTAAACCAGGAAGAAAAGAAATCAAAAATTACGAAGACATATTTTTTAAATAACGGCAAAAATTAAGGTTCGCGAATCAAGCAAAGCATCGGATTCTAAACAACAATGAGATCTCCATTTAGCGGAACATAATTGGACATAGCTGTTCACCGTGAAGCTCTCCTGTCTGGAGAGTTCCGAAAAAGTGAGATGCTATTAGTCATAGACTATCGCAAATTGAATGAACAACAATGAGCGGCCATTATCTGCTTCCCAATATTAATTAAATATTTGATAAACTTGAAAAGTGTATATATTTCAGTAAGCTAAGAGAAGCCAATTTTAAAGTACAAATAGACAAATTAGAGTTTTCGAAGAAGGAAATAAGCTTTCTAGGACTCATAGTCACCGAAAAAGGAATCAAGCCAAACCCTGATAAAATTGCAAGTATCCCAAATTCCTATACCTTGAACCCCAAAAAACATTAAATCATTCCTCGGTCTAGTCGGGTACTACAGGAAATTTATAAAATTTATTTCGGAAAAATCACGGAACCATTAACGGTCTGTTTAAAAATGGGAAGTAAAATCGACTTAAATAACAATTACCTATGTCAAGGCATTTCAAAAATGTAAAGATATTTTAACAAATGACCCAATACTAGCCTACCCCGATTTTTCAAAGTTCTCACTGACGGAAGCAATAACGCAATCGGCCAGCGCCATCCTCTCACAAGGACCTCTTGATAGCGACCGACCTATCTACGGCAATAGAACTCTGACGAAAACAGAGACTCTACAATAGAAAAAGATTTACTGCCACATTGTTTGTGCGACAAAATATTTTCGTCCGTATTTGTTTGGCAATAAATTCAAAATTGTCACAGATCACAAAAGGGGTATAAGTATAGCGAACCCAAGGATCAATGTATTAATGTTCGCAATTGATGTAGTGATGTTATCAGAAAAAACACGAAGAGGTAGGGTGGATGATATTGCAATTGGAAACATAGTGCGAACTTTGGAATCTGGAAGTTAATATGGAGAAATCCGACATCATGATATTTCATAATGAATTGTATCGAAGATAATCAGCGATATCTCTCTCACTCCAAAACTGTCAATGTCAAAATATCTTGCGGGACATTATAGGTTAGCTATGCAGCGTATATTTATTTATTTATTTATTTAAGCTTAATACAAGCTATTACATAATAACTACATACTACAATTACAAGCTACAACACAATACCAACACCACAAGCTATAATAAATTATGACATAATAAATAAATAGTAAAAGCTACAATATGAGCTCTAATAGCGGGAGATACGAGCTGGAAGGAAGAAGATTTAAGAAAGGCGATCAAGATGGGCGGGATCAAGATATAAGGCTTTGTGAAGGGATGATTTACTCAGATGGAAGTCAAAGGAGTAAAGGTCGTTGACTTTTCGTAGCATCCTGGTAATTGGCTCAATTTGACCGTAGTTTGTGCGATGGCGGTCGAGTCGGAAAAGGGGAGTGGACCTAAGGTTGCGGGGAGTGGTATTGATGGGTAAAGATTGCAGGATTGAAGGGCAGTCTATGGCACCACTTAACAGCTGATGAATGAAGAGAATGTCGGAAACATCACGACGTTTACTTAAAGGTTGTAAGTCTATCAGTTTCAGACGGTTTTCATAAGGCGAAAGGTTGAATCTGTCTACCCACGGAAGATCACGTAGAGCGAAGAGAATGAACCTACGCTGGACAGATTCAATCCTATTAATGTGAGTTGTTTGTGTAGCCCCTGGTACCTGGTACCTGGTAGTACCTGGCTGGCATATTCAAGGAGAGGTCTAACGAAGGAAATATAGAGAGATTTGGAAACATAAGGATTGGAGAACTCTCTGGACCAGCGCTTCACAAACTCTAGCGCGGAGTTAGCTCTGTTAATTATGCTGTCAATATGGGAACGGAAATTGAGTTCACTATCACAAATTATTCCGAGATCACACAAAGAGGTTACGATAGGAACTGGTACGTCGGTTAGCATGTAGACTCTCGGGGTGGGTGTAAGACGCTTGCGGGAATAAGAGATGGACTGGCATTTGGAGACATTGAGTTCAAGAAAGTTTTTCATGCACCACGTGGTGAAGGAATCGAGATCTTTTTGCGGGAGAAGAGAGTCGGTTGTGGAGGAGATATGTTTGATTATTTTCATGTCATCAGCATAAATGGACAGCTCTGAGTGATTGATGACACATTCAACATCATTTATTGTAAGGATGAAAATGAATGGACCGAGGTGACCGAGGTGGCTGCCCTGGGGGACGCCGGAACGAGCGACAATAGGGTTAGAAATGGATGAGCTGAAAAGAACATTGTACCGACGGTTGTTGAGGTATGATTGAATCCAGGAGATGAATCGGGAGGGGAAGCCTAGGCGATCAAGTTTGAACAAGATAACATTATGGGAGATCTCGTCGAAGGCTTTACTAAAATCGGTGGCGATAACATCAACATCTTAACCGTTTTCCAGGGCACATAGTGTTTTGGAGACGAAGTCAGTAAGGTTGGTGGTTGTAGATCTTCTTTTCAGGAAGCCATGATGGGAGAGGGAGAAAGTAGACCTACAGTGGAAGAACATGGAATCATAGACCAATTTTTCGAATAGTTTAGGTATGGATGATAATTTAGCGATGGGTCTGTAATTATACACATCGTTCTTGAAACCTTTTTTGAAGATGGGAACAATATACGAGTTTTTTCATAAATGAGGGAAAACCCCTTGAGTGACCGAGAGGCGGAAAAGCAGGGTAAGGGGTTGAATTAGATGCATGGCACACTTTTTCAGAACGATGGCCGGAATGCCGTCAGGACCTGGGTTGAAGTCGTCCTCAAGCCCGTTGAAGCTGGCGGCGATTAGTTCTGGATCAGGGTCGAAAGACATAAACGACGTTTGAGTCCATTTGTCCAAGAATGAAAAGTATTAAGGTCAGGTTGTAGGGAATTGTCGCTGAATAATTTACTGAAGAAGTGTGCAAAGAGGTTGGCGATAACCTTAGGATCAGACGAAGAGGTATTCTAAAGTTTTAGGGTAGAGGGGTAACCATTGGATTTCTTCTTGGAATTAATAAAGTTATAAAATCGCTTGGGGTCAGATATGAGGCTAGTTTCCATCCATTGGAGGTACTCATAGTAACGTTCTACGTTCAGAAAAAGAGGTATAAGCGGATAGGTAGGAAGAATAGTCGGACCCGGTCTGGGATAGAAGAAAAGTTTGCCAACGCTTATTTCTCCTGTTGCGGAGAGAGCGTAATTCCTTGTCGTATCATACGGAGGATGAGGCGTAGTTTTTACGAGGAGAAAGGGGGATAGATTGTGTAAGACAACCGTGTATTTCTGAATAGAACGCCTCTAAAGCAACGTCAACTGGAAGATGTTGAGGGATATTGGCAAAGTTAGAGTTGAGGAGCAAGTGATTTAATTTTTCAAAGTCGCCTTTACGAAAATTGAAGGAAAGAGAAGACTCGGAGCTTGAAAGTGCATGAGGGTGTTCGTAGGAGAAAACAAGGAGCAGGGGAGGATGATGACGATCGAGAGAGGAAAGGAGATGTTTGCTTTACGCGACAGCCGAATTAACTGGGTCTGAAGAAAAGATTAAGTCTAATTGTCTGTCCAGAAAGTTTCTGACTCCACTTACTTGAAAGAGACCAGAAACGGAGAGCTGATCGGTAAAAAAGGCTTCTTTGGTCGAAGATGCGTTAAGGGGGACAAAGTGAGAACAGTCCTCAGACAATGACCATTGAACACGGCGGAGGTTAAAGTCACCCAATAAAATAAATTCATCGGAGGAGTTAGCGTTCTCAAGCAGGGTATCGATCGCTTCAATTATGGGCTCGTAGGCGTCTAAAGGTTGAGAGGGGCGAATGTAACAACAGAGGATGTACAGAAGACACTTATTTAGTGCTATTTTTATACATACAAATTCTGATATTGTAGAGTCGGAGGTCTTTAGCAGGGTGGCGTCATAACGGTTGTGAGCAGCTATGAGAACCCCGCGACCTGGTGGATCATTGGTGCCTACACAACCGTCGACACGGAAAATGGTATAGTTTGGAGGGAATAGTTCGTTGTCGAGAATTCCTGGTGTTAGATTGGTTTCAGTTAAGGCAAAGATATCGTGTGGGAATTTGTGGGAGTTAAGAAAAATATTGGATATTTTTGTACGAAGTCCTCTAACGTTCTGGTAATAGACTGACAAGTTGCTGGGGAGAGGTACTTGATCAGAGACAGTGGAGGGGTGGGCCAGACGGAAATCGAAGCAGAGGTGGTGGAGTGGTCGGAAATTGATGGCTTGTGGTTAGGTGGACACACGGAAGAAGTTGGGAGTTCATGGTTAGGTGGGTTGCGCTGGATGTACAGAACTCAAATCCGTGGTGGTAGGGTTGACGGCTGGGATGGAAGTGTTCGAGGGCTTCGGTGTAAGTGGAATCGAGGGGTTGAGAGTGTGAGAATATATAAAGTTGGTATACTTGACTGGGGTACATAGATTAAAGTTTGGAAATGCTCCCATTTTGAGCTGCCAATTGGAGTTTGGATCACTAAGTTTAGGACTAAAGGTGAGAGGTGCGGAAGAGTGATGAGAGATTATGTTATTACTAGTGCTAATGTTCTTACGATTAGGCTGAATACTAAATTTAGGTATGAGAGAAGGACGTTTGGAATTACCTTTGGGATAGTTAGTAGGATTTGGTTTATTAGTATTAAATTTAGGGTTAGATGCAGAGGGCTTAGGGTTAAACTTAACATACTTCCTAGTCCACTTGGAAATTTGGATAGTCCCGAGAGTGAAGATTTTGCTGGAGGGGTTACAAATAAATACATGGTTAAGGCACGGCAGCTTCTGGAATATAAAATTCAAAATTATTCTAACTGCACCGGGAATGTTAAAATCGCACGATTGATTTTTAAAGCTTAATGCCAAAACAGTTTTTGCTGCTCGAGATCATCTAGGTATGTCCGCTGCGCTACTTGAGTGAACCTGAAGTTACTATACATTTTCTGTGGAGATGCCCGATACTTGCTGAATATAAGCGATTATACTTTCAAAAAACGTACATGCAACAAAGTGAAGTAATAAGTGAATTAAATGGTAACAACTGGATATCGCTATACTATTATAGTATGAAACCAGCAAAATACAGAGATTGGGTTATAAAAGAAAAAATAGTAAAATAAAAATAGTATTTACAAGAACAATGTCAACACAATAGAGGGCGAAAAGCCTCTGTTGAAATGTTGAAATCTAGGAATAAAAAAAATATGTTTTGTAAAAAGTTGAATTAATAAACATATTATTATTAATATTTCTGTATTAACCACTCAAACGGAAACAGTCGGTATAGCAACTATGCGCTTTTCAACTATCTCCGCTATTATTGAGGTGAAACTTATATAATCGTTTTCTCGAACTTGTAGGCTTCAGGATCTAAAAAGGAAATTTATATATATATGAATGAGGCTCCCACACCAGCATTCAAAAAGAAAAAATATTAGTACCCAAAAGCCCAAAACACACCCAAATACAACTTTGAAGGGTGCACAGGCAATAGAGATCGCATGAACCAAACCATTACAATAAATTCACAAACCAACATAAAAAACCTTACAAAAGCCTAACCACAACGAGTGAGTGCAACAGGATGTCTACAAGTTATAGAGTCTCCTCCTTAATGTAACCTTGTCCACGTCAGTGCTGAAGACATCACCAACCTCATTAGCAAACCTACACATGCGGTTAATTGGCAGGACAGTTCTCTAGGTAAAATTTTGGAAGAAAGTTTCTCACTGTCAATCGTCCCCTGCAGAAGCTGGTGTAGGAAAATTATATCAACAACCCACCGACGCTTCTCGAGAGTAGCAAGTTGTAGCAGTCCCAATCGTTCTTCATATGGAGGCAGATTCAGAGGGTCCCTCCAGGGCAAAGCACGAAGGGCCGATCTCATAAATCTTCGCTGAACGAATTCAATGCGTTTAAAGTAAAACGGAGACCAAACCGGACTAGCATACTCCAGCAGTGGTCTAACAAGGGACGTATACAGATAAAGTCTTAAGTGAGGGCTAGGAAATTCCCTGGACCAACGAAGGATAAATCCCAGCATAGAGTTGGCCCAAGGAGCGATATTATTAATGTGGGGATGAAGTCAAGTTGTCTTTCAAGGTACACATCCAAGTCCTTCACTCCTTCCGCCCGTTGAATTCAACTACCATCAAACTTGTACTGATAAGTAAAGTAGTTGCGGGACCTCGAGAAGGTCATAACCTGACATTTCCAAATGTTTAATTTAAGATTATTATTGCCACACAAGCTATAAAATATGTGTAGTCTTGATATCGTCCCCATAAAGAAGCATTTTACTTCTTTGAAGCAAATAAGTAATATCATCAATAGATAAGATGAATAACAAAGCACCAAGATGACTTCCCTGTGGAACGCTACAAGTATCTACAAAAGCATCAGAGAGCACGCCCCGAAATCGCACTCTATAAATCCTTTTAGATAAGTACGACTTAATCCATGCAATAATGCGGGAAACCCAACCTGGCCAATTTGAAAGCGATAAAAGAGTGAGACAGCTTATCAAAGGCCATCCAAAAATCCACCCACATTGCAAGAAACAAACTCCAACAAGTTGGATACCGTTGACCTTCCCTGAAGGAACCCATGCTGCCGGCTAGAAATTAAACCCCTACACTCCATGGACAATTGCGATTGGAGCATCTGTTCGAAGAGTTCTTAAATGCAAAATAATAATAATAAAATAATAATAAATGTGTTGCAGAGTACAGGGAAACAGCCCACCGAGAAAGACTGCCGGAAGAGTAAAAGTAAGGGACGTAATAACCCCGAAGAACACTTCTTTAAGAAAACAGCAGGAACCCCGTCAGGACCATGAAAAGTCACCCGGAAGATCTACAATATGTTTGGACAAGATCTCCTCCGTGATAGATGGAATAGGTACGGCTATTATTAATATGCGAAAAGTTGCTACTATCTGGATAAAAATCTGATGATTCAAATGCGCCTCTAAAATATTCAGCAAATGAATTACAAATAATCTTAGAATCATTACTGGAACTTAACCTGAATTCCATAGTCGATGGATAATTATTTATCTATCCTTCTCCTCATATTGAGATAAAAAAAAAATGCACGGGGGTCAGAGAATAAGCTGCCTCTCAGGTTCTGAAGGTACTCTTCAAAAAGGGAACGAGAAAGACTTATGAAATGTTCGTGGCAGAGAATAGATTTATGTCTAGAGTCAACACTGCTTAAACGCAGGTACACTTTCCGGAGTCTATATTTCCTATTCCTGAGAGTTTTTAATTCTCTATTAAACCAGGGGGGAGCAATAAATCAAGCTGTCTTTCCATGTTGTTACTTACATTGCTCATTTGGCACAGTCCAATTCCAGCCAAGGTATCGAGGAACAGAGCTTGATTGTCTCTCAGTCAAGTTATGGGGAAGATAGTTACCGTCATCATCATTCACTACCTAACGCACGTTGGGCAGGTTCAAGTCCACAAGAATAATTTCGCCATTAGAACCAAACTGGTCATGAATATAGTCAATATGCGGAATTAGAATATCATACCGACTCAAACCATTATTATCAACGACATTACACATATCTGGAGGTATGTAACAACAAATTAAAAAGAGGTTGCCCGAATCAAGTGAAATTACGAAGATCTTACAAAAGATATCCATGGGCCAGAAATTATCACCAAGAAGAATATCAGCCACTGAAGTAGGTGCAGACAACAGGAAAGATGTGTAGGGTTTTGAAGTACCACTAATCTTCCTACAAATTCAGACATGTCAATACCCTTAGACCTTAGGAAACGCAACATATTCTCATAAGAGGTACCAGGTGTAAGTCAAGTAATGTCACCACCAGGTTCATCACCAGGTCCACCATCAGGTTCACCACCAGCCCGACCTTCCGCCATGGGGAACAAAACTGCATCCTAAGGACATTGAGAGAGAGGTGGAATAGGAGGAATCCAGCCCCAAAACAACAGGAGTAGGGGTGGCAAGAGCCTGATCACCGACCAAAGGGACAGAAGGTAACGCGGACACACGGTTGGGACGACGGCGTCTTCGACCACGACGCTCGGATTCTATATATATATAGATAGAAACATCCTCTTGTACTTTTAATTAATATTGCGTTGAAGAAATAAATATTTTAATTTTAAATGCCGTCTAAAGCCTCTAAACATAAAATTTCCTTAACCGTCAATTCTATGATTTCTCGAAAACGAATATAGTATATTTTAGAAGTTCTTGTATACAACGTGTGCGAAAGAACAGAAAGTTTGAAATGTTTAAAACAAATTACTTATGTTGAAAATATTGGCACTGGTTTAAAAGAGCTACTGTAAACGTGCGTTTTCGTTCACTGTTCCTTTTGCCAGTCTAATTTCTTCTCGCGACTTTTTTTCGACAACTTATTTAAGTTCGTACAAATATTCCAAAGTTATTATTATTGACGGTCTTACCACATTTTTTCAGGTGGCTTGCTTCAACGCAATTTCAAACTCATCATGCTAGAAGAGCTTTTCCTTGCTTCGACGAGCCTAAATATAAGGCTACGTTTGATGTACATATTAACCGCCACGAAGACCTTACATCAGTTAGCAACACTCAACCTTCAGTTCCCAGTAAACCAATGTAATTTGCTTAATAAATAAAAATTGTATAAAACTTATCATTTCATTTACAGCGATGGCCGCGTTACAGATACGTTTAAAACCACTCCAAAAATGTCAACATACCTTGTAGCTTTTTTAGTATCTAACTTTAAACCGCGTTCTGAACACGAAACTCGAAAATTTTCGGTTCTAGCCAGGCCTGATGCTTTTGATCAAACTAAATATAGTTTTGACATTGGGAAACATATTTTGAAAGCATTTGATGAATACCTTGGAAAGAAATACGAAGATCTTGGAAATGATAAAATAGATATGGCAGCTATTCCCGATTTCAGTGCAGGTGCAATGGAAAATTGGGGTCTACTTACGTTCAGAGAAAGTGGATTACTTTACGACCGGGACACAACTACCCTGCACAATCAGCAAAGCATAGCAGCTA
The DNA here is from genome assembly GCA_964036015.1 of Leptarthrus brevirostris. Lineage (NCBI taxonomy): Eukaryota > Metazoa > Arthropoda > Insecta > Diptera > Asilidae > Leptarthrus > Leptarthrus brevirostris. Next base: position 137,938,598 of record OZ038371.1, on the reverse strand, counting down.
TTATTGCACATGAACAAGCCCATATGTGGTTCGGAAATGATATCACATGCGAATGGTGGAGCTACACTTGGTTAAATGAAGGATTTGCAAGCTATTTTCAATACTTTATGTTGCACGAAGTATGTTTATTTTATACAAAGAACTGAGACGTATTTATATAATGTTTTTCATTTCAGGTAAAGCCAGAATGGGAACTTAACAAACAGTTTGTGGTGGATCAACTGCATACTGCATTTGTTACGGACTCTTTAGATGGAACCCACCCAATGACAAATATGGACGTGGAGTCGACGGACGATTTGCCGCAGATGTTCGAAACTATTTCTTACAGTAAGGGAGCCTCAGTTATTAGAATGTTTAGCCATGTTTTAGAACCAAAGAACTTCCACCTGGCAATAAAATCATATGTGAGATATAAGTAAGTAATATAGCATATAAAACTGTTGTTATAATACGAATTGTGCTGGAGGACAAGTGAAAAAATATCTAGTAATTTGTAGACGATAAATACACTCAATAATTTTAAAGTAACCTCTCATCTGCAGACTGTGATCATGTCTTTCTTCACTGAAAGTTGTTATATTGTTTTACTATCAGAGCACAACTTTTAACGGTGAGATACTTTTGTCTATAGTAGATAATAATGGTTTTTTATTCCTTAGAGTTGTTATGACTGCAGACTTAGATTTCAAAATATCTTACAATAGTTAGGAACTGGAAAAGCAGTCGAAAATCTTACTAAGGTTAACATTGTATTTGGAAAACTAGAACACTGTCTGTTCGTTTTCATTCTACTCATTTAAAGCAGTGACAAAATGAAAATCTTTATATTAAAAAAGGCTTATAGTATTGTAGATACCACAGTTTAACCTCATTTTTATTTCGGGCCTTGCCTATACCATTGTTGTCTTTCTATAAAACCATGCTACTGAATATATTTCATATCTTATTGAAAACTCCAAGGTTTGGTAAGTCTAAAACTGTTTTTATACCATATTTAGGCGACAGTATAAAATGCAGCTAGTGTTTTTATCGATGCGAGCCTGTGCATCAAATCTATGCGTGCGAGTTATAATTCTATAATTTTAAGTTATCTGCACGTCTACCTTATGCCTTTTTCAGCTTTACTACAATATGAATTTATTTCAGAGTAGGGCTTTTTTTATATTATTGATGATGAGATTTTCTAAGATTTCTCTTCTACGTAAAGATGCACCAATATTACATTATTCTCTTAAAGTATATTAGATTAACTCACCGTTAAAGCTCTTTAAATGATTCATAGATTCACTACTTAAAATATTAACTAAGTTTCTAGAAAATAATGGGGTTATCACCAAAAAAGTCAGTTACAAAATTAACTTAAATCAAATTTTGTTTACCTCATTTTTCGTCATCTTGAAGTCACTTTGTTTACAACATTCGTTAATATAAAATCGGACCTCGGATCGTGCTCTTTGGCAGTCAAGAAGAACTGCAACCTCATTCGCTCAGTTGTATCTGATATCTAGAGCTTAAAATTATATACACCCCGTGCAACAAAAAGAGCCGCAAGTTTAAAGTTAAATAACAACAATTTATGATGTAATTTTTCTGTATTTTACATTATTCACATATAACCCAATTAAAAAAGTATGTTTTATGCAATATGTAATTTGTTTAAAAAAAAAAAAATTTGTTTTTCGTTCGAAATCAAAAAATGCTTCATTTTGTTCAAATTTTTAATGCAATGTTATTTCATAAAAAATTAAAAATACAGTAAGCCAACAATATCTCTTTATTTATATTAAACTTAAAAATGTATTTTCAAAACTTTTAAGTTTTAAAATTGAGTTTAAAAAAAAATTAGTACTTTGTAGTACCGCCCTTTGCCTTAATATCGTCTCGAACCCTATGCATGTATGCAACTGTACATAGTGAATAGTTTTAGCAGAAGAGTGCTATTGCACATCAACAACCGTTAAAAGCAATTTGGACATCTTGGAGACTATTTAGCACGAATTGAGCCGGGAAGATATGAAAAAGCAAATCACGTGCGGCTCTTTTTGTTGCACGGGGTGTAGTTCATATTGCTCAACTCTTCTTTCTTCTACTGGTGTTGCGGCTGCTGCTGACTTGCCAATGACCAACGCAACCTCTCCGCTTCCGCTCTCTTTCATGGCTCCACCCCTAAACATCATCATAAATAGCCTGAGTGTAGACGCCTTCGCGTAAGGGGCACGCATTTCCAACAGTTGCCATTATCAACAATGACAATAATTCTCCTCGAAACACGCCTCTGTGATTTCCGATGCAGCGGCTCACTGCGAGTGAGATTACTGGCGAGTCACATTCGGTGCACTAAGTGCCAGATATTGATGTTTCCAATGGTTTTGCGTTCCTAATACTTTGACGTGTGCTGGTTAGACCATCATTGCTATAACTTTGTGGCCTGCTGTGCTTCCTCGTAGCGTCTTTGCCTTTCAAATTTATCCTGCTACCAACGTGTTTAATAACAGCATTTCTTCTTCGGGTTGACACAGTATTCCAGCATTGTGCACTTGTAGGTAAATCCATCACAGTGCACTAGTAGGCAAAAGCCGCTACACTTTCGCACTCGGGAAGTTTTTAGAGTACTTTCGAAACTCGACGTGTCCAAAGCTACTGGGTCTGATGGTTTATCGCCCATTGTTTTAAAATGCTTTGGCTAAACCTCTGCGCAAACTTCTAAATATTCAACAGGAATGTTTCCAAGTGTATGGAAACTTGCTCATGGCCAGCCTGATACCTAAAAAACGGAGAGGTATGCGACCCCTCTAACTACAGACCAATTGCACTTACCTCGATCATATCTAAAGTTTTTGAATTACTCATCAACTCTCAGTTGTTGAAATATCTAGAAAATAATCATCTTATCAACGACTGCCAGTACGGTTTCCACGCTGGCCGCTCAACCGGAGATTTACTAACAGCTCTAACGGATCGTTGGAATCATTGTCTCCATAATTTTGGTCAGTCCGAAATCGTCGCTCTTGATATTTCATAGGCTTTTGATAGAGTCTGGCATGCTGCCCTTTTAGCCAAACTTCAAACATTTGTCTGCATCCTACCCTCGTTAAATGGATAGAGAGTTTTTTGTCAGCCCGTTCAATCCGTGTAGTAATAGTAACTGACGGAGTTACATATGATTCCTATGAAATAAATGCCGATGTACCTCAGGGTTCAGTTCTTTCACCAACCTTATTTCTTCTTTTTATTCATGATCTCTTATCGCTTACTCTCAGTCTTATTCATAGTTTCGCCGCACACAGCACGACAGCACCCTTGATTTCGCGTACTCATTTGATTCAGTAATGAATTCACGTGCAAATGCTACTACGCATGTTTAGATCATTAAACAACGACATTTCTATGGTCCTCGCTTGGGGCAGAGCAAATCGTGTTACGTTTAATGCATCCAAAACTCAATGCTGTTTAATGTCTAATGTGTATTGAGAAATCCAGCAATCTTAGCTGGACTGATCGTATATATGCAATCGATAGAAGTGCGATGAAATGTTTGGGTTTTCTACAGAGATGTAAGAAATATGTCACTCCACCTGACTTAGCGCTGATCTACAAGTCCCACATTAGGCCTAGACTGGAATATAATTCAAATAGTTGGGCAGGGGCCGGACACACCGCATTGTCGCAGTTATACAAAGTCCAGCGTTAGGCTATTAATCTTATTGGCGATTCCTCAATCTCTGAGGAACTTGACTCCCTGGAGCATCGAACGAATGTCGGTTGTCTCTCACTCTTCTATCACTATTTCCATGTCCATTGTTCTTACGAAATTGCTAGCCTGATTGCTTGTAGACATATGACAACGCGCGATACAAGAGCTGGAAATCGCTCCCACCCCTATACTCTTCAGGTCAAATTTAGACGGAGTGTAAAATTTCGGGAATCTTTTCTAAGCAGAACAACACAAATATGGAATAGTTTACCTTCTTTTGTTTTTCCCTCGTCCTTCACTCAACCTCCTAACCCATTTCCCTCACCCTTAATTATTTTCCTGCCAAGGCTGTGCTTTAACAACATAGGGCATCCCCTGAGCTCTGGCAACATCATATATAAAAAAATAAAAAAAATAAATTGTGAACGACACCTTCCTGAATTTGGTATGTAACACTGACCCATTCGGTACTATGATCAGATGATGCTTTCTTCCTTTGATTCTTGAGAAGTCTCATCATCCTGCCCTCCATATTACTCCTGAGTGCGATCCAATGTCCGCAACAACTCTGATCCACAGTAATTGCACTTTGAATTTTAAAAGAGCTGATTTTTTTATATTAAATAATTATTTATTTAATTGTAATTAGTCTTATATTTTCGATGAACTAGACTTCGATGTTGCGCTCAGTGATTTTTACCGACTAAGTAGATCACTAAAACGTCTTAAAAACATAAAAAATAAAGCTTGAAGCGGTTTAGCTCGGCAAAAAGCGGTGCGAATTTTTATTTTTATTTATGGTTGCGAGATTAATTCATTTAAGACATTTGATTTAAGACTCATGCGATGATTACATTGACAGAATTAAGTCTACCTCCCTTGACGAACCTAAACAGTTTAAGGATATTTCTTAAGTCTAAGCATCTTACTGATGATTACACTTCTTTATTGAAGCTGTGATCCATTGCAGATTGCCAATCTATTTTACGATTCTTTTATGACTTCCTTTATTGACAATAACTAGCTTTACGGATTTGAGTTACTTAACACTGTTTCCTCCTTCTTCATCGGAAATGAAATATCTTATATTTGATGACGACACAGTCGCGAAACACATTAATAACTTTACTAATAATTTCTCGTGTCGTTCTGATGGCGTTCCTGCTTCCCTTTAAAGAACTATTTTTCTTGTTTGGTCCCTGTTCTTTGCTATTTACAATATTTAATTTGTCAATTTCTTGTGGTGTTCTTTATTTCCACAACAACTGTAACCGAGTATGTTTATTTGGGAAGCAAGACCGGAGGCACATTTTTTCCCATCAAAATAGTTACTACATTATAAAAATATATACTATGGTAATGACAATAGTATTTTAGAATTCCTCACTTCACTTTTTTGGTATCTTCACAGAAATGCATTTTCTCCACTTAATCTAAAAGGACGCGGTCTGCTAATGTCACTAGAAGACGGCAAGCAACTGCAGGAGTGTACTTTGAGACACTAAATATATCGAAGTTTCATCGTCTTCCAGGAGTATGAAGGCGTATTCGCAAATGCCAGATAGAGCACCCTGCAAGCATGTAGCATATCCAGGGTAACCTGGCCAAGCTATAATAAAAATAGAATGTCCGATCTGCTCAACAGACCGACGGCTGTTATCGCATAAATCACTACTATCTTTACGGGCCACTGTCTTTTAGGCGAGCATGCAGCTAGGCTGGGCGCTCCTACAATACACACTATCCCAGTTGTGATAACGTGAACAAAAAAGAAGCCATTATTCACCTTCTATGTAAATATCCGACTCTTGCCAGAGTAAAAAAAAGGGCTATGGGGAGTACTTTTTTGAAAACCTGAAGGCAATCTCGGGGGTAAAAGTTAAGGAAATAGTCAGTTTCCGGTTGGCTTTAGTTCCTTTTTCCCTTCGTATACTCAGCCAACTTCAATAATGATTTCAGATAAGAACCGGGGCTGCGAGTGAGGTGCGTCCAACATACCGGGTCTTACTGGTTGTCGCATCAAAATGACGCTATAATGGTGCCAAATCGAGTGTTACTATGATGGCGACGTTCACCACTTAAACCAACCAATCAACTGACATCTCTAATTACCAACCGATTGCTGGCGTCTGTTATGTCACAAAGATTTTTAAAGTGCTAGTCAGTGACATGCTTCGCTTTTATTGCAGTCCTTTCATGTTTTCCTTCCAACATGGCCTCCTTAATGGTAAATCAACTACCGCCAACCTCTTTCAATTCCTGAATTACTCTTTGCCAGTAATTGTCTTCTTACTTTTCTGGTCATACGTAAAGTGTCCTGTTTCAGGAAACTCTTTCCGATAAAATCCCTTTCACCTCACAAGTGCTAAGATTTTGTGTTATGCGGACGATGCCAAAATATATCGCACTGTTTCTTAGAACTACGACTGTGGTCTAGTAAACATTGATTGTGGATGGTATTGTCCTGAGTAGAATTGCTAAAGATCTGGGTGAGATTCTTAACTCTCGGCTTTCTTTTGTGGATCACATGGCAGTGATCGTTTTTAGGGCTAATTTGAAGCTAGGCTTTGTGAAGAGATGGTCCAAGGAGCTTGAAAACCCCTACTTAACTAAACTCCTTTACTTCACCTTTTTGAGACCAATTCTGGAATACGGCAGTCCTGTTTTGGCTCCTTACTTCGCTGCACACGTCAGCCACATTGAGGCGATACAGTGCAGATTTCTAAGCTTTTCACTCCGTAGTCTTCCCTGGAATGACTCTATCGTGATTCGTCCTTATCCTGACCGTTTGAGGCTCATCTCTCAGGACATATTTCCAAAATATTATTTATTTTTAAATTATTGCAGGGAAAGATAAATTAACTCGAATTACTGATAGCTGAGAGCATCTCTATCCCGCCCCGTTCTCATAAGAGTCACGATTTCCTTCAAGTTAAGTTGTTTGGTTTGGGTATTTTTCACCGACTTCAAAATGTTGCAATAGATATAAAATTAATAATTATTTTATGCTTTTGAGCGCTTTTTGTAAAGTCCGTCAAACTCGTTTTTAAAAAAACTATTTGTTCAAACCTCCACTCTGGGGCCGTTTAAGAATTCTTAAACAGAGCCTGACTACAAGGAAAGCTACAACTGATATGAAAGTCAATGTAAGGTAGAAATAAAATCACCGGAATTACATAAAGTGACTTCGATATATTTAGTGTCTCAAAGAACACCCCTGCACCAACACATTTTTCCATCTTAGAATCATCCGTGAATATTACGGTATCATAGTTGCTGGCCGGTTCCGCCATTCTCCATCCCCTCCTCATTAAAATCCTGATACTGAAATGAGATGTCGGACTTACTGCCTTACTTATGAAGTGGAATTATCAGAGAGCTCTTCCAAAGTAAAGCTAGGGATGACTAGAGGATTCCGAAACCAAAGGGGCAAGACATCTTCTAACTAGAGCAACATCGAGGTCGGATAAAAACACAATGTATCTTACTACGCAGCAGATAAGGATGCGTCAACGCGAATTCGCATCGTTTATATTATAATGTTAGGTTGCGAGAGTCATTTCGGCGTGATGTTACCACGGAACAAATACAGTTTCGATCCTCGATCAGCCTGCGATTTTTTACTTTGCAATTGCAAATTCCCTCACATTACTTGCCCTATTTCTCTTCCGGGCCAGCCATGTTACCGTAGGGTTGTATATTGGGCTTTGGCTACATCCTAAAAAAATTCCCTTAGATTGTCATTTCGTGTAGTCCGAAATTTTTAAATAAGGGTTGTTTTCATACAATTTGTGTCCTCTAAAGTGTGGGTGCTGTGGGTAAACTTGTTGCAGTCCTGTTCAAGCGTTTAGGGCATGTACTCTTTCTAAGCCGATTTGTACTGGCTGGTTGTTCCAGTTTTACTGGTAAATGGTCATGCACGGTCTAATCATAGGATAAACACTTTTTACTTCATCCATTTATTTTGGAACTTAAGTAGATATTAATTTTGTGAGTCATTTGAGGTTTGAGCTGAACTACTGACGGGGACGGACGTGCCGCCGTGTCTTGCTCCCCAATAAATTTTTAAAGCGGTTGCGAAAGCGAATCGAATTTTAACAAATCAAAGTGCTAGTGCCATCTTGCCGGAGTGAAGGGCTTTTATGCTCTATTTGAAAGCACAGTCTGGTGAGTCCGTTCCTATCTATTTTTTATTTTCTTCCATCCAACATTCAATGTAGTACAATCGTGCTGCATTGAATGCGTTTAACGGGTCTCCACTGCTGAGCATTTAGCTGCCTTCGTCGAGATCAAAGTTCAGCACAGCAGGCATAACACTGCTGCTGGCTTTGTTTTCACAGAGGAGGCTTTGCTTTGCATCTGTGGATCCCGTTCGTCAGTCTTTGTGTTTGTGTACGTTTTCGTTTGTTTTGTTTTGGGCAAATTAAGACCGGGACTATGCAAAAATTTTTATTTAATTTTTGCAACATTCGTGGCTTAAAAAGTAACCATTTTTCGGTTTACTGCCACTTGATCGCGGAAAATCCGGCAGTTTTTGCACTAAGCGAAACCAAGGTTGTTTCCGATTCTGATATTAATCAGTATCACATCCCTGGTTATCACTTAGTGCCGCTCTTCTCTCCTCAGAGGGGAATCGCGGTTTATATTAGAAATGATGTGCCATTCTCCCATCTCCCTCAATTCTCTTCTACTAATCCAGAATTTAATTATGTCTGGATTAGATTTAAACTCTATCGGCACATTATTCACTTCTGCTTTTTATACCGCAGCCCGAATATGTCTGACACTGACACTGTGTGCTCCTTCGATAAACTGTCTTCCGATATCGATAAGATTTTGGAATTATCCCCCTCTTCTGAAATCGTTCTTGCTGGAGATTTCAACGTCCACAACACACAGTGGCTCAGGCATTCTTCTACCACAAGCCCGTCTGGAAGACACGTCGAGTTATTTAGTGAGTCTTTTAATTTACAGCAACTGGTTGAGTGTCCGACTCGTGTTCCTGATACTTCGGGGCACAACGCGCACCTTTTAGATCTATTTCTAACATCGCATCCAGAAAAATACTCGGTTTCGGTGACGTCTCCCTTGGGTAATTCGGACCATTGTCTAATCTCCGCCCAATTCTCCATCTCCTCTCTGACAACCACTAATCTAAACTCCACCAAAAGATTAGTGTGGCATTATAAAAATGCTGATTGGGCGGGACTTAATAAATATCTCAGAGAGCTGGACTGGTCTGATTGCTTTTCTATGAAGGACGTTAACAGAAGCACCGATTATATCTTGAACATCCTATGGTTTGGAATGCATCGCTTTATTCCTCATAGCTTCAAAAACATCAAACCAACTAACACCAATTGGTTCAATAATGACTGTTTCGCAGCCATTAAAAAGAAGGAAGCAGCCTTCCAGGCATATAAATTGTGCCCTTCAGAGGAATTGAGACGTATCTATAGAGATGCGCGGAATATTTGCAATTCAGCAATTAGCCGGGCTAAGTTCAATTTCGACCAGAGCATCAGACGGAAGGTATTTTCTACTCAAAAGGGTAGTAAGGGCTTCTGGTCTCTAGTAAAAACCGTAAAGAACAATTTCACCTGTTCGTCAACACCACCACTCATTTATAATGGGAATGTTTTTACTGACTCATTGGACAAGGCCAACCTGTTTGCTGCTAATTTTGCTGCTAACTCGTACTTGCCACCATCATCGCAGCCACTTCCATCTCTATCACAGTGCATTAGTAGGCAAAAGCCGCTACACTTTCGCACTCGGGAAGTTTTTAGAGTACTTTCGAAACTCGACGTGTCCAAAGCTACTGGGCCTGATGGTTTCTCGCCCCTTGTTTTAAAATGCTGCGCCTCTGCTTTGGCTAAACCTCTGCGCAAACTTTTTCACCTGTCATATTCAACAGGAATATTTCCAAGTGTATGGAAACTTGCTCATGTCCAGCCGATACTTAAAAAAGGAGAGGCATGCGACCCCTCTAACTACAGACCAATTGCACTAACCTCGATCATATCCAAAGTTTTTGAATCACTCATCAACTCTCAGTTGTTGACATATCTAGAAAATAACCATCTTATCAACGATTGCCAGTACGGTTTCCGCGCTGGCCGCTCAACCGGAGACTTACTAACGGCTCTAACGGAGCGTTGGAATCATTGTCTCCATAATTTCGGTGAGTCCGAAATCGTCGCTCTTGATATTTCAAAGGCTTTTGATAGAGTCTGGCATGCTGCCCTTTTAGCCAAACTTCAAACATTTGGTCTGCATCCTACCCTCGTTAAATGGATAGAGAGCTTTTTGTCAGGCCGTTCAATCCGTGTAGTTATTGACGGCGTTACATCTGCATCCCACGAAATAAATGCCGGTGTACCTCAGGGTTCAGTTCTTTCACCAACTTTATTTCTTCTTTTCATCAATGATCTCTTATCCCTTACTCTCAATCCTATTCATAGTTTTGCCGACGACAGCACCCTTGATTTCGCGTACTCATTTGATTCTGTAATGAATTCACGTGGAAATGCTACAGAAGTCAATCGGGAACGCATGTTTAGATCATTAAACAACGACATTTCTAAGGTCCTCGCTTGGGGCAGAGCAAATCGTGTTACGTTTAATGCATCCAAAACTCAATGCTGTTTAATGTCCCTTAAAAAACGCCCAGTCCACCCCCAACCCATTTCAGTCGACGGAGTGAATATACCCAATTCACCCTCCCTAAAGATCTTGGGTATTGAGATATCCAGCAATCTTAGCTGGACTGATCATATATTTGCAATCGCTAAAAGTGCGATGAAATGTTTGGGTTTTCTACAGAGATGTAAGAAATATTTCACCCCACCCGACTTAGCGTTGATCTACAAGTCCCACATTAGGCCTAGACTTGAATATAATTCCCATATTTGGGCAGGGGCAGGACACACCGCATTGTCCGCGTTAGACAAAGTTCAGCGTAAGGCTGTTAAACTTATTGGCGATTCCTCAATCTCTGAGGGCCTTGACTCTCTTGAGCATCGACGGAATGTCGGTTGTCTCTCACTCTTTTATCGCTATTTCCATGGCCATTGTTCTAACGAAATCGCTAGCCTCATTCCTTGTAGACTCATTACAACGCGCGATACAAGATCTACAAGTCGCTCCCACCCCTTTACTCTCCGGGTCAAATTTGGACGTACCGTCAAATTTCGGGAATCTTTTCTTAGCAGAACAACACGAATGTGGAACAGTTTACCATCTTCTGTTTTTCCCTCGTCTTCTGAGCCTGAAACTTTCAAACGGGGCGTACATCGACACCTCCTTCACTCAACCTCCTAACCCATTTCCCTCATCCTTAATTCCTTTCCTGCCAAGGCTGTGCTTTAGCATCATAGGGCATCCCCTGAGCTTTGGCAACATCATATATAAAAAAAAAAAAAAAAAATTTTGACTTCGGATCACCGCTAATATTGGTTTAAAAAATCGCCTATGCCAATTTTTCTAAATTGTATTTCTGCACACGCTACAGGTGTTAGCCTAAAATACCAACAGTTTGTATTTATTTGTTTAAAAATTACTGGTAGGCGAGCATAATAATTCTTCGATATGCGCAATTCCAGTAGTTGTACAATTAAGATAATTAATATATACAATTGTAGTATTATCAACTTGTCTGACATTAAAATGATTCCAATTTCAGTTATCAAACAACAGCCATTCCTGAAACACTCTTTAAAGAATTAAAAGCTAGATGGTCTGGCGGCATTGATGAGCTAGAACAGTTCTTCAGGGACTTTACAGAGCAACCTGGCTATCCTCTTATAACAGTTAAGATAAGTGCAGATGGGAAAAGCTTAACTGCTAGTCAGGAACGGTTCTTGTTGAATAAACAGGATGGCTCTGATCCAAATTTGACCTACACAACTCCATTTACTTTTACTACTGACAAGGAATTGGATTTCACCGACACAAAGCCAAAAATGTTTTTGAAAAAATTCGAAAAGGAAGTGTCTATCCCACTAAAGGAAAAAGTAGGATTCATCATTGCAAATATCCAGCAAACTGGATTCTACCGAGTCAATTACGATGAAGCAACATGGCATCAAATCCACAAGTTCTTGAACAGCGAAAATTTTGAGAAGATAGACGAAATCAATCGAGCGCAAATTATTGATGATCTTTTCAACTTGGGGCGAGCTAATAGTTTGAAATATGATTTAGTTTTTAACATTTTGGAATACCTTACACGCGAGACCAGCTACATACCTTGGACTTCTGCATTTAATGGCTATTCAAATATAGCAACAAGGCTTGGAACAGAGAGGCTGGACCCTTTTGGTAAATATGTGTTGAGACTGATTGAAAAAGTCTACGAGAAACTCGGCTTCACTGAGAAGTCAAATGAATCCAGATTGGACACATACAACCGCGCCAAGGTCCTTAACTGGGCATGCAAGTATGGAAACAAAAACTGTACAACCGTTGCAACTAAGTACTTCAAGGAACTTTCTGACTCAAATACTGCCGTTCCCGTAAATATTCGTCAACCAGTATATTGTGCAGCAATTCGGGAAGGAGGTGCTTCAGAGTTTGATTTCCTTTGGACAAAATATTTAAGTGAAAATGTCGCAACAGAAAAAGTTTTGATCTTAAATGCTTTGGGCTGTACAAAATCTAAGGATATCGTTGAAAAGTATTTGAAGTATATTCTCTCAGAGAATATCCGACGTCAAGACAAATCTGCAACTTTAAGTTCCCTTTATAGTCAGAATCCGGAAAATGTTCAAGTTGTCTTTGATTTTGTTTTGAAAAATTACATAGATTTCAAAAACTCGTAAGTATAATATTTCTTTACAGCACGTATTTTAACTAAAATACTATTTTAATAGATTTGGAGGCATCTCAGAAGTTGCAGCAATATTATCTGGTATTTCATCACGGTTTACAAAGGAAGAACAAATCTCAGCGCTTAAGGCTTATGTTGACGAGAGGAAAACTGAACTGGGCGATTCTGTCAAGACTTTGGAGAAAGCCTTTGAAAAAGCTGATGAGAACTTGAAGTGGTCCTCCACAGTTTTGCCTTATATTATGGATGTCGTCAAGACTAAAAATGGCGGCAATTCATTGAAATCCTTTCATATTCTCGTCGCTACTATATTTTCAGTATTTGCCATGAAACTGCTGAATGTAAATTAATTAACTTACTTAATAAAATATTTTTTCTACTTTTTGTTTTTACCATTTGTTTGGGTTTTTCAAACCGAAGTCAATTTTGTAATTTCAAACAAAAAAAATTTTTTAGGGACGTCGGATAGCCAAATCAAAAAGATATCTTGCAAATCCAAAAGATATCTTGCAAATTGATCTTCTTAAGAGATTTACTATTTAATTATGTTGATAAAGTTATAGAATTTTTATGCTTAACCAGCATATATAAAATCGGCTGCAATTGCACGCCACCACGCCATGGGTATATGTAGGTTTGAACCTCGGTCTCGGTTAAAAAAATATATCTCCCTCTCTGGGCTACTCGGCTACCCTCATTTAATTTTCTCCCGGCTAAAGCATCAATTTTTTCGTTTTTACTACTCGTAAAAAATATATCAGGTGAAATTTTATAAAAACCTTACAAACGGCAAATAGTTCAATAATCGGAATAGTTCTTTTTTAAATTAAGTGATATTTCAAAATTTACTTATTTTTTCGAAAGTAAAAATCGAGGGCAATATCAAAATTCTAATCTTTATAAATTACATAAAAAGTTCAATACTTAGCAAGCCAAGATACAACGGAGTTAATATTTATCACCGATTTGCCAGCCCCTGCGGAGGGTGGACGCCAGATCTATATCGTCTAAATCAGAAGGAGGTGAAAGACTTGCTCTATCCAAAATTTTATAAGGTGGCGTGAGGTATAGAGGGCACAAAGCGTGCTTTCTTTTTTTATATGATAATGCCAAAGGTCAGGGGATGCCCTATGATGCTAAAGCATAGCCTTGACAGGAAAATAATTACGGACAAGGGAAAAAGGTTAAGCAGTTGAGTGATGGAGATGTCGATGTACGCCTCGCTTGAAAGTTTTTGCTCATACGACGAGGGAAAAACTGTTCCACATTCATGGGTTTCTGCGTAATCGATTAAAAATTCTTTGGGAGCAAGATCGGCGGCACGTCTGTCGCCATCAACAATCGAACACCCGATTTTCCTTGCGTTTAACGGGTATACACTGCTAAGTATTTACTTGAGATTAAAGTTTAGAACAGCAGCAATAACACAGCTCCTGGCTTTCATCTCAGCAATGGAGGCGGCTTTGCTCCCGTTGTGTAGCTTTAGATTTTCGTTTCAGATTAGCTATTTTCCAAGGTTGCTTCCCATTCCAATATTGATGTTTTTTGCATTACATTTACTTCGACTAATTCAGAATTCAACTTATATCTAGACAAGTCTAGATATAGCGCTAGGACTAGATTTAAACTATACCGGCCATCATTCATTTCTGATTTTAATACCGCAGCCCGAATATGTTTGAATCTGATACTGTGTGTTAAACTGTCTTCAGATATAGATAAAATTCTAAAAATATTTCCGTCTTCTGAAATCGCTCTTACCATTACAACGTCTCACAGTGGCTCAGACATTCCTCCACTACAAGTCTGTCTGAAACACACGTCGAGTTATTTCGTAGTTCACAATTAGTTGAGCGTGCGACTGATGTACACGATACAATAGGGCACAACGCATATCTTTTAGATCTTCTTTAAACATTTCAGTTAGTACTCGGTTTTGGTCACGGCTCCCTTGGTCAATTCAAACCATTACCACTTACCACAAATAGAAATCTCAGCAAAAAATTAGTAAGGCGGTTTAAAAAGCTTAGTCTGATTCCTTCTCGATGAGAGACATTAACCACGGCACTGAATATATTTTAAAGATAATATAATTTCGGATACACCCATTTGTTCCTCATGCTTTCAAAAACATGAAACCGGCTAATAACAGCAAAGAAGCAGCTTTCCAGGCATATGAATTGTGCCCATTAGAGGAAATAAAACGTGGTAAGGGCTTTTAGTCTCTCTTCAAAACAACAAGTTTACCAGTTCTTCAATATTACCAGTCATTAATAGTGGGAATGCTTATATTGCTTCACTGCACAAAGCCACCCTGCTTGCTGCTGAATGCCACTTGCTACCTTCATCACATCCTCTTCCCTCTCCATCGCTGATTCCTAAGCAGAAATACATGAATGTGGAAAAGTTTACGAATGTCTGTTTTTCTCTAGTTAAAAGCGCCCGAAACTTTCAAATGATATACATCGTCACTTTCTGTATTCAATCTGTTAAGCTATCAAATTTAGCCTTAATTCCCGTGCTGCCTGGCCTGTGCTTTATCGTCATAGGGGATCCTCTGACCCTAGGCATTATCATAAAAAAGCTTGACGTATCCAAAGCATCTAGACGTGAATAATTCTCGCCAATCTGTCACTCTGATGCGCCTGCGCTTTTACAACCCCTCTGCGTCAATTTTTTCATCTCTTATCTTCAGTAAGAATATTTCTATGAAAACTAGATCAAATTGAACTAAAAAACTAATAATTAAGGAATGGCTATAACGTGTCCGTGTAAGATGTTTGAGAGAAGCATTTCGCAGGGGAAATTGGAAGGAGAAATTTAACCCGAAGAAGGCATATTTTGACATTTGTTTGTGCTTGCGCGGAATTGTAAACAAAGTGAATATTGGCGATTTTACGGCTACAAAAAGTATTTAAACATTATTCCGTGCATATAAAAACTATATTGCATCAAAGGCAACTTGAAGTTATTTTAATTAAAATATTACTATGAAAAATGTTTGTTTGCATTTCTGTTTAGACGTTTAATCCCATCCAGTGCAGTAGTTAATTAAGAAGAATCCCTAAATAGCGATGGGTCAACGTAAACATATTAAAAAAAATTTTAAGAAAATATATTTTCATTATTAAATAAATATCTTTAATATTTACATTTACTTCCAGACGATAGCCAGTGTCTAATTGCTGATGCTGTACCATCTTTGACGAAAAAAGTGGGGTGGTAGATCTCATCCAGACAAACAGCGAATTGATTGATAGGGAGGAGGGAATCTCAACCGTATGGGGGTAATAGGGTGATTCATAAATTAGCATGCACACTATTTTATTTTTATCTTTTGATGTACTCAACGCGGCGAAATCAAACAAACGCCAAAACACTTCTATCCCAATGAACTTTCCAAAATTGTTAACAATATTGAGCAAACTGCTACCAATCAAGTACAGTCACTTCTAAAAGCGAAAAAAAAATTTGAGATTACCTAAAATTCAGAATTTCCCCTAATTTTCTCGTAAATGTATGTAATTAATACACCTGGTTTTTATTTTTAATAACTAATGTATGAATGTAGAAATTTGGTGTATTGTAGCCAGCTTCTTCCGTCTCTAAGTCGCTGAAGTCCCTGTTCTTCTAATTAAATCCTCTCTGTTACAAAAGTTAAATTATTGGTCCATTTTATATCCCTTAAAGCCCCGTCAGGGTTTTTAAGGGATATAAAACGACCATTCTAAATCGATTGGCGTTATCAAAAAACACCGACATTGCAATGCCAGTCTGACCGTCCGAGGATTTCCTCCATAAAATAAGGCCATGAGTAGCTCACAAATTAAACTAAATGAAAAAGGGATTACACTAGCATCGACCAAAATTGCAGCTTAGATACTGCCCAAGTCTTATGAAAACTTTAATTGTCTTTTTCTCGGAAAAAAAACACCTTCCTTATTTGGCTCTTCGGGGTTTTTAAAGGATGTAAAACGATCATACTAAATCGATATGCGTTATCAAAAAACACCGACATTGCAATCCCTGAACGCCAGTCTGGCGGTCCGAGAATTTCTTCTTAGATACTGCCCAAGTCTCATGAAAACTTTAATCACGTTTTTCTCGGAAAATACGCCTTCAACATTGCAAACCCTGAACGCCAGTCTGGCGGTCCGGGAATTTCTTCGATAAAATAAGGCCATTAGTAGCTCAGAATTTAAAATAAATGAAAAAGGAATTACACTAGCACCGACCAAAATTGCAGTTTAGATACTGCCGAAGTCTCATGAAAACTTTAATCGCGTTTTTCTCGGAAAATACACCTTCCCAGGCCTTATTTGCCCCTTCGGGGTTTTTAAGGGGTGTAAAACGACCATTTTAAATCGATTTGCGTTATCAAAAAACACCGACATTGCAATCCCTGAACGCCAATCTGGCGTTCCGAGAATTTCCTCGATAAAATTAGTCCATTAGTAGCTCAGAAATTAAACTAAATGAAAAAGGAATTACACTAGCGTCGACCAAAATTGCAGTTTCGATACTTTCCCAGGCCTTATTTGGCCTTATTTTATTGAGGAAATTCTCGGATCGCCAGACTGGCGTTCAGGGATTGCAATGTCGGTGTTTTTTGATAACACCAATCGATTTAGAATGGTCTTTTTATACCCCTTAAAAACCCCGAAGGGGCAAGTAATGCCTGGGAACATTGGTGCGTTTGACGTCCATTTGATAGCACAAAAATACAAACATAGCTTTTAGTGTGTACTTCGAAACCAGTCGCGTTTGTTGCAAGAAGGCTAGAGAAGTCGATGTCGTTCCGCTTCTTGTGAAGTTGACCCGATTCTTGCCTAATCTAGCTAGTTTCTATCCGGGGAGGAACTTGCGAATTATATTCGCCACTATTACACTATTACATGTATTATGGAATTTTCCAACATTCTCGTCTAACGATGAATTCTTTCGTCATGTTCCTACTTTATCTGATGAAAGTAGAGAGTTCCTTAACTGAGCGCTTACTCTCTATGATATTCTTACCACAACGAAGAATCTTCGACTACACATTTCTCTTGCACAACCATGTATAGTGTAGCTAAAGTTCAGTTAAATTCTTTTACGAGAAAATACTAAGTTGTACATTTACTATAATTAAGAGGAAGGTAATTAACGAAACACCAGTTATGAAAGGAATCCCAGTCAGAATTTAAAATTTTACAATCACGAGTGGAGAAAACAACACGAAAAATCTTGACAGCGTCTGCATAACAGAGAGCATTGGAATTAGACAAAAAGAAGGAAACTTCGTTTATGTTACTCGGTGTGACTGGACCAAGATGGCTGCCTTGAGGTAAGCTAGAGGAATTGTATATAATTTTGGAAAGAGAACAACGAAACGATACTCTCTGACTGCGGCTCGACAAAAACAGGCAAACCCAGTCAACCAACAAAGATGGGAATCTTAGAGTAGATAACTTATAAATCAAAATTGTATGATTAATCCTGTCAAAAACTTCACTAAAGTCAGTGAAAGTGCAGTCAACCTGCTTGCCTCCTTCAATATCCGCGACACAGAAGTTAGAAAATTCTAAGAGATTAGTCGTCGTTGAGCTCCCTTTCATAAATCCATGCTGAAAGTATTTTAAAAAGATTTACAATGAAAATAAAGTGTAAGGCGTATTATCGCCTCAAAAATCTTAGCAATGCAACATAAATTAGCAAACGGTCGATAATTGGCTACATCGAAGTTGTTGCCCTTCTTATGAAGAGGAATAAGAATGGACGATTTCCAAACATTAGAAAAAACACTGCAAGAAATGGATAAGTTAAATAAATAACACAGAAAAGAAACTAAAGTATAAGAGCAATTCTTCAGCAGAGAAACAGGAATACCATCTGGTCCACATGAAAAGCTATCAGCCAAGCTATTAATCTGTAGCATGATTGCATCGGCATCGAAAAATGATCTTTCATTACCAACGAAGTCGGTGCAAATGACGTCAAGTGAGTATAATCTTTAAAACTAATATCACAAAAAGCAGTTTTAAGAAAATTCGCTAAAAAGATTTGGAATAGTCAAAGGATCAGTGCTATTGTTTTCTCCGAACTTCAGCGAAGAGAAGTATCCGTCATTTCTCCGTCTATAATTCACAAATCTCTAAAACAGCTTAGGATTGCGACGTACTGCTTTCACTCTCTCAACAAAGGTATTCTAGGAGGATTCAAGACCTAAGGTGTGCTGGTCACGTAAATTGGAGTAAATATTAAAATCGATCTCGCTCCTTGACAAGCAGAACCGCCTCCAAACATTACTTCTTAAAGAGTCCAAAATAAATGATCTTGAAATAGGAACGTGATGCGAAATACAAACAAATAAATTATCATAAGAATATATTGTCTGAACTCCTTATAACAAGCCGGTCCCTCTGAAGGGGTTCAACAATTCCCGCAGTTAGCAGTCATTCAGCCCGCTCAGTACCAGGGTTCGTTTCCCGAATAGGCTAAATCTGTGCCTGACCACTGCAGGGCATTCACATAATACGTGTAATGCGGTCTCATCATCCTCCAGACAGAGTCTGCAGGTGGGGTCGATGGCTCTACCTATCCTTACCAGGTAGTTCCTTAGCTGACAGTGGCCGGTAAGTAGGCCAGCCAGAGTTCTAACATCCGACCTGCTCAGCTTGAGGAGCTCCCTGTATCTACCCGTCGCCGGGTATAAGGTTTCTTGAGTGAGCGTGCCCCATAAATATTGTTCCAATATAGCCTATGCTCCTCACTTGCGCGGTTTGCTATTAGCCTTTCGGCCATGCAGAGAGGAATTCCACAGACCAGCTCCGGCCCTATGAAAAGGGTGCTGGACCCCTTCCTGGCAAGTTCATCTGCCATTTCATTCCCCGTGTAGCCCTGATGTCCCGGTATCCAGATCAAGTTTACTTGATTAGTTCTACACAGTTCATCTAGGCTCTTTTGGCATTCCCACACCTGTGGTGGTAGATGAAGCAATTGCTTTGATTGCAGCTTGACTATCCGAGAAAATTGAGATGCTTTTGTTTTTAGATGGTCTTCTTAGGTTCTCGTAAGTACATTGCACATTAATTGATTTTAGTAAAGCTTTTGACAGAATCAACTTCGGTTTTTGTAAATTGGGTGTTTCCGTATCTATCTGTACGTACACAGCGTGCTTTGCTTCATTGTGCGCTTTCCAATGAAATACCTAATGCCTCAGGGATGCCACAGGGCAGCCATTTTGGGCCCCTGCTTTTTATCATTTACATCAATGATATATCAACGAACTTCCATCACTTGAGAGTCCTTTGATGTGCCGACGACGCCAAACTTGTCCGTACTGTTGCAAATGAAAATGATTGTTCACTTTTAAATTCTGATTTGCACGCCTTTAATTAATAGTGTTCTATTAACTACCTCCCTCTGAACATTCTCACGTATACCACTATGTCCTTTTCACGTAAAAGGACTCCACTGCAGATTAACCTTTTTATTGATGGGAGCTTATTAACCAGACTTAATAAGACCAAGAATTTAGGGGTCATACTTGATACTCACTTTTCCTTTAAGGACCACATAGATTATCTTCTTAACAAGGATAACGCATCTATAGGTTTTATAAAACGCTGATCCAAAGAGTTCGACGACTCTTGTTTATTGTACTTTTGTTAAGCCTATTCTAAAATACGCTAGTCCTGTTTGGTTCCCTTTAATGCAATCCATATTAACCGCATCAAGGCAGTCCAGCGTAGATTTTTGAGATTTTCTCTTAGGGGTCCTCCCAGCAATAAACCTCATATTCTGTCTCCATATTCAGATAGACTCAAACTTTTACTAATTGGATTCTCTAGAAAGGCGTGACATATCTAAAATTCATTTTGCTTTCGATTGTTTGAAGGGCACAATTAATTCTCCGGAGCTGTTAGGATTTCTGAATATCTCTATTCCGGATCGCTTCCTGCGGACTCACAGTTTCTTCCAAACTCCTTATCATAGCAATAAATATGGTACGAATAACATCTGACATCGATGTTGTGTCTCTTTAACGATAGCCGACAGGTTTTATTATATTGACTTTCATCTCTAGAGAAATCGGACACAGGATCAGCATAGACCTCCTTGACATTGACTATTTCATATATTGTTATTGAAGTTGTAGTAATCAAGTATTTAATTAATTATTTGAATAAATAAATAAATAGAATATAAGAAAATAAGTAAAATAAGTTTAAGAACATGAACGCAATTTTAATATTTATCCAAACAAAAATAGAAAAAAGCTCTTAATATAAATTGTTACTGAAAAGTTTTACGACGAAAATGATTGTTCAACGGCCCTTCATCTGAGTATCCAGCGATTTCTTGTGGAACTATCCCGCTTTCCTCTACTCCTGTGCAAGGACGGCACATACATTCTAAAGGAGCTTTAGTTAACACCTAGAATAAAAACATTAATTACAGATAATGAAAATAAAAATAAGGCAAACCTTTCTAAATTTTCTTTCTCCTTGCTTTGCCTTCGGACAAAAGAGTGATACGGCAGCCTCCCTTTCACCGGACTCCTGGCAACACATACACGAACGCTCCATTTGCCAAATTTTACTTCCAGAAACCTAATAAAGTATGTTGAAATTTTATTAGAAAGGTGAATGGCTCTTCAAACGACTTGTGGTTGGTTAAAACAAAAGGATGATGAAATATAATATACCTATACGGTAGTGGAAATATCTTTATAAAATCATCACTTTACCTCTTATTAGTATAATCTTTATCTCTGCATGTGCTGAGGCCCTACACAGGAAGATTACCCTTTAAACTCAATGCGGGCTCCTGTACTTCTCCCCTTGTAGTGAACAAAGCAATTTCGTAAGTTGTAAGAAGTATTTTACCAAGTACCGAACACTTCGTTCCTAATATCACTCTAAATTCAAGACTCAACGAAAGCTGTTACGAAGATTTTATTAAAGTAATTAGGAGATTTCCCATCGTTAAAAGATTTAATCGCTACTTTGTATTATGTTCATTACGCAGAAAATTTTAATTTTCTGTTCGTGTTCTTTCCTGGCTTTTTTTACAAGGAAAGTAATAGAATTATGAGAATTTTTCAAATTGAAATTTATATGAAATGTTTTGAGATGCTCTTAATTCGTTCCAATTATTCTTAGTCTGCCCGTCTATTTACACTGCGTCTGTTTTAGGTAAAAAAATACAAGTAGGCCAGAAGAGCAGCATGGACATAAAATGAATTCTCTTAGTCCTAACTTTAATCTATTTAACTTGCTACTTAGTAAAGCTTTATAAGTGGACATCGACATAATTTTATCTAAGCTGTGCTTTTAGTGCTGGTATAAATAAGAATGTGAAGGAATTTGTAAAATTCATAAAACATACAGCTCAGTCCTTTATTAGTTTTATGTCCCATAAGGCATTGCAAACAAAAATTATTCCTTATTTCTGAAGAAAAACACTTTTATTTCATGACGTGGCATCTTTACATAATATGTCTTTGAGATGGTTATTGTTTATTGTATATTGAGCACTTAACTATTAAAAATAACACAATCAAAAAGAAGAAGGTGACTTTGTGAAAATGAAGACAGTTTTCAGCGATCAGTTTTTTTGGATTCCTTAGTAACTAGAAACCATTATTGTTTCGATTTGTGCGCCCGCCTGTCCATCTGTATGTCACCACATAATGAAATTTGGTATACGACTGTAGAATGCAGAAATGATGAGATTTTTGAATTCATAGAGTGAAAAGTTTACTTAAAATACTTTTTACTTACCCCATTCGGTGTAATTAGAGAGCTCGTCTAAAATACAATTGGGGATCATTTAACTTTAAACCTTTCGTCACGAAAAATTTGATTTCACAGTCGTTATTAAAGCCTCAAACTCAACTCAACTAATAAAATAGTTTTTAAGAAAAAGTTGAACCGACTTCACAAAAAGCGCTAAAAAGCATAAAATAATTTTTAATTTTATATCTATTCTGACATTTTGAAGTCGGTGCAAACCAAAAAAACCAAACAACTACAACAAAAATATTTAATCGTCATTTCTTATGATCCCGTAAGCTGAAACGTTCAGGTAGTATTACGTATTATTTTCAATTGTGGTACTGTAGTTGTTTAATTTGCACCGACTTCAAAATGTCGTAATAGATATAAAATTAAAAATTATCATATGCTTTTTAGCGCTTTTTGGAAGTCGGTTTAACTTTTGTTTTTAAAACTATTTTATTTTTCACTTTTAAGTGTCTTCTAATCTATACAACGGTCCACGCGTTAAAAGTTAGTTTTAACCCCCTACCCCACCTCCATTCCACTAAACTTTTTTTCTCATGGTATCAATCAAGGAACATACTCTACCGAACAGAAAAGGAATCTTCGAAATCGGTCCACCCGTTACAAAGTTACTACCCCTCCCCCTCTCCCACCAACACCATAGGTACAAATTATTCTCCTATTAGCAATGGGGGATCACACTCTATACAACAGCAAAAGAACCATCCAAATCGTTCCACGCGTTACAAAGTTAGGTTCTACCCCACCTTTCACCACCACCCACACCTTTCACCATAGGACCAAATTATTCTTCTATTAGCAATGGGGGATCATACTCTATACAACAGAAAAACAACCATCGAAGTCGGACCACGCGTTACAAAGTTAGGTTCCACCCCCCACCCCTCAAAAATTTTTTCTCCTGGTATCAACCACGGAACATACTCTACCCAACAGAAAAAGAATTATCCAAATCGGTCCACGCGTTCCAAAGTTAAACTACCCCTCCCCCTCCCCCGACCCTAGGCCAATTTTTTTCTCCTATTAGCAATGGGGGATCATACGAAGTTATGCCCGGTCAGACTTAAAAAAAATAAATAAAGAAAAAATTGATTGATGGAGCCATTTTTGTCGATTTTATAGAGTTTTGAAGGGCCAACAATAGTCGCGAAGCATTTCCTAAGCAATTCTCTATAAATCCTGGAGTATCCTAGATGTAACAAAAATATTCCGTACTAACTTATCACGGCTTCCTTGGCATATATCTGGGTCCTTTTCGATATTAAAACGTATCACTTTAAATACAATTGAAACGAACACGTCAGGGGGTGATTAGCTGTCTGTCGCTGTGCCAACGCAAAGCTACCAACATACAGAATATTAAAAATCTGAACTGATGGCAGAAAGCGTGCACAGATTTGAATTTGATGCGCACGTGTCTGTATCTCTGACTGTCTGTCTGTTGACATTTGAAAATTTTGATTTTAGTGGTTAGTTTTTGGTGGTGAAATAGGAAGTGTTAAATGTAAAATGAAAACTTAAGGTGTGACAACGTCTCCTTGCCTTCTCGCTTAATTTAAATCTTTATAAAATAAAACATCTTTTTAAAATAAAAATTATTATACGAAACACTGGTTGCGCAAGTTTAACTTGTACTTGAATGGATTGTTTTTATTTACACATTGTTTGGGGATCATTTGAAATTACGTCTTTGGGAACTATTTCTAGAGCTCAGATCAAATAAAATTACGGAATCGCATAAAATGACGGATGCGAAAAATGTAAAAAGATGGATTACGGGCATGCACAGTACACACAATAGGTTCACTCCCTAACCAAATCCTGGAATCCTGTAGGCTCACAAAATGGCAAGATTTCATTCCTCAACTTTTTCTCGCACCCAAAAACAGAGGAAATGTGTGCTCGTTTCATCTTTCATGGTCATTTTATCACCAAGCGTGTCGCCAGTGTTTTATTTTTTTTTTACTTTTTTTACGCTACAGCTTAAACCCAAACATAAATATAATTTCTGACGTAATTGACGCGTTACAAGTTCTGTATTTCAACAAAATGAACACTAAAATTAGTAGCTGGACCGCTATTGTGTGTAATGAAATATTTGGATACGTAAACGCCGTATTCACACGTAATTAAAAATTTAACTTAATTTGGATAAAACGGAACATATGTATACATAAATATATATAATAGAGGTCCATCTAATAAGTCCTGTTTACAACCTTGAAAAGGTCAGTTGAAGTCGTAGTTGGGTTTTAGTTTTTTAATTTTATTTCTTATTTTAGACAATTTAAGGGTTTTTTTCTAATTTCGTTTACATTCGTACCATAATAAAAGGTGTATATAAAAATAAGTTCTATTCCTATTATCTCTAATTGAGAAATAGATCGACCCCCGCTCCGCCGTCACTGCGCTGCTCGACACGTAGCCTATGTTACGCGGAGCATTCATACAAATCCAGTCATAACTCATTTGTCCAAATCTGATGAGTACCTTAGAAACTACGAGTAAACAGATGAACATTCATACTTACAAACCCCCCCCCCCCCTTTTAATTGCTTTGGCGGGCAAAGAAGTTAAACCGAGTTCACAAAAAGCGATAAAAAGTATAAAAGAATATTAAATTTTATATGTATTACAACATTATGAATTCTGTGCAAATTAAACACACAACACAACAACCCAACCACAATCGAAGGAATTATAATCTAAGCATTTCAGCTGACGGGATCCTAAGGAAGGAGAACTAAATACCTTTGTAGTAATTGTTTGATTTGTATAATTTGCACCATGTCGTAATTATTTTTATTTTTCACTTTCGAAAAATGCTGTTTTTATGAAAAAAGCAATTTCAACAGTTGCACAGGTAGTGCACTCTAAATAAAGAAAAATAATTATACAAATCCGACATACTACGAAGTGAGCTAGCCATGACCACTCTTTCAAACCCTTACCTTAGATACAAAATTCTTATCATGGCGCTAGTACGCTAACGTACTGTATGTATAAGCGAGAGAGAATCTTTGAAATCGGGGCGCGCATTGCAAAGTAAGGAAACTGCTTCCTTTTCTTTCCGTAGTCATCCTAGGTGCACAATTTTACATGGCTTACCAATGAGGAAACGTATTCTTTACAACAGAATCAAAATCAGTCTACATCTTACGAAGCTAGGTGTTATCTCTCCTCCCACTCGTACCCTAAGACAGAATTTTGTTTATGATACAAATAGATAATCTAGTCAGGTATAAACGAATGATCCAACGCAATAAGAAGGTAGGCTCTAATTCTCCAACACCCCTCGAAAAAGAAATCCTCCAAATCGGTCCGCATGCTAAAGCGTTTACCTACCCCATCCTGACCCCACCTAAAACACACATTTTTTCTACTACAACAAAAAAAAACATAAGCTTAACTGGTCTACGCGTTACAAAATCGATTTTATCCTCATCCTCATAGGAATTTGTATGGCAGGAATAGGGAAGGGGTCAATCTCAACCGTTTGGGAGTTACAGGGTGATTCATAAATTTAAATTTTTCAGGTAATGCACATTACTGTTTCATTTTTATCTTTTGATCTACGCAACATAGCGACATCAAACAAACGCTAGAAAAGTATTATCCCAATGGCCTTTTCAAACTTCTCAACAATGTTGATTTAACTCCTACCATTACAGGTACAATCACTACCAAAAGTGAAATAATAGTTTGCAATTACCTAACCTTCAGCATTTTTCCAAATTTTCTCTGAAATTCCTGTAATTAGTGCACCTCTTTTTTACCTCGGAAGTTTGTCATCTGCTAGTAGCTCCTGATTTAAGAGAGGTTATGTTAATGAATTTAAACCAACGCCGTTATTAAAATTAGTGCTTCTAGCAAATCCGGCTTTTAGCAAAAGCGGATTTCACATTCTAGCAAATCTGGATTCCGCATCTGAAATCAATAAATTGCGATTTTTGGATTCATATCAATCTAAATGCTACAAATCCGGATTTTCCGGATCATGAAGATTTAAGTATAGTTCGGATTCCACGAATTTACGGATAATGCGGATTCACGAATTTAACAAATACATGACAATTTTTCAATTTAAGGGTGGAACCTCCGCCAGAAATTAATTATTTTGCATTTTTTGTTTTTTGCTTTAAAAAATCATTTACTATCTAAAAATTATATTTTCAATGTTTTAAGCTCAATAGAAAGTATAAAAAGTCCATAAATAGTTACCTAAGTGATGCGCTCCAAAACCACCGAGAGCAGATTAAACTCTACTTTACAAGAACGAAAACTTTAAGCGCGTTTTTCTCGCAACGTATTCTTTTCGGCGCCGTGGAATATAATTTTAAAAATTTATAATTTCAAACTTTGCGTGGATATTCCTTAACATATTGGCCTTTGCACAAATCTAAGAATTTTTATTAATTGTTATAATAAATATTGTTTCTAACGAATTTTTTATAAAAAAAAAACTCTTGTTTTTCTTTTTGTTCTCAAATTTTTAGTCTTTTATTTTATTTTTTTTTTAAATGTAGGTTTATCGTTCATGCAATGCAGAATAACTTAATTTAAAGACAAAATTTGGTTCGTTGATTTCAGTTAACTACAAGGACCTGGGCGTTCCACGGTGCAAACTCTAGGAGTCAAGTTTGATCAGCTGTATCGCCGTCATTTTTTTTTTCACTAATTAAAAAAAATTTTGTGTCTACATTTAAATAGTTTTTGTAAAAGATTATTGAAAAACCTGTTGTCTGGAGGAGGTTCCCCGCTTAAGCATCAGATTTAGACATCTTGAAACAAATTGTTCTAGGGTAAATAATAAAGAAAAGTTGCCTGGGTTAGGATAAGTTAGGTTATCACATAGACTACTCTTCATAAATTCATGGGAATCTGGCCTTACTTAAGCACTTGCTCTATAACCATCCTACTTCCTAAAGGAATCTTAGTAATATATCATGCAGCTTCACAGCCGTAAGCCGAAGTATAATAACAACCCAGTAGTAGATTCCTAGTGTCTGTTCTGCTACCTTTAAGGAATACTTGAACTCTTCTAGTCCAGTAATCAGGGCAGAGTTATCTGGCAATACAACATGTATCCTGGTTTGTCCACCGATGATGATTTGTAAGCAGCACTGGCAGTGTCTACCTTAAAAGTGCTGATCGGAATTTTCATATAGGTGATCGCATCAGAGCTATCCATTTCAGCACCCTCTATCGCCAATTCATTCGATCTATCATTGCCTGGGATATTCCTATGTCCAGATACCCAGCATAAGGTCAATCTGTGAACTCTGCAAATTATCTCTAGTCTTTCGAAATCTTATTCGCATTAAATGCTATAATTTTGAGTTTGATGTTATTTGATACTTAACACCTTCTGCTAAATAAGAATATCCCATTCATCTATTTGTGCATTGGAGTAATAGAAGGGTAATACAAAATAACAGTTTGATTGCTTTTATTCAGTTATTTAATATTTAAACACAAGGAAGAAATGTTTATTTGATGTTATTGATTGACATTTGGAAGATCGTAATTAAGCAGTAGGTGTCATGTTTTAAATTATATGAAAAATTATAGTGGACAATTTGGACGATATTTTGGAAGAATTCCTAACCCCAGTTTCTTTAAATAAAAAAAAACAATATTTTGTGCCACGTATTAGTTGCCATAACTGTAAACCATAGGGCTAAGCGGGATATGATTATTTAGCCACAGATTCTCCTTTTCAAATGATTTAAAACTCAGTCTAATAGCATTAAATTGTCCTGTGCTTTAAGAAAAAACACCTATTCCTGTTTCCTTAAAATTCAGTTCCTAATGGAATGTATCTTTTAAATTCTTTAAGTCACCTAAAAATTTAAGTCCGGAAAATTTTGCGATTAGTCCAAAAAAATTTAATTATGATGAAAGAAAGAATAATTTTGATTGATACTAGTACTAACTACAACAATTTAAAGATAATAAGTTTAATGTTGGTGGACACGTTGAAAAAATCACAACTTTTGTCAATAACATACTGATTAATATAAAATTTGGAAAATGGAAAAGTGATCCAATTTTATTATTAATGTTTTCGGGTTAACAGATTTTATAAATAGAGATCTATAAGAGAGAGTGATCTAGTATTTAAACATAAGAACTCTAAAACTTCATATAAATGAATAAACGACAAACTAGGATAAGTCCGGGGTTGTATTGAATTCACGAGAAATTCGGATTTTGCGAATATACTTGGCGCACTACTTGGCCTAAGCCAGTGAAACGTTAACCTATTCCAAATTGGTGAAATGAGGCTCCCACACCAACAGGCATCGGAAAAAACGAGCAAAATAAAGGAAGAGAAAGCAAACATGAAAGGAAACCCAGCACAAAACATTCATAAGAGAGAGTCACGGAAGTATAGAGAATACATAGTTCTTAAGCGGCTCCTTGCTCAGAGTTAATTATATCTGGTGTGGTTTACAAGCAACAAAACAAGTCTACGCCCAGTTAATAAAGCAACTAAAAGAATTACTCACATTTCTCAAAATTGAGATGTAAGCCATTGTGCCCGCACCAATTTATGAACGTGACTAAGTCCTTTTCAATGAGGGCGCTGTCACCACTACCCTTAACATAGCAGAAAGTCTTCATATCGTCAGCGGAGATCAGAATATTGAAGTGAGACATCAGATGGATAATGACATCAATAGCAATAGTAGAGGCTCGAGATGGCTACCTTGCGACACACCAGATGAAGCCCTTTTAACCGAAAAAGCAGAAAATCTTTAATCATGAATTATGGATTTCCATTTTTTTAAGATTTGGATTTTCGGATGTTTTAAATCTGGATACTTCCCGCCCTAATTAAAATATTTTGGTATATACTTATATATACTGTATATACTTTTGATATAGTGGATCAAAACAAAATGTTAAAAGTTCCAACTTATCCGAGTACCGCCTGACCAACGCTGGCTACGATTGCCAGGACTACACAGACGACCTGGTCATTACTATCGAGAGCAAGCACGATAGAATCATTTCAAGAAGACTGCAAAATGCTCTGAACATGGTACAATCCTGGTGTACTAGGGAGCGGCTCAGAGTCAACCCCAGTAAAACAACCATTATACCGTTCACAAGAAAAAGGAAGCTAAGGCTAGAGGCTCCTACTCTTGAAGGAACACGGATAGAATTCTCAAGTGAGGTCAAATATCTAGGAATAATTCTAGATCAAAGATTCACTTGGAATCCTCAACTTAATAGGGTTACAGGGAAGGCTATGAGTTTCCTATGGTCCTGCCGAAGACTCTTTGGAAAGACCTGGGGGCAAAAGCCCAAAATGGCCCTCTGGGCATATGAAACAATCATAAGACCCGTAGTCACCTACGCAGCTCTCGTGTGATGGCCAAAAGTAGAACAAAAGACAGCGCGATCCACACTGCAAAAACTGCAGAGGTCAGCATGTCTAGGAGTTACATGAGCCATGCGCACATGCCCCACGGCAGCTATGGAGGCCCTACTAGACCTCCCCCCTTTACATCTACATCAAAGAAGGAGGCTGCCTCAAGCGCAATAAGGCTGACTGGCGCCAATCTCCTCACAGCAGGGAACTGGTCTGGTCATAGGAAAATCCTTAAAGAATTCAAGGGTGATCTGGTGATCAACTCAATAACAGATATTATGCCGAAGAGGCATAACTTTGACACACCATTCAAGCTGATCCTTGAGAGCAGAGATTATTGGCTTAGTAATAGACATATCTTTGAACGGGGATCTCTGGTTTGGTACACGGATGGATCTAAGATGGAAGACAGAACGGGCATCGGGGTCTTCGGACCAAGATCAAGGATATATACGGTGCTAATACGCGGTGCTAAAATATACATTATGTCTGACAGTCAGGCGGCACTTAAGGCTTTAGGATCCTACACCTTTGAGTCTAAAATCGTCTGGGACTATCTCACTGCTCTCAAAGAACTAGCCCGGAGCAACAGCATCACGTTGGCATGGGTACCAGTGCACGAGGGCATCGAAGGCAACGAGAAGGCGCATTACCTAGCAAAAAAAGTTGCGGATTCTCAGTTTATTGGACCGGAGCCATTCTGCGGCTACTCTAAAAGCCGAATAGCAATGCGTATCCGGTCATGGGAGGACGACTGTAAGCACTCACACTGGATAAATATCCCAGGGTCAAGACAAGCAAAGAGGTTTATAACCTACTCAAAACAGAAAACGAAGGAGCTGCTCTCACTCAGCAGACCAGATTTAAGGCTGATAACAGGACTTTTAACTGGTCACTGTCACCTGGGCTACCACCTAAAAAAGTTATTACTGGCTGATGATGACACCTGTCGTTTCTGTCTAGAAGAGAAAGAGACTGCGGAACATATCCTCTGTCACTGTGAGACCCTCGGCCGCATGAGGCACCTTGGTGGGGCTTTCCCATCACCGACAGACATAGCCAAGATAGCCCTCAGAAAAATTTTGGGTCTGATATAGGAACTAAGAATTGACGGGGCGGCCTAATACTGAACCTGGATCAGGTCACAAAAGATCAAATTGGTCGCATTGACTTAAGGATGCGGAAAGTCCTTGATCCAATCCTTAATAATAATAAATAATAATATCCGAGTACCGCTAGAAATTTCACGCCAGGACAAATGTCAAAAATAGCGGATTTCCATGAAGATCTCTGCAAATTTGAAGCTTACAAAACAAAAACAAAACAGATTTAATGACTTTTGTTCAAAGGACTTAGAGTAACTCTTTTGGAGATAATGCGATCTACAACGTTGTAACGAATGGTGCGCACTCCACATATACGTAATTGAACTTGGAACTTAAATATGTAGTATGTTAATTTACTTTGTTTCAGAGTCTATACTAAACATATACAACACACTGTAGTTTGATGGGAATGGAATGTGCCTTAAAAAGTTCCACTTCCTTGTCGCAAACCCTTAAAGGACATCAACCTACTGCTAATTTACAATAAAATTCCGAAGTAACTGAACTAATAATACTAAATTTAGAGAATACAACTTTAAAGTAAGTAAGAAAAACAACATTTTATCAAATTACATATTTAAAGTTTAAAGTACTGCCATTACAGAATAACTAAGCTGATTAGGTTAATTTTCGAGGTTTTTTAATATTATTAAAAACTAGAAAATTGTTTTAATTTACAGCATTCGCTAGTCAAACAAAACACAAACCTGTGTAGACACCACTTATTTAAAGGTCAGGTAGTACCTTCGACTCTTGTTCATATCCTTTCGATATAAATTGATTTATTCAAAATATGATACTGGCTCGTGCATTCCTCAAATAAATTGTCACAACACACACATTCTCAGGTTCATTTTGAGATAAAAAGCAATTAAATGCACAGAGGCAGTAGTTGAAATAACATACCTGAAGATAACTGGCACACCTGCCAACGCAAGCAAACGACGGTATTGGTTTGGGAACGCATCCAGGATATTGTAATACATGAATCACTGGTGTCACCTGGCAGTCATCTACTACACGGGATATATCTGAAATAAGATTTGAAATTATCTAATTGCCCAACGAGATTAATCCTCAAGTACCATTAGAAGTTCCGTCCACCATAGGCAGCGTGAAATATAATCCACAAGCACAGGTACAAATTAACAAAACCACATTCATTTCTATAAGTTTAAATTAATTGTGAATTATAACTTAGAATTAAACTGCAAAACTTAGTCTCACTTCGGATGGCAATTGCGGAAGAAAAGCAAACGTAAGAAAGCAAGGAACTTCAGCGGAGGACTTTTATATGAGGACAACCATGTTTTGCGCACAGCTTTGGATCAACAGAAACATGACTTGAAAATATCGACGAACTCGTGCAGGGTAAACGGGTAGAACACAAGAAAACCATTAACTACCAGAGCGTCGATACTTTTAAAGCTAGAAAGAAGTGTTCTAAAAACATCGCG
Organism: Leptarthrus brevirostris; assembly: GCA_964036015.1. NCBI lineage: Eukaryota > Metazoa > Arthropoda > Insecta > Diptera > Asilidae > Leptarthrus > Leptarthrus brevirostris. Next base: position 137,906,339 of record OZ038371.1, on the reverse strand, counting down.
CAAATACAGTTTTTAATAATTGGATGTCACCAGGATTTTCTTACATATGCAGTAAAGTGAAGTCTCCATAAACTTTAACTAACGTTAAAGTGCTGCTATTCTTCTTGAAAAAGTTTGCACACACACATACATTATTTACGGATATCAGAATATATTTCATATTTCCTAAAAAACTATACTATCCTGTCCGTATCAGATTTCATATCAGTTTTTGTAAAAATACAAAAAACAATCATTTTAAAAACGTAACAAAAAGATGGATTCAGTCATTTTACTAGGGAAAATGGGATTCGTTATAAGGTATCTCAATTTTTGAGGTCATTATTCGTTTGGAAAAATATATTAACTAATGAAATCAATTACTGAAGTGGAAATTAAAATTTATTATTTGCAACATATAGAGCCATTATGTTTCGAATCGGGTGAAGTTTTCCGCCATACCCCACAAAGGGTTTCGGGAACTAGAGAAATAAACAAAAATAAAAGAGGCGGAACAATCTGCATATAACAGTTAAAAGAGGTAAAACCTATCTTAATAATGCATTGGCTGATTTGAATGGTTTTTTGTTATAGATATCCATTCTGATCATGGAAAAAATGAGGTCCCTGGAAGGGAAGGGAACGGGAGAGGGGTAGTCTAACTTCATAATCCGTGGACCGATGTTTTCGTTAAGTAGAGTATTTTCCCCGATTAGTGCGAAAAATATTGTTAGTAGGGTTGTGTGAAGGGTAGGTGGTGGGGGGGGGGGGGCTAACTTTGTAATACCGATATGGTTGATTCTTTTTTTGATGTATCACTGATTGGCACCACGACAAAAAATTTATTAGGAGCAGAGTAGGGGGGGGGGGGGGGGGGGGGGCGGCGGATGTCAATTTCGGAAACCGATCGATTTGGATATTATGTTTTTATTATATAGAGAACAATACGCCATTGGTAATATGAGAATTAATTTAGAACAAGGGGGGTAGGGGGATGAAAAGGCTAACTTCGTAACGTGTGGACCGAGTTGGAGGACTTTTTTTATGTGTTGAATATGTTCCGCTATTGGTACCACGACAAAAATTAATGGTTTATTAACACATAGAACTACTTGGATAATGTATGTTCACCATTGCTACTATGAGGAAAAATATTGACCTAGGGTGGAGTGGGGAAATGGTAGTCTAACTTTGTAACACGTGACTTGATTTAGATGATTCTTAATATCTACTATATTTGTAATTTGACTAAAATAATGGCTTATGGTGGGAGTTGGAGAAGGGGCAGCGCCTTGATTGTGCGAAATACATTTCCTTATTTGTAAATGATAAAAACGTAGTACCTAGAGTAACTACGATGATTCTCTGACTAATGATTCACTGGCTATGATGATTCTCTCTTGCTGTATACAGTACAATGGCGCACTAAAGCCATGGTAAGAATTGTGTATCTTAGGTAAGGTGTGAAAGGGTGACCGTGAATAATTTCGTAACATGTTGCCGGATTTAGATAATTCTGTTTCTTTTTAACCGACTTCCAAAACTAAAAGGTTCTAAGTTCGACATGTATTTTTTTAAATTTTTTTTATGTACGACCGTGGACCGATTTTGATGATTATTTTGTTGTTAGGTAGAGTATATTCCCCGATTGGTACAATGTAATGGACTGCTAACTTCGTAATGCATGGACCGATTTAGATAATTATTTTCTTGGTGTAAAGAGTATTTCTAATAATGAAAAAATGTGGCCCCATGGTGGCTAGGGAAGAGCTGAGTAGTCTAACTTCGTAATACGTGAACCGATTTGGATGATTTTTTCTTTGTTGGGTAGAGTAAGTTCCTCGATTGGTACCACGATAAAAATTTTTTGTTAGGGTAGGGGAGGGGTGAAACCTAACTTCGTAATGCCTGGACCAATTCAGGATGCGGGGCGAAACCTAACTTCGAAATGCGTGGAAGGATTTGGATGATTCTTTTGTTGTTGTGTGAAGTATGATTCCCTTTTCACTTATAATGAAAAAATATGTTCCTAGAGTGGTGGGGGAAGAGGGAGAGGTAGTCTAACTTCGCAATTGTGTGTGTGTGTGATTCTTTTTCTGATAAATAGAGTATATTTCCCCATTGGTACACAATTTTAAACGGTGGGGGAGGTGGTGGATGTCCACTTGTAAACGCGTAGACCTATGATTCTTTTTATGTTATATATAGCATAATCCCACATTGCTAATATGAGGATGATTTTTTCTATATGGTGGTGGTGGGGAGAGTAGGTTAACTTCGTAACATGTGGACCGATTTAGAATATGTTGCGACAAAAATTTATGAGGTTGGGTTGTGTGCGAAGAGGGCGTTACTCAATTTCTTAAGTCACACACCTATTTAAAAGATTCATTTTTGTTGCATACTGTATGATCCCCCATTGCTACTAAATGAAAAAATGTTGACCTAGGATTGGGTTTGGGGTGGTAACCTTACTTTATAACGCATGAACTGATTTAGGTGATTCTGAATGCATAAAGTATCTATGTGTATTCTGACAAAAATTGTGGCTTGTAGTGAGAGTTGGAGCGGTGTCTAGCTTCATAAGGTGTACACCAATTTTATTGATGTTTATTCTGTTGTACAGAATACGTTTCCTGATTGAAAAGTGATAAAAAATTTGTACCTAGAGTGACTAGCATGATTCTCTGACTACGATAATTCTCTCTTGCTGTATAGAGTACGGTGGCGTATTAGGGTCATGTTAAGAATTTTCTAAGATGAAGGTATGAAAGGGTGACTGTAATATTTTGCGGATTTTGATAATTATGTTTACATTCTTGCACTACCTCTGCAACTTTTGGAATGGCTTATATCGTACGAGTAGCATTCTTCGGGTCGTATACATATATGAAGACACTGAAAAGTGAAAAATAAAATAGTTTTTTTTTTTAAAACTGTTGAACCCACTTCACTAAAAGCGCTAAAAAGCATAAAATAATTATTAATTTTAAATCTATTACGACATTTTGAAGTAGGTGTACATTAAAAAAACAAAACAACTACCCAACCACAATTGAAGGTGCTATGTAAAACTACCTAAACCTTGCAGCTCACGGAATCATAAGGAAGGACGATTAAATTCTTTTGTTGTAGTTGTTTGGTTTGTTTAACTTGCACCGACTTCAAGTAATGATATATATAAATTAAAATGATCTGATGCTTTTTAGCGCTTTTAGTGAAGTCGGTTCAGCTTTATTTTAAAAAACTATTTGTTTGGAATTAATAATAAACTCATTTAAGTTATGTCACGGCGCAAACTATTATTTAGTAGATTTATTTATTTTTACATATAGTAATCTTCGGGGCACTTACTAATTCATACTTACGTCATTTTGAAAGATATCATGCCAAGGGGCAACACTACTTCTCTTCCTGTAACTAATCCAAACTTTAGGCTTTCCAGTATATAAATGCATTATAGTACATAGGCCTCGGTGTGGAAAAATTAATAACAGCAATTTTATTGGTGATTAAGGAAGAATTCAAGGATTTTCGGGGCTAAAAAACAGAAAAACTGCTGTAAGAACGAGTCGAAAGGGAATAGTAACGCCGAAAGCTGAAGAAGCAGTAGAATATGAAAATAAAATTCAAAATTCATAATAAAAAACGAAATCAAAATTACAATATTATTAAATATTATAAAACTAAAAAAATATTATAAGAAGTAATCCAAAAGAAAATTATTACCAAGTAAGAAACAAAGTTAAAAGACTAAAAAGCGACCAAAAAAATCAAAATCCTAAGCAGGAAAAATTATAAACCTTACAACTTAATCTACCGACATGTTTAATTCAGGATGAGTTGATAAGGTAACGCTTCAGCTCGTTTTTAAATTATAGTGCCCGATCCCGCCCTCTAATCTTAACAGGAAGAGAATACTATAAACGAGAAATAATAGTGAAATAAGAGGTTTGCTCAACTACATAACACGCTCCAGGAATCAGAAGGCTGACATGACATGCTGAGTTCATGAGGAGGAGAGTGTTAAGTGAGGAATTACCAACTCAGATTGAAGTAGGCTACTCGACAGCGTAAGCAGGAGAAGATCATCATAAATCTTTTGTAACCCTATTGCCGTTTAAGTACACCCCAAGATTCTTAACTCTGTCAGAATAAGGCAACAGCACTCCGTTCAGATGTAGAGTGAGAAGATCTGATTTATCAATATCACTTCTGCAGAAAACCATACAATTTCATTTTAGAGCATTTAGCAAGAGCTTATTACTGGAGGTCCAAGCGGAGATATTTATTAAATCACTGTTGACACGGTATGTGTACATAGTCTTCAGATAACCCAACTGGTGGAGAACGGTATATCTGGAACTTGACTGGGTCCGTATACGAAACATGACTTGGTATCCTAAGCTAAGTAAGTCTTTCAAATTGGCCTTGAAAGAGTTGCCATTGCTTTTTTAGTTCCTTTGACAAATCTTCATGAACAGATTCAACTTCCATAGATCTTGTACGAATAACTTTCCAAGGACTGTTACCGGTCCAGTTAGGCTAAGGGGATCAAAGATGCGTGTTACGTCCTTTTCCAACTGAGTTTAATTTGTTTGATATTGAAAGATATATTCAGTAGGCTGCACATAAGTCCTAATGCTTTAATCACTTTGCTTTCCTGAACGACCAGTATTTTTTCCTTGTATTCTTCTGAAAGGATATCACTCTCGAGTAGGGATGCTGCTTTAGGAAATGTATCATGCTCGGAGAGTAATAATTGATTTAAGCAGCGTGTTGCAAGAAAAGGTGCGGCCGTGGTTCCGTAGGTCGCAGTATTTAATTTATATGCTCTTACCGGTTCTTCTCCCTTGTCGAGCCACAAAATAAGTTGGAAGTTTCTGTCTTTTGGATGATGTTCTATCTGACGATACATCTTGCATAAATCGGCCGTAATTACTTACTTGTGCAGTTTAAACTTAATTAAAATTGAGAACAAATCTGATTCCACCGGTGGACCCACCAAAAGAAGATCATTTAACGACTTGCGGGAACTTCTTTTTGCCGAGGCCTCAAATACTACCCGTACCTTGGTGGTGGAGCTAGCTGCTTTTGTAACGCAATAATATGGAAAGTAGTACTGTACGGGTGGAATATCCTTTTTTAGTATTTACTGCACAGGTATGACCAAACGTTACATATTCGATCATGAATTCGTTATATTGCCCTTTTAATTCTGGTTGTCTGTCCAATTGTCTTTTCAACGCGTAAAAGCGCTTTTGCCATTTACAAAGAGGATCCAAGTCTCGACGGATTCTCTTGGAAGGTTATGAATTGTACAATAGGGGTACGTTATAAGGTGTTCTGATAGTACTCTTCATGCACTGTGTTATTCTATTTCCCAAAATTGTTGCAACTGCTTCTCTAATTTAGTAAAGAAAGGCTGAGTTCCGATATGGCATTGAAAGTAATTCGGTGCCTCTTGTAGAATTCTTCCAGTGATAACTCAGGAGTTGAAAATATAAGTATGCCCCTAATAACAAGTCAATGGCTTAGGGCTTGAAAAACTTGGGATCGGCCAAGTAGATGTTGCTTAGAATGTTCCAGTAAGAAGGTTTAATATACATGACAGGTTGGTATTCACTAATCATTCGTAAAATGATTGCATTAATTTGTAAGAAGAAATCATTTAGATTTTATGGTAAGCAAAGTTCAAACTTTGCGATGGTTTCTAGGCTGCCAATGCAACTTATCGTGAATGATGAGTGTGTATGGTTTTTGCAGTCCTCCTTTATATGGAATGCTTCTAGCCTTTGGAATCTTGATTCCAAAAATGTGAAGAAATCCTCAAGCCTTGGTGGTTGTCAAGGGGACTTCAATGATTGTTCATAAGGTCTTCGCGACTCTTTATCTAATTTTTGCAGCAGAAGATGTAAAAGGATAGGGCTTCCCTCTTTTGTTTTGATTCCCATGTTATCAAGAGCTTCCTTGCTTCTGTCAGGAATTCTTTTTATGCCTACACCAGGCTCTGTTGTAAGCGTAGTTTTACAGAGCAGCTCATTTAACAGGACGGTGACAATAGCTCATGCGTTGTCATACCGTTCACCAATATTTTCCAGACCAATGTGTAGTTATCGCCAGTAGTTTGCAGATTTCGGATGAGCCGATTTGATTCTCCAGTCACGTTTTCCTTCAAATAATACATTTTCTCGACAGCACTTATTGCTCTGTTATGTATTAGCTGAATGAACAAATCTTTGAATTGTCTCCATTTAATTAAACTTCCATTAAATAATGGCAGGATTATTTTTGGCAACTTGACGTTGTCGTTATTACATGAGCTACCAGTATGTAAATCAAACACTTCTTGCAGCTGTATGGCTTTGCTTTGGTAGAAATCCTCAATCCAGTTATAGTTACTGACATCCTATGTGGTTTCAGTAGATTCGCCAATGATCTCCCTATGTCAGGAGACTACTTCTACCCAGTACTCGTTTACTGGTTTGAGTTTCTGTATACATATAATAGCCCTTGATTGTGGTACAAATAATTCCTCTTGTGTACTGCGTATAATCATCTTGAGCGCTGTTATGGTGGCTTCTTGTTGGCGGTTGAAACTCAATAACCTTGTGTTGGAATCGGGTTTTACTTGATTGGCTGTTTCCTTATTCTTGGTTTCCAGCCTTTCACGCAGAAGAGAACAAATTATACTCTTGCTGGACCGGCAAGAAGTATTTCAACGTAGAGTAAGAGTTATTTTGTTCTTTGTCCTGCAGATGATGTAGTGTTTGATGGTTTTGATTGAATTTTCTCCAATTTGGTCAATTTGTTGAGCGACACGACCACCACGCCATGGTTCCCGGGTTCGAGACAAGGTCTACCCGTGGGTTTAAAAAAATGAATTAAAAACTCAATTCCATCTCTGAGCTGTTGTCTAGCTCGCAGCAATGCACAAACAAGACACTTAAGTTACCTCAACCCCCTAACCCCAATTTCCTTTCAGCAAAGCCATGCTTAACTCATCAAAGAGTTGTCCCCTAGGCCTTGGCCACATCGAAAGAAAGGCTCTGCGTCTTATCGGGAGTTCTCTTCTCGATTTTCTCTTTTCTGAAATTATCGAATAGTTGGGCGATTGCTTTTCCAGTCTAAGACTGTACTGCCACTACGGTGGTTATGATGATTGTATCTTTAACCGTTGATAACCCTCAGTCCCCCTGTTGGCATAGTTATGGCTTAGATGGTGGTTACTGCTGGATCGGCACTGATGATGGTGTGGTGATTTGCTTCTTGTTGCAAATCACATGCTGTTTCCAAAATGTACCTGCTGCTGGGCATGCATTGAAGATGGTAACTTACCTTTTGTTGCAAATCACTACTTGCTTCTAAGATGTCCCTGCTGCTCGACAAGTACTGGACTCTGTGGGCTAAGAGTTAGCCTTTACTTGACTTTACTTAAGGTGAATGTTGCTAATCGTGATATGCTAAAACGTTTAACATATCACGTAGGGGTCACCAAATATAAAAATATCTTTACACTTTTAAAATAAACTTTATTCTGATCATTCCTTAAGCTAGGTACAATATTTATACAAAAAATCTTAAAGTATTACAAATAACATGTATAAAAAATTACAAGATTGCATTTATTTTTAACTTGTTCTAATTCGATTTTTATGTGATCGCGTTTGTTTTTTTTGTTTTTTTTTTGTTTTTTACGATGTGGCCAAATCCTAGGGGATAACTCTTTCGGAAGGGAATTAGGGTAAGGGAGTGAGGCAGTTTCATTTTTCGTGAGTTGAATTGGAATTTAACCCTAGTTTGGAATTGGAATTGGAATTTAAAATAGTTTTTAAAAAGAAAGTTGAACCGACTTCACAAAAAGCGCTAAAAAGCATAAAATAATGAAGTCGGTGCAAATCAAACAAACCAAACAACTACAACAAAAGTATTTAATCGTCCTTTCTTATGATCCCGTAAGCTGAAACGTTCAGGTAGAATTACGTAAATTTTCAATTGTGATTATGTAGTTGTTTTATTTGTTTAATTTACACCGACTTCAAAATTTTGTAATAGATATAAAATTAAAAATTATTTTATGCTTTTTAGCGCTTTTTGTGAAGTCGGTTCAACTTTTTTTTTAAAAACTATTTTATTTTTCACGTTTTAGTGTCTTCTACTCTACTAAGAAAGAACCATCCAAATCGGTCCACGCGTTAAAAGTTAGTTTTAACCCCCTACCTCATCCCCTCGACTAAGCTTTTTTTCTCAAGGTATCAATCAAGCAACATTCTCTACCGAACATAAAAGGAATCATCGAAATCGGTCCACGCGTTACGAAGTTACTACCCCTCCCCCTCCCCCACCACCCCCATAGGACCAAATTATTCTCCTATTAGCAATGGGCGATCACACTCTATACAACAGCAAAAGAACTATCCATATCGATCCACGCGTTACCAAGTTAGGTTCCAAACCCCTTCTCCGTCCTCCACCCCAGCAACATTTGTTTTCTCGTAGTATCAACCAAGGATCATATTCTACCCAATAGAAAAAGAATTATCCAAATCGGTCCACGCGTTACGAAGTTAGACTATCCACCCCCCCCCCCACCCACCCATACCTTTTACCATAGGACCAAATTATTCTCCTATTAGCAATGGGGGATCATACTCTATACAACAGAAAAAGAACCATCTAAATCGGACCACGCGTTACAAAGTTTGGTTCCACCCCCCCCAACCACCAACCACATCACTCCAAAATTTTTTTCACCTGGTATCAACCACGGAACATACTCTACCCAACAAAACTCCAAATCGGTCCACGCGTTACAAAGTTAGACTACCCCTACCCCCTCCCCCCACCCTAGGCCAAATTTTTTTCACCTTTTAGCAATGGGGGATCATACTTTGTACAACAAAAAAAGAACCATCCAAATCGGACCACGCGTTACAAAGTTATGTTTCACCCCCCACCCCCACCCTACCAAAAATTTGGTACATAGTACCAATCGGTGAACATACTCTACCTAACAAAAAAAGAATCAGCAAAATCGGTTGACGCGTTACGAAGTTATGCCCGGTCAGACATTAAAAAAAAAAAAATTAAAAATTAATAAAAAATACGCGTCGAACTTAGAACCTCTTTGTTTTTGGGAAGTCGGTTAAAAAAAAAATTCAATTAGTTGGCGATTAATAAAGAACGTTTCTAATTCTGCTGAACACCAACGATAAAATTACCAAGGTGAATGTTAACGATTAGCGGTGACACAGGATTCAGTAGTAGTGTTTACGGATAGTAAGAAATAAGGAACAGTGTATATAGGCTCCGGTAAGTTTCCTTCCAAAACCCGACAGTGGACCCGGCCAGCTCATCTCGCGAAGGAAGCCAAGTCCGGCTACTCTGAAGACAAGTTACAACTAAATACCAACTCTTTACTATAATATTGAATTAAAAGGCATATTCAACGGCACCTATAGCCCGGTTACAAAAAGTAGAGGGAGTCCAACGAGCGAGCCAGAACACCTTGGCTTAGCAATATAGGCGCGCTAACGCGCTTATCAGAAAAACTATACCTTGTACTGATCCAATGTTGACGACTTTCACCTATTTGTTAAAGACTTTACGCAGGAACTGTCCAAGGTAGTATTGGTGTAGTAGGCCCTTTATGACCACAAGGAGTTAAAAAAAACAGAAAAAAAAGACTTGCTCATTATTACAGCTATGTAGTTTTATAAAGGTGTTTCCTAAAAATTCAGCAGTTTCAATTTATACATTTTGCGAACTAGGACGGCGAGATGTATGTATCTATCTATTTGGTGAAATGATTTTGAGATATTTTCGATTAAAACATCAACAAAAGCTTATATCGTACAGCTTCCTAAAAATAGCTTTCAAACTAAATTCATTGAAAGTTTATTTTTAGGACTTCCTTTATTTGTAGCTAATTAATCATACCGCAAGCATAGTCTTCTATTCTAAGTCAGAAATTACTTATGGCTTAAGTAAATCTCAACTAAAGAAGTTTTAATTCAAAGATATTTAAGTTCATTATATAAGCTCACAGTAGCTTTAAAATCTTCTAAGCTTGAAAGATTTTTAATGAAAGATATTTCTATGAAAGTATCTATTTCATAAAACGTCGACTCCATAGAAAAGATTGTTGCTTGGCAATTTTGAGGCTATCAAAGAACGTAATTTGAGAGACACACGAGGTTAGCTGTATTAAGTTTAAACTCATTACAAATATGGCAATTGTATAAGCAAACATATGCTTAGGATTAAAATATTGAAGCAGCGAGTTTTCATTACACGTTCGTGCCTGAATACGATAGAGTTTCGTTATTTCAGAGGATGAATAATCTACAATCTATAATGTACGTATTTTACTACTCTAGTAAGAGGGAATTTTAAATATTTATTGAGATAATCCTACTTTCGTTGGTGAGATTTAATTGAAATTGTAATTATCTTTTATCTGACCGTGGTAAATTGCCCGCTGCGCCCAGTGCAGGATTTACGTATAAGCTACACAAGCTATAGCTTAGGGCCCCCACTTTTTTGGGGGCCCCAAAAAAATTGCCGGGTGAGCAATTTTCATACATACTGCAGCATTATTTATCTCAATCATCAGAGAATTCAGGAACGTTATAAAAACTGACTGGGAGAAATTCGTCAGGATAGTGGAAGATAATTTGAAGAACAATCTGAAGTACCCAATACCTAGAATCTGCCGTGTGCTATATTACTGAAAGAGCGTTTGGGCAAGCCTGTCACAGAAGCAGCCCCCGGTACAAATCACAACCACATTGATGGAACAGCGACCTAACGGCGACAGAACGGAGAGTTCCTACTTTATATTGTCTTAACTGGCTTCACCGTATATGGTACCATACGTTTTATATCCTTCGTGGTGGATTTCACAGTTATTTTACTTTCGAAATTAATAACTTTTTGGATGGTTTGTCTTCTGATTAATTTTCTTGACATGGTAATCCTGATTACCGCATGCGTTCATCGTTCTTTGTGATTCCTGGGGTTCTGCTGTAGATGGGTTAATTATTATTTAGATTTTACCTTGAAAAATGATTAGTTAAAGAAAGTAACTTTTGACTTTATTAATAACTTTTTAAATTTTTAGTTGGTTTTAGGTGAATTGAAAATATGTTAGATCATATTTATACCCTTGAAATCGAAGAAAAGGTTGCTGTGTTATGAAAGGGAATTCTAGGTTAGGTTACGTTAAAGTGGCTGCCTAAGAAGGCACACTTAGTCCTAAGAGGCCCTTTGTGTTACCACGTTGAGGCTTGAAATTTACAACCCCATAAAATTACCTAAGGAATAGGAGGATTAACATTCTGGCCCCTGTGCACCGAACCAGTTTTTATATCTTGTAGAACTAGTTCACGGGAAGTCAAAATTATTTTGACTGGGTTGTGAAGGATGTTCATCCTTAGTTCGTCGTCGGGAACCATTTTGAACTCCCGATAAATCGAGTCAGGTTTTTGACATCTATGGAGCCTAGCTCGGTTAGCTCTTTGAAGTAGGGGGAGCCCAAAAGCCGGTTCCTACGGTTGGCTAGGGCCGGGCAGCTACTGAGGAGGTGAAGTATGGTTTCCTCTTCCTCCTCGTCGTGGCAACTCCTACAGAAGTCGTTTGAGGGCACGCCAAGCCTATCGGCGTGTCTACCTATGAGGCAGTGACCCGTGATTACGGCTACTGTAGTGCTAATTTTTTTGCGTCCGAGTAGGATAAGCCCTCTTACATACATACATTTCCTGTAGGTAGCGCTAGTTGATTCAGGCGGTCCGCAGCTACTTTTATAGCCATGATTTCTGCTTGAAACACGCTGCAGTAGTCAGGTAAGCGAAATGAGACATCGAGGTCCAAGTGTTCCCAGAATATTCCTCCACCCACTTTGCCATCCAATTTGGAGCCGTCAGTGTAGAAATGCACTGAGTTCTCCCATTGGGGAGGACCTTTCTCCCACTCCGATCTGGTAGGAAAGAAGGAATCGAATTTTGCCCCAAAGAAAGGCTTGGGCGAGGTGTAGTCAATATTGCTGGCAGTTCTATTGTCCAATATTTTGGAGTGACCGAAATCAGTTCGCTTCCAGGTCTGGATTGAGTTAAGCCTAATGGATTCTGACGATGCGGTTTGCTTACCAAAGAGATCCAACGGTAGAAGGTGGAGAATAGTGTTCAGGGCTTTGGAAGGTGTGGTTCTCAGAGCACCTGTTATCAGCAGTGCTGCCATCCTCTGAACTTTGTCCATTGCTTTGAGATAGGTTGCTATATTTAGTGCCGGCTACCAGACAATCACCCCATACATGAGTATAGGCCGTATGACACTTGTATAGAGCCAATTCACAATGCGTGGTTACATACCCCATCTTTTCCCTATAGCCTTCTTACACGAGTACAGCGCTACTGTGGCTTTCCGTACTCTTTCTTGGATGTTAGGCTTCCAGGTAAGTTTTCTATCTAGGACTGAACCTAGATACTTAACCTGGTTACACAGTTCCAGCCTAACCCCGTCTAGTGTAGGGCAATTAATAGTAGGTGTTTTATGCATCCGAGAGAAGAGTATTAACTCTGTTTTGTTAGGGTTTATACCTAGACCACACCCATCACTCCATGATGAAGTCTTGGAGAGGGCGTGTTGTAAAACCTCAGCCAGTGTATTGGGGTGCTTTCCTGAACATACCAGGGCAATATCATCGGCGTAGGCAATAACCTTGTGACCGGATAACTCCAGGTCTATGAGCAACTCATTTAGAGTTATGTTCCATAAGAGTGGTGAAAGGATTCCTCCCTGAGGGGTGCCTCTAGTTACCACTCTTTGGATCTTGGATCCTCTAAGCTGGAGATAATGACCCTGCTTTTTAGCATGAGGTCAATAAGTTTGATGAGAGGGTCGTCGATTGCAAGCCTCCTCAAGGATGCCGTTATCTGATCTAATATTGTTAAAAGCACCCTCAATATCAAGGAAGGTTACAAGTGAATATTCCTGTTGCAGTAGCGAATGCTCTATGATTGCGGTAAGTTCGTGTAGGGCTGTCTCTACGGACTTACCTTTAGTATAAGCATGTTGCGAGAGAGACAACTTGATATGATTGATTGTCTCTTTAATGTAGATATCTAGGAGTCTCTCCAAGGTTTTGACCAGAAAGAAATAGAGACTAATGGGCCTAAAATCATTGGGCTTATAATGTGAGGCTTTTCCTACCTTAGGGATAAAGACCACCTTCACCTTCGTCCATGAGGATGGAATATAGGTGAGGTTAAGGCAAGCCTCGTAGATGACCATTAGCCACGGAATAAGTATCTCGGAGGCTAGTTATAGTTCAGCTGGGATGATGTTATCCAATCCCGGTGATTTATATGGCTTGAAACTTCGTATCGCACATTTCAGTTTTCTTGTATCAAGTATCTTGTGGACCAGTTCATGGTCGCTTGGAGTATCCGGCAGCTCTACTCTTTTGTTCGTAGAGCAACTCGGAAAGTGAGTGTTTACAAGTAGCTCCAGGGACTCAAGACTGGATAAAGTCCAACTACCATCACTCTTGGTCAGGAGGCTTGGGGTGATGGGCGTTGTTGAGAGGATTTTCCGCAAACGACTCGCTTCAGAGGAGCTTTCAATTTTATTACAGAATCCCTCCCATGAGGATCGTTTTGCTTTCCTAATCAGTTTCTTAAATTGTTTGAGGCATTCTTTATAAGAAGTCCAGACATTAGTTTTTTTCGCTTGGTTAACAAGTTTGCGACACTTCTTTCTTAGGGTCATGATCTCACTCGACCACCACGGAGGTTTGGGCTTGCCTCTAGGGACCCTGTCGGGGCAGGAAATTTGTGTCGCATCATTACACGCAAGCGTCAAAGTGTTCACCACCTTGTCAAGGATTGCTTTACTTTCAATTACGGGTGGACCTGTAGTAGGCAGACTATTACTGAGGACCATCCTGTAGAGGTCCCAGTTTGTCCTTAGCCTGTTTTTATAGGGAGGGCACATCATCTTGTGAAGTGTTATTCCAAATTCAATATAGGCATGGTCGGAGAAGGATGGTTCCTTGGATACCTTCCACTCCGTTATTAAGTGGGCGGATTTTTCTGAGACTAAGGTAATGTCTAGAACTTCCCGCCTAATTGAGTTAGTAAAAGTGGGTTCTGCACCCATTTTACAAATCTGTAGGTTAGTTCCGAGAATAAAATCAAAAAGTAATTCACCCCTTTCGTTGACGTCCGAGTTGCCCCAGACTATATGATGAGCGTTAGCGTCTGCTCCGATCACCAGCGTCTTCCTTTGTTTAGTGGCTTCCTTGATCGCATTCCTGAGTAGTGTATTATGGCTGTTGTTGTGTCCTTATCACTGAACTGTGTGAGAATAAATGCGTTAATATTATTCTTAATGAGGATACATGACCTTGGTTTACTTGTACCTTGTAAATAGAGGAGCTTATAACCCTTCATGTTGAGTCCGCAAACCTTGTCTCTGATGATCCAAGGTTCTTGGACAAGGATGAGCTCTTCTTCTTTTTGCGCAAGACGAAGGAGAAGGGCTGCGGACGCTGCTTTTGAGTGATGGAGGTTAATTTGGACCACTCTTAACATCACTGTGTCCAGGTGAGGATACCTCTATCACAGTGATGTCAGCAGTCTCCCCATCATTACTGGCATCTTCGTCAGTGGAGCAACCAAGAAGTTGCTCCTCCAGCTCTGGTCCAGGATCCGGGAGGGTGTCAACTACCATAGCGTCGACCGTCGCCTCACCAACTTCTGGTGAGGGAGTGACAATGGCAGAAACTGTCGTTTCACTCTGTTTTCCTTCCTTTTCCTCGGTGTTGCGTGAGGAGGCTGCTGAATTCTCCTCTAATTTACTAGCATTTAGCGCCTTTGGGTCCTTTTCATAAACCTTCAGGCTGATGGAGCTGAAGCCATAGCAAATAATGCCATTGCATTCAGCAAGTGGGGCAAGGCACTGCTCGTTTAGGATCATAATGACCTGTCTTGAGCTTCCCTTGACCTGGGCCACCTTCCAATCATGGGTAGGTAGTTCAGGGTTGGACATTTGGAAGAACTTTAGGATCTCTGCAGGATCCGAAGGTTCAGCTGGTACCCAAGCCCGTGACCTAGCCATAGCAAATAATGCCATTGCATTCAGCAAGTGGGGCAATGCACTGCTCGTTTAGGATCATAATGACCTGTCTTGAGCTTCCCTTAACCTGGGCCACCTTCCAATCATGGGTAGGTAGTTCAGGGTTGTACATTTGGAAGAACTTTAGGATCTCTGCAGGATCCGAAGGTTCAGCTGGTACCCAAGCCCGTGACCTAGGTTTACAGGGGATTTTATCCCTGGGAACGGCTTCAATTCTTGCGACAGTCCAGATTTCGCCAAGACGGGAAACTGCCTGGTCAAAAAGCTCCGCCGACCTCTGGTTCGAGCGGGCAAGTAGCTTAACGTGGCCTTGATGCCAACCAGCATCAAGACAACGTGAAGGAGGGCCAGGGTTCAACGACAGAACTTCCACATACACCTTCAGCAACGCCATCTCCACCATCTTCCATTTATCAGGCGTGATGGAGCCGTCCGCGTTGCTGCGATCTACAATCGCCCTTACTAAGCTGTCCTTCGCTATCTCGCTGAAGGACTTGGCAGTGGACTAAAGGGGGCCTATCGCCTTAATCCTTTTGGAAGATGGCTGCTGCTCGTTAGGCGAGCGCAACCTCTTCGGGGTAGCTTGCAACGGGCCTTTGGAGGCCGACGCGCTACCTTGCGCAATTAGCCCATTGCAGAGAGGTTTTATCTTTCTCTCTAAGGTTTTCTTGAGACACGGAGCTCAGTTTGCGGATGATTCTGAGCGCAGTCCGTCTCTCTTTGAAGGCCACCGTTAAGGCATTTCCCTTCTACTTGGTGGTGGTAGGGTTGGACTGGGGTGTCCTGAGAGGCGTGCTGGAGGATGTATGTACGGGTTGTCCCCCTATTCGGGTGGACGAAGTTGTCTCGGTTTTATCCGAGGCTGGGTGTTTTTTGTACATGTTTAGATTTTCATAATCGACCACTTTCGCGACAAGGCGGTACTCATGGTCTCGATATATTATTGGGGTTGTGGGGAATCAACCAAGGTAGAGCCCCTTACCATGGCGGTCCTGCATACTCCTTGAGGCGGACAGGTATCAAGGAGGCTCCGTTAGAATACAGCTAGTTACCCCCAGCTGCAAACTATCCAATAGGCACGGAAGACGCTTAACACCCTGGATTGGGCGAGTTTGATCAAGAGAGTAACTGTCTCTCCGCCCGTCATCATTAGCCAGTCTATAGTAAACTACCTGACTGTTACCAGCCGCCCCACGTGGAGGGAGATGCGGACTTCCTACAGTATCCACAGTTACGGCACGCCAACAAATTAGTAAAAATTTGTTAACGCGTTGGTCCCCCTGTGAATCTGCAGGCTGCGGCCAAGGGAATTCTAAAAATTGCTGAGGTAGTACAAGGGAATTCCTTGGCAGGGTGCTTTTCCTGTGACGAAATGTGGCCAACATAAGTTTAGCCGCCACACCTTAATACAGTTTATGTAACTATCATGTAAAACTCACCTTTATAAAAATTAGCCTTATTCAGTATCTAAACAGACAATAGGTGCTTATGCTACGGAGCAACAAACGAAATTATATTGATCTGAAAACACTAACTTAACAAATCATTCATTTAATTTTTATTGTCATTACAAACGAAAAACAAAGTAATCACTGTTAAAATAAAAATTCGAAATATTTATTGTTCCCTTTCAGAGGTTTCCCACTAATTACTTTTAAGAAACAGCAATTATTCCCCAATTAGAGAGAATATTAATCTTCCCCAATTTCAATAATTTTAATTCCCGAAATTCAGACATTTGCTCGCCGTGTTCAATTTAAGCTATTATTGACTTTTAATGTTCTCGTGCATGGATTTATTGATTATTATTCTTTTCTGCGAAACAACCACAGTTTGTTACCGTTCTTTTGAAATCATTTATTTTAATTGCTTTAGGTCGATAAAAAGATAATGTCTTAATGAGATTTTAGATAAATAGGAGTATAATTATAATGATTTTAATAACATTCATTCACCACACCCACAGCGGCACGTGTAACAAATTGACGTATTCAAGCAAGCTCCACTGCCGAAATACAGTGTTGTGCAAAACAATAGCAAAACTTTCAGTAAAAAGAAAAATGTACGATTTTATATAAATTTTTATTAAAGTTAATTAAAGAATATATTTTTATCTTACCTATTACTCATATAGCAACAAATTTGCATACATCAGAAAAGGACTGAACTGTAGCTACAGTAAAATAAAAATAATGTTGAAGTTCTGTATTTTATTGAATACAAAACTAAAGCAATTTAAGAGCGAACAAACACAAATTTTTACATTCAACGAGATTTTTCCTGCATGGATTATTTGGCGATGCTTCGATTATGATACACGTTATAAAACTGTCCAGTAATTTTTCGTCCGGTCTCAATGGTATTCCTGTGTCCATCGCAAAGAATTGTGCGCAATCTATTGCTCCTGTCCTTGATTATATATTTAACTCGTCAATGTCCTGTGATATTTTTCCTAAATTGTGGAAGTCGTCTAGACGATATCTCCAATTATAGACCCATTGTTAATTTGGCTACCATCGCAACGCTCTCCAAAGAAATTTTATGAATATATGTATGTACCTAGTTTTCATATGGGGGTCCTTCCACAATGGTTTCACCAAAAGGAAATCAACGACTAGTATCCTTGTGAAATCCTCAAACTCCAGCACTGGATATCTTCCTATCTCTGCCCGAACAAAATGTGTTCTGTTTCGGGTTTCTCTCTCTCGTGAAATATCTTCTATCTATAGGGCAATTAATGGGGCCCGCTTCTATTTATTACTTATATCAATGACATTGGTTTCATTCTAGCGAACTAGAAAAATGTAATCACAAATCCTCAAATTTGTCGTCTCTGACATTAATGAATGAGAAGGGGGCAATCTTAACCGTTTGGGAGTTATAGGGTGAGTCATAAATTTACAATTTTCACAGTATGCACATAATAATTTTATTTTTAACTTTTGATCTACTCAACGCAGCGACATAAAACAAAAGCGAAAAAATTATTATCTCAACGTCCTTTACAAAATTGTCAACATTGTTGATCGAACTCATACTTGCGAAAGTGAAAAAATGTTTTGAAATTACATAAAATCCAGCATTTTCCTAAATTTTCTCCGAAATTCACGTATTTATTATTATTAATTTTCACTTCTTTCCAAAAAGGTACAACATGGTATGGTAGAGAAAGGATTAGAGGGTACACAGATATCTAATTTTAATTGCTGTTGCAAAAAATTTATAAAATTGTTAGTGTAATTTTGTTTTGCTGTCGTTATTAATTTTTGGAAAGATAATAAGATGAGTAATTTAATAAAAATAAGAAACACATGTATTAAATGCATGAATTTCGGCGAAGATTTGAAAAAATACGGAGTTTTGGGAGGCCATTGGGATAGCTGACTTTTTGTTTTTGGTTGCTGACGAAATAACTTCCTGGGGTGTCGTAGTAGATAACAATTTGTTGGTTGACTGAAAATGATCATTCTCCTGAGCAGATGTGGTAATAGGCTCGTTTTAAGAAGTCGAACTCAGCTGTTCGTCCATTGAAATTATAGTTGGTTGATCGTTTAATGTAGCTGTACTTGGTTCTTCCTGCAAAGTAAATTATAAATGCAAACTATAAAATTTAAACTCGACACATCCAGAATTAATAATTGTATCATAATGTACTATTATATAGTAACTATAAACTAAATCATTTTTAAGTTCAATTAAAAATTTTACTTACGGTTTTGCAAAAATCTTCAAATTCTTGCTTATCTTTTAGTTTTAACACTGTAATTTTTTTTAGACATTCTGTATGATATCCAAAATCGTCCGTGGATTCCACTGTCAATAAAATGTCATGGTATTTATAGTATTTTTTTGCGACGAAACAATAAAATTGACAAACACTTTTCAAATGATGCATTATTATTTTCAAATGATATTATTGCACTGTATTCGTTTTACTACACAGAAAACACTTCTTAATTTTTTTTAATTTAAGCTTTACTTTAACAAACGTATTAATATGAAGTCAGTCAAATTTAGTTTCAACCCTCATGCAAAGGCAGACATTATAAATATTCAAATGCATACAAAATGCATTTAAAACTGACTACTGGGATGAACGATTAAATGCAAAACGAAGAAGGAATTGCATTTCATATAAGCAAAGTGTATGAAAAGTCTAAAATTTTGGTGAAAGCAGCAGACACTGACATCCTAATAACTTTACTAGGTAATTTGCACAAAAAAAATTGAATTGGAATTGTCAAAAAAATTAGGTCCAACTTTATGTCTTGCGCTTCCAGCATTTCATGCATTTACAGATTGCGACTATACGGCTGCATTCTCCAACAAAGGGAAAGTCCAGCCCTTCTATATATTTGTTAAGCACCCGAAAATTCAACAAGTTTTCGCGTCATTAACTAATAGAGATGGGAATTGAATCAAAATATATCGATATCTGGTATTATAAAAACTTAAATCTTCCGATGCAGTGCATCGATGTTATCGACAAAAAAATATCGATATTTAGATAATATCGGTATTGTATTTGAAAGTATAGCAAATTGCTCTTGACGGATGTAAACATGTCTTTATATGTCTTTGAAGTACTTTCTTAGTTAGAATTAAGATAGTCCTTTACAGATATGAGCCTTGTTCGTGAGACCAGCCAACCTGCTCGTTGGGAAGATGATGACCAGGAAAGGGAGGAAGATAAAAGTGACCTGCCAACTTGTACTTGTGATTTCCGTCCAAAGCGTTCGTGAACTAGATTTTTGAGTTTATGTAGAAATTAGAAGTAAATTATTAATTTTATTTGACTAAACAGACAAAGAACATAATAAAGAGTTTTAAAAAACATTTCTCTCCAAATCTATCCTAAAAATTTAAGGAAAGATTAGGAAAGATTTCATAATTTGATTGTGTGCGACTGTGCGTAACTGAAATGAAAGATGTCACAAGTTTTTAACAATTTTAATAACCGAAAAACTAGTTAAGTGAATAAATAGTTTACGATTTCTTTTCGTAAGTTGGAAAAATTAGTTAACTTTGATTAAACAATGCGCTATATTACTATACAAAATGACAATGGACAGCTGATGTTACTCACACATGGAATAGTTGTCGTTCATTTTGGTATAATTCCACAGATCGTGTTTTTACTAAAGAGAGAGTGTTTCCTGCTATTTGACATCTCTCTAAATCTATCACTGTTACAGAAAACGAACGCGACTTGTGTAAGCAACAGAAGGAATAGAATACGCGCCGGAATAAACGGAGTAGAAGAAATATGTAAACACAAAGGAATATTCCTGCCAGAAAGTGGAAATCAGATTAAAGCAATTATTAAATAAAAATTTTTTTTGGGTTTCAGTTCTTTATATTATTTAAAATGAATGCAAAAGGCATAATCCAACAATAAATTTTGTATTTATTTACAATTATTACTTTCTTTTCCTTCCCTTTTGATACTAATTTGATTGCTGACAGTTTTATTCCGTTTATTACATCTACAACTTCGGTACAAAATTATCACGTTCTGAATGCGCCGGTACTAATAAAAAACCGCGGAACATTAGGAATAGCATATTCTGAACGAATAAAGAAACACATTAGGTGCAATAAATAGAAATACACACGGTAAGGCACTGATTTGGAATCACTTACCACGGTTACATGTCGGATTGAAAACTTGACTTGAGATTGAACTGACAGTCCAATATATGGCGATAGTTTACCTACTTGAGAGCTTGACTTCACTTACATTGCTTTAGTTCAAGTCGATCCGACAAATTTTTCGGATCGACTTCAGTCGGATTTTAGATGCTTTTCTAAAACCAACATGGTTTCTAGGAGAATCAACGCCAATGCAAGTTGAGAGTGTGCTGTGTAATTCCATGAACAATTGTTCTGATAATGAAGATGATTCCGATATTTGTAGTGATGAAAGTGAGAGTAGCGATGAATCATATTTTGAATAAATAACCCGAAAATGTAATATTGGTTTTATTACTTTATTTAATCGTTTTTCCAATGTTCTGTTTAATTTGTACACCTAAAAGAGGCTGTCATATTTTCTGTATGAATATTTAATTAATTTGTAACTAATTGTAGAAAACTCAAATAAAATAAAATATTTTCTCGAACATTACCTGCATAATAAATATAATTTCATTTTACATAACTAACCGAGATTCTATTCTTGAATAACTCGTACAGCTGGCAATCGCCATCCTCGTCTGACGAGCGGTGTTGCGCGCGAGCTCTCTTTCACTCTAATCTATATTTAATTTAAAGGGCAACCACCCTTTGCGGCCACTTTTACATAGGCAGACGTATTCCATCATACACATTTGCTTTAATTTGATATATATATATATATATATATATATATATATATATATATATTATAAATATACGTCATGAACGTATAAATATGACACACCTGGCTGCGAAGAGATTGCGGCCAAGTGCGTAATGCCAACCATAAGTTTTCAAGTTCTTTACAAATCTTGCTGTGAAGTGGATGACATTTTATTTAAAAAACAAGTAAACGAATTTTTTTCCGAAAAATCAATTAATATTATTTTAATTAAAAATACTAGTGGCCACATTTTGATAGGCAACCCGGCAAATATATATATAAATATAAATAATAATAAATATATAATAAATTATACTTCCACACTTAAAATAAACATTTTTCGACTTCTGGTAAAGGTTTAATCAAACGTGGAGTTATATTTCATTAGATAATAAACTAATTTAAATAAAAAAAAACAGGACGAGTTATTTCAATATGTTACCCTATTTACGAAAGAACGAGAATGATGTTTTTGTCCTGGAACCATGACGAGACGATACCAGCTCGATGTATAGGGGTGTTATCTTGTTGAACAATTGGGTTTGTTTCGCCTATTCCGGAAAAAAATGGTAACAAATTTTCATCCAAGATATTTATATAGTCGACAGCTTTCATTTTGTTTGAAACAAGACACAAAGCTGTTCGTCCTTTGTAACAAAATCCCGCCCATACCATAATGTTACCTCCTTGAAAATTTCTGTGCAAGCTTATTGGTTTCTTGGTTCTTTTGTCATGCCAATATCGTTGATAGCCATCTGGGCCATCCAATATAAACTTTTTCTCATCACTAAAAGTAACTTTCTTCCATTCGTCAGTCCATCACAAATGCGAAGTGCCAAAGGAAAGCCGCGCACTTTTATGGTGCTTTTTTAACTCTGGTTTACCCTTGGATTTTATCCATTTAGTGTATCTGACTCATGTAAAATTTGCCTCACCCGTCTCGTGGTTACGTTATCTCCAATTTCCGACGAATTTCAGAAGCACTTAGTTTTTTAGAACTGGCTTCTAAAATAATGCCACGTTTTTGGTGAGCAGTTACCGACGGAGGTCGCCCTGATCGTCCTGTTTTTCCGTAGAGCGGCCCCTGTTTAATGACATTTGACACGCCAACGTGGGATCTCTTAATTTTTTTCACAATTGCGCAAATTCACAGCCCACATTGTTTGTAAGCCGTAATTTTTCCTATTTCCTCCTTCGTGAAAGATAATCCGCGCGGCATTTCTACAAATATGTATATTTTTTAATTACTTGTTACCTAAAACTCGTAATTCCCTTTACAAATTCACCTTTAAAAGATTTTTATATAAAAAAAAAGCATTAAACACCTTTTTAAATCACCGCCAAAGGCAATTTACCGATTTTGGAATTATATTTTTTTCCTTTCACTGCGACGATCAAATTATTACTGCCACAAATGTCTGTGATTCTCAAGCGAAAATTTTCAATAACGGTACTAGTCATGATCGTGAAATATATATGTAGGAATCGGAGAATCTGCGTTAAAAAAACCATTTGGCTAGCTGAGTTTGAACCGAGACCATGCGCATGATACTCCATTTCCCTAACCACTGGGCCACCAGCGCCGTTGCCGATTCTCCGTTCCAAAGTTCTTGTCATGGAGAAGCCTCCCTAACCACTGGGCCACCAGCGCCGTTGCCGATTCTCCGTTCCAAAGTTCTTTTCATGGAGAAGCCTCGATCCCACATATATATATATATATATATATATATATATATATATATATATATATATATATATATATATATATATGAACATGCAGTGAGATTTGCATGCGGAAGTATAATTATTTCCCTGAGTGTATGTAACAATTAGATTTTGATAAAAACTAGATGAACGTAGTAATCTTGCAGCCGGATCTCGTACTATAAAGAATGGATATTAAATACTATTGTTATAGATATTTTGTTTATTTAATTTGCACCGACTTCAAGATGTCGTAATAGATATAAAATTAAATATTATTTTATGCTTTGTAGCGATTTTTGTGAAGTTGGTTCAACTTCTTCTTTAAAAACTAAATTATACTTGAAGTCATGAAGCCAGGTGATATAAAATTGTTCAGCTCTATTTTTTTTTGATTTATTTTTAATAAGAATTCAAAATAAACGATGTACTGGAAAAGTCATCCGTAGGAATTCTTTTGAATTTGGGTAGTACGCATTTACTTAAACTATTTTATTATGAAGAACTTGTTTTTACCTTAAGACAATTCGTATCTACCACAAAACCTACGAAAATTTTAAGACCATATTCACAAATAAGCGCGAAAAACAATTATCTTAAAACAACTTTTTGCCCTCCGTTAATCCTAACACTGAAAATGAGAAATAACCTATTCAATTTTAGCAATATTAGAGATTTCCATTTGTATTAAAATTATTTCGAATACCACTACGCCTTACCACAAAGATGTTGTAATTTCAGAGTTGGTGGCTTCTTGTATTTCCTCTCTACTTGTGCAATTAAAGACCTAAAAACCGTTTTCGTTTCGACAAATTAACCATAACAAATTACTTTTAAAGCCCAAGATGAATGAAACAACACCAAATCAAGTAAATCAAATAATACTTTTGCTCAACGGTAATTAGTTAAAAACCAAGCCGCTAAATATCAAGTGGTTTACGATGGAATGTCTATTGTTTTTAAGTAAAATTGCCTCCAGGTGTTGCTTGCTTAGTTGGGTAAATCATCAATGCCAACCGTGACAAAACTTTTTGAAGAAGAAAATTTAAGCAGAAAATAGCAATAAATCTATGATGCCGGCCGAAGACTATATAATATTTTCTTCAGACGGCTGAATTTCAATTCCAGTAACCTTAAGATGGAATAAAATTTTTTACAAACGCCTCCAAGACTTTCATAAAATTATTTTGCAAAATATGATAGCATAAACACCATTAATGGGCACTAATTAAATTAATTTTTAAATCAATCAAAAATTTGTTGTTAATCAATCGAAAAAATTAACCTACCGAAATGACATTAAATTCATCGTTAGAATTATTAAACAAAGTGGACTTTTTATAGTTTATAATTAGAAAAATAAACTGGAGCTAATGTGCGCGTTATTCTCGTCTCGCTTTGGTGAGTACTTGAAAGAGCCTCTGAAGTCTGAACATATATTTTTATTCGATTACATACTGTCAGTCACGAAAAACTACATACACCCCTCAAAATTAAGAAAAACATGACATGTAATTCTTTTTTTACTTTAACAAAATATTTCATTATGTAACAAAAACTAATATTTAAGAAATAAATAAATAAAAACAATGCAACAATTTTTGAAAAAAAAACTAAATAAACAGAAAAATCAACATCACAAAAATCTACATACAGTAAGAGAAAATTTAAATATTTCTTTTTCTTCGAAATTAAATTAATATTTTGTCGGTCCACCATGTAAATCGATAGCTGCTGGCAGCCTCCTTGGAATTGATAATACCACATTTTCTGTTATATCTGGAGTTATTTCAGCCTGTGGCTTTGTTAGAGCGACCTTCAAAGAATCGCGATTAGTTATGCGTTCCTTTCTTATCTCTTTTTCAAGCGCATCCCAAAGATACTCAATAGGGCTTAGATCCGTCGACTGGGGAGGAGAACCAATACTCTTTGGTACGTTATAAAGAAGCCATTCCTTTACAAGCATTGCTGTGTGCTTCGGGTCATTGTCCTGTTGGAAGACCTATTTATTTCCAATGCCTAAGGATTCGACAGATAATCGTAGATTGTCACGCAGTATGTTCAAATATTTTCTGTGATCCATTATACCTTCCATAAAAACCATAACGTGTCCACCGCCATGTTTCACTGTGGGGAGCAAATTTTCCTTACTCAATTCCAGACTAACTTTGCGCCATATTTTTACCCTACCATCGGATACGATAATATTATATTTACTCTCGTCCGTGAAAAGAACTGTTTTCCAGAAATCTGTGTTTTCGTCAACGTATCGTCTTGCAAAATCCAGGCTCTTCTGTTCATTTACCTTCCTTATTAGTGGCTTCTTTCTCGGTACTCTTCCATGAAATCCTTCAGATCTTAAAACTCGTCGAACTGCTTCGGGAAAAACTGGTTTACTAGCGGTATTTCCAACTTCCTGTGCCGATTTCGCGGCATTAATTTTAGGATTAGCTTTCACCTTCTTTATAATTGTCCGAACATCTCGTGCACTTAATTTTCTAAGACACCCAGTTCGACTTTTATTAAACAAGTTACCTCTGTCTTTAAAATCTCTTATCACAGCTTGCACGGTAGCACGAATTTTTCCAAGAATTTTCGATATTTCGCCAGAATTTTTTTTCTTACCACAACTTTACAATAAAACTTCGCACTTCCAAAGAAATTTCTTTTCTACCCGCCATTTTCAATACTGTGATTTACAAAATTTTACCCGGACTATCAGCAATGTAACTTGAGACAAAAATATTTCGAGATCGAAATGATAACGAGACTAAAATTAAAATGTTCGTTCCAAAAATTAACGGTACTTCAAATGGTTTCATGCATTTCTCAATCTGTATGTAGATTTTTGTGATATGAGTTTTTCGGTTTATTGCGTTTTTCTTTCCAAATTATTGCGGCATTTGTAATTTTTTGCTTAAATATTTGTTTTTGTAACGTAAAGGATCATACCATAAAACTAAAAAAAATACTCGTTTTTTTTCTTACTTTCACAATTTTGAGGGGTACATAATACCTTTCTTTCGTGACTGACTGTATTAGACAGACCCAAAGTTGTTTTATGCTGGATTAGGGATAGAAATGGGAATCGACTAAGAAAATCGATTCAGTTAGGATCGAGCTGTAATTTTTTCCGATTTTGTAGATCGATTAATCGCCTTAAAAAGATCGATCTCAATAGATCGAACAGATCCATTTGCCACCAAGCGTGTCGTCATAATTTCATTTATTTTTGAACCACAAATTAACCAATCCTTGCACACACATAAAACTGCAGGCTGTCTTAACTGTGGGGTAACGTTAATTCGGCGAAAAAAGGCTCATTTTTCAGAATTTTTTTAGGCTGTACAGGTAATACAAATTTATATAATTGATCGTAACATTATAGTACAACATTTGAACGATATTTCCTTAAATCTTTAGAGCAAAATATAAATAATTAAACCGACGGTAGTAAATCTTCAGAGGCGCCTCGAGAAAAAGTTGTCCGCCGTTGAACACTATAACTCATGACTGGATCGTCCGAAATTAAAAAAAAAATGGTATCATTAGATAATCGCTTTCCTGAGGTATTGTTGGGAGGAATTTTTTTTTTGATTTTTCAATTTTTGGTGACACTTTGAAGCGAAAACACCGATCTTCGTAAAATTAATAATTATGAAAAAAAAGCTCCCAATAATACCTGGTCATAAGGAAGAAGTATACCAAATTTCAAACGAATCGGTTGAGTAGATTTTGATTTAAGGGGGTCCTCTACTCTCGAGGCCTGAAATTGAGCGGTATTTTGGTGAATAAATTGCGAAGGATCTACTGAATACATTTAAAAATTTTTTTTTTATTTCGAAGATACATGTTTTGACTTTTCAATTTTACTTTTGAAGATGAGAAAAAATAACGCTCGCGACCTTGAGACGTCATTGATGACATTGATGTTGAAACTGCATGGGTCCCGCTTAAGCAAAGTTGTGGCGAATTGGGTAATCTGTAATCTGAAAATTTATATTCTTTATAATCATAGTTACGTTGGCTATATTTTCCCGAGACAGAATTTTTTTATTTTGCAATTTGTAAAAGTTATGCAACAATTTGTAAAAATTTGCAATTTTTACGTCATTTTTGACCTATTAGAGGCTATAAAAATTGAACAAAATAAAATTTTGCAAATCGTACACGGGAAAACATAGCGGCATGTTTTCTGAACAATTGAAAAAAAAAATTATTGAAATCGGACCAATACTTTTATGAGAAGTCTTACTCGTCAGCTAAAAAACACTACTTTCGGGAAAACGCGTTTAATGATAAATTACGGTGTATAACTTGATTGTAGTAACTTACGAGTTAATCTGCTATACCGGGGCCGTAGAGTTCTCCTTCCTCATCACATTGATGTTCTTGGTTGTCCACATTCTTCTCAAGAGCGGACCGGTAAATTCTTTAGACAATGATTTTTAACTGGACAAGCGCCGTCGTGGCGCGCCGCGCTTAGTTTCTCGGAAACGGCCGGAGACGGGTACCTTTCTGTTCCCAGAAACATGCAAAGGAATGTGATTTTCACGAAATCCTTATTCTCAGATACATATAAATTGAAATTAAAAAAAAAAATCGATTTTTTGAAACCGCGAGAGTAGAGGACCCCCTTAAACTATTCACCGACTTCAAAAATGACAAGTGTCAGAAAATCGCTTTAATGTATACCAGAAAATCCAATATTAAACAACGGAGCAGCGAACACTTATAATTCTATATCTTAGTTAGGTCTTCCCCAATTTGTTAAAAATTTAGAATTCCCCAACCTTTTCCTATTTAATTTACTTATCTTTCTGTAAGCTCTTGGTGAAACATATTACTATTCATTTTCGGATAAATAATAAAAACACTTGTTAAGTTTCACAATTAATATCTTTACTAATCGATTATATTGCGAAATAAATCGAGAGCCGACGCGTTTCGTCTTGTTAGGACATCATCAGAGCAACGACTGAAAAGCTCAAGTTTAAAAAGCTAAACTATTGTTTAAATAGATTTGGACAAAAGAATGGACTTTTATTTTTAAAATCTATTTGATCGTTCAACAAAGAACAACCACCATGCTTAGCTTTTCTTATCTCATAAATTTCATATACGTCTAAAATTTTTTGGTTTCAAATTTCTCTCAGTAATTCCACATTATTTTCATCAACTTTATGGCCAGTGTCCTTTAAATGTTTAGCTAAACTGGAGGTTGGGTTAGCATAATAGGCAGATTGTATGTGTTCTTTAATTCTTGATTTGAGTTTTCTTTTTGTTTTGCCTATATATGTAGATCCCGGGACAATTTTTACACTTGATTTTATAAACTTCGCATTTTAGGACTTTATTAGTTTTTGTTTTGATTTTATTATTGACCAGCAGATTCTTTAATGTGTTGCTATTAAAGAAAGCTGGTTCAATATTATTATTTCTTAGGGAGGTAATCAGCCTGTTCGACACATTGTTGATGTATGGAACTTTCTTCCATATCTTATTATTTTTATCCACTGCTGGGTTATGAACCAAAAGGAGTTCTCCACAATGAATTAACCGCTGTTCTACACAGTGATATTCATGACAAGGAAAAAGAGTGTATTCCTATTGATGAATTAAGGCAAAAGGCTGCCGAAAGAATCGAGCCAAGCCGAAATAAACAGGCTGAAAGAGAAAATTCCAAGTGAAGTGCACCCCGACGATATGAACAAGGTGACTTGGTGCTTATTAAAAGTGAGTCCGCTGCAACAGGACAACCGAGAAAACATATGCCAAAATATAATGGCCCATATAAAGTTGATAAAATACTTGGTAAAGATAGGTATGTAATAAAGGATCCGCCAGTAATCCAAATCTCTACCCGGCCATTCCAATCCACGTATGCCGCCGACAGAATGAAGTCGTGGTGTAATCTCCAGGAGTTGGAATTGAGTGAAGAAGGCTTAGATAGTGCGACCGACAACGATGATGTTGATGTTGATGAGTGAGCGGGGTGGTTTCGAAGGGAGAGAAAAGGAAATCTTTTGTTTATTATTTTCATTATTACTTTTGAAATAGTTTTTTTTATTATGTACATATAACAAGAATTACAGCCACTTTATGATTTCTATATCTTTGTATTGTGAATTAAAAAAAAAAAGGTAAGAAACCCTCCATAGAATATATATAATACATGACATTAATTTTTTTGTAACAACCAATAAAAAAATGACTATACAACCAAGATTTACATACATGCATACGTAACTTGACTGACGGTCGGCAGGCACAATGATAGCGACGTATAGAAGCATTTGTCCTTTTGGACTTATGCAGTGGATGATACTCTGCTTGGGCAACTGTGGATTCAAACAATTTCCTCTGGAGTGAAATGAAAATATTGGGTAAGATTTAAAAAAAACCAATATATATATATATATATATATATATATATATATATATATATATATATATATATATATATATATATATATATATATATATATATATATATATATGGGTATATATGGATGTGCGGCTATGGATAGATTTGTGTCATAGCAAATCTTTGCGGTGTCACGGAATCAGGCAGCGCGTTGCATTAGCAAGAACCGAGTTTGGTTGTTGGAACTTTCTACGACTTGAATGCTATTGCGGTTGCCCAAAAGCTGACATTCTTAATCTGATAAGGTCGTTATTGGTGTGTTTTTTTTTTTTTTTTTTTTTTTTTTATATATGATGTTGCCAAAGCTCAGGGGATGCCCTATGATGCTAAAGCACAGCCTTGGCAGGAAAGGAATTAAGGTTGGGGAAAATGGGTTAGGAGGTTGAGTGAAGGAGGTGTCGATGTACGCCTCGTTTGAAAGTTTCAGGCTCATAAGACGAGGGAAAAACAGAAGATGGTAAACTGTTCCACATTCGTGTTGTTCTGCTAAGAAAAGATTCCCGAAATTTGACGGTACGTCCAAATTTGACCCGGAGAGTATAGGGGTGGGAGCTACTTGTAGATCTTGTATCGCGCGTTGTAATGAGACTACAAGGAATCAGGCTAGCAATTTCGTTAGAACAATGGCCATGGAAATAGCGATAAAAAAGTGAGAGACAACCGACATTCCGTCGATGCTCTAGAGAGTCAAGGCCCTCAGAGATTGAGGTATCGCCAATAAGTTTAACAGCCTTACGCTGAACTTTGTCTAACGCGGACAACGCGGTGTGTCCTGCCTCTGCCCAAATATGGGAATTATATTCAAGCCTAGGCCTAATGTGGGACTTGTAGATCAACGCTAAGTCGGGTGGGGTGAAATATTTCTTACATCTCTGTAGAAAACCCAAACATTTCATCGCACTTTTAGCGATTGCAAATATATGATCCGTCCAGCTAAGATTGCTGGATATCTCAATACCCAAGATCTTTAGGGAGGGTGAATTGGGTATATTCACTCCGTCGACTGAAATGGGTTGGGGGTGAACTGGGCGTTTTTTAAGGGACATTAAACAGCATTGAGTTTTGGATGCATTAAACGTAACACGATTTGCTCTGCCCCAAGCGAGGACCATAGAAATGTCTTTGTTTAATGATCTAAACATGCGTTCCCGATTGACTTCTGTAGCATTTCCACGTGAATTCATTACAGAATCAAATGAGTACGCGAAATCAAGGGTGCTGTCGTCGGCAAAACTATGAATAGGATTGAGAGTAAGGGATAAGAGATCATTAATAAAAAGAAGAAATAAGGTTGGTGAAAGAACTGAACCCTGAGGTACACCGGCATTTATTTCGTAGGAATCAGATGTAACTCCGTCAATTACTACACGGATTGAACGGCCTGACAAAAAGCTCTCTATCCATTTAACGAGGGTTGGGTGCAGACCAAATGTTTGAAGTTTGGCTAACAGGGCAGCATGCCAGACTCTATCAAAAGCCTTTGAAATATCAAGAGCGACGATTTCGGACTCACCGAAATTATGGAGACAATGATTCCAACGCTCCGTTAGAGCGTTGTAAGTCTCCGGTTGAGCGGCCAGCGCGGAAACCGTACTGGCAATCGTTAATAAGATGATTATTTTCTAGATATTTCAACAACTGAGAGTTGATGAGTGATTCAAAAACTTTGGATATGATCGAGGTTAGTGCAATTGGTCTGTAGTTAGAGGGGTCGCATGCCTCTCCTTTTTTAAGTATCGGCTGGACATGAGCAAGTTTCCATACACTTGGAAATATTCCTGTTGAATATGACAGGTGAAAAAGTTTGCGCAGAGGTTTAGATAAAGCAGAGGCGCAGCATTTTAAAACAAGGGGCGAGAAACCATCAGGCCCAGTAGCTTTGGACACGTCGAGTTTCGAAAGTACTCTAAAAACATCCCGAGTGCGAAAGTGTAGCGGCTTTTGCCTACTAGTGCACTGTGATGGAGATGGAAGTGGCTGCGATGAAGGTGGCAAGTACGAGTTAGCAGCAAAATTAGCAGCAAACAGGTTGGCCTTGTCCAATGAGTCAGTAAAGACATTCCCATTATAAATGAGTGGTGGTGTTGACGAACAGGTGAAATTGTTCTTTACGGTTTTTACTAGAGACCAGAAGCCCTTACTACCCTTTTGAGTAGAAAATACCTTCCGTCTGATGCTCTGGTCGAAATTGAACTTAGCCCGGCTAATTGCTGAATTGCAAATATTCCGCGCATCTCTATAGATACGTCTCAATTCCTCTGAAGGGCACAATTTATATGCCTGGAAGGCTGCTTCCTTCTTTTCAATGGCTGCGAAACAGTCATTATTGAACCAATTGGTGTTAGTTGGTTTGATGTTCTTGAAGCTATGAGGAATAAAGCGGTGCATTCCAAACCATAGGATGTTCAAGATATAATCGGTGCTTCTGTTAACGTCCTTCATAGAAAAGCAATCAGACCAATCCAACTCTCTGAGATATTTATTAAGTCCCGCCCAATCAGCATTTTTATAATGCCACACTAATCTTTTGGTGGAGTTTAGGTTAGTGGTTGTCAGAGAGGAGATGGAGAATTGGGCGGAGATTAGACAATGGTCCGAATTACCCAAGGGAGACGTCACCGAAACCGAGTATTTTTCTGGATGCGATGTTAGAAATAGATCTAAAAGATGCGCGTTGTGCCCCAAAGTATCAGGAACACGAGTCGGACACTCAACCAGTTGCTGTAAATTAAAAGACTCACTAAATAACTCGACGTGTCTTCCAGACGGGCTTGTGGTGGAAGAATGCCTGAGCCACTGTGTGTTGTGGACGTTGAAATCTCCAGCAAGAACGATTTCAGAAGAGGGGGATAATTCCAAAATCTTATCGATATCGGAAGACAGTTTATCGAAGGAGCACACAGTGTCAGTGTCAAACATATTCGGGCTGCGGTATAAAAAACAAAAATGAATGATGTGCCGATAGAGTTTAAATCTAATCCAGACATAATTAAATTCTGGATTAGTAGAAGAAAATTGAGGGAGAAGGGAAAATGGCACATCATTTCTAACATAAACCGCGATTCCCCTCTGAGGAGAGAAGAGTGGCACTAAGTGATAACCAGGGATGTGATACTGATTAATATCAGAATCGGAAACAACCTTGGTTTCGCTTAGTGCAAAAACAGCCGGATTTTCCGCGATCAAGTGGCAGTAAACCGAAAAATGGTTACTTTTCAAGCCACGAATGTTGCAAAAATTAAATAAAAATTTTTGCATACTCCCGGTCTTAATTTGCCCAAAACAAAACAAAACAAAAACGTACACAAACACAAGGACTGACGTACGGGATCCGCAGATGCAAAACAAAGCCGCCTCTGTGAAAACAAAGCCAGCAGCAGTGTTATGCCTGCTGTGCTGAACTTTGATCTCGACAAAGGCAGCCAAATGCTCAGCAGTGGAGACCCGTTAAACGCATTCAATGCAGCACGATTGTACTACATTGAATGTTGGATGGAAATAACATGTATTAAAAAGGAACGGACTCACCAGACTGTGCTTTCAAATAGAGCATTAAAGCCCTTCGCTTCTGCAAGATGGCACTAGCACTTTGAATTTTTTTAATTTTATTTGCTTTCGCAACCGTTTTAAAAATTTTTGGGAAGCAAGACACGGCGGCACGTCCGTCCCCGTCAGTAGTTCAACTCAACTCGACTGTTATGGCTTCCTTGATGAAAGACGAGTTAGATCGTTGGATCTTGCTACGATTCATTGTCGAAGTTAAACAGAGAGAAATAGTTGACAGAATATTTTGTCAATATGCTGCGAAAGTTACATGTAACCCTCCCTGGGACAGTGACGACGTCGGATGGCCGAGCTGTAAGCATGCGAGGCACCCTGTACATTAAAAGCCCAATGTACTTCCTCTTTACTAACACCAATCCTGCTAGAAGCATC
The DNA here is from genome assembly GCA_964036015.1 of Leptarthrus brevirostris. Classification (NCBI taxonomy): domain Eukaryota; kingdom Metazoa; phylum Arthropoda; class Insecta; order Diptera; family Asilidae; genus Leptarthrus; species Leptarthrus brevirostris. Next base: position 137,872,818 of record OZ038371.1, on the reverse strand, counting down.
TTGAGGCGGCAGAGCATGCTCTCTTTCACAATTAAAGCGTAAAGTAGAATAGTTAGTTGAAGTTGAACTTTTGTCTAGAGCTGCTGGCCATAAGCTTCATGGCGAAATCTAGTGATGGGCGCGGCGCGGTGACGGGTTGGTCTCAAGTAATTGTTCGAGTGTGTTCTTACATGTGGTAATATAACGTTGACAACTTAGATTATAGAATATACAAAATAGGCCACTACGTAAGACCAGCCATTTTGCTCGTTGTAAAGGTGAAGACAGGGATGAAGATGAAGTTGAACTGTCAGCTTTTACTTGCAATGATTTCGATCTTAAGCGTTTGTGAAAAAGATTTTTTTTAGTTTATGTACAAATTAAAAGTGAACTATTAATTTTGTTTTAGTAAGTATATAAAGAACATAATAAAATAATATAATTTTTCAGGAAGATTTTAGTTAATGACTAACTTCTTACGATTGCTTATTTTCTTAATATACGGAAAAAAGTGCAAATTTATAATTACAATTTCCAGTTCGATTACATCTGGAATATTTTTATTTTTAATTACTCCAGAAGTTCAATAGGCAACTATTAAAGAATTACAAACAATAAATTAATAGAATTATTAAATAGTTAAGGGTATTTTTGTGCTTTTTCTGACCACTCGCCCAAAATTCTAAAATTGTGTTACTTCCATGGTAGACTCACACAAGAAATGGTGATACCACTACTTAAGGGGTTACATGGGTTTCCTCGGGTAAAAAACGGCTTATTTTTTTTTATATCAAAACTGAAATGTTTCCTTTAAGCTTGCTATTGCCTTAAATATACACATTTGAAACAGAATTTCTGAAAATTTCGTAGAAAAATATTTAAAACTCTGCCATTGCTACGTCATTTCCGGTGATCCCTCGCAAAAAAGGTGCTTGCGCGTTGACAGCAGAACTCATGAAAAGCTCAACTGAAGTAAAAAAAAAATAAGTGTTTTAGAATTTTGACGAATGAAAAAGAAATAAAGTGAAAATTGGATTTTTGGCAGACCTTTTATCAAAAAATTAAAAATTTCTACATTTTTTTGTTTTAAATAGTTACAATAAAAAAAAATCTTTCGTCCAAGTCCTTGTCAATAATATCTCGAAGACGTGTGTAAAATTTCATCAAGATCGGTTTAGTTTTCGAGAAATCTTGACAACCGGCTCGAGAAAAACGCGTTTTAAATTTTAAGTGGCAATAAAACTGGGAAATTTTTTTTTCAACTTACATAGAATCATCGATTCCTGGCCCATAAAGTAAAGGACCTGCTACAGCTGCAATGTCCAGGGCAACCTTTTGTTCTTGTCTGTGACGAATCCTGGCTTCGCGAGTCTCGCTCGCAGATTTTTTGTGAGCAGCTGTTCCAATATACCTGCTGCGCGCTGAGCCCAACTGGCTTTGAGCGCGCAACTTCCCAAGGCTCTTTCTTTGAAACTATTACTCCGATCGACTTGAAAATTTCGGACAATATTCTAAAGATGTTGCAAAAATTTATTGAGACAATTCGATTTTTTTAGCTCTGTATTCTAAAAATGAGAATGAGCAATTGCGCGACTCAAAATGTTACTACTTAAAAAGCAAATTTTGCATTATTTTGGAACAAACCCTAATAGGAAAAAATGTCTTAAATGTCGGTATCAAGCCATACAATCTTTTATCCAGAAACCTTCCCAGAATATTTACGAGAATGTTTTTGGTACTTACTTGTAAAATGGAATGTTTGCAATGTTTTGCAAACTACCTACCCATTGCTGCTCTGTCAAGATTTATAAGATACAGAGACTGTGATCTATTATTTAATAAACTGTTTTACTAATGACTCTCTATTTTTATACATAAAAACAGTTACAATTATTTATAATTTCAAAATCTTGAAAAAAAGTGGAATGAAAAAATAAATTGAATCAATCCGTTCGATCTATGGAGATCGATAATTTTAAGACAATTAATCGACTTACGAAATCGGAAAAAAAGTACAGATCGATCCCATCCCTAATATGAGTTAGCTTATGAGTCACTCCATTTGAATCACTCATTACTTCGCGGTCAAACACGCTACTATGGCGAGTATCGGTAACAAAATTAATCGGTATTCGTGATTACCGAGTAAAGAGAATATCGAGGTAAAGGGAATATCGAGGAAGGTATCACCCATCCCTAATTAACAATTTTGAGACAAACTTTATTACTTGAGGCACTATTACCCGTGGATAGGGGGAAGACGCCTTCTTTATTACCTTTTGTCACCAAGAAGGATTTTTACTAGCTATCCGTAATATATTATGTCGCCATCTAGTGGGAAATTGAGACACTTATCCAATGGTCGTATTAGTCAGTGCCAGAATAATGTTCCAATAAAACAGTTTCGCTCAAGTTTCTTAAGCCAATAAGCTGTTAAGAAATGAAAGAATAAAAATTAAATTTTTTAAATTTCTAGACCAGAAAACCCTTTTAAAATAATTAAGAATGGCAGTAATTGCCACAGTTTTCTAGGAAACCTCTCTTAATTACTTCTGAGAGATTCTGATCAGAAATTTATTCAGAATTTTTAAAAGTCGTAAAATTTCTCCTTTATATTGCGTAAACTCATCCATGTTTCCCTTTTTTCCTTAAGGTTTTAAATTTCCTTAAAAGGAACAAATTCCAACAATTATCCAGTACCTAATTGTGAGTACTTCAGATTTCACTTCTTAATTTAATTCTAGTAATTGTAAATAAATTTAAAGCGCCATAATTGTCTTGTACTTTGGATACAATACAACACAATCATCATATGTTATAAAGCACGAATTAAATCCAGGTGATATGGGTGATTAACTTAAAACCAAATTATATTCAGGCAGTCCCACTGAGGTAAGATAAATTAAAAACACATCTCTATAACTCGTAGAATACCAATTTTATCCAGGTAATAACACAATCCTACTACCAGTTCAAAGAACCAGTTCCTCTTCTTCTCGAATCGTACACATTATCTCACTTCTCTGTCTCAATCCCATCATTGTCGTTGGTTCGCTACGGTGTAAATAAACAACGAAAGAGAAGAATATTTCAGGCAGGTGTGACTACTGAACAACTTCTCTTAGTAAATATCTGACGTCAATTGATTACATCATGAACCCACGTTGAGCGCAAACGTAGCAAACGTACTACTGGTACTGCCGCCTGATGCTGCATTTAGTGTTACCGTAGCTGAAGGAATGCCTTTTCGGCTAAATTCTTGAAGAATAGTGTAAGCTTACAGCAACTCGTGTTACATGATAATCTTAGAATATAGAACTCAAAGTCAATTTTAGTGAAGTAAATTTTGTGCTGGGTGGTGGTACCTATGTATGTTTATTACAGAAGTAATCTTAATCAGATTTAAATATAAAATCTTAGTGATTGATAAAAATATAATTAAATTACTGGCTTTGAATGAACAGTGAGGACACTTACGACCTGAGCTTTACGAACGGAATGTTTAGTTAATTTAGAAGAATTCTCTGTACAAGAAGATTTAACTGATCCTATCATCTCTTGATCCCGAACAATTTTCAAGTGATTTGAAGGAAACGTCCTCTGAATCCTCAGCAGCCATACTGTTTTCCCAACCCTTACTGTTTCTGGATCAACGTAGACTGACGTAGACTAAGTAGACTAGAGCAAGAATGCACTGGTCGTCCCGAATTCTCTAATGCCTTTAGTGAGTTAATTGTGCCATTCAACAATTGTTTTAAATCTCTAGTGGATGTTACCACTGGTAAGGAAAGCAGAGAATTTAAGAGTACTTTGACCAAGACGCGTTTATTGTAATACTGCTTTTCCAAAGCTTAGTTGTTTCCGAAGTAATTTTTCCCGCTAAAACCGAATCCGGGTTCACGTCAGGTTTTTCAGATATTCTAACCCAAAAGTGCAAAAACAATGTTTTTTGACATATTCGAGGTTATATAGCACCTCGATTTCTTTTTTTCAAAAAAATTATGTACGAGGTCTTATAGTACAAGTCTTCCTATTTCAAATGCCGTTGAGCTTGTTCGAATATCTTTTTTTTTCGCCGAGATATCGCGTTTTGAAATTTTCATGTTCATGAATTTCTCTGTATACGAAAACTGTATTGTCACACTTTCAGGTGACGTAAAGTTTTCGGTGCTACATAACCTCAAATATGTAAAAAAAAAGTGTTTTAGCACTTTAAGGTTAGAATATCTCAAAAACCTGACGTAATAGAACAATTCTGAGCCCGGATTCGGTTTCAGCGGGAACAATTACCTAGGAAACAACTATTCATTGTCCATGGGGAAAAATCTCGCAGGGCTGTGTAATTTACCCCTGATTAAATTTTGAAGTAATCGCTCCGCTTCACCGCCAAGATTAGCCTAAGATATTACAGTTTTTATACGTCGGCTTGTTGTTGTGAATTAGAGATAAGTACATATAACGAAATGGAGGCCAATATATGTAGTTGCCAGTAAATTTAGGGGTAGTTAGTTTAGGTAAATGGCCTTGAGCAGAGGAAGTTGCAGCTCCAGAGATAGATTCTTTATTGGCTTCAGACTTGGCTGATGATTCATTTACATTCAAGTGACTTCAAGAGCTTCAATATATGCATATTCGATGTCAAAGTAAACAATGTTCCGAAAATACTCAGGATAGTTTTCCAACACGTTAGCGGTTAGTTTTTCGTGAATACTAGAAAATCTCGTCCAATACACTTTCAATAATGTTATACGGCTTTGTACAACCTGAGTCTGATTTTTCTTCCCAATTTTATTATAATTGAAAATGAAGTTTTGTATTCCTTTCATCGGTGTATCCAATTTGGCAAAAAGTTCGGTTAACCCTTCTAGCATGATAAATTCATTTACCAAATAATACTTTACTTAATAAAATTGAAGCAATTGACTTAACAACTGCAAGGCTTGATTAAGAAAATCTGTTGAGCCTATGCGCGCAGAGCTAATTGAATGAAGTATTGCTAAAGTCCCTTAACGTCAAATCTTAACTGATTGCCTCGATTGTATTCACAAAATTTAACCGTTTTAAAATTCACAAGGTTTTTGGTACACACTGTGTAATGTAATTTATGCATTAGTTAACTGCTCACAATATACAATGTCCGTTGAATAACAGATTTGCATGGCCCTTTCCACACACTTAATGAAAGTTTAATCCAAAATTAATCAAGACAATTTTATCAATTAGCGGTCTTCTGAAATTAATTTCCCGGCCGATGCAACAAAATTTTAAGTGTTTTTAATAAAACTTCAAAACTGCGCGATACAAAGTTTACTTTATTAATCTAATCAAATAATTTCGGTATTACGGAAATTTATTACAACGCAATCCGAAGTACGGCAAAGGTCAGCTCAACTCGACAGTGATTAGAGAAGTACTGCTTTCTTCTGATTTCGGCAGAGATCTCATTTATTTATTTATTTACAAAGTTCATCAAATTACTGAATACTTACAAAAAGAAAGAAAAGCTTCCAAATAATTAGCCGAATACAAACCAAAGAGGAAATAAAGGAGAATGAGAAAGATACAAAAGCTAATAATACAAGTTACCCCCCCCCCCCCCCCCGCTTTCTCTATTTCTGACCTCCTCACCAATGCACCGATCAAGTATTTCTCCCCAGCAGCTTGTCAGTCTATTACCAGAACGTCAGAGGACTTCGCACAAAAACATTAAATATTTTCCTTAACTCCCACAAATTCCCGCACGATATCTTTACCTTAACTGACCTCCTTAACCTCCGACTCTTCAATATCAGAATTTGTATGTATCAAATTAACACTGAATCAGTGTATTCTGTATATTCTTTGTTGTTATATTCGTCCCTCTCAACCTCTAGAAGCCTACGAGTCTGTAATTGAAACATTAGACACCATGCTTGAGAACGCTAACGCGTCCGATCAATTCATTCTACTGGGTGACTTTAATCTCCCCGTATTCAATGGTCATTGTCTGAGGACTGTTCACACTTTGTCCCCCTGCACGCCTCTTCTACCAAAAAAGCCTTTTTACCGATCAGCTCTTTCTCTTTCTGGTCTCTTTCAAGTTAGTGGAGACAGGAACTCTCTGGACAGACAATTAGACTTAATCTTTTCCTCAGACCCAGTTAACTTGGCTGACGCGGAAATCAAACATATCCTCTCCTGCCTCGATCGTCATCATCCTCCCCTGTTCCTCGTTTTCTCCTGCGAACATCCTCACGCCCTTTCAAGCTCCCAGTCTTCTCTTTCCTTCAATTTTCGTAAAGGCTACTTTGAAAAATTAAATCACTTGCTCTCAACTCCAACATTGGCACTATCCCTCAACATCTTCAAATAGACGTTGCTGTAGAGGCGTTTTATTCGGAAATACACGCTTGTCTTACACAATCTATCCCTTTTCTTCCTCGGAAAAACTGCTCCTCCTCCCCCGTTTGGTACGACAAAGAATTACACTCTCTCCGCAGCAGGTGAAATAATTGTTGGCAAACTTTTCTTCTGACCCAGACTGGGTCTGACTATTCTTCCTACTTGTCTGCTTACACCTCTTTTTCTGAACGTTGTGATACCCGCTACCATGAGTACCTCCAATGGATGGAAACAAGCCTCATATCCGACCCCAAGCGTTTTTATAGCTTTATTAATTCTAAGAAGAAATCCAATGATTGCCCCTCCACCCTAAAGCTCGAGAATACCTTTTCGTCTGGTTATCGCCTACCTCTTTGCACACCTCTTCAGTAAATCTTTCAGCGACAATTCTCTACAACCTGACCTTAACTACTTTTCATCCTTGGACAAATGCACTCAAACGTCGTTTACATCTTTCGACCCTGACTCCTAACAAATCGCCGCCAGTATTAATGGGCTTGAGGACGACTTTCACCCCGGTCTTGACGGCATTCCGGCCATCGTTCTGAAAAAGTGTGCCATGCATCTAGTTCAATCCCTTACTCTGATTTTCCGCCTCTCGGTCACTCAAGGGGTTTTCCCTCAATTATGGAAAAACTCTCCATTATTCCCATCTTCAAAAAAGGTTGCAAGAACGATGTATCCAACTAAATGTTACCTAAAGTATTCGAAAAATTGGTCTATGATTCCATGTTCTTCCACTGTAAGTCTATCTTCTCCCTCTCCCAGCATGGCTTCCTCAAAGGAAGATCAATAACCACCAATCTTACCGACTTCGTCTCCAAAACAATATGTGCTCTAGAAAAAGGTAAAGATGTTGATGTTATCGCCACCGATTTTAGAAAAGCCTTTGACAAGATCTCCCATAGCGTTATCCTGTTTACACTTGATCGCCTAGGCTTCCCCCTCGATTCATCTCCTGGATTCAATCCTACCTCAAGAGCCGTCAGTCAGGGCCGTCGAGAGGGGGGGGGGGCGTAGGGGGCAAACCCCCCGGGCCCGGGCTTTCAAAAGGGGCCCCGTCATCTAAGTCATCAACAGAAAAAAATTTTCATTTTAATTATATCTATAAAAAAATGTTTCACAATCGAAAAAGTGTAATATACTAGACAGATTTTAAATTAAAAGTCACTCATTCGATTGTATATGGGCCCGTAAACGCTTAGTCCCAGGCCTGAGATTCCTTTGGCGGGAGCCCGTATGTATTACCCCCCGGGCCCGAATTTTGTCTCTACGGGCCTGCCGTCAGTACAATGTTCTTTGCAGTTCATCCATTTCTTACCCCATTGTCGCTCGTTCCGGCGTCCCTCAGGGCAGCCACCTCAGTCCATTAATTTTCATCCTTACAATTAATGATGTTGATTGTGTCATCAAATACTCAGAGCTGTCCATTTATGCTGATGACATGAAAATAATTAAACATATATCCTCCACAACCGAATCTCTTCTTCTCCAAAATGACCTCGATTCGTTCACCACATGCTGCATGAAAAACTTTCTTGAGCTCAATGTCTCCAAATGCCAGTACATGTCTTATTCCCGCCAGCGTCTTACCACCACTCCGAGAACCTACATGTTAACCGACGTACCAGTCCCTATCGTTACGTCTTTGAGTGACCTAGGAATAATCTGTGATAGCGAACTAAATTTCCATTCCCATATTGATAGCATAATTAACAGAGCTAACTCCGAGCTAGGGTTCGTTGAGCGCTGGTCTAGAGAGTTCTCCAATCCATATGTTTCCAAATCTCTCTATATTTCCTTCGTTAGACCTCTCCTTGAATATGCCAGCCAGGTATGGTCACCTACGCAAACAACCCACATTAACAGAATTGCATCTGTCCAGCGTAGGTTCATTCGCTTTGCTCTACGTGATCTTCCGTGGGTAGAGAGAGTCAACCTTCCACCTTATGAAGACCGTCTGAAACTGATCGACTTACAACCCCTACGTAAACGTCGTGATGTTTCCAACGTTCTCTTCATTCATCAGCTATTAGCTGGTGCTATAGACTGCCCTTCAATCCTGCAGTCTTTACCCATATATACCAACCCTCGGAACCTTAGGTCCACTTTCCTTTTCCGACTCGACCGCCATCGCACGAACTACGGTCGACGCGAACCAATTACCAGGATGCTAAGAAAAGTGAACGACCTTCCCTCCTTTGATTTTCATCTGAGTAAATCATCCCTTAACAAAGCCTTATATCTTTATCCCGTCCATCTTGATCGCCTTTCCTAATTTTCCTTTCTCCCAGTTTATATTTATCATAATCATAGCTCATATTGTATTCAAAACGAATAAACATTGTAAAATTTTAACGCTAATATTACAAAAATAGTCAAAATATACAAATTTTCTATTACACAACAATTCAAATTGTCATAAATTACTCATGTTACAAATAATCAAACATTATTGATGGTTATGGTATATAGAGATAGTCAGACTGCTTAAAGAGCGCGGGGGAACCGAAGCATTAAAAGAACCGAGAAGCTGAGGACTATTTACAGAACCCTGTAGGTAGTCAAATGCAAATACGATACAAAAAACGTTACATCTATTCTCAAGAGTATCAGAAGTCTGTCTGCGTACGGAGGCAGGATAAGGGAGTCATTCCATGGAATATCGCGAAGGGCGAATCGGTCAAATCTTGGTTGAACGGCCTCAATGTGGTCAACGTGAGGGATACCAAACAATACAAGCGTACTACAAAATTGGCCTGACAAAAGTGCAATAAAGTAGCCTAGTAATATACGGATTATCGAATTCTTTTGACCACATTTTAATAAAACCTACGGTCGCATTACCCACATTAGTTGTGTCAATGTGGTCATCAAAGGAGAAATGAGCATTTAGACAAACACCCAAGTCTTCATTTTTCTCAAGTCTATTATAGAGGTCTTCCAGAGTTTAGGAAAAATGCCACGACGTATAGATAAATTAAATAAATTACAAAGAACAGGGACAAGAGAGCGCAGTTTTGAAAAAACAGCCAAAGAGGTTGGCAATCGTAAGAGGATCAGTACTACATACTCCTATCACCAAGACTTAACGAAGAGATGTAACCATCTGTTTTACGTTTGCAATTTACAAATTGCCAGAACCGCTTAGGGTTGCCACCCAATGTTAAATTCAACAGAGCAATATACGCACTCTATGAGGATGTTGAAGCTGAAACAAATTGTTGACGCAAGCGAGAATAATTCAGATAATCTTCATCACTCTTTGAGGAGCATAACCTTCTCCAAGCCTTACTTTTTAAGTTCTTTAAATGCTTTATGGAGACGTCAAACCAAGGTAAATAAGACCGCGAGTTGCAAGACTTCGAAACAGGAACACAGTGCACAAAACAAATAGCCATAATATCATAGAATAATTTAAGTAGCATTATCAACGTCACGTATATATACAAATTTTCGAGTTATTGGACCTCAAACATCAATATTAGGAAAATTTTGTTATCCTTGATCTTTTACACCAAAGATATCATTGTTTTTCTTTCCTTAAGTTAAGGCTCTTTACAACAAAACAAAGATTAACTCGATATCTGCAGCCATTCAAAAGTTCTTGACATTTTTATGCTGCTCGAGAATTGCTATTTGCGCCTATCCTGCAGAACAAACGTTGCTCTCGAAATAAGAGACCTTTTGATGACACCTCTTAACATTGGACGTGATGAATAAACTAAAAAAAGGTCTTAGCGTAAGGAAACTCGCCGTAGAATATGAGGTCGGAAAATCAACGATTTCAGACATCAACAAGAATAGAAAAGGATTAAAAGGTAAATTCTGTGCTCTTCAAGAACTTGCCTAAATTTTGTTCTTCTTTAGTTATGTAGCAAAAACAGATTCTGGTCCCGGCGTCAGAAAGACCATGAAACCAGTCGAGTATTCGCTAATAGAAGGAAAACTTTCTTCTTGGCTTCCAAAGCGAGGGCTCCAGCATGTGCCCATTTCTGCACAACTTTTCTGTGAAAAGGCAAAAGAATTCTTCAATGAAATATACGGTAACACTACGAAATTTTTCGCTAGCAAAGCTAGCTGTAGCTAGCTGTACAATTTTAGATTGCGTTATGGTGTTAAGCTGTTACATATTACAAGTGAAAAACGGAGTAATGATCCTAGTAGTGTGGAACCTTTCAAGTTAAACGTAAAGCAAAAAATTAAAGAAATTAAGTATAGAATGCTGATGAAACAGCACTGTTTTGGAAGAAACTTCCAGAAAAAACTTTAGCTTTACATTCAGAAAAATCTGCACCAGGTAGATAAATTGGAAAGGTAAGAATCACTCTCCTGTTATGCTGCAACGCAACCGGAGAACATATATTAAAGTTGTTTTTGATTCGCAAAGCGAAAAATCCCCAACCATTCAAAAGACAAGAGTTACCCGTTGAATATGGCCATAGTAAAAATGCTTGGATGACAGAAGCTTATTTAAGAGATGGCTTCATGGCTCTTTTATAAAACAAACTAGAGTTTACTTGACAGTTTACACCCGCCCATTTTTGTTTCTTTTTGCTATGATGGTTCTTATTCTAGTGATCCCAACTGGGATCAGTTCGTTTTTCATTTTAAAAGGGCGGACTTCTCTGATCTTGCAGATAGGATCCTCTTAATCGATATCGATAGATAGATAGATAGATATCGACGAATGCGTATCTGTGTTTTATAGTAGAATTTACGATCTGTTTAACTCATATGTACCACTCAAGCTGTCGAGATCATCCTTCGGGGCCTTAAGAATAAAAAAAATTGACTATGAAAAACCTACTAACGCTGTAGAGACACGTCAGCTTACTGTGATTTCGTCGATTGTTATAACAGCTTTTTGGCGTTGTCTTCATCGTTATACATGGAATACCTTGATAGTTGAAGTATAGGATTGGGCCAGGTTAAATGTAGGGAAGTCCCTTCAGTTGTGGGGCCTCAGATCCTAGCACTTCTTTATACCTAGAAAATTGTCTAAATACATTTTGTAAGTTTTTTATTAAGACACAAAAATTTATTTTTTTAAAGATATTTATTTTTATTTAACTTTTTAACCTTTATAGTTCAAACAATCTGGTTAGACTGAAATTTTAATTTACAATTTTTGTAACAATTTTTGTACATTTAATACATAGATAGTTTGTTTATAATTTTCTCTGTATAGAGTACAGTATTTTATTGTCAATGATTGAATGATTATTATATTTTTTTAAATGTTTTTGTTTCACACTATTTAAAATTTATCCAAATGTACAGGTTGACCAAAATGTATTTGACAGTTATTCTATCTGTATAGTCTGATTGAACATAATCAAAGTGGATTTATTTAAAATATTTTATTGAAATAATATAATCAAACTGATAAAATTTTAATTAAAAACTAAATTTGTAGCTACTGCTAACTATCCATCTATAATGTGGTATACCGCGTCCTCCAGTTGCAACGCATCCGATACTGCCGATAACTTTGCGTTGTTCTTCGAGAGCTCCTTTTCTTCTAGCAATTTTGCGCCTTCCCGGGAAGAGTTTGATCATTTCCAGGAGCGTCCTGCTGCCTCTATTCCTTTGCCCAATATATATCGAGATATTATCATAGATAGTATCAAGGAACTTAAAATGGACTTTTTCTTTGCTCCTGATGGTGTTCCACCTGCGTTCGTGAGGTCCTGCTCTGACACATAACTCACTCCACTGGAACTCATCTTCAGCAAGTCTCTTCAAGCCGGTAGATTTCCCACGCTAAGGAAGAGTTTGTTTATAATTTCTGTTTATAAAAAGGGTCATAAAAACTTGATTAAATATTATAGGCCAATCGCGAAGCTTTCCTGCATACCCAAGTTGTTCGAGTCTGTGGAGCCGTGTAAGAGGCTAATCTCGTCTAATCAACATGGCTTTCTGCCTGGTACATCGACGACAACTAATCTGCTTGAATTTACCTCCCACATAATCTCTTCCTTTCAACAGGGTCTCCAGCATCTACACCGACTTCAGGAAGGAATTTGATAAACTCCCTTACTCTGTGATTATGCTCAAACTTAGAAAGTTTGGTTTCCCGCCTTTGATGATTGACTGGATCTCCTCGTACTTAAAAGATAGGACATATCGAGCATCTTTTCGTAACGCTTTATCTAGAGTCGTTAAAGCTTCTTCTGGTGTATCTCAGGGAAGCCATCTTGGTTCGCTGCTGTTTATTCTTGCCATTGACGACATTGTCCCTCTGATTAAACACTCCAAAGTCTTAATCTACGCAGGCGATATGAAGATTTTCTCATGCGTTAGAAACAGTTATGATTATTTCTGCATTCAGGATGATTTAAATACCTTCAAGAACTGGTGTGGATCTAATGGCCTGCAGCTTAACTTGGATAAATGTCATTCTCTATGAGCCCAAATCTGCTTGTCTTTGATTATACCTTTGAGGAAACTAATATCTGTCGTTTGCAGTCCGTCACTGACCTTGGAGTGAAGCTTGACCGTAAACTCGATTTCACTCTGCAAATAAACTATATTGTGTCTAGGAGTAATTCAGTTCTGGGTTATGTCAAGCGGTGGTCAATGGAGTATTCTGACCGGCAGACCTTAATTTATTTATATTTTTCTTTGGTTTGACCAATTCTCGAGTAGGCATCTCAAGTTTGGTCTCCTTGCTATGCTGTTCATTCTAGACGTATCGAGTCAGTACAGCGGAACTTTGTAAGGTTCGCACTAAGAGACCTCCCGTGGAATGATCCATTAGGGCTTCTTCCTCATGAGGATCGCTTCCGATTGCTTAATATGCACTCTTTACAGATACGACGCAGAGTTGCTGACCTGGTCTTTATTCACCAACTTTTTAACAACATAGATTCTCGTGCCCTCGCAGGTGAGGTTTCTTACCCGTATACCTTTGAGACACTCCCTTTACTACATGTCGTTCATTCTCGGTCTAACTATGGTATGCACGAGCACATAAATCGCATGTGTAGAGCCGTGAATGTGTGAGTTTTTATCGACCCAACCCTTACTAAAGATTCGCTGAAAAGATCTCTGTTCTCTGTGCACTCCTGTTTGTTATGTTTTGCGTAGCCTACTTTTGATTATTTTTGTTTTTTGCATGTTGGTGTGGGAGCCTCATTCCCCTCAATATATTGTTATATTCTGGTAAATAGGTGAACTGATTCTAGGCTCCTGCCTCAGAAGTGCGCCTTCTGAGTTAGAAGGGTTTTTTTCTATAGTAAAAATAAAGGTTTTTCTGAAACAGCGTTATTATTGTTAGATAATGCAACGTGCCACTCAAATGAAACCGAACTGACGAGTGGTGATAGAACCTTTAGACCAAAATGGTATTCGACTATTTAAATTCAATTTCAGAAAAAAATTTCTTTGCCAAATGTTGGCAACCTTAGATACTGATTTAATGAAGTGCATTAAGAATTTCTGTATAAAAGATGCTGTGATACTTGATGTTGATGCTTGGAATGAAGTAAAAGAGAGGACTCTACGAAATTGCTGGAATAAAATTCTTTATTCTGACAGCTGGGAGTCCGACAATGATCTGCCTCTAGCTTCTTTAAATAAAGGTCTGCGAACAAGATAAATGAGCTCGGAAATTTACTAAATGATATTGCGACTGACATATAGCCGATATCAGATGACAAAATTGAAGAATATTAAGACGAGGAACATCAAAGCACAAGTGGTTCCAGTGAAAATGGGGTAACATCCGAACCAATTAAAATACCTCATAGTGAAGCTGTATCCGCAGTTAACAAATGCATTGAACATACCGAACAAAATAACGTCAGTGTAAGTGAAGTTCTCAGTTTAAAAAGAATAAGATAAACAGCTTTATTATCGCAGAGGTGCTACTACTCGCCAAACAAGAATTACAAGTTTTCTAAGTTAAAGATACACATTAATAATATTTTCTAAGCAATTAATTATAACGTAATTTTATTAAAAAGTGTTCATTATACGTTTTAAGCAATCTTGATTACATTATTTAGTTACATATGTGTTAATTTTAATAATAAAAGTATTAATGTGTGCAACGCGAGTTTTGTTTATTTATTAACTCTTATTTACCGGGTTCACAAAAAGGGTTACAAAGCATTTCGAATCCAGTTTCATTCGTATGTCAATTTATGTTAGTTAAAGTATATCTAGCCGGAAAGCGTTAAAAATAGATCTTAATAATCCGGACAAATCCTGATTTTTAATTGTCCAGATTAACGAGCCACTAATGTACTTACCAAATCATTTCTTCCATTTTTTCAGAACAGTATGACTCCTTAACACTTTGTTGCTGGTGAGCTGAACCTTGATTGCCTAGAGAGGGCGGAACTCCCTAGGTCTTTAAAATTGTACCTAACTTAAACGACTTAAATTGGCTGCTGCCAGAAAAGATTTTCTTTTAAATAAAAGCAAATTACTATTTATATTTTTTTAATGTTTATTTTTTAAATAATTTTTTATTAACAATATTGTCGTATTGCTAAACTCGAACTGAACTATGGAACAATTTTCTCTGACTTTTATACATTTTTTCTTTAAACAAAATTGTTTCGACCTACTTTGATAGCATTTACAACAAGTAAGGGTCTTTCAAATAGGGCGGGTCGATGTTGACAGTTTGTGGCGGCCATGTTGTTTTGGCGGCATCTGTCAAATGCGTTGTTATTTTTTCAGTTACTGATGCCAAATCACCATGGCAAGTTACACGAATGAGCAGCACGTCCAAATGATAAAACTTTATTATCAAAATGAGTGTTCGTTAGTGAAAACGTTGCGCGCATTACGTCCATTTTACGGCAGACGCGGTGGCCCTTCAAAGTCGACTCTCCAACGTTTGGTGACCAAATTCGAGACGACTGGTTCGGTAAACAACCAACCAACACCCCTACGTCAAAGGAACGCCAGATCGGCCGAGAACATCGCTGCTGTCCGTGAGAGTGTGCAGGAGACTCCGAGGCAGTCGATTTCTCGCCGTGCACAAGAACTCGGCCTTCCGCAGACTTCAACTTGGCGAATTTTGCGTCGGGACTTGGGCCTACACCCGTACAAGATCCAACTGACCCAGGAGCTCAAAGTGAATGACCATAGACAACGCCGTTTCTTCGCTGACTGGGCTACAGAACGTTTGGAAGAGGACCCCGATTTTGGCCGAAAAATCATCTTTAGCGACGAGGCGCATTTTTGGATGAATGGTTTTGTTAATAAGCTAAATTGCCGTATATGGGACGACCACAACCCACATGAGGTTCACCAAGTGGTAGTGCATCCACAAAAAGTTACTGTTTGGTGCGGATTTTGGTCCGGCGGCGTCATTGGACCCTACTTCTTCGAAAACGATGATAGCGAGGCCATTACTGTCAACGGCGCGCGCTACAGATCAATGATTAACAATTTCTTTTGGCCTGAATTGAACGATATGGACGTGGACAACATGTGGTTCCAACAAGACGGCGATACGTGCCATACAGCGAGTGACACAATGGACATTCTGCATGAACTCAGGCGACGGAGTTGGATCAATGCGCTGAGCGGCAAGACCACCATGCCATGGGTCCCGGGTTCGAGCCCAGATGACCGTGAGCTTTTATTAAGAAATTGAAATAATCCACTCCGTCTCTGGGCTGTTGTCTAGCTCGCAGCAATGCAAACAAGACTCAAGTTTCCTCACTTCCCTTACCCTAGTTCCCTTCCGGCCAAAACCATGCTAACGCATCAAAGGGTTGTCCCCTAGGATTTGGCCACATCGTATAAAAAAAAATGAACGGTTCGAGGGTAGGGTTATCTCTCGCAGAGGTGACGTGAATTGGCCACCAAGATCATGCGATTTGATCCCGCTAGACTTTTTCTTGTGGGGTTTTCTCAAGTCGCAGGTCTATGCCAATAATCCGCAATCAACCGATGCCCTGAAAGTCAACATAACGCAGGCCATCGCTCAGATTCAGCCGGATCTATGCAGTAGAGTAATTGAAAATTGGACCTCTCGGATCCGTGCCACCGTTCGAAGCCGCGGTGGAGATTTAAACGATGTCATATTTCATAAATAATGGCATAAATGGGCCTTTCAAATAAAAAAATAATTTCTTTAATATCTCACATACAGATTGTTTTATTTAATTTCAACATCGACCCGTCCTTGTTGAAAGACCCTTTAGATATCCCAGCGGGTAATATGACCGTGCAGGAATTCATCGAAGAAATTCTTTGAAATAAATGCCAATGAAAAATATGTATACAAGTCATGCAGAAAAGGAGCGATACCTCCCTTTGAGATGTAAAATCGCTATCGATCGTGGCTTACGCATGAGTGTGAGTTTGTTCTTCATTCATCTCTTTACATGAAATTGCATCAGAAGATGAGTTATCTGCGCAAACGTCGCAGCAGTCTCAATTTTCAAATTAATTTAAGTTATGCCTTTCGCTTGAGTGGTAAAGTGAAGTTACTACTTTAAATATGCTATCAGAAAAGATAATTGTTTTTCCTATTTTGACTTATGCTGTTCTTGCAATAACCGATTCAATTGTTTTTTCTATCTATACCTTCCTGAAGTTAAAGTAATTTTATTCACAAAAGAATTATTCGATCTTTTGTTCACCGAAGATTTCTTCGATTTATTGTTCACTGAAGATTTCCTCGATTATTATTCATCGAGGTTTATGTGCAGCTTTTGGACTGATCTTTTACTTGTATTCCTTTATTAAGGTATTTAATAAAATAGTACAAGTAAAAGATCAGTCCAAAGGTAATTACATTCCAAACAGCTAGTGCTTGAAATGACAAAAAAAATTAAAATCTGCTCAATTACTTGAAGATCGTTTAAGGGTTAAGCTCTGAAGAAAAGAATCGTTCGATAAGTAAATATTTGCGATATTTTAGAAAAATTTCAAGACAGTTATTTAATTTTATATTATTTCTAAATATATTTCATCATTTATCTAGATGGGATTCACATAATAAAATCCTTAGAACTTATTTCCATCGTACCTTTTTAAGTTTTTTTTAATTGGGTTAGGTAGCACAATGAAATAATTCAATTATAGTAGATAAAACAAAACAGTTTTCCTGTAACAATAATAATTTCATAATTTCAATAAACGATTTTATAACCATATTATACATTTTTAGTTTTTCCTGCAAAATCTAGCTGATTTTGTTAATATGACAACACCCTAATTCTCCCCTCGGATTTTTTACCGAATTTCTTTAAGAATTTTTACTAATAAGAATTGGCGAATAGAAATTGTACCAGAATGTGAATCTCGGAAATTGCGATTGCGTACTACAAACACCTGTCCTCTGTCTCTTCCTCAATCTTGTAATAACATCACCCAAAGAAAAACAGAATGAACAACTAAAACGAGAGAGAAATTTGCCTCTCTTAAGTCATCTATTACATTTGCGCTTTGCCGCAGAACAGAAAATGGCAATTTAAATAAAAACAGCTGACACTGCTCTCTTAGCTTCAGTTTGACAGTAATCACGAACGAAGTGTAGTCGGGCAGTTTAGTTACTTGACACCGGAATACGTGCAATCGATTTCTTAAGTTTTCTTAATAATTATTGTATTTATCGCTTCAAACCAATTAAATTCAATACGGTATTTGTTTAAGTGATACCTAATTGCAAGAAGTGTATATTATATCATCATTTTATGTGAAATGTCCCAAGAAAAGTGTCTGTGAGTGGCTGAAATCTTATGAAAATTGTGTGCCAGTGAGGTGAAAATGTGCAATTGGAGTGACCGGCAGTTTGTTTACATTTCGCTAAATGGAATGCTTGCCTTCCGGAGAGTGTCTACGCTGCTATTCCTTCTTGGTCTAATTGGAATCGGATTTGAGACCATAAATGGAATGGGAAGTAACTGCAACCACCAGCATCCTAAGGCTCACGAGGTGAGTGACCGTTCTATAGTATTGCAAGGAAAGAATTTTTGTGTGAGGAGTTAGTTTTCATCGAAATTATCTGTATAATGCTGGCAAAATCTAATTTAAGGATTTAATTACTGGAATAAAACACTACCTTAAACTCGTTCCGGCTTACGCTCTAACTTAATTGATTAAATTGATATTGTTAGTATCTATGCGTGTCTCTGAATGAAATTGTGCCGGATGAATCTCACTCCATAACATCCCCTCTATAACTAAGTGTAGTTGACATGTAACGGAACATCAATTTTGGCGCTAAATGATTCAGGCATTGTGAGAGAAACTTAGTGGCACATAAAAGGAAACGTCTTTTTCCCGGAAGACCTTTAAGGTTTCAACGAATTTTGATTTCAAGACATTATTATTACAACAAATTTGATGGAATGCTTGTGATAATATAAAAAGCTCCTGTGTCAAGTATTTCTCTCTGGTTTTGTTAACACCTTTGACGAGCATAAGGCATGATGTCTTTTTTCCATCTATGTTATTTCCGACTATAGAAATCTTCCTGAAATTTCTACAAATCCTTTTCATTGCTTTGCAGGTTTTTGATAATAACAAAAAAGAAAATGGGTGACAAAATACAGCCTTCTCCCACTCCACTCAGCACTTGGAACGATTATGACGGTTACCTTCTCTGTAGGGCCCTTTATTTGAAATCCATTTAAGTATTTCTCAGAAATATTCCTCATGCATGAAGCATTTCAATTGTTATCCTGAATCCCATTGCCTTAACACGAGCAACTTTCTAAATTTGGGGACTTTTCGGCTTGTGAAAACAAAAATTATTTATTATTTACGAAAATAAATAAAAAACCCTTTAAAGTCGTCGGTGGAGTAAGCGGTAACGTGTTGGCTCTCATCCAAGAATACTCCATTGGGGGTTGCAGAGTAATGTCGGTGGTTCGGAACTGTAGGTGCAGTCGTTTTCATTGAGTCGGGCCATCTTCGTCTTGTGCTCCATGCTTCAAAAGGGGTTACGGGAAGTTCAGAGATCAAAAAATTAATTTCTGTGCAACACATGCATACATGTATACATTTTTAATATATTATTTACTTTACTTGTTACGTACTTCTTTAACCCCTTATATTACACCGACTCTCCATCTGGTCCGGTTCTACGCCAAATCCTTTAACTGTTGCCACGATTTGTTAATCTCGTCGCCTTCCTTTTCTAATCATCTTCTTCATGTGCTGCCCGGTCGTCTTGCTTGGGTCCCGTGCGAGTTTCAATCTAGAGATTGTGGCCTATCCATTGCTACTTTAGCCTGCAAATGCTGGTGGCTATCCCGCCTTGGCTTGTAAGTTTGGTTAGAGTGGCTGCCTGAAAAGGCACACTTATACCCAATGTGTTACCACAGTTGAGGCTGTATGTTCAGACACCATTAAACCCCTAGGACAAAGGAGCGCCTGCCTATTGCTCTCTATGAACCGAACCAGCTCCCTGTCGCCAGTGGAATCTAGACCTCGGGTCGTCAATATACAATTTTGGCTGGAGTAGAAAGGTTGTAGCAATACCATGTATGCGTAGAGCTACTGATAACTAGATCCTTGACATTAGTGGAACCTAATTCGGTTAACTCTATGCCTGTAAGCCGCCGGCCAGTAGATATCAATTATGCGCCGGAGGCACCGGTTTACAAAGGCTTGTAGCTTTGATATTACTTAATAGGTCACTTTCCATGTTGAAGAGCCGTACACAAATTCCGAATTTCGCCGTCTGCTGTAACTATGCTACCGAGATTGCAGAATCTATTCACTTGCTCTATTTGCTGCTCTTCAAGATAAATTTCTTCTTGTCTACTGGAGTCCAACCTCATAAGTTTAGTCTTAGCAGCATTTAGTTTAAACTCTGCTCTGCGATCTTCTTTACACAGGGCTTTGGACCTTAGAGCTATATGACTCTGTTTGTTGGGTAGGAGACATACAGTATTGGCCAAAACTAAAGCACTCCTTCGTGAAATATTATGCATCTTCTGATAATTAAAAAAATTAAATTTTATACATTAGTTTTTATTCTTCACCTATAATAAAAATCAATAATAATAAATTAATAATAAAAATTAACTGAAAATTATTATTCAATACTCGAAATTTGCCTGGAGAAAATTAAAGCACCCGTTTTATTTTTGGTAACATATTTCGCACCGCCACTGTCGAATCGTTATTTCTAAAGAATCATTTGATCAAAATGCGTTGTTCTTATCTGCACCATTAAAATTTTATCATTAATGTAGCAATTAAATTATGGTAAATGGTTCTCGTAAATAATAGTACTGGTTTGCATTTTGTGTTAAAAGTCTTTTCTGATATTAGCAATGGCAAGAAACACGTATAGTAGTGAAATTAAGCACAACATTTTAATTGACTGGAAAAGTGGACACCGAATCAGTAAAAAGTTTTCAATAAATCGATCCATTATTTCGCGACTAATTAAGAAGTATGAGATGACTGGTCATGTCTCTCCTGTGCATTCTGGATGAAGACTTCGAAAAACTACGCGAAAAGAAGCCTTTTGTTAAAAAAGAGAATTTTAAGTGAACCAACAGTATCTTCCAATGAAATCGCGAAAGAGTACAACTTACCAGTAAGTGAACGGACAATTCGGAGGAGAGCCACAGAAGCCGGTTTATTTAGTCGCAGGCCTGTAAAAAGCCTTTTATTTCAGAGAAGAACCGGAGGGCCAGGATGCAATTCGCCAAAGTTCATTTAGACTGGAGGGGCCAAAAATGGAAAACTGTGTTATTTCTCGATGAATCCAAGGACTCTGACGGAATAAGACGAGTACGAAGACCAAGAGGGCAAAGATTAAATCCTAAGTACTGCGTACCAACAACTAAGCATGGTGGAGGTAATGTTTTAGTCTGGGGTTTCTTTTAGGGACAAGGCATTGATGCCATTCGTCGAATTGATGGCAGTATGGACCGTTTTATGTACGTTGACATATTAAAAGACGTAATGTTGCCACACGCTGAGGAGGAGATGCCACTCAAATGGAGGTTTCAACAGGACAACGATCCAAAGCATACCTCTAAGTTATTTAAAGCCTTGCTCCAAAGTAACAATATAGGAATAAGTTTCACTTCCCAATACTCCTGGATTATTCCGGCTTAGTTTTACTGGCATTCCATCTATCCCTGCGGCCTTACCAAGGTCCATCGACTTAATTGCGTCTGCCAACTCCAATCTTGTTATAGTTCTAATGTCAATACTGTACACATCCGGCGGATGTTCAGGTTCGGGTAAAGAGGTATTCGATGGCCCAAAGGTGTGGTTTAGCAGTTCAATAAAGTATTCTCTTCACCTCCGGAGTTGATGTTCATCCGTGACTAGAAGGAATCCGTTGGTATCTCTCGCAGAGTGTTCAGTTGCAAGTCTTTCTAGAGAGTTTCTTGGAAAACTTGTATGTATCGCCACTCTCTGCCTTCTTTGCTTTTCAGGTCTTACGTTTCTTTGAATGCCTTTCTTTTGAGATCGGTACGCAGTTCTGAGAGGTTGTTTAACTGCAAAGTCGGTATCATATTTACCACATTTACTTTTACCATAATAATAATAATCTGTATATCGTATATATGTGGTTTCTGAAACTGTGAAATCCACTACACGTGTACTGCCAGCAACCGCATTTAATCCTTTAGCGTATTCGTTGTCGTCTTTTCACCATCTGATTCTCTTTTATTGATCGTTTCTTTACTAACCTCTTCTATCTCATAGTAATGAAAATTGTTTTGTTTTTCTAAAGTATCTGTATGACAATTGAATGCCTTATGCCAAGCATAATTGATTATGTATTTCGATGCCTTCTTTTGCATAATTGATGCGCCATCTGTCTTCATTGACATAACATTCTTGAAAGAAATGTTGAACTCTTCGATTTCTTTCCAAGCTGAACAATGCATTTTTCAGCTGGCAGAGTTCCAGACACAGGGGTTAGGCGTTTTTTATTTGAATATATATTTATATTCATAGAATGAAAAGCACCTTATTGCCAACTTTGTGTTTTGAAATCTCGTCTGTAAATTCGCTTCAGAATTTCTGGCCGTATTTCAGAACGATTTCTCTAACTGTATTCGGCGAATTCGGAATAGCTTTCTAACCTTCAATAATTTCAATAATAATCATTAAGAATAATTGCAAAATGAACGAATTTTTTTAAAGCGCTATTCCATTACGCGCTGTCAGCCAAGATACAACAGCAGGATAAAATAGTTTAAAACAAAAAAGTTGAACCGACTTCACAAAAGCGCTAAAAAGCATCAAATAATTTTTAATTTTATATCTATTATGACATTTTGAAGTGGGTTCAAATCAAACAAACCAAACGACTACAACAAAAGTACTTAATCTTCCGTTCTTATGATCCCATGACCTGAAACATTGAAGATAATATATAAATATTATCTTCAATTGTGGTTCTGTAGTGGTTTTATTTTATTTTTCCCTTTTTAGTGTCTTTTACTCTATACAACGAAAAAAGAACCATCCAAATTGGTTAGCGCATTAAAAAGTTAGGTTGAACCCTCTAGCCCACCTCCATCCCACAAAAATTTTTTTCTCGTGGTATCAAGTTAAACGAAGTTAAACTACCCCTCCCCCACCCCCACCCCCGCCATAGCAACAAATTATTCTCCTATTAGCACTGGAGAAGCACTCTATACAGCAGCAAAAGAGCCGTCTAAATCGCTCCACGCGTTACAAAATTAGGTTCCATCCCCACCCCACCAACATTTTTTTTCTCGTGGTATCAACCAGGAAACATACTCTACCCAACAGAAAAATAATTATCCAAATCGGTCTACGCGTTACGAAGTTAGACTACCTCGCCCCCTCCCACACCCTAGACCAAATTTTTTTCTCCTATTAGAAATGGGGGATCATACTCTGCACAACAAAAAAAGAACCATCCAAGTCGGTCCCCGTTACAAAGTTAGGTTTCACCCCCACCCCACCAAAAATTTTTTTTACATGGTACCAATCGGTGAACATACTCTACCCAACAAAAAAAGAATTATCGTCGAACTTAGAACCTCTTTGTTTTTAGGAAGTCGGTTAAAAAGAATCATGCACTGTTAATTTTTTAAGTCTTAATTTTTTCACGGGGATCCTTCGAATTCATTCGCTTGCACTGCTGGTTGATTTGGTATTGGTAAATTGTCAATGGCTTTATTACCTGTTTTTAACAAATTTATGTTGTGGCTCGTTTGTAGATGGGTCTGCAGTCCGCTCGTACTTCCTCCACCCGCTTTTATGGTTTTTGAACACTTCTTGCGCACGCCTGCATTTCCATTTATTGTTTTTTTTTAAATAATACCATGGCGAATTGTTATCCGTGTCTACAAACAAGAAGCCTGGTGATGGAGTAAAACTGGACGCATTCTTTGTATTAAAGTGTCCACTACACTGAAGTCTACCCAACAAAATTTGTAAACCTCAAATGTTCAGCGACATAGAATAGCGAAAAACCCTGTAAAGGAATTGTACAGCATGTCTATACAAAAAAAGTCTACGCGCGGTTTCTCCTTCTGTGCAAAAGAAAGAAAGCGACGTCGGCGGGAACATTCAAGGGATGGATGTGTGCAGTATGTGTATGTAAAAACAACGTTGATCGTGTTTACATACACTTACTTGATTGTGGAAATTTCCAAGTTATTTAACTAAAAAAAATGTATAAATAATTTTAAATATTTGAGGCATGAAATACCAGTATTACGGGTTTGCTTTTTTGGCGAAATACCGGTATTGCAATCCCTATACCTATTTCCCACCAGTTATTGAGAATATTGAAGTTTGTGAAACTATCCGTGGTGGATTGCGATTCATCCGTCGAGAATAGCCCATATACGGTGGAGGTTGGAGCCCAAACATTGGCTCAGAATTTGGGCTGGGAGAAGATCCGCTTGTCTTATGTGAATTAGTTTCTGACCAGGTATGGAGGTTCTGGAAGTTTGTGATAAAAATCACCGGTGAACTGCTATTCATCCGTCCACAGAATTCGACTGAGAAACACTCCGTCCTCAATTTCGCAATCCAGAAGCCAAATGGAAAATGTTAGTCTTCTCTCAAAATCTTCCATTTGTCCTTGGACTGGGATATTTTTTTTTTTGCTAATAAGTGAAATGAATGATATGAACGTAACCTTGGATGAGAAATCCTCCAAATTTTAACTGAAGACACTCCTAATCGTCTTGCGATTCGTCTCGGCCTCGTTTTAGGGTCTTGTCCGATGAGGATGATTATTAACTGCTCGACGTTGTCAGAATCTTTCGATGTCTCAGATCGTAATTCCGCGCTGTTTGAAGTTACACTTCCAGTTTCTCGTAACCTTCGGAAAGTGCGCGAAAATACACCTTTTTGGAGTCCGCGTCGATTAGGGAATCTACTTTCATATTCCAGTACAGCCGCCTCTTCGTCTCAGTCTACTACACAATAAATGTAAAAGTAAATTTGTCCATTTTTTTAAAGTTTTAGCTTAAGAACACCCGTAGTTATCGATTTGTTTTTCAACTATGACCGATATTCTTGCTGACTGACCCTCTTTTAAGGAATATTCCCATCAGGTCATAGTAACAGAACTTCAGGATTCTAGGGTGTGAACTCTGGCCAAGGCAAGCTAATATCGGCAATAAAAGAAAATTATGCTCACATTTTTATAACGCTCTTGCAGTCCTTATTAACCTTAGTTATCTGTGTACCCTACACAAACATTTTCGACTCTTTGTCTGTCCTTTCTCTACCAGGACATATTGTGCCTTTTTGGAAAGTTAATAAGATGGGAAATCAATTAAAAAGAAAAAAGAAGTGTGTTAATTACCTGAGCTTAGGAGAAAATTTGCGAAAATGCTGAAATTTATAAATTTGACAAGGGTCATAGGGTTAGTATATTTTTGGAGTTTGTTTGATGTCGCTACGTTGAGTAGATAAATATAAAAGAGTGATGTGCATACCATGAAAATTTGGCATTTATAAATCACCCTGTAACTCCCAAACAGTTGACATACCCCCCACCCCCAACCCTGAATACAATCTATCACCCCACTTATTTTGACACACCTTATGCGAAACATCCTTTATACACGCTTTTGTGTGGTTTAAAATAAGAGCTTCATATGCAGAAAAAATGACATACAACCATTACCACAGTTAAATTCCGTAGTTTGTGCCGCGATTGTTCCATGTTCCATGTAAGCATGCCACCTACGCATTTACGTAGAACAAATTTTCATAACATACAAAGCCAGAATATCTTTTGTTATTAAATTCATTTTCAGTTAGGCTTCCTAAGACTTTGTTGTTATAACCTAAACGAAATGCTACTTAGAGGATACTTTACAGAAGTCTTGGAAATAAACCATTTTTATCTCGATATAATTAAAAAAGTTTGTTGTTTCTTTATATGTCAAATGGATTATTTTCTACAGCTGCAGGGCTTCAAACTCAAAGACAAGTCTAATTGCTACTAACATCTAAATTGAGAAATATGGCAATTCAACCTTCAGTAACAAAAAAATGTTAATGGCATTAAAATTGATACAAATAGGTTGAAAGCATTTTGCCACAAGCCCAAAAAGAAGAACAAAAGAAAATGACACAGGTAAATGAACATACCTATACAAAGTTTTAACTGTCATTTTTGCAATTTAATTAAGACGAATAAGTGCTAATGACTAGAAAAGAAATGCCAGTTAACTAAGTACTCTTTTCTGATAAAAGGGAATTAATGAGGGCACGTCACAAGAATATAAATCACTTGAAATGTGTCGGCTACCGGAAAGTGACTTTTGTGGCTGTGGAACATGAATAACAGTATGGACTGTAGAGAGCAACAGAGGAAGCAATCACTCTATACGACAGTAATCAGTTTAAAGTACTAAAAGTTTACGGCTAGCAGACAGTTTTCAAAATCTAAAAGAAATGTTAAGAGAATAGATCCTTACGGCAGCCCTTTGTTTAGTTCTTCTGGTTTATTTTTCTTAAGCGGCCCCATCGGCATCCTCTGAATTATTCACTATCAAGCTATTCGCCAAATGGAGTTCGCACACATTGTCATCACGTAGGACAAGCATCACAAACAAAATGATTACTATTGTATGTATTATCAAAGTGTTCTATTCCAGAGTCAAATTTTACATTTTTCAAAAATAGAAGCTATTCTTGATTTAAATGTCAATCAACCTAACGTAAGTTAATGGTTAGCACCTATTATGACTTGGACTACATATGTTAACAATTTATGAGTAAACTAGTCAAGTAGCTCAAATTTTCAGAGCCCTGGGAGCTGAATGCGCCCCATCAAGGCGCATAAAACCCAGCACCTCAGTTACTAGGTTTTATCCACCGTTTTCTGAATAAGGAAATGCACAGGTAGAGCAGGGCTACTATTTTTTGGATGACAAATTATGATGCTGCTTTCCTAAAGTTATGATATTTTCTAAAAAAAAAAAATTTACTTTCATTATAAGGAATGTGTGGAGTTGGCATTACCTTTTTGGAATTTTTGTGCTTCCGTCCATTATTGGTCCATGTTTGTTAGTCTTTTTCTTGTCCAAGCTTCATTTCAAAATAGCGGGCAAGCAACTTTTTGCATATCTTTTTCCCCAACACTCAAAAATTGCGTAGGTCGTTTGTCCATCGTTAGTCCACGTTTGTCCAACAATTAGTTTTATTCGTCCACTCCCTGATTAATTGTAATTAATTATTAAAATTTTCAAAAAGTGTGAAGTTGGCACGCACTTTTGAATTTGACAGTTTTTGATGGCGTGTTCTTTTGTTCATCGTTAGTCTACGTTATTCCACATATCAGTTTCATTTGTCCAAGCAATATTTCAAAATGGCGGACGAAAAATGTTCTTTAAGTATTTAAAATTTAGCCTATATAAAAGAGATTTTGACGTGGGCTCATGACAGTGATTCCCAACCTTTTTTTCGTCACGGTACATTTTTAGTAATTTAAAAATTATGCGGCACACTAAGAATAAAATTAATTTAAAAGTAAGGTTCCAACCACACCCCCACCCCTGCTCCTCCAACAACACGGTACCAATTGAGGAACCTACTCTAACCAACAAGAAAAAAGAAGAAGAATTCTCCCATTTCGGCTGTCAATGAGGGAAAATGTTTGTTCGTCGGTAATTTGACGTTCTGAAGATATTTGTTTTGAAAATTAAATTATTTGTTAAAGTATGGGTATTCGCAGTGGCGGTACATTTCAAGAATCTCGCGGCACACTTAAGTGCCGCGGCACAATTTTTGAGAAACATAGTTTTTAAGGGGACAAATAAAATTAATCCTGGACAAACCTTTAAAGACAAGATGTTGACATGGACAAGACACATAAAGCCTGAACAAACGAGAGTTCAACATGAACAGTGAAAATAAAGCATGGGTAGACGAGGAGACTGGCAAAAACAAGGATTTTACGAGGCAACATTAAATAAAGCCTACATAAACAACTTTTTACTTGGGCAATTTAAATTAGACGTGTACAAACAAATTTTTCCCCACACAAACATTGTTTTGACTAAGGCAAATAACGTTTTCTATGTAAAAGCAGGTTTTTTTTGGAAGTTTGTGTGCTTTATAAACAGTTTTATCACATATTCAATACTTTCTTTTTCATATCATTACTTTTATTACATTACACTATATTACATATAAATCAGTATATGCTGGTGAAAAGAGTATGCATAGGCATATTGAAATGGAGGTTGGACGTAAAAACAAAAACAAAACAAAAACCACATTGGCAATGTAAAAAAAACCTAGTAGGAATTTCTTCGATTGGATCTATTAAAGGGGTTGTAAATTGCTTTTAACGAGCACAAAAATATGTACGGAATAACACATAACCCGAGTGAATATCTCAAAATGTCAATAAACGAAATTGGAAAATTTTTCTTTACCAAACTCGAGCAAAACAGTAATGTAAATTTTTTACGTTACTTTTAAAAAAAGTAATGGTAAATGTAAATTTTTTACATTACTCATTACAAAAGTAATGGTTAATGTTACCAAAAGTAATGCATTTCTCGCAACCCTGCTCCTGAATAGGCTATTAGTATCCTGCTGTGTCCGTCGTCCGAAGTTTTCTAATTGTTGGATTCATTCAGTCTAATGCTCCTGCGGTGCCGAAAAGGCGGTTCTTTATACTTTAGTGAGCTTCTTAAGGTTACAGTTCCTTTAAAAAACGCCGCACCTAACCCTGATTCCGTAAGTCAGGATTGGTCTTACTATAGATGTTTCAATCCACTTTTTTTTATATGGTGTTCCTGCAGGCATGAAATGCTGTCGAAGCCTTTTTCTCGGGCTTCTCAGTGTTTATACCCCAGTTTAGTTTGTGTGTAGTTGGGTGGTTTCAAAATTCAATTCGTTTTCTCCCATTTCAATCTTCTACCAAACCACAGTACTTTGCCTGTCTATGTATGCCCAGAGCTCTCTTCGTGAGTTCGCTTATCGTGCTTAAGAACTTTCCTAATACCAATACGAACAGGTCGTCCGCGTAACCCACCACTTTATTCCGGTGTCCTCACTGAGATGTAATAAAATGGAGTGACTTATACGCTATCTCATATGAGTACAATTTTACTTTCAGTGGAGGAAAACCATTTTTAATTTAGAAAGTTTACTGCGAATTTGCAGCTGTTGCGAGCAGAATAAAATAACCATATATATAGGAAATGGCATACCTAATTTTAATCTTTTATATTGTTCTAGGGAAAATGTAAAAATCATTGGAATCACTGATATAAAAATTATAAAAAAAGCTTGTTTTAATCTGGAAAATGCTTACCCAGAAAGAGATATAAAATGATTGTGAATATTGTTATCTATTTCTACGCCAGCATTTAATAGGCGACATGACGTTGGCAATTAAGAAAACCATGTTGAAAAAAAAGATGCTTACCCAGAAAGGGACAAAGGAAAAGTGATACCATTTTCTTGAAGAAATTTCATGGCACCAGTCACTCCAGTATTATATATCTCAGTGGGTGTCCTCTAGCAATCTCAGAGCTTTATCGACAGAGCTAAGGGGAACAAATGCTGCTCTTATAGTCTCGTGGTCTCCCAGTTTCCCCTGTGTCTGTCGGTTGCTCAGCTAACTTCGTTCGCCACAGTGCCTACCACCTTATGTAGTGCAGTATTCTCATATAAGCGTGGTGGTCATTCCTAACATAGCTGATCAGAGAGGCAGCGCGTACGTGCACATCTATTATTTTTTCCAACGCTTTCAAAAGAAAGGTGGTAAGGCTAATTGGTCTAAAGTCCTTAGCCATTACTAACAGGGCATCATTCGATCTACACATAGGGTTATTCGCCCGCATCACCGTTAGGCCGACGTAATCAATGATTGCTGTCGAATTCCCGAGAAAGTCCGTGCTCGTGAGCCATTGTGTCAGTTTAGGAGCAAGTGTTTTTTAGTAACTTTCATAATTTTTTTTTTGTGACAAGGAAGGAATGATCAGAATTAATTCAAACTTTTGGAATATTTTATACATACAATTGAGACGGAGTTGGATCAATACGTAGAGCGGCAAGATCAACATGCCATGGGTCCCGGGTTCGAGACCAGATGACTCCGTGAGCTTTTATTAAGAAATTAAAATAACCCACTCCGGCTCTGGGCTGTTGTCTAGCTCGCAGCAATGCAAAAACAAGACTCAAGTTACCTCACTTCCCTTACCCTAATTCCCTTCCGGGCAAAACAATGCTAACGCATCAAAGGGTTGTCCCTTAGGATTTGGCCACATCGTACATAAAAAAAAATTTAATTTCTTAAATTTTAAATTTTTTAAAAATATGGAACATATAAGCTGTCACCATCAGACTTTGCTGATTGCGTACACTCTGGAGGTCACACTGGGATCAATACGCAATGCCGTAAAAATAATCCTGACACCGAAAACAAAATCCCTAAAAATAAAAATTCTATAACGACAAAATCTCTAAAATAAAAAAATCACTAATGACGAAATCTCTAAAAAGAAGAAAAAAATCCCTAAAAGAATCCCAAAAATTCAGAAATTAAAAAGGGATCGAGATAACACATAAATTCCTCCAGAAATAATGCGATTTATCGGTTTCTTTTACTGATATTTGCTGTCAAAATCAGAATCACTTTGTAAGGAAAATGTTAGAGATTATAGGTATGCCAAAAGTTGTAGCTCAAAAGCAGAAAATAAAAAGAGTCAGAAAAATGAGCCAACATTTCAGAACTAAAATATCTCGATGAAATTAGTATATGAAACGAAATACGAGCTGTAGAAGGAGATGATTATAAAACGTAGAACACATTTTCTATGGTAATATGTAAAAACTAGTAATCGTTCTCTCAATATACAATTTATGAATTAGAGATTTTTTGAACTATAAATTTTTACTCTTAGAGATATTTTCATTATGGTTTTCTTTTTTTTTAAAAGATATTTTGGCATTACGGATTTTTAATTCGGGATTTTATTTTTAGGTAATATGAACTAAACCCGGTCACAGTTTTCATCTGAAATCAATAAAGTTTGAAGATTACTTTAAGAACATATCTTTCTTCTATACGAACCTAATTCTAACAAAAAGAAAAAGAAAATGAGAAGTGCACTTTTTGGAGGTGTTTAAACATTTTTTCCCTTGTTTTATAACTTTTCTGAACTAAAAACACATAAATTAAATAAAAAAAAAATTTTAAGAACTGGTGTTACTAAAAGACAGGCTCGAGCTGCTTTTCGGATGGAAAACGCAGCAGACCTTCTTGTGGAAGGAATTGGAACATTTCAGCGTAAATTTTCAAAGCTTTTGAAACTTCCTCTGGCTATGGAAGATAATATATGCTGAAATTATAATATCTATATAAAAATCGTATTGGTTTTCACTGGTACACTTGGAACTTAAACACTTACAGAAATGTAAACGCCTCACTGTTTCCGTACACCTTCCAGATCATGCATTTAAAATTAATGCTTCATGCTTTCAATTATTTGTAGGAAAATTGTTTTTTTTTTTAACAATTACAATATTTTTGCATATTAGAGACAGAGTGCGAGCAAACATTGTCAAACTAAAATTTCCCGGTCGTTTCAAAACAGGTACATCCAAGTCCCTTAATTCGAATTTTGAGTATGAGATTAGGTGCCGTCCTTAAGGAATTAACCTCATCTCAATTGATTTCTATATTCCTAAGAGACTTCAATAAAATCTTACTTTCAAGTCCATTCCCTATTGTAAGAAATTTTTAATTTTGAAGTTCAATGTAATTATTTTTACCCAATCCAAAAAATATTCTTTCGTTACAACGTAATCAAAAGAAGCGCCAAGTCTATCTATATTATCAGCTATAGGTTTACACCTCATTTAAATTGACGGTGAAATGCTTTCCCATTTTCTTAAAATTTCTAGATGAGAAGCTTCCCTAAGTTTAAATTTTTTGTTAAACGTGAACTGACTCAATGTAAATTACGTGGAAGATATTTATATTCAAATTAATCTTAATGGCTACCTAGTTACCGCAGAATAAATACAATTTCCGATAAGGTAATAAATCTTATGCTAAAGAAGAAAGTTAAGTTTACAACATCGGTGAAGTTAGGAGGAGACAGCCCCAGGGTTTTCGTCGAAGAGCTGATGTTGCTTATCCCTTATAAGCTTTGGGAACTGCTGGAAGAATTTTGCTATCATGATAAGACATCCAGTGACATTTGCGATTTGGTGATAACTTTAATTTGTACTTCGCTAAGCAAACTTTCCTTTTCTTGTACAATCTATTATGATAGCAAAGCAAATGCAAACTCCGTTGGCGGTTTTCATTAAAGTCAGCTTTGCGGGATCAAGAAAGTTAAAAAGTTTTTCCTTTTAAATTGTTATGTAGGCGCAGATTCATTAAGTAGAAAATTTTTTTGGTTGACTTAAAAATCAAATTTACTCCTTCAAACCGTAAAGTTCATAACGACGCGACGTAGGCGAAAACAGTTTAAATGCATTAGAAATTCAAAAAAAAAAAAATTTGTAATGGGTTTTAAATTACTATCTGCAAGACATTCATCGAAGGAGTGAGCAATAACGTTCCGGCCTTCCATCATGGAGGTCTCCAGTTTAAATTTCACCGACGGCGGCGATCACCCATTGTTGTTTTCTGTTGATAAAAGATACGACAAATGGTCATTGAGAGTTGCAGAGTAACATTGGTGGTTCGTAATCCACTTTAAATTGTAGACTCACTTGCAATCGTTATTTCGAGTCGGGTGAAGTTCTTCTCCCGCCCTGCCTCAGAGAGAGACAGAAATACAAGGATTTAAAAATACACGTAGATATTTTAATTCAAAAAAATTCATTAATTGCTAGGTTGACCACTGCATCTATACCTTATCTTTAAAAACAAAACTTATATAATATTGAAATGGTTCTTATTTGTTGTTTATGTACAAGTCATGGGCTATATTCCAGATTATTTCAACTCATCCATTAATGGGCTCTAAAAATGGTGTACATTTTGTTTATGTCACAACTTTCCCTCCACCACGAACTTGCCTACGAAATTAAGCTGGTGCAGGTATGATGTTTAATGAAAAGTCATTTCTAGCATCTTTTTAATGACATTGCATGAAATTCGTTCCTTCACTTTTTCAGTTTTTAACAAATCCTTCCCTGCTCCTAAATTTTAACATGGGAAATTTTTAAACCAAATCCAGAGGAACGGAGCTTACAATTTATTTATTTATTCGACTTAATACATTACAATCAAAAGGCTCGAGAGCATTATACAAAGATTGTAGAAAGATGCATTAAAAATAGGCTTATAACTAATCTACAGCAGAAAGCAAATAAAAGTGTTAACTTTTTAATTAATATGTTAACTAGATTACGTATTATTTGATACTAAACATTATCTTAGTCTAATCAATATGCTAGCTAATAAAGTATCTAATCCTATAGTAATGCTACAGCTAAATTAAATGCAATACAAAGTATCTGCACGTCGACTACCAACCCCACACCAACACAGCCCAGTAAATTTGAAGATAAATAACTTGATACCGAAGAACTACATAGCCCCATGTCGGCGCAATTCGTGATGACCATGCTTCATAGACTAAATACATGATAAATATGCAGTGAAGCATAAAGTGTTATCATTAAAAATATAAGGAGGCAGAGCATGAGAGGTCGTTAATTGTCATTATAGTCATTGACTGTGGAACATTTCAAGACACCTAGCTTTAAAAGAGTTCGGTGACCCAGAGATGTGCGCTACGGGTAATCGATTCCACAGATGGACAGCTCTAATGTGGAAGGATGAGTCCATAATTCGAGACCGGAAGGAGGGCAATAGCAGCAACCTGGATCTCTCAGACCTGGAGAAGCTGAATCTGCGAAAAACGTAATTGGGGAGCTTTGAGCTTAAAATCCGGTAAAGTAGCTGAAGCGTCCGTAGAGAGAGGAAATACAGGAATGAGCACCCAAGGAATGCATGTGTAGGGCCCGAGACATGATCTCTCTTATCCAGCGAGATGACTTACCTAACCCCTGAGTTGAAACATACCCTGAGTTTGTTAAGTTGGCCAGCATCACACCCTGAAAAAGCCTCACATCCATAGCAGATGATCGGCAAGAGTAGTGACCTTACCAACAGAGCCCTGAGCCACTGTGAAGTGAAGGACCTGGCGGAGTACAACTTTCGAATTGTAAAGAACACTCTTTTTCTCAATTGGCTTATGTGAGGAGCCCAGGTAAGGCACTCATCCAGGATCAAGCCCAAACTAGTGGCCGTATGACTGAGAGGAATAAGGGCGTTGCCCAACCAAATAGCCCCAATACGATCCCGAATCGAAAAGCGGTAAAAAGCAATAGCCTGCGTCTTAGATGCATTGAGGCTGAGTTTGTTAGAGATCGCCCAATCACAAATCGCCTGAAGATCCCAATTAATTAAGCGTACACAAGCGTGCACCTGCCCCAGCTCAGAGGAGAAGGTAATTTGCACACACTCTGGAAGATCGTTAATGAATACGGTGAAGAGAAGGGACCAAGCGCTGATCCCTGGGGAAGGCCCCTGGAGATTGGAAGTAATTCTGAGGTGACCTCTTCTACACGGACACATTGGGTCCTGCTAATAAGATAAGAAAAGATCAAGTTGCAAGCCGACGAGGAAAACCAGAACCTCGATTTCAGTTTGTGCGCATGATCGATAGTATCAAAGGCCTTACTAAAATCAAGGAGGAGCAAAATTGTGGCCTTGTGGTTGTCCATGCGCACTCGTATTTCCTCGCATACATCCACAAGCGCAGTGGTGGTGCTGTGCGTTCTTCGGAACCCAGACTGGCGATCGTAGAGACGACCCGACGATTCAAGATAATGTGTCATCTGCTCCCTAGCCCCAATGCTTCAGAAAGTGATGGCAACAAACTGATTGGTCTGTAGTCAGAAGCATTCGATGCATGACATTTCTTCTTGATTGGACGAAGCACGGCCTGTTTCCAGGCACTTGGGAAAGCTGAAGTGGTAAAAATACTATTGAAGAGGTGGAGTAAGTGATGTGATATAGCTGGAAGATCAATTTGACAAACCTGATAGGGATCTCATCAAGGCCCACCGCGTTGGACCTGACACTGTAGATAGACCTATAAATGTCCTCAATAGAGACATTGCCGAAGGAGGAGACATTCTGAGCTTCAGGTAAAAGTTAGTCTATTCGAGAGCTGGACGTATGCAACGGCGTCGGGGCGAAGTGGGAGTTGAACTCTTGAGGCGTTATAGTAGGGCTATCTCCCGACTCCCAGCACAACAGACCAAGATCTTCCATCCTACGCCAGAGCTCCGTAGTGGTCATGTCGCTCCGGAAAATACTGATACCGTAGGGACGATTAGCATCTCGTACCATACGGTTAACAGCATTACGCAGCCTTCGAAAATCCTCCCAATTCTCTGGAGTGCGCGGGAGCGCTTGAATGCACGAAACGAATCATTCCTGGCAGAGATAAAATTTCACGTGTAAGCCAAGGTCGTCCATCTCGATACCCTCCTCCTGATCGGAGCGGCACGTGGATCTGGAACAAGCATGAAATAGCTACATTTAAAGTTTCAAGCTGGACATTGACATTATTGGAAGAGTATATCAAACCAACATCAATATGATTTGCATCCATGAGGAAATTTTCCAGATTCACGCATCTATAATCCCGCTAATGAGATTGCTCCGGAGTTCTAGTCATTGGAATATCATACGATAGGAAATGATGGCATGCATAGAGATCCAAGGGATCCAAAAGAAATCGCTTGATTGTACCAAGCCATCTTCACTGATAATAAAATAGTCAATGAGGGAGGAGGAGCCATGCGCTGCACAATAGTGAGAGGGTTTTGACAGGTCATAGATTAAGCTCAAACCAAGCCCATGAAAAAACGACTCAACTCTTTGTTTCACCACCACTTCCAGTAGGTTCAAATTGAAGTCGCCCATTAAAATTACCTTGTCATACCTGGGTATCAGATCCGCTAGTACATCCTCCAGGCACTCTAAGTCACCCCGTGAGCGATATACAACACCCAGCAGTACCATACAAGTACCGATGACA
Organism: Leptarthrus brevirostris; assembly: GCA_964036015.1. NCBI lineage: Eukaryota > Metazoa > Arthropoda > Insecta > Diptera > Asilidae > Leptarthrus > Leptarthrus brevirostris. The sequence goes on along the minus strand of OZ038371.1, from coordinate 137,836,963 downwards.
ATTGCAAGAAAAACATATCCCACATCACAAGAATCTAATTGGGCAACTTGCCTGGATTTAAGTCGATTGGAGATGTAAAGCGCAACACCACCTCCACCCATGACTGGACGGTTATTGCGGTGTATACGATAGCCGGGAATGAGGAGAGATTTATCAAAAACATGTGACTTTAACCAAGTCTCCGAGACGCCCACAGCGTCCAACCAGCAGCCCCCAAGGATACATCCAATCTCATCAAATTTTATTGTTTCCGTAAAAGGGTTGATGCTTTGTCCATTGAAGTGTCCAACATTAAAATTGTGTCTCATACCCCCCAAAGAAGTCATCAAAACAGTGTCAGCACTCGCAACCAATCCATGTAGACTATGCAGGACGCAAAAAGAACAGCGGTCGAGTTGCAGACGCGATAGCGTTACCTGTTGAATACAAAAAAGTATCTCAGTCATATGATTATTGTTGCATATTTCAAGTGTGTGCCAGCTCCGCGCAAGCACCAGTTGCTGTTACGTGAAAAACACAGACCTATATTGAGATAATTAAATGAAGCTATAGCCCAAGTGCTAGAGAAACGAATAACGACCAAGTACTAGAAAAAGCAGTGAATGGCGAAGATTTATGCTTCGTTTAAAATGAGTTAGATGATTAAGAGTGGCTGAATAAATCTGAATGCAAGAAAAACCTATGCGAGAGGCTGACGGCTTACAATACGTGCTGACATGTTGGGTCTACACAGCATCAATCAATTCAAGTATAAGACTAACACTACTGCAACTACAACATTTGTACAATCACTATCATATCAATATTTACAATCACTATCATATCAACAGCTTTGAAGATAGGCCAGATATTGGTTCGAATACTCGAATACTGATTTCTGCATTACCAGGAGCCCGATACGAAAGAAGTCATAAAATATTTTTGGTGTCATTGTCCTGACCTTAACAATTATTTTTTGAAAAAGATACTAACATTCTCATGATCATCATTATGAAATTTGCAAAGGAAACGGATACCTTTGAAGTAAACAAATTAATGTATCATTTATCAATAGCTGTTTTTTTTCATTTGGTTCACGGTCAGGATCAGCACTTGCAACAATAACAACTTAACGACATATTTATCGAATTCAAGATCACATAGTTTTAAAATATTCTAATAGAGAGTCTTTCTGTATTTTTCTATTTTTCTAAGTAGAATTCTTTAACATGACTGAAATCCTGTTTCATACCTTTAATATTGTAGTCATTTCCATAATAATTTAGTAAATAGTGTATAATAAATAATGTATATAAATAATGTATAAAATAACTAAAATTTCTTTTCACTTTATTTCACAAACTCTTAATTTTTTTGTAAACTACTACATTCTGATTTTGAGATACCAATTGGGTCACGATCCCACATCTTTTTTCAGATTGTCATGTACTTGACCGGGAAGGAGATGAAAAAAACATAGCTAATACTTCAAGAGACTTCTAAAATATAGTACACTTGTTTATAGTACCGGTATGAATTCAGTTTGGTTTATGCTAGGTGTAATCTCCGCCACTAACCTAATTTATATTGTATATTATTCATCGGTACAGGGTGTTTTTTTTTATAGGTGTGCAACTTTAAAATGAAATAAAATACAATTCGAGGTAATGGCCATGTCTTGTCTTTATTGGAAAAATAATTTTATGCCGCCATTAACGCGCCAAGATTACTTTTCAGAATGAAATTTCAAATCAAACTTTGTTTTCGACACCGACAAATTTCAAATTTCGCCGAAATTTGTCGGGGAAGTTTCTTGTGTTGGTGCCATTATATATAGAAGTATGGTAGCGCCATACTTCAAAGACAATTTTGTCGGTCAAAAAGTCGTGCCGGCCTTATTGTTTTTGGGTTTAACTCCACTGTCCTACTGGAGAAGTCTCCCCCACGACTATGATCTCAAGGCGACATAAATAGAAAAACTCAACTTAAGCAAACGGATTGGACTAACTGACAAAAAAAGTTGGACAAAACTTCTTATTGAAATGTTAAATGGATAAGTTGACTCAAATAAGGCATCAGCAGGTTTACATGTTATTCACATAGAAATACAAAACCTTTAATGAACTAAACGAGAGTACATACCGATACCTCTTTGGAATAAGCGGCTCGACAACTCAGATGGTTGCCAAAAAATGCCATCTCGGTTCAACATCGAGAAAAATGCCATCACGCATTTAATCTTGATTCCACCGGCTGAAATAGCATTTTTTTCGACCTCCATCTGACACGTCAGCTTAGTCTACCGAGGTATTGAGCTGTTGAGATGGCGGCCTATTCCACCGAGGTATCGATATGTACGTATGCACTAGTAATGGCTAGATGTTCTAAAAGTTTAAATCGGACTCTACTTAAATATTCACAAATTTAAATATCTTTCCTACTTTGTTTTTTAAATTAATTATTATAATGGCAGTAATTACATTACAATAACTTATATACAGGGTGTTTAAGATCTGAAGTGCGGAAATGAGTGGGGTGATAGATCTTACATAATCAAACAAAGAATTTTATGGAATACCATGAAAATTGCAAATTTATGAATCACCCAAACGGTTGAGATTACCCCTGCCATAAACTTTTTTGTTTGTCTATATATATAAATATATGTATGTATATATTAATTTAAAAAAATATTTCGCGGATGTTAAAAGAAAAATATTTTAATATTATTTAAATAGCTTTATTGAATTCGAAATTTTAAAGTTGTCCACACATTGTATCTTTTAATCATGGATCCCTTTTTTAGCGACGTTCTATCAAAAAGTTTAAAATTGGAAACTGTTAAGAAAATTTTTAGCTACAAGGACGGATTATAGTGCCACATGGCACACGTGTTATGTTATTCTTGGAATGACTTTTTACAAGGAAAGAACAGCCTTACAGTATCTAAGAAAATGTTGGTGAAAGCCGGCACAAGACCTTTTCCGAAAACTTTTATTCTGTATATACGTAGTTTAAAATATACATTCAATATAATACTTGTTTTGCAACTTTTGTTTTTACTAACTTATCAGTATTATCTAAGGAATTTAGAACAAAGTATTCAGCAAAGTGAAGCGATACCTTATTTTAACTGTACGTAATAATTACTTGCTGAATTCTCTTTGTACAAGAAATGAAAGAAAGACATTGAATATAACTGAATAGAAAATAAAATTATTAAACTTAAGTTTACAAATGAATTACCAACATAGTAATACCTGCAATTATTGAACATGACAAAATATAAGATAATGACAACTAATTCAATTACAATTAAAACTATCAAATAAAATTAAACATGAAATACAACAACAATTTATTAACAAAGGTTATAAATACAGAAATTGCAGGAAAATCTCAATAAAACAAGCATGGAAAACACAAAATTAATAAAGAAAGCAGATGAAAGGGCATCTTCTCTGGACAAATAAAAGAGAATCCAGGAGCACCTGCAATAAGAAAATAATAAACTAATTACCTTTATTTTATTAAAAACTAAGCACCCGCGATTGACGTTTACACAAATCGAATCCACGAAACATAAAAGTTCAAACTACATATGCTGCCAACTTGTAATATAAGAAATCGAAGTAGAATTTAACGACGATTCATATGATGCTATGTTTTTAAATTTACAGAAACTTTTAATTTTTTTTATACTAGGGGACAACCCTTTGATGCCTTAGCATGGTTTTGGCCGGAATGGAATTAGGGTAAGCGAAGTGAGGAAACTTGGGTCTTATTTTGGCATTGCTGCGAGCTAGACAACAGCCCAGAGACGGAGTGGATTATTTTAATTTCTTAATAAAAGCTCACGGGGTCATCTGGTCTCGAACCCGGGACCCATAGCATGTTGGTCTTGCCGCTCAACGTATTGATCCAACTCCGTCAACTAAGAGTCTTTCCCGGTTTTTGGTTTCAAAAAGAAAATTTATGGATTGAATTATTGTCTCAAAACGTTGTTTTGAAGAACAAAATAGTTGTCAAGTTACATTGATTTTTTTTAAATTTTCATAATTGTTGTCATTATCGCGCATCATAGGATGTTTTCGATTTTCCAAAAATTTGATTTTTAATAATAATACAAAGCTGGAAAAATGGGGTGAAAATCTTAATTTTTTCTTCAAAATTGCGCTAAGTTGCGTAAAATTAAAAAATTAGTAACTCTTATGGTAAGCGATAACTGCAGCCCTATATTTATTAAAAATTCCACAATAGATTTCAAAGGGGAGCAGCTTAATGGCCGCCATTTCGTTGTTTTGAAATATTAATATTTCTTTCTTTCTTGAATAATTGCTTTATACAATAAAAAAAATTATTAAAATCCGTTTAACCGTCTATTCAGAATAATTTCCCAAAAAACCTTGTTTTTTAACGAAAAAACGGGAAAGCCCTCTAAATTCAGTATTTAAAGAAATTTTAAATTATATCCTCATAATGAGAAAGCAAGAGAGAGCAGATGGAAAAGGAATAACTAAATGTTACTTCGATACTCAAAACTACAGGGCAAGGTGGTTGTGGGATTTTCTCAGAAGCACTGAACATCAGCCTGTCCTTCCGTCTTCTGGATTATTGCAGTGTGTTTCAGGCAGAGATCATGGCTATTCAGGAAGCCTTGTTTTGGTTCAAGGGGAACGAAGTTCCTGTAAAAGACATCTGTATCCTTAGAGATAGCCAGGCTGCTTTGATATCTCTTGATTCTGTCCTATCGACGTCTAGGACTGTTAAAAGCTGTCGCTCACACTTAAATGAATTGGCTGAGCGCTACCAAATTCACCTGTGCTGGGTCCCGGGGCACAGGGATATTCCAGGAAACTACGTGCCATTTTTCCAGACAGATCTGGCCTAAGCTCGATCTTATTCGCTCCAATTGTTTGATTTCGAGGGGCAGATCTGACCTTGGTATAATTACTGGGGTTATCACAGGTCATTGCATTATTGGCTTACACGCGAAGAGACTGGGCATCTTCTCAAACGACATCTGCAGAAGCTGTATGGACGAAAAGGAGGAGGAAACTATTTTCCACTTCCTTTGCCGGTGCCCTGCACTGCCGGAAGTCTTTCTTGGGTGACTATTTTCTCGATAGTCTTAGCGATCTGGAGGCGACTGATGTTGCAGATCTCTGGCGCTTAATCGATAGCTCCAGATGGTCCCAGTGAGGAGGTGGTGGGAATTCTTACATTCTCGTGGCATCACAATGGGCCTATTGAGGTCTAAGTGTGTCCTTCAGGACGGCCACACGGACCTAAACTAACCTAACCTACTTCGATACTCGAAACTATTAATTGTATAGTCGCCATTTTATGGATATTTAACTTCGAATATTTTAAGGAAAAGTTATTTATGATGACAAGAAAATAATTTTTAAATATGGATGATTTAACTATGTGAAATATATAATGCAGGTTAATTAAAAATAAACATAGATTAGATTTTTCAATTACGGTCACTTTTAAGCAACAACATTCAAACATGGCTGTCGGATAGAATTCGTTAAATATGACCGCCAAACTTCGATATAAGGAGGTTTTCTAAACTTTCTTTCCCTGGAGCATCTTTTTGAGATCTGCGAACAAGTTAGATGGGGCCAGATCTGGTGAATATGGGGGGTGTGGAAGCAATTCAAATCGTAAACCGTTCAATTTCGCTATCGTTTTCATCGACTTGTGGACGCGGTTATTTCTTTACCATGTGCCTGATTGGGTCATCCAATCGATCCAATAACGCAATGTAGTAGTCGCTGTTGATCGTCTGGCACTTCCGATGAAACTCCATGGGCAAAATTCCGTGCGTTTCCCAAAATACAGAGGCCATGACATTGCCTGCTGACTGTTGTGTTTTCGGACGCTTTGGCCGGCTTTCGCCCTCTCTTCTTTACCCGGCTAACACACTTTTCGACTCCGGCGTATACTGATGAATCCATGTTTCATCCATTGTTATGTACGGAAGCAAAAAATTCTTTTTACTTCAAACAGCGCTCCGAATCATCAATTCGTTGTTGTGTTTGTTCCCCTGTGAGCAAACGCGGCGGCATACCCAAATTTTCATGCACAATTTTGAACACAGTGCTTTTTGATATCCTTAGGATGTCAGTTATCTCTTGCAACTTCACTTTACGATCGGACATAACAATTTTCAAAATTTGTTGGATGTTTTCGGGCGTAGACACCTCTATTGGAGACCTGGCGCTCCGCGTCTTCGGTGGTTGTTCGACCGCGTTTAAAATCTGCATACCATCACAAAAGCAGCATGGCAATGGCGGCGCCATCTGTGTGTCAGTCCCGGAACTCGATGACCCATGTTTTATAATAGTGAACCTAAATATAAAAGTGTTCAAGATAAACAAATAAAACAACTACCTACCTAAGCACAATCGAAGATACTATATAAAACTAACATTTCTGCTCAGGTGAACATAAGGAGGGGGTATTAAATACTTTGGTTAATTTGCACCGACTTCAAAATATCGTAATAGATATAAAATGAAATATTGTTTTATAATTGTTAGCGCTTTTTGTGAATTCGATCCAACGTTTTTTAAACTATTATACTTTTCACCTTTTATTGTCTTCAGATATGCTACTCAAAAGCAAATTGAAACAGTTGCAGGGATAGTGCATTTTATAGGAAGGAAGCAGAATCATTCAAGTACGGCGACAGGTAACAAAATAAGTTGCAGCCAATCTTTCATTCCCTTACCATAGATAAAAAAGTCTTACCAATGTGATAGTACGGCAACGTACTTTATACAGCAAAAGAGAATTATCAAAATCGGATTCCGAAGTAAGGCGAGTGCCTCCTACTCTCCCAATCGCACTTCTAAGTGCAACATTTTTTATCAATGTACCTATCAGTAAAAAGTAAAGCGGAATCAAAATTATCAAAATCCTCCTCACACTACCACTCCCAGAATTTTTGTCATGATACAACTGGAACAAGAAGCTCTCTATATTAAACGAACATATATTAAACGAATCATCCAAATCGGTTCACCTGTTATGAAGTTGGGGCTTCGCCACCCCCGTTCCACCTAAACAATTTTGTCATGGTACCTACCAATAAGGGAACATATTTTATACATCTTAAACAGATTTCTCTAAGTCGCTTAGCGCGATAGGAAGTTAGGCTACTCTATCCCCCTCACCTTCACCCTAGGTAAAAATTTGTTCCCGTAGTACCAAGGATCGGATCATGATACAACAAAGACAGGACAATTCAAATCCGTCAACGCGTGACGAGGATAGGTTAGGACCGTCAGTCAACGGTTATCACTCGTCGTGAACAGTTGTGTAAATCGGTAAAGCTTTTTATAAAGTAGTGTAGTGAAGCTAAATTACGTGTCTGCAAAATTGCTAACAAACGAGGTGCTGCTGAAACCTCCACTAGTGGAGAAGATGATGTTTGCTCGGATGTACGGAACAGAATAAAGCGACGCGCATTAGAATACAGCAATAAGCCGAAAAATATGCCTAAAACCCAGGTAAAATCTAATAATCGTTTTGCCATGCTGGAAAGCGAGGATCTTGACAACGAAACAAATTTGCCAATCACTGACGGTGAAAAAGTAAAACCCACAATTAAAATTCCACCAATCGTAATTCTAAATAAACCGGCTAACTACGCACGGGAACTCATCAAGAAATTAAATTGTGGTTCTGATTGCAATATTAAGCTGACATCTCTTGGTGTAAAAATTTTCCCACATAATGATAAGGAACTCAACACCATTAAAGAAGCATTAACTAAGGAAAATTGCGAATTCTTTTCTCATCTCCCAAGAAACAAAAGACCACTAAAAATCATATTAACTGGACTACACGTCATGGACCCTATTGAACTATACGACGCACTGAGGAGCTTAGGAATCCATTGTGAAGATGTGAAAATAATAAAAATTAAAAACAAGCGTTACGAGGAGCAAACAAATTATCTGCTTTACTGTAAAAAAGGCTCCGTTAAACTCAGTACCTTGCGTGAAACAAAAAGCGTTTTCAACACAATCGTCAAATGGGATTTCTACAGGAGAACTGCAGTGTCAAGCCCCGCTGTGCCTTCTGCTCAGGTCCGCATGACACATCGACATGTACTTCACCCACTGAGATATATAATACTGGAGTGACTGGTGCCATGAAATTTGTTCAAGAAAATGGTATCACTTTTCGCTAGTTGTCCCGTTCTGGGTAAGCATCTTTTTTTTCAACATGGTTTTCTTAATTGCGAACGTCATGTCGCCTATTAAATGCTGGCGTTAGAAATAGATGACAATATTCACAATCATCTTACATCTCTTTCTGGGTAAGCATTATCCAGACTAAATCAACCTTTTATTTATAATTTGTATTCCAGTAATTCCAATGATTTTTACATTTTCCTTACAACAATATAGAAGATTAAAATTAAATATGTTTCTTCGTATATATTTGGTTATTATATTCTACTCTGAATGGCTGCAAATTCACAGTAAACGTTGGAGATTAAAAATTGTTTTCCTCCACTGAAAGTAAAATTGTACCCATATGAGATAGCTTATAAGTCAGTCCAGTTTAATACATGTCAGTGACTTCACCTCATACAATTAAATGCACAAATTGCAACGGAGACCATACTTCATACTCTCCGACATGTCCAAAGAGATTGCAGTATATCTCAATTCGAGAAAAACACAAAAAGAGCTTTTTAAATCCAAAGCAACAACAAGCAAACCACCACTCATCGAGGCATCAAGTGCCAGCCGTCAATGATATGACTTTTCCACCGCTTGCTACTAGTACTAATATATCACAATCTCAGCGACAAAACACCACCAACTCTTGGAATTCCATTTTACGATCATCACCACAGCCAGGCGAAAATGACAATCTGTTTACAGCAGACGAACTGATCCAAATTACCACAGAGCTAATGAGCAAACTTAAGCACTGCAAAACGAAAGAAGACCAATTTCAGGTAGTTACAACCCTAGCTATTAGGTATGTGCTCAAATAAATCTTTAAATACCTTAAAAATTATGATTTGGAACGCCCAATCTCTAAAAAATAAGTACTTAGAATTACAACATTATTTAGAAAAAGAAAACATAGATATAGCGTTAATTTCCGAAACTTGGATGAAACCAAACATAGCACTACACTTTCCAGGCTATTGCACATATAGACTAGATAGAACAAATTCAAGAGGAGGTGGAGTTGCTATTCTCTTAAAATCAAAAATAAAGCATTCAGAAAAACTTGTAAAAAACCTAAAAGTAATCGAGTGCATAGGTGTAGATATCGAAATTGATAACAATGAAATGCTTTCATGTTTTGCTTGCTATTTTCCCGGAGGCAGAAGTGACAAACTTAAAAAGAAAAATTACGAACTGGATTTGAAAAAACTAATCCAATTAAACAACAATTACATAGTCGCGGGTGATTTCAACTCTCGCCACCAAAACTGGGGCTGTAGAAGGTCCAACAGCTGGGGGAAGATCCTCCAATCTTTCACACTTACTCATCCGTTTACAATCCTATACCCCCAAAATCCTACTTACCAGTGCATAAAAAGCAACAACACTTATGCATTCAGCAAGGCAAATTGGAATTTGTTTAGAAACGTAATTAAGAAAAACATCAAAACGGCAAATCTGTCACTAAATAATATTAAGAGACCTCAAGACATCGACGAGTTGTTAGCCTTCTTCCAATCTACAATATTTAAAGCACTGGATTACTCAGTCCCTAAAACTATCTCAAAAAATTACGCCACAGTGAAACTCCCTGAAGACATACTCCAGCTCATCAAATGAAAAAATGCAGTAAGGAAGCAATGTTACTCTAGAAGAACGGTAGACTTAAAAAGGGAACTTAATAAACTAACAAGGATCGTTCGTACCCAAATTGCTATATTTCGAAATCGTTCCTGGAATAACAAACTAGCATCTCTTCAAAAAGGTAGAAAAACCTTATGGAAACTTTCAAAAATTATGAAAAGAAAATCATCTTGTCTTCCACCACTAACTCACAGGGGAAATACCCTAGTCTCAAATAGTGACAAAGCAAACGCACTGGCAGATCATTTTGCGACTTCCCATAGAACTACTCTCCACCTCGGTGATCCGAACCTCATCAAGCTAGTTGAAGCCGACCTAGGAACTTCATGCGATAATATTAACCAAAACAAAAACTTATTCTTCACTCCCGCACAAACAGCATCAATTATTAGATCCCTAAAAAACAAAAAAGCCCCAGGCGACGATAATATCAACAGTGTCACATACAAAGAACTTCCTAAACAAGGCTTCATTTTTATGAATTTTATATTCAATGCATGCATGAACCTTTCCTACTTTCCCAACAGGTGGAAAATTACAAAAACTATTCCTGTGCTAAAACCTGGCAAAAATCCACAGGAAGCAAGCAGCTATAGACCTATAAGTCTTCTAAACATAATTAGTAAAATTTTCGAAAAGCTGATCCTGGAGAAAATAAAAATACACTTAGAGACCAACGATATCCTCCCCCAAGCACAATTTGGTTTTAGAAAGCATTGCACAACTACTCACCAACTAAGAAGAATAACAAAGCACATTAAATCACATCTGCAGTCTGGTGTATCTACTGGTCTTGTCGTCCTTGATATTGAAAAAGCATTCGACACTGTGTGGCATCAAGGATTATTATACAAAATGAAAATGCTAAATTTCCCAAATGAGGTTATCAAAATTGTGAAAAGCTTTCTCTCCGATAGATATTTTTACGTGTCAACAGCAAATATTAAACCACAATTACGAAGATACAAGCAGGCGTACCTCAAGGCTCAGTACTCAGCCCAACCTTATACAATATATATACCTCTGACATTACTGAAGTTGTCAACTGCGACTTAGGCTTATTTGCTGATGACACAGCTCTTTATTGCTCAAACACCGACCCAGATGTCATCACCCTCAAACTCGAAGAAAATTTAACAAAGCTTTCATCGTACTTCCATAAATGGAAAATCAAAGTAAATCCAGCTAAAACGTCCTGTATGTTCTTCACTAGAAGAAGAATTCCCAGATTCCTTCCATGAAGACCCCTTCAGTTTAACAATTGCAATATAGAGTGGTCCACAGAAATAAAATATCTGGGTATACACTTAGACAAAACTCTAACTTTTGGACATCATATTAATATGACGCTAAAAAAAATCAGATGTACTAATAAAAACACTCTACCCTCTTATAAGCAGGAAAGCAACGCTAAATACTGTAAACAAGTTACTAATATACAGAATGATCTTTCAACCAATCCTCACCTATGCATCTCCAGTCTGGGCAAACTGTGCAAAATCTCACTTAAGGAAATTGCAAACTAAACAAAACAAATTGTTAAAGATGATTCTAAAAGTCCCATGGCACTTCTCAACAAAATCACTTCACGAAATATCTAAAATACCTCAAATTGACAAAATTTGTCTGTTGGCCTCAAACAAATTTGATGAACAATGTGCTTGCTCAACAAATCCTCTTATATATGAACTTATGGACTACAGTATTTAAATGAAAAGACATAAATTTAGATTTTAAACGTAGTTAAGGTTAGATTTTAATTTAATTGTAAACTTTAGATATAAGTACCTACTTATTGAGGTTTTCATTGTTTTTTCCTCGAAATACCTAAATTTACTCAAGTAACTAAACAACCTTATTAAAGTTCTTATAAAACTAGAGTGGTAAGAAAAATTTGTGATTTTCATATTCCCTCAAAATATGTATTGGCAAATTAGGTACGCGACACACAAATGTATTTCAAAAATATAAGCGAATAAAATAAATTGAATTGAATTGAGGTTAGGACCGTTAGTATGTGAGATTTTTTTTTGGTAAAAGTGAATATTTTTTATAATAATTCCTTTTTCGTTAGTATGAAAATAAAATAAATAATTGTTTTAAAAGGTATTTAATTTCGATAATAAAGCAGCAAAAAATATAATTTATTAACAGTGAAGAAAATTAATTAGAAATTATCATAGAGAATGCAGCGGAGGTGATATTATGGTATATTAGGGTAATTTTTAGAAGAAGTGTAGTTTGCAGAATAACCTAAATAAACTGGTCGTTACGAAAAATATTCTTTTCAATACTCGGAGACTTTTTTTATGATGTGACCAAAGCCTAGGGGACAACCTTATGATTTGATAGCCTGGATTCGTTGGCAGGGAGTTACGGGTAAGGAGCACTAGGCAACTATATTCCTTGTTTTTTCATTGCTGCGAGCTAGCTAACAGCCCACAGACGGAATGTATATTTTAATTATATTTTAACAACTCACTGGGAGACCGAGGCTTGAATCCTGAAACCATGGGTTAGTGATCGTACCACTCAACCAATTGATCCAAATCCGCCTCCGAATTGTAGTTTTATTTTTTTTTTTTTTTTTTTTTTTTTTATACGATGTGGCCAAATCCTAGGGGACAACCCTTTGATGCGTTAGCATGGTTTTGGCCGGAAGGGAATTAGGGTAAGGGAAGTGAGGAAACTTCAGTCTTGTTTGCATTGCTGCGAGCTAGACAACAGCCCAGAGACGGAGTGGATTATTTTTTTAAAGAATGTATATTTACTATATTTTTCTGTGAGGCGTATGTTCACCTGTTTACATTAATGATATTTGTAGAAAATTATATATTACTACTATGTATTTTTTAGGGGTTAATTATCTTCTTCTTTATGGCTTATATTACATTAAATCAAAATTACCATAATTATTGATTGCTGTTGTGAAGCTAAATTATCGTTATTGATGACTCAAAGTGGAAATGAAGATTTTTGAAAAAGCAGGGGTTTGACCCGCCTTCCGTACAGTGAACCTAAAAATTCGTTTAATAGCTCTCCTAAAAATCAACAGAAAATCTATTGGCTTCTTGTAGTTTTAATGCTTCAATCACGAAATATTCGCTTTCATAGAAGTTATCACTTGTCGATCTTGAAACTATGAAAAAAATCACGAATGTAGCTTTTAGTTAGTTCTTTTAATGAAAATTATAACGGACGCTGTAGTAAAAGTTCTTTTTTTTGTAACCACTACGGAACGGCTACAAACTTCTTAACATGCTCTTGGCTGGTTTATTAATTTTTTTAATTTTGCCAGAGCTCAGGAGAGACGTTATGGTGCAGTTTCACGACCTTCGCATGGTTTGGGAATAAAGTATTTTCATTACATTTCGAAGAACTTTTGTACACATTCAATACTTCAGAATTAAATAGTCCTATTAGTCCTATTGTTTTTACGTAGTTTCTGCAGCTACATAACAAAAATAGTGCTTATTAACAGTCAAAGAGAAGTTATAGATCCCACATTGGTGTTTTTTCCTTCTATTATTTCTATTGGAGACAGTGTGCAGGACCGTTTTCATGAATGCATGATTCCATGTATTTGCAATTACTTAGCTTCACTGAACTAACTACTGAGTAAAGTATTCATGCATAAATATATGGAAACATCCCCTGTTGCAAAGCCAACATATTTTTGTTCCGCACCATATATATATATACATATATACGTGCAGGTATGTAAAGAACTTTTATTCTCGTGGAAATACGTTTGTCAACAAAAACCAAGGTAAAACATGTAATATACTGCATTGTTAAGGCTTGGTTTCATCGTTATTTTTACTAGAGATTCAAAAGTCGTAAAAACATATTGGCTGAAGTATGTATATTAATCCCATGAGTGATATAGACTGTAACTTGTGTGCAAAATAGAGCTTTAATAAAAGTAATACTCACGCGAAAATTTAAAAAATTATTACTTTGCTTAATTGCAATTGCCACGTTTTTGAGGTCATTTATATAATCATTTAAAAGCGATTATTTTCTAAATTTTGTTGGGAAGAAAGACTGTTACTCTTTTTAAGGGGTTAGGGGTAGTCAGAAACATGAAAAAATGAGAATTTTCAATAATTGTTTTTTGCTAGTAAATCATTTTATTTTATAAAAGTAATAATATGGGATCATTACATCATGTTTCGACTTGACTTCACGAAAATTTGAAAAAAAAATTTTATAATTTTAAAGTTATGGCTGTTTGTGTTGACCCAGTTCCAAAAGAAGTGCCTTGCGGTGACCATCACAAATCCTTGGAGATTCATCGAAAATGAATCGGACAAAAACAATTAGTTTTTTTAATAGATAATCTAGTGCCTGATCGAAGCTTTTTTTTTTAAAAAAATTAACAAAATGGCGGCCTCAGGAAATTTTTCTCCATATTTTCGGGAAAAAAGCATCAGTAAATTGTTTTTTAAAAATCTAAATTAAAAAAAAAATAAAATCCTTCGATCAGGCACTAGTTTTTTATGTTTTCCAAAAGCTGTATAAATTTCATTGAAATCTACTGAGCGGTTTTCGAGTTACAGTGGTCACCAGTTCAAAAAACATAGTTTTGAGAAAAATGCATTTAAAGTTTTACACTCGATTTATGTAGAGTAATACGAATTATTTAATTAGTTACACTGAGTCGTCTATTCCTGGGTCATATAATAGTTCTTCAGCCGTTGTAGAAGCTTCCAAAATATCGATTTGCTGTTGTGTTCGTAGCATTCTACCTTCATCAAAGTTGTAATAAGTTCATGACAATAGAACCCGAAAAACCGGTTGCTTGCAGCTGCCGCTAGCTACCTGCTCTCGACCGTTCTAGAGCGCCCGATAATTGTAGAATAACTCAAAAAGTATTTGACGGATTCACTTCAAATTTTCAGAGAATATTCAGGTATTATACTTTAAGAAAATGCAAAAAAACAAAATTCTGAATTTTGAAAATTCTGACTACCCCTAACCCCTTAAGTTAATATTGACAACTTTACCCAAAGAAAAGTGGCGGATTTCGAATAGTTTACATTGAAATTTTATTGGCACAATGAATGCCTTCCATAATAATAAAGTCGAAGTTAAGCTACTCTTAAAGATTTAATTTGGTAGACTAATGTTTTAATTATTTTGATAAAAAGTACTGTTTGTCCTCAGGGAAGAGAAAACGCAGACAAAGCCATCCTTTCCAGTAATTTTAGTTAGCCGTACTAACCACGGTGCTTCAGCACCTAAGTCCTCTAACCAAACTTACATTAAACCTAACTTAATCAATACCTCATAAGAACAGTTTTTTCACTTAACTAATACACTTTCTGTAAATACTGAAGTCAATATGTGAATAATAAACAAGGTAATAGTACTCATGGAGACAAACAAAAATTTATAAGGTTGAGGTGGGCAATCTTCACGGTTTAGAAGTAATTATTAAATTTCAATATTTTAGGATTTGTAATCTGGTTTTTCTTCTTCAAGTTGTTTAACGGAGCAAATTAGCATTATTTAATTTAATGTAAGAAAACACCTTTGGTAGCTAAGTAACACTACAGTCGATAAAGTTACCACCAAAAATATTAATTAAAAAGTAAAGACCGTTAAAAAGGTTTTGAAATTTTTTTTCCTAAGTTATACTAGAATAAAAATATTGTCCACTTTGGAAAGTGGACAATGTAAAGATTGTGAGATTTTAGAAAAACGACCCTCTTAAGAATGCGAAATCTTAGAAAAATGCCTACTAAGAAATCAACTTTAAAAGACATTAATTTGATTTTTCAGGCGTTTAAATAATATTGCACCAAAATGAAAGTGGATAGAAAACTCTATGTTACCTTATCACTTGACATTTGGCCGAATTTCAAGCTGCTAGATTGTTCTGGTAAAAAAATTTTAGACATCAAAAGAAAGTTTACGCACCGTCATACTAAATTCTAATAAACTTGTGTATCCTGTAAATCGTAGCCGACAGTAGAATATCCTTAAAGGCCATTGGTGGCAGTTCAGAATCGGAAATTGTGACTTCACTTCCAATCATTCTAATCCTGTGGATGGGACCCAAATAAGTTACAGGAACTAAAACTAGAAATGTTGGGATTAAATATTCTAATCTTAGTGGAATATATAGCCTCAAAGTAAAAAACTTTAAGGCCTTAGTATCCCACTAGCAATATTTTAAATAAATTTTTTGAAATAAAAGAACCTTGTGTATGGTAGTTCATAGAATCCGCACAGAGAGGCTCCTGAGTCGATGTGTTAATCCATGCCATGTGCTGGGTTTCCCTAGGTTTTTCGATTTCCGAGCACTTATGAACATGTGTTTCCAAAAGTAGTTTTATCCTTTTTTCTGTGTCGACGGCATAGGAGCCATCAGTCTTCTGGAGGCGTGCTGTTACAGGTCGATTGTCGATCATAGAAGTTCTTCCAAGTTTTTCCCTTAGATCTCTTTTGTTCTTTGTTGCGTATTCTGTCTGATTCGTATGTACATGATTGCTTGGCTTTACTAAAAAGCCGTCGTGCTTTAGTTTTAAAATTTTTTAGCGTCCTGTTCCGCCAGGGCACGTCTCTAGCAGTCTTTCTGTGTCTTAACAGGATTGATATTCTCGTAGCTGTAGACTATCACCTTTTGCAGCTGGTTTGAGGACACTTCTCTCTTGGTATTCGAGCAGAACGTGTTTTGTGCTTCCAATAAGTGTCTCAATTCGCTGGCTTAAGAATCCTGATCCACTCCAGCTGCACGCGATGAACCTCAAGACCAATCTTTATGTGTTTATGATCTGGTATATAGTACTTATACAGAAATATAATGCTTGTTACAAAAATATAAATCTGCGTTATTTTCGGAGGAAACGGTTGGTCCGAAACGTCAGAGAAATAATCCGAGGCGGTAACTACCTCTTGTTTTCCCCCACACGTTTGCAGCTTTACTATAGCCGCACCTTGATGGAAGTCCCTTTATGAGCCGTCTAGAATAAGAACCAGATACAGTCCCTCCAGCATGAATCTCCCGCTAAGCACGTCGGATGCACCTTTTGTATGATGAATATTGATCTGGGGGAACTTCCGAGTTGCTTTTCCAGCTACATTTGGCAGGGTGTGACAGGCCTTTGCCTCTGGAGGCATTGGTCCTCTAGGTTTTTGGACGCCTTGCCTTCCCCTTTTTGCAAGGCCTTTTTTTATTAGTGTCTGGTAGCTTTTTCCGGTCACGGGTATCATAATTTTTTACGGAACCTTTCTTCCTGTGGAGAGTCCAAGTGCCAAAAATGTCGTCCTGATGCTGAGAAAACCGTAGCAGTTCGAGCCTTTTACCAATTATTCAAGGGTTGGACCTCGCGACATATAGGGAACCGGTGCTGGTTGTTGTGCACCAACTTCTTTGGAGTTAGATCACGCCGAATTCTGTGCTGTGTCTTTTGCATAACTAAGGCCTAAGCTGTACTTGTCCAAGCATGTAGTTGACCTTAATTGCGGTTTTCTGGATTTCCTTAGCCGAAAAGGCACCTACCTCCAGGACTTTTGCAGATGCAGTACCCTCTTTCTCTTGTTTCGGTAGCTTCCAAGCTGAGACCATTATCTCATAATTTTGGCCCTCAACTTGATCAATGATATACCCTTAGTTTGGCTTCCTTTTGCTGAAGACCACTGCGAGGTGGTCTTATCAGCGCAGTTGATCATCAACCAGCCTGACCTATGTCCGGTGCGAAGGAATACGGAGTTGACTTCGCTGTCCTGCTTTTCGTGGATTTTTTTTGAAGGTCGCTTTCTGCTTGAGCACGAGTTGCTCAGACATTACCTCAGGAAATTTCTCCGAAAGAATACTCATCCGCTCTTCTATCATCATAATCTGAGGAGGAGCAGGGGATTATGGAACTATTGCTGTCCTCGGCAGGCTCCTGCTTTCATTCCGTCTTTTCTTTCGTGGTGGGTGAGGTTAGGGAGTCCACTGAACAGTTTCTTTTGGCACTGCTCGGTTGATCGGTTGGCAAGCCGTGTGCCTGTACCAAAGGCCATATGAAACCTTTGTACCACTGAGTTTCTTACTGTTCGGGCTGTCAGTGTAGATTACTTCTTTGGGATAAATACTTGAGTCGTTAGCGGCCACTTATGTTAATGATCTGATCCATGAACAAGTCTTTTGTCATTTGACGCTTTGGATCAGACTGGCATGGGCATTACAGACGTACCATGTTTGTGTGTGTATGTTTTTTAGGCTTTTAATTTGATCAAATTCTGTAATCTACGTCACCCATAGTTTCTCTCCGGAATGTAAGTGGGGTCGTGAAGTTTTTCATTCTTATTGGTCAAGAGACAATAAATACCAATTCTCAATATGATTTGGTATAAAATTTGAAATAGGTACCTGTAAAATACCAACAAAAGTGGCTTTCGAATGAGTTATATAACATTTTGAAAATTTGGTTATTTATTTAAAAATAATGCTTTTAAATAAATGTGAAGAAGAAAAATGTATGCGTCAAGTGAAACTTTTTATGTTATGCAAAAACTGTCAATGAGTGTACAATAAACAATGCCCGGCGACTATTCTCGGCGTTTTCTCTTTGTGCGGATCTTCGCATACTTTTTCCGCCTCTCTCACTCTTAGATTAAGTAAATGGTAATTAGAAAAGGAAAAGGAGTTTAACAGATTTTGTTAGCTCTACGAGTTTACTCTCATGCCAAAACTCCTATAGTGTCCCATAAAAAGTTTCACTTCAATAACTTTCCTTTTCAACACTGTATATTTTTAAGTTGGGCGCTGCAAAAGCGAAACAATTTTAAACAAATCTTCTGTTGTGAAAACTCTTCAAAAACTACAAAAGTTTTTCGGCAATGTAGTCTATACTGTCTGATGATTTTAAGAAGAATAATCTTAGAGTATGCTTGGCGTGATTATATTATTTTCGTCGGGAATTTTTGTTCGTGACTGTTTAAATCAACGGACTGAAATATTAAGGAAACTTTGCAAGAATTTTTATTGCAAAACTCTAGATTATCACCCAATCATGAATACTACAACTGCAGTTTTCTACAGAATGTGAAAGTCAAGAGCGCACTTTGAGCACAACAAAAAATTACCAGTGCATTTCGAATAACACCTGAAGTTTGCACAAAGAGTGCATCACGTAATTACATGCTTGTTTGCAAGTCAATAATTGCTTTGAATTTGTTCGGCATTTTCTCGATATCATCTCTTAAAAAGAGTTCAAGGCTCATGGGCCTCATTTGAACGTGAGAATTTGTCCCATAGGTAATTTTAATTACATTACTCTCGTATGTTTATGTCAGCTTCATTCACGTTGTTTTAATCGATTATTTTACGGCAGGAATAATAACATTTTAAAGCGAATTAATTCAAAATTTAATCGAATGCTGTTGTTTTATTATAATTAAGTAATCTCTTATTATTTGTAGCGATATTTTAAATTTTAAGAACCGTAATAACATACTGTTCGTGAGAATAAATTAAAACTGCTGATGTACATTGCTATAGTAACGTAGTGTGGCTTTCAGTGCTTGATGCCTTAATTAACCATTTACGGCATATTAAATTTGTCTGTAAAAGCACGTCATTCAGTTCAATTTAATATATTGAATATTGAATATATTCCAGAACCTATTAATCCATACTGCTAGGATTATTTTAAAAAGAACATTTTTTTGGTTACTTTAGTGCCTTTCAGTTTAAATATCATTTTAAAATTTTATGTTTTTTCTTCAAAATATTTATGAAAGTCAGGTTTGAGCTGGTAATGACTGCACCATTTAAAAGATATGTTGCCAAATACTTTTTTTTCTTATTCTGCAGATTGTTCTGAACATTTTCGTCAAAAAATCCTTGCAATATGATGAAAATTGCCGAAGTGATGAAAGTTAACCATAAACTATGTCACTACCGCTACAGTTCTCGGTAATGCAAAAACGTCTTTTTTCATAAATTCTTGGAAATTAATATCTATAAAGTATTCAAGATATCACAATAAAATTTTATATGGATAATAAGGATAGTAAATGGAACATATGAAAAAATTTCATCAATATCTGAGACCATGGGTTTCATTTTCATCTCTGGCTGGATGATTCGAAATGGAATGACCCTATTCTATCCTTGGATGTTCCATCGACACCTATTTAATTTATAGAGCTATTCTTTTGCTGCATAAGATTATTTACTTAAAAGAGCCAGGCTATCTGTATGACAAATTAGAATTTCTGCGATCCCCTCGCAACATGAAACTATTAATCCTGCGAACTAACACTTGGGCGGAGCTCTTTTTTTGTTCACATTGTGAGGTTTTGGAATGGTTTAACTAATTAACTTCTACTCTGGCTTTCGGATTTTTCTTCTTTTGTCAGGTGTGAAGTAGGACGAGATGGACTTCTGCCGAGACTACTATAAAATATTTTAGGAAATTAACCAGATTTCTGACAATTTTGCTAATTTATAAGTAAAATATAAAATTCTTTCTGAATACTAAGAAAAAGTAGAATAACAAAGACATTTTTTTTAAAAAGTCCAGTCGATTGACACACTTGCATTACTGCATTTTTTTTACACCGGATAGTTTTTGAATTAGGATTGAATTTTCGTTTTTTTGCAGACAAAAGTTTGGGAAATAATAAGTGGAAAAATGAAAATATTGTATCGTAATGAAAATATTTTTATTTTATTTTTATACCCTTATTCCTCGAGGGAACATAGGTAGCGTACACATGATCTCCAGTCTTGTCTGTTCTGGGCTCTCGCTGTTACTTCTTCCCATGTTAGACCGGCGCTACTTAGTTCTGCATCGACCGTTCTTTTCCACGTTTGTCGGGGTCTGCCTCTTTTTTTTCTTCCGTTTGGAGGGTTGTACTCCAGAGCTTGTCTTGGAATGGCTTCTGGGTTTTTCCGGAACGTATGTCCGATTCATTTCCATGTTTTTTCTTTTATTACCTCATAAATGGGTGACTGATTAGTTATATTCCATAGGTCAGCGTTACTGATTCTGTTGGGCCAGAATATTTTGCATATTATTCTCAGGCATTTGTTCATGAAAATCTGCCGGCTTTGTATTTTCAGTCTTGTGGTTTATCAAGTTTCGCAGCCATATAGTAGGACAGATATGACGCTGGCGTTGAAGGTTTTTATTTTGGTGTTGCGTGTTATCTGTGAGGATTTCCATATTTTGAACAGCCTGCCGAATGTCTGTCTTGTCTTATTCAGTCTGCTTTGAATATCTCGGTCTGTGCCTCCGTTCGTTGTGATTGTGGTGCCTAGATAAGTGAATTCTTTCACGTCTTCAATTGTGGTACTACCTATTGTTTTATCAGAAAGTGTCCTTTAAAAAAAAAAAAAAAAATACCTATTGTTATTGGGTTCTGGTCCATGTCATTGATCCTCATGATCTTTGTGTTTATTTCTAAGCCCACCGTAAGTGCTGTGGTATGGAGGTTATCAATGCTCCTCTGCATATCGCTGTGGCTGCTGGCTATTATCGCGATGTCATCGGCGTAGTCTAGGTATATCATGCTGCTTTTCCCCCATATTATTCCTTCTGAGTTTCTTGTAGCCAGTGTTAGTACATCGTCAAGTACTATGTTAAATAGTGTGTTTGACTCCTGAGTTGATTATTAGGGGTTCGCTGTATTTGCCATTGTGAAGCACTACGTTTTCCGCCCTTTCGTATAGAGCTTTTATGATATCTATATATTTTTCCGAAGGCAGACCATATTGCTTTTCTATTGAAGGTGTCGAATGCTCTGCGGAAGTCCACAAATCCCACGAATAGCGGCGTATGCCATTCTACAGATTGTTCCGTGATTGTTCTCAGGGTATTCGTTTGTTCAGTACATCCCCTGTTTGGTCGGAAGGCAGCTTGGTTGTCACGTAGGTTATGTTCAATTTTGTCTGATATTCTATTCATTATTATGCTGGCTAGTAGCTTGTTTATCGTGTTGAGCAGAGTGATGCCTCGTCAGTTGCTGCATTCTTGTAGATTTCCTTTCTTGGGCAATTTTATTATTATGCCATTTTTCCATTCCTTTGGTATGCTGTTACTTGACCAGGGTTCTCTGAGTTGAGGTGTGATGATTTCTGCACTTTGTGCTGTGTTGATTTTTAGGAGCTCAGCTTGTAGACCATCTTCCCCAGCTGCTTTGTTATTCTTGAGGTTCCTTATTGCCTCTATTATTTCGATGATGCTTGGCTCTGGTATACTGTCTTCATTTCGTAACACATGCTCTCTTGACCCTGTTATGTTAGTGTTGGTGTTGATGTTGACCTCACTGAAGTGCTCGTGCCATCTTTTTAGTTGTTCATCGTCTGTTGTTATCAAGTTCCCTTCTTTTTCCTTGATAAGTTTCTCTGTGTTACCGGAGTTATTGATTAGTTTCTTGATGTTATTGTATACGATCCTCATGTCATGTTTTGAGGCGGTTTTTTCTGTGTCTCTTGCGTTGTTGGCGTAGTACTTTCGTTTGTCTTTCCTTGCTGCTTTCTTGACTTTCTTGGCAACTTCCGCATAGTTCTGTCTGTTGAGTGCGTTGCCGTCTTGTTGTGTTCTGGCAAGAAAATATACCTGTCGATTATTATGATCTTAAGAACGCTAGAAAAATTTTCGCTGATAATATCAGCTAGATATTAATTTTGGGTATTAATGTGAAGATGTGCTGCTGAGAAAAAAATGGCTTGCTTTTGGAAAAAAGTTTAATAAAATGTTGCATCTCATTTGGGTGGCCTGTTCGAACAAATTTTACTCCATACCTTTAAGATTGCTAGGGTTCGGTACAGAACACAAATTAAAACATGGGTTTTATGCGAAATTAGCTACTGTCACCATTAAATAAGCAACTCTAATCTCAATTTTTGTAGTGCACACGTACGGAAAACCTTCGTGAATTTTCACTACACACGAAAAAGGCAGTCAAATATAAATGACATTGTTACGTACCATGATAGATGTACGTGATTTTAGAGTTTATTTCCGGGAATAAGGTACCACTGCACAAAAATTGACAGAAAATGAATCGATAAACAAGGTGCTTTCGCGCTACCGGAGACAAGTGAGGTAACTCAGAATTCTCAGTTGTCTCAGCTGCCGCGAAACCGTCTCAGTTCATTTTTAGCCACAACAAAAAATAAATTTCATACACGTATTGAACAACTGAGCAAGTGATACTGGTTTTTCACGTCTCAGTTTTCTCAGTTAAAGAATATTAACTAGTGCCGGTGAATTTTTTAAAAGTGTTTGTATTTATTTATATTTTGGTAGCTGTTATTTGCGTCAACGGACGCAATTCAAATTGGAAAAGTTCGTTACATTAGCAGCTGTACAAACTGACATTTTCTGAACTGAGATAACTAAAACGGTTGCTCAACGTTTCGTCTGAGTTGACCAACGGAGACGTTTCGCGCGAAAGCACCTATTGTTTACAACTAAGCCCTTGCTTTGTGAAAGCATGTGAAAATACCGCGGATGTAGGCAACTAAACAATTCCGATCAGCTGGGCAAAACGGAATTTCATTGGCCAGTCTAGTTAAGCCGTTTTTGGCGAGATAGGTGAAGTTCGATGTAACGTCTAGAAAAGGGTCCAACCAGATTATACAGGCCAAATAAGACAATTTTGATAGGAAAACGTCATAATTTGTATAGTGTTTTTGTTAAAAAAAGTGCTGATGTTGCATTTTATATTTTTCTAGCACATAACATTCTACTTCGATTTTGGCGAAATTTATTGTTTGGTTCTTGGGGGGGGGGGGGGCTATCCCTAATCTCACCGTTGACAAGTTGCCGCGAGTTACAAAATTCAACAAAAAACTCTCCATTTGCGTTTGTTAGAGCCAATCGTAGTGTTGAGATCCGCCATGACTATTTTGATATCATCTTTAGGAGCCTTATTAAAGGTGTCGTCAAGGAGCTGGTAGAAGATCTCCTTAGTTGTTATAGCCGCTTGTTCGGTCGGCGCATAGCATTGGATATTGACATGTTACGTACCCTGGTCCGGAATCAAGCGGAGATAATTCGGTCGAATATTGGTGACCAGTCCAGTAGCGAGATCTTCTAAAAACTTTGAATTACCTTGACAGTCTTAGAAATGGAGATGAATGGGATTTAGATCACTTGGAGACTAGGAAAATAACGAATGTGATGAATCGCTTAAGCAAAGCAATTTTTTTAACTCGCGTGAAATTTTTAAGGTATTCTCTAAGGGGTAAAGCTACTGGACCTGACGGTTTTTCGACCCTAGATCTAAAATGCTGTCTTAGCCTCGCGCAAACTTTTTCATTCGTCATATTCAGCAGGAGTGTTCCGTCTGCATCGAAACTTAACCACGTTCAGGCGATACCTAAAAGAGGTGAGGCGTGCGACACCTCTAACTATAAAAGAATTGCACTCGTTTCGGTCTAATCAAAGTGGTTGAATTACTCTTCAAGCACGGTTTTTTCGATGGCCGCTTAGCCGGAGACTTACTAACGATTCGGTCGGAGTTTTGAAAACATTGTCCGTATAATTTCGTATGTTCAAAATTGCCGCTTTTGGTATTTCAAAAGCTTGCTAACCAAACTTGAAGCACGTGCTGTGCACTTTGGATGGAAATTCTTTTAATAAGTCGTTTAATCCGTGTATAGCAGATGGAGTTTTCAGCACCATTGATTTCGCATGACGTGGGAACTTTATAATGGGTAACCACTAAAAATTTGGACTACCAATAAGAAAAAAATATAAAAAATTAAAGACACACTTTTCTAAATCTTTTAACCAAATTCTTACAATATACCTACATAAACTGTAATACATGAATTTAATTATAAAGTCTGCTACTATTCAGATGTTTAAGCAATGTTGTTGCTTGCCAACCTTTCTTGTTAGGTTTCATTTTGTTGGGACAAGTGGGATATTATTGGCATAGTGCGACGAAGCAAGACTGCTTCATTCATAAGGTTTCGAAATACCTTTTTGAGATTTTAGCGATGTAATGCAATACTTTCGGTTGAAACTTTATTTTATATTTGTGTTTGACAACAGAAGAAGTATTCAACAGATTATCTGTGTAATTTATATTGTGTAATATTATCAGGCAACTGTAAAAAAATTTCAAAATTCAAAAAAGGGGGTGCCAACTTCACACAGCTCACTCAGAGGGAAATAGCTTTCATCATCCAAATTAAAGATTTCCCACGAAATTTATTACAAATTCTTCGGCAGGTCGATTCAACGCAAACGACTTATCCTTCCTTGTAATCTCGCTTTCGTTTTGAGCGTTTACAAAATTTTACAAACATATTGCTGCGAACAATTGAAATTGCGGGCTTGTTCTGGCTGACTTAAATTCCATTCTTATTATTAGATAATTGCTGAGCAACTTGATGTTTGTTCTGTTCATCAATTTCAATATCCTTCCAGATTTCCTCTCAACTTTGAAAATTTTAATAATTGAATAAATTGTAGTTTTGAAATGATCAACAACAAATTTCTTTCTTTTATTTGAATTTGATTGGTGAAGAATTCGCGCGGGAAGATGTTGCTCTGACGTAATTTTCTAAACTATAGAGTACTACGGAATATTGGGTAAGTGAAATTGAACAAATAAACAAATTGTAAAAGGAGGTCACTGGAATTAGTTTTTATCAAATAATCGTATATGTATATTGGAGACAGAGTCAGATCAGTGGATGAGTGGCACGATCACGACTCTATGGATGCTAGTTCGAGCCTCGGCCTACCCATAAGTTTTTAGTTTGCAATTGGAATAAATAGATTCCCTCCGTCTCTGGATTGTTTTCGAGCTCGCAGCAATGCAAAATCAGCTCATTTAGGTCATAACCGTGCTAACGTTGTCACTGAACCTGTTTCAATGGATAATGCGAATATACTCAATTCAGATTAGCTAAACTGATTATATATTTACAATTACTAAAAATGAAATGAAATACAAAGGCTACTAAACATATTGCCGATTTCATAATCCCTCACAGTATCGTCGTTTGTCTCACTATAGCTGGTCTAATTTACGATCACAATAAGCGATACAATAACCACTATACTGTTATGTGAAATTTGGATGGACCATTAAATTTCGGTTATCTTTTTTAAGTAGAACAAAGTTTACAATCTTCTGTTTTTCGCTCGTCTCAAGAGCCCCAAGCTTTCATTCCAAGCGAAAATCGTCACCTTCTTCATTTTCCTTCACTCCGTCTGACTTGGTGTTCATCTAAAAGTCCCAAAAGGCCTAGACTCGAATATAATTCCAATATTTTGGCAGGGGACGATCACAGCGTATTGTCGGGGTTAGATAAAGTTCAACAAGTGGCTATTAAACCTATTGGCGATACCATAATTTCTGATAGTATTGACTCTTCGGAGAGTCTAAGGAATGTCGGTAATCCGTAACTCTTCTCTTTGATTCCTTGTAGACACATCAGAACTCGTGATGCAAGAGCTTCAAGTCGCTTCGAAATTTCGTAAATTTTTCTTAAGCAAAACATCAAATCTTCTGTTTTCCCCTCATTTTATGAGTCCGAAATTTTCAAGCGAGGAGTATATCGGCATCACCATCACCCAATCTCTTAACCTTCTGAAAACGCTTTGATTTCTCCTCTTCCTGTAAATCCAACATGGATTTCTGACTGAGACTTGGCTGTGTGCCGGGATTTCTGACTCTGAACTATGCGGATCGCTACATATTCGAAGCATGTTGTCCTGTCGGAGGTGTGGTCCTGTGTTTGATTGGGGGGGGGCTATCTCATTCTCAGTCTTCCATATTTCCGGCTCTCGTGATCTCGAGCTCTCGTGAGTGTTGTTGAGATTTCCTACCAGCAGAAGCTTATTTGCTTTGATTATTTATGTTTCCCCTTGTTCACCCTCCGCAGTGTATGAACTGCTCGCTGCGGCTGTTGACAGTTTGTTTACTCCCTGCTTCCATCGATCGACATAGTGTTTTTCGGTGTCGTTAATTTTCCCGAGCTCAGTTAGGTACATTCTCCTTATACCCTCCTTCATATCTGCTCCCCTTTGTCCTTTTTGCATCAATGAGGTGATATTGCTAATGACTTGGATAGGTTTCGTCTGACTCAGACGGTGCGATTGTGAGGAGATGCCTGACCACTTCTTAATCGAGTCATCACCATGCACTCCTGGTTGTCATGTGTTTCGACATCGCTTACCTACTTGGTAAATTCTAATTTAACTTTAAATGGGCTGATTTCTCATCGATGACTGGCTTCTTTCTTGTGATTGGTCGGGCGTGCTAGGAGAGTGTGGCGTCGATCTGGCTGTGGGCGCTTTTTTTGATGTTCTTTACACCTCGTTTACCCGATGTGTTGCTTTTGGCATTTCTAAGTCGGGATTTAACATTTGTTTCGTCCCTGGCTTGACGATGCCTCACAACATCTGAAGAACTTGAGGGGTAAGGCTTGGAAGAGGTTTTGTGCCTCAAGAAGCCGCAATGACCACATAGCATATTCCGACCTTTGTCACCGATTCTCCACTTGGCTGCAGGACTCCTATGCCGAGTACTTGTCTAATATGAGAGAGAGGAGGTTTATTAACTCGAAGCACAATTGTGACGTTTATCCTTTCTCTTCGAGGTATCGCGACGACTCTATTCCTGCTACCTGCTGAAGAAATTCCAATTGTCTCTTACTCTCTTCTTTTTTATTTGTTCAATCTGCTCTTGCTTTCCGCCGGCTTACCTAAACTTTAGGAGACTTTTGTGTTGATTTCTCTCCATAAGAAAAGCAGTAAGTCCGACATTCGTAATTATCGTCCGATTGCCAGTCTTTTTCATGTTGCGAAGGTTTTTGAGTCCCTCGTCTGAGACGTGCCCGATTTTGCTGCTGGTATTATTTGGGGTCTTTCCAGCGTGACTCCTTTAAAGGGAAATCGAATTATTGTTTGCCGACCATTGAAGCAGGCCAACAGGTGGACTCTGCATTTACAGATTTTTCGCACTGTTTCCTACAAATCAGACTGCAGTCTCTTGAACTTTGACTTGTGCTCTGCGACTGCTGCTTACTCCACCGCCTTCTTTTGAATGCCGGCAAGTGCACCATTATGACGTTCTCCCGTAGAAGACGACGTTTCATCTTCGACTACAACGTCGATGACGTTGACTTGCGTAGGGTTGATAAGATGAAAGACCTGGGATTGGTCCTCAACTCTCGTCTTTCTTTCGAGGATCATTTGGATTCGATCGTTGGTAGGGCTAACTCGACTAAGCTTCTTTATTGCACTTTCGTTAGACCAATTTTATAATACGCTAGCCCTGTGTGGGGAATCGCGACTTCCTGTACGTCTCTGCTCATGCAACTTCGACGTCTATAACTCGCCTCGTCAACTAACACTTCGCCAATTTCGATATGGATTTCTCCAGGCCGCGTTTAAAGGGCTTACTCAAACAGTAGCTTGGTTGATGCGGGGACTGCGGATTGAGTCGACTGCTGCCCTACTGTTATTGTTATATTACTGTCAACTTCGGTGTTTGATTTAGCTGGAGTTAGATTAGTTTTCGGTTTGTTTCGAAAGCGTCCAGCAGCCAAAGAACAGCTTACCCTTTGGTACTGCTGTTGATGACGAGCCAAAGGAATTTAGCTTTCCTTTATTAGATTCAAAAATGGTTTGTTTATATTTGTAGTTTAAATTTTTATACTTTACACTGTAGTAATTTATTATGATGAATTTGAATGAATAAATAAGTATATAAATATTGTTTTGAGATGAACGAAGTTTAACATATTTCGTTATGCTGTCACATTTTTAAAGGATAACTATTGTAATCGTTTACACGTAGTATTATTAACGTATAAATTGTCTTTTAATATACTGACAGAATAACGAAATATGTCAATATTCCATCATCTGAAATCAAGCCAATGGAGCCTGCGGCTTTTTATCTAAGTACGGCAGAATATTTCACTTGTTACTTCTAGCAATTAAGGGATAATGATTTCACCTAATGAAACTTCTTAGAAAAATGTTATTGATTGTAAGACGATACAAGCTTACAATATTGCTAATATGTAGCCAAGAGTTGTCTGTTTCGAATACTATTAAATTTAAGAAATAGGAGAAACTGCTTAATTTTTCCACCCAATTATATCTAAACCTCACCTTCCTTCGTATTGTTTTTTTAAATTACTACTTCTACTACTAAGTGTTACGTTTTTATTTTCGCAGTAGGGGAAGCCTCTAATATTATACAAAATATTGATACACAATATGTTAGTTGTTTGTGGACATTACAAGCCTTTGTAGTAAAAAATTGACAGATATGTAATCCATTATACCATGACTAAGTATCTCAGTAAATTATTAAATATTATCACCATTAACACAACGACCTGTTTCCTATTTTCATTCGTATGAGTTCTCGTACATTATTATCAGCAAATACATTTGTCTTAAATATTAGAATATAATTTACAGAAAGTAAAACTCAGTCAACAATAAAATGTATCTTTGACAATATATCTAGAATGTTATGTACCGCAGGGCGTGTTATATTTATGCATGATTGCGTTTTAGTGCAACAAATCAGCTTAACTAAATTTGCACAAGTTCCAAGAATCAAAGAGCACTTAAAAGTTGTAACCGTTTCTAATGACACGAATCACTAGTTTTACACTCAATTAGGAAATGGGATTAAGATTGACAAGATAACGTTTGTTAATGTAAACAGCGGTAGATAATTCAAAGACTACAATGATTGGGTACAGTTCTAACAGAAAGCATGCATAAAAGATAATTATTAAAGTTTTAGAAATGACTTTATGGGTTGCATTTATAATCAGGAGCGCCTTAACATATTAATAGAAAAATATTATTATAATAAATAAAATATATTTCGTATAAATAGAATTTTCTTTTATGTAACAACAAGAATGTAAAAAAAGCTACATTACTATCCGACAACCATAAGTGCATTATGAATAATTAAATTTGTGAGCCAAATTCTTTGAAAAGGTCTCGCAATTTTCGTTCACCTTTTGTAGTTGTAACCTTAGGGCTTCCCACTTTGGGCTAAGTCTGTACAATCTTACTAAAACAGTTTTGTTTACAAACATTTATCATTTCACAGTCTAATTGTGGTCACGCGAGTTTTGTAAAAAATGTGTACGATCGGAATTATCAAGGAGTAACTCTGTGCTATCTATTCGATCCGGTAGCTTAAGCATAGACCGCGTGGTTGATCTAGTGGGTCACCTTGCTGTTACTTGCGGTTTTGCTATATAATAGTGATCAGAAATCAAGCTAGGTCTTTCCGATTCCCCTTTTTCAGACACAAACTAACGCAAAATTTAAATTAATTTAACTATTGGCCTTACACGCAGAGTGTTGAAATATTATAAAAACCAATTTTCACCCGATGGCGATTCCGATTACTTTGGAATTGGCCGCATGCCTATTGTGGGGGTTTTTGACGTAATGCGGTAATCAATTTACGTGGAACAATGTTTTTGCAACAATTCTGCTTGCACAAAGCTTGCAATCAATAATTTAAGAAGTCTCCAAAGAGAAATGAAAGAAGTGGAAAGAAACAGAAACCTGTTGAACAAGTTTCAAGATACTTGAAATGTTACAGAACCTCGTCGATATCGTCGGCTGGCCATGAAAATTGCATGTAAATCAAATTTTTTCTTCTTTGCGTGTCAACCAAGAACTGAGGAAATTTTGAGTCATAGCCAAAGAAGGTAACTTGGCTGCGATTCAAATTGATCCGAACATTCTATATTACTTGCACAATTAAGGGTGTGATGCATTTCAATTCATCAGGTAAGCAGTTTCTTAATTTAAGCCCGTAACATGCCAAGATATGCTAATTGTCTTCATTAAACCATTTTTAAACTGGAGCACATGAAGCAAAGTGGTAGCCATCTGAAAAGATGTGAGAAAATTTTGAAAATTAACCTGCATTTTAAACATTAACTTACTCTATGAAAAGCCATTGAATCTCCTCAACTGGGAAATGCTAACAGCACTTCATCGTATTAAGGAAAGTTTGGCTACAACCAATTAGTATACTTATTATTCAATTTACATATTTATTACTATTTGCTGTATTTTTAGCAAACAAAATGAACCTTTCTAACAAACAACACTCTCTTGCATTATCTCCACTCCATTACGAATTTATTTGCATTGAGATTAAATTGACTACGTAAATCTTGTTTGTGAGCTCATTAATTGTTCAACAATATTGTAAACGTGCTCTAGAATTAATGGCACTTTAAATCCGGAAACGGTTTTTA
Organism: Leptarthrus brevirostris; assembly: GCA_964036015.1. NCBI lineage: Eukaryota > Metazoa > Arthropoda > Insecta > Diptera > Asilidae > Leptarthrus > Leptarthrus brevirostris. The sequence goes on along the minus strand of OZ038371.1, from coordinate 137,805,901 downwards.
CCTTGGAATAACTCTCCGTCTAAGTTTTAAGGTAATTTTAAAGAAAATTGAAAGGAAACAACCGTAAAAGCGATGCGTGCATGCATTAACTAGTAAACTTTTTTACATGAACGCTATATTTTGATAAATTGTAAGATTTTATTAAGATAAAATTTCTGAATCCCTAGCCAGATGTCAGATAGTGTTCTGTGGAATGCGTCCGAAGATGGATTGGCCAAGGAAGCTGCTTAGCTAACTGCATTCCCAATTAGCTGATTTATCAAAACAGTAAAATGAACAATTGGACTAAAGTCAGCTCATCTCACTAAAGCCTTGTATTTACTAAACGCGCATTTAGTTCGCATGAATGTCGTAAACTTAGAGACGCTTGGTAAAGACGACGAAAGCGATGTGCACGCGGGTAAATCTTACGGTGTGCACTTTTCACGCCTACGCCAAGCATTTCAACTAGGAAGGAAGTGTGCAACGTGCTTGCACTTATAGTGCGTACGGTTGCATGTGTGGTATCCAAAAGTTTTAAGCACAATTTTAATTTATTATGACTTCAACCTTCGATTGCACTGAATCGCGACGACGAAGAAATTATTATTGGTCTAGTAACTTGCATAACCATACCAAAACTATTAAAAATACGAAATCCTCCACACTCCTGGATACAAACTTGCTAAAATCTAAATTAAGTGGATTGTGAAATTGTTTCAAGATTTCATTATCAGATTTTCAGTATCTATCTTCCTCCTGGCCCACTTCATCGTGCTCTGCGACATTCTTCATCTGCACCAATCACAATTTCTTGCATTGGAGTTCGCGCAATTCATTCACCGTTGGTAAGCTAAGCTGTAGTGTTTCCACGCGAAATACTTACTAAGAATATAGCTGTACCAATTTATAGTTATTATTCAGGGTGTTTCTGGGAGGGTAAGACTCTCCTAGCAACCCTAGGTGTGGAGTGCGAATGAAGTGCCGAATAATCGAAAAAGACGCAAACTTACCAAAAGGCCCCGGGTACCCAAAAGTTGATAGAACTTCTTCTAAATTGTATATCTTTCAATTTTTTGCAATTTTGGAGTTTCAGTGAAAAAATAATAAAAAAAATTGTTTGTCCGCCATTTTGAAATGGAGCTTGGACAAATAAAACTAATGGGTGGACAAACGAGGACTGCTGATGGACAAACGATCTGCGGAGTTAAAAAACATTTTTCGTAATTTGGGGGTGCTGGTGAAAAAATACGCAAAAAAAATTTTTTGTTCGCCATTTTGAAATGGAGCTTGGACAAATAAAACTAATGGGTGTACAAACGTGGACTAACCATGGACAAACGAATGGAAAAAAATAATTTCAAAATTTAAAGACGGGGGGTTCCAACTTCACACAGCTTCGAAATTACATGATAGAAAATTGGCTGTAAACACTAAGTGGGCATGCTAAAATTAAATCTACGGAAAAAAATGTTCCGACAGAAAATATAGTTTCTGGAACTATACAGATCCGAACCGCCTCTCTTTTTTAGTCTATTTATTAATGAATTACTGAAACCCACTAAAACACAAACTGTACTTCTATACCGTAATGTACATATTCGAATTTCCACTTATTTCAATTACTTACATAAGAAAAGCCTCTATAGAAATTTAGGGGTTATTCTTAATTATAGACTTGTTGTTGTTGTTGTTTTTGAAAGCGTCGACGGTGTGCTGCGTCGACTGCGACTATATAACAGCATTTTGCTTTAAGAAGTTAACGCTCAATCCACTGTTCGAGGTCCGTTTTTCTAGCTTTTCAAGAGCATATTCGACCCTCTCGTTGATGGTTGTCAAGAATCTGCTGGATACCAATATCGCCAGGTCTTCGGCATATGCGTGAGAAGCTGTGAAATTTTCCTTTGCTAGTGTGTCCAGGATTTTGTCCATAGCCACTAACCACAGAAGTGGTGATAGGGACAGCTTCTGTAAAACTACACCAGCCATTTAATTATATGATTTTGACCTTAACCCATCAACTCCCGCGGATTTTAGCGTATCGACTTAATTTACAGATCGTATTATAGTTCTTTTGCTGACCATGAGCTTTGTAAGGTCCCAATGCCCGCCAACTTCTCTCTCTTTCATTCTTGACAACGTCGTCACTCACCAGGAAGTAAGTACCGAGTGTATTTAACAGCTCCTCGTATGTGGTAGTCCAGACTCCTTCTTATCAAAGACCGAATAGGCGAGTCTTTTGATAAGACCCTTCTAAGTCTGGATGCCTGGGCATTCGCTTAAACAGATCGGCAAAACTTTTTCCATGAGGACCTTTTTGCTGATCTTATCTCCGTTTTAAAGGATCTTTAAGTTATTCTTATATCTAAACCAGTCTATTTGAACTCCACTTTGGTTAGTCACATTGAAGAGTCTACGCGATTTCGCCCTCAGCTATACCAAATAGGCATTTCATTGGTGGCCTGGATTTACTATGTGTTCTGCTAATAGGGCAAAGTACGAGTGCTTCATTTAGCACCTTGATAACAATCTTTCAGGTGGGGATTCCTCAAACCTGCTTTTGACCACCTCTGAAAAACTATCCCAATTTGTTCTATGAATATTCCTAAAAGTCGATGATGGCCCCGGAGTAAGCGCCACATGGAAGAGTATCCGACAGTGATCAGATAGGGAGGCCTACTCTGAAACCCTCCAATTTAGCCATCCATGCTTGCGGTAAGGGTTAAAGCCAAGACTTCCCTCCTATTAACCGTTATGAATGTGAGTTGATAACCGTGCTTACGAAAATAACATAACAGGGTCCATCTTATCCCCCAAGTTTGATTTACTGCGACCCGGTTTGTTGGCCACCGGCTTACTGGTGAATGGCTTCAAGCTCTTGAATTTGGTGCGCGCTTCCTCAATTGGCAGCTCGTCGGTGTCCGTCGACATCCACTCGGGCTTGTAGGACTTCAGATCAAGTTTCAGTAGTACTTTCTCGATAACGCCGGTCTCCGACGGGACTTCCACTATTTCCTGATTTGGTGTTTTAGACAGAACACCACCCGTTGTTTGTTTTCCGTCTTACTTGTCCATCAAATTCTCACGAGTAGCGCGATAAATAAACTGTCACCTGCAACAGAGCTCCGCATTATTGCAGGAAGGCAATATATATATGTGTATATAGGCTCACCGCCGGCTGGTGGCTAGGGGTGTTTACCGCCACAGTATCGAAAGGTATCTGAAGTGTCATTACTCAGCTTAGCAACACCTTAAGCTATGAATTCAGCATTAACATGAGTCTTTCTTGATTATTTATTTAGTAAATATATAGATAATAGAAGATGGACTATTATAGATATTATTAGTATCGTTTTCCCTTGGGAATGCTATATTCTCACTATAAAATATAGCCTATGACAATGTGCAATAAATCAGCTTTCCAAGGGTAAAAGACTTTTTAAATTATATCTAGTAGTTTCCGATATTACTCTCTCTTTCTCTCTCTCTATTCAAAACAAAATCTTGGGTTTTTTCCTTTATTTCCGGGACATTTTTTAGTACATTTCTAGGAGGAGTCACTCTTTTATTAGTTAGAATTTAAATGGTACAACTTTGACATTAATAATTAAAAAAAATATAATTTAAGTTAAAAGTACTTATATCAAGTATCCGGAGAGAAATATTTAAATAATAACTAGAGAAAATTTTATTTTAAGAGCTTTATATCCCTTTTAACAAATATCTGAAATTTTTACATTGAGATATCACTCAAGCGTGGATATATAACCCACGCCAACATAAATATACCTCACTTTTCAGATTTTATTTTCACTTCAACTAGTTTCACGCTCGAAGTGGCAGCTATACTACGAGCTAGACGGAAAATGCAGCGTTGCCGTAAAATAATCTTTTTTGTTTCTAAAAAATTCTCAGAAGTCTGGAAGACGGACTAAGGAACGTCTGACTACTCATTTTGCCCGGGAAAAATAAGATGTTTCAGTTGCATTTACATTAAGATTTAATTTCAGTCCCTTTAAATCTAAAAATGGATACTTTTACCTTAATGTTTATACCTGTAACAATGGTCAAAGCAATCTGCAAATGTTCTGCAAACAATGAAAGGATCTCAATATTATCTTTATTCCAAAGATTGGAACGTGAGTATGTACACATCCTAAAGGTTATCATCTACCTACAGTCCCTTGCCAAAGTATAATTATAATTATTTAACATTTTCTTTAAAAAAGTCTGTGCTAATTTTTAATTTCTTTTAAAAAATATCTGTTTATTTAATAAATGTTTTACTATTAGTTTATTCTGTAAAGAGTACAGTCAAGTCTCCTGTAACGCGATTAATTCGTACCGTGTTATATGGAAACCGTGTTATGAGAAACTTAGAATTAATTCAAATCAGGATATGCGTTCTGTAGTCTGTGCGCAATGGGGGGGTCATGTATGCAATTTGGGGTCCCCGCGGTAACTTGTCATATTTTTATGTTTTTCGGCACGGAGAATCGATTTTTCGAGGTTACCAGGATCAAAAATTTTTCGTTTTCGAGATATGGCCCGATTTTAATCAAAATTGGTGGTTTTTCTGAATTTTCCAAAAAAATAAAAAAATATAAAATTACTAACCAACTTTATGTGAAAGATCTTTTGATTTTAAACAATTTATGTCTTTAGCATTTTTTTCCTAAAGTCCTTGGTTTAGCTGTAATTTGCAAAAAATGCCTCACATTTCTTATAGGGTATTTTAAATGGGATAACTTATATGGGACAAAATTCCTCAAGTGTACCAGGTAAAGAAATTCGATGTTTCCGATTTTGTTCAAACTTCACCAAAATATTGTTACTGGTATAAGTAATTATGGTGCTAAAGGATTTAAAAAACATTTTTGTGCAAAAGTTATAGGGTTGTAAACTTTTGCATTTTTGCACTTTTTCTCGTGATCATATCTTTTTTGAAAAAGGTAGTTTTGCTTAATTTGTATTAAAGTTAAAATATAATAAATAATATAAATACATTTGATAGATATAATGAGTTGGTGGTTGGTTGGTTATTCACCAAATATTTAATTGAGAAAAGCTTTAATAGCTTTACGAAATTAATCGGGACAAGATTTAACGATAGTCTGGGTTTCTCTTGAAAGAAATTTAGCCAAGGTGGGGCTTTTCAGTCAGTATTATTCTTGAAACCAAAGAAATCGGGAATTCATTGAATCTGTATACATTTCGTACAAAAGTTTAAAACCATTTCACATTTTCATGTCACCGTAAATTTCATTTTTTGTTTGGGACCGTTTCGGTAAGAAGCAAATAAAATTTTTTTAAGAATTTTACATTAAGTATTTAGTGGATAGATAGTAGATAGTTCCAGTTTTAAATATTTGCACTTCTCTTCCAAGAAAGTCTCCAATTGTTTATTTAGGGTATTTAAGGTAGGCCTTGTTCTGTTGCAAAAATGCGCCCTTATATTCCATAAATAGTAACACTTTCCTGTGGAGGATATCAACATAGTTACCGGCGTTCACAGAATCTGCGATCATTTCAATGTCAGTAAATATTTTACGTGCCAAAGAATTGGTGATCCTACTGCTGTTTTACTCATTATGACTGCAAAAGTACCTTTTGAAAATTGCATAAAATGCACGAAATATTCACATGACCCTTTTGAAGTTATTCTTTTTTTGGATGGAAAGCTTATTACGTAATGAACGTGACTGCACAAATTTTGCACATCAACTATCGCCCCCTTTTGCTTTATAGCCGCCTCGCCGAATATAATTGGCGGTGGCTATCTTGCTATAAATTTATACTTTTACACATGTACCCATTAACTTTCGCATTGTTTACAATTTTAGCTTTCCTGTGGGTCTATTGAAAATTTCTAAATAATAAAAAAATAAAAAGTTAATTTCGTTATGGTAATAATTGTTCACAGAAATTAAAGTTACATTCTCGGTGGCAACCAACTCCAAATTTCCTTTATTTTTTCACGAAGGATCACTTTAGTTTAGAGTGGTAGCCTACCCAGGGGGAAACAATACCTAGCCGATAATGGCCCATTGTGATACTATTTACACTACATTGTCATCCCTTGTAAAGCTACCTAAAATATTTGGTGCTCCTGATAAACCGAATTAGGTTACTAACATCAGTATCTACATCTCAGTTTAGCCAACTCATTAAAAAAAAGGGAGCCTTATAAAAGACATGAGGGATGATTTCCTCTTCTTCTTCATCTTGGCATCTCCTACAAAAGTCATTCGAGGGCCCGCTGAATCTGTCAGCGTGTTTGCCTATAATGCATTGACCCGAACTGAGAGTCACGACAGCGCTAATGACATTTACTTGAGCGATGTGATATTTTCTTGACCGCTTTAGATCAATGGTCGGCCAAATCTACCGGGTGATAGGCAGGTATGTTACCTCTTCCATTTGTCAATTGCGATGAAGAAATCTTGTTCTTCTACCGGCGGCTTATAAAGCTAGCGAGTCTTATAGATTAGCGACGATTCGAGCTAACTCATCGGCTTTACAATTTCTCGAAATGCCACTATGTACTCAAGTAAGGTGCACGTTAAGGGGAAGTTCTAGTTTTTCGCCGGAAAATTTTTGGGCTTTTCAGGAGCAATTTTTACATGAAATTATTTACGCAGTGTTATGAAACTTTGGCACAATATTTTGTGATCCTAATATAAAACAATTATTATATATCAATATTTTTTTAAAGTATGTATACATTATATCTCAAATGGGTCGGAGTGTGGAGGTTTACCAAGAACGCCGCGCTCGCGGGCGGATACGATTACGTTCGTCGCAATGATCTGCAAAACAAAATACTAAAAGAATATAAATTAGCGTAAACATTGTTATTGATTGAAGCACGGATAAATAGTTTGCATGAAGAGTTGCAAAATGGCAGACATTCAAAAATTAAATTCGTAAACATTTTGTTTTTTGCTTCTTTTCGTGGTGAGAAAACAGGGAAAATATTGGAGAACTGATACGTCCGAGGTCTATACAATAGCTATAGATATGTAGAATAATGTGTTGAAATTTGAGGCTTTTGAGTAGTTCTTTTCGAATCATGCCCGCCAAATCGAAAAAAGTGATTTTGAGGAAAACGCATTTAAAGTTTTTCGTATCGAAGCTCGTGTGGAAGCTCGTAGGTCTATAACTTTCGCAATATTGGGAGTTATAGGCTGAGAGTTTAAAAACTTATTCTCGAATGAGACAACAAAAGAAATAATTTTTCTAACCCGAGAAACAGAATGGAATTTTAAATCATTCAGCCATGTCATTCAGAGTAGCAGCCAGACTGTGTGTGAATATGCAGTTGTCATTTGAAGACATTGTTCTATTCTGCTTACAATCTATTGCAATAGCCATGATTTCTACTTGATAAACGCCGCAGTAATCTGGGTATGAAAAGAAATGATCAGGTGTTCCGAGTAAACACCTTTAACTACTCTTCCTTCCAACTTCGAGCCGACAGTGAATAGATGCACTGACTCTTCCCGCTGCTGAAGGGGCCATTCTCCTCTTGCCTGGTAGGAATACAGGAGTCGAATTTACTGTTGAATGAAGGATTCGGTATGGTGTCGTCGAAATTATTTATTATACTACCGCCCGGATTTTTGGTATGTAGTAGTCGGTACGCGTCCAAGTCTGGACTAAATTAAACTTAATGGCAGTAGAGAATGTGGTTTACTTTCCGAAGAGTTCCACCGGTAATAGGTGAAGAGTGTTACTAATGGTTTCAAAGGCTACAGTTCCGAGGGGATCTATAATCATCAGTGTTATCATTCTCTGATTTTTCTCAGATGTTTTCTGGTGGATCACCTTATCTAATGTAGGCCACCAGAGAACGTATGTAAGTATATTCCTTACAACGCTGACACAGAGCTAGTACATAATGTGCCGCTGTATGCCCCATATTTTGCCTTTTTGCAGGAGTACTGCCTAACCGGCGCTTAACGTAGGGTTCTTCCACAAGACTGCCGTTATCGCCTCTGATCTGACGTTATTAAAAGCAATATCGAGAAAAACTTCGAGAGGAAATTTCTTATACTTGAATGATCTTTCTATTTTATCAATTAGATCATGCAAGGCTGACTTAACGGTTTCACCTTTATTATATGCTTTCACCCTTTGTAAATAAAGACCACCCGGAAAGTGAGTGTCAAACAGTAGTTCCAGGGTTTCAAGACTAGATAAGGTCCAGCTTCCATATCGTTTAACTACGAGGCTGGGAGTACCTTAGTCCATTTAAAGTATTATCACATGCTTAACAATGATTATCAATGCAAATGCGCTCAGGGTGATTGCAATCAATCTTTTAATTTATTATTTAGATTTAAAAGTATTAACCAAACATTTAACTATAGTACAAGTAGTATCTAATGTTAAAGTACAAATGAAAGAAAATAGCGAAATCAAAAAGCATAAATGCAGAGGAATTTGAAAAACATTTAAGGTCGCTAACAACTTCATTTTTATGTAAGTTTTCTTCAAATTTGTAAAAGTTATTGTAGATGTGATAAAAAGCCTTTCAGAGGACATTTTTGATGTTGTCCCTACTAATTTATTTATTTTTTATATGAGGACGATAAAAAACAAAAGAAATGTTTACTTAATTTATGTGAAAGAACACTTGAAGACGTTAAATCTGACTATTTGCTATTACAAAAACTGCAAATAGTGGAAATAAGTATGCCACCAAAACCATTTGTAATTGAAAGTAAGATCACTGAAGTAACTGAATGAGGCAGAACTCCCTTAAACACAAAAGATTTTAATGGTATTTTAATGCCCGTTGATTTTTAAATAAAAAATTTTTTTGAAACACCACTTGTGTTAATCAATAAGCTTAATAATACTAAAATGTTAATCCAGCGCAAAAGTGAAAATATTTGTAGTATAGCAAACAACTAAAACAAAAGTATTCAATCGTCAGGTAGTTTTATTTATTATCTTCAATTGTGGTTGGGTAGTTGTTTTGTTTGTTTAATTTGCACTGACTTCAAAATGTCGTAATAGATATAAAATTAAAAATTATTTTATGCTTTTTAGGGTTTTTTGTGAAGCCGGTTCAAATTTTTTTTCAAGAACTTTTATTTTCATTCTATTTTTAAAATGTGTGCACTTTGTGTCCAGTTCTTGGCTTACTCGCCTTTATCAAGTCTTCAATCAAACACTTTAACTACTCTTTTCCGGTACTACACACTCTTCTCCGGTACTACTTTTACTCATTACTACAAAGTATTCAGACCTTTCCAGTGATCTAAAATATAAATTTCAAGAGCTGTAGAATTGGCGCGAAATTCAACATGGGTTTTCAAATGTTGCAAGTTTTCTTCGTGCTTACTCTTAATATCGGGAAAAATCTGATCGAATGAAAATCACATGTCTGCCGAATATTTTAACCCCCAATTTGCTGGAATCAAGAAAGGTCGAAAAGGGTGGTTTCGAGAAAAAGTCGTTTAAAGTTTTGAAAGTGCGTACATCTCAGGTTCTAGGGCATATATAATAAAAACGTTTATATAAGATTATTCTTGAGACTTCAGAATATCGAAAAATGTAAAAAATCTGTTTTCAGAAGCCAACAGAAATGCTCATTAAATCACTAGGAGCAGATAAAATATGTTCAAAACCAATGACGGCACTTCTTTCTCCTTTTAGCATTAGGATTCCCATTTGTCACAACTATTAGTTAATAAATTTTAGGATTAGATAAATGACGATTAGCTTTTGAAATACAAGACAACTTATTATCATTCTCCGCGTGCCTTGTCCGTAAGTAATAAAAATACACTGCTCTAGACACGTAACAACGTCCCAACAAATCCCCTCACTAATTTAACACTTCAAGGTTTGATAGCCAAAGATTTTTTAATTAAGGAAGGACTCCTCTTCTGACGATAGTAATGAATAACACTAAATCCAATTAAGAAATGGTACGTAGGAAAGCACTGGATATACCTGAAAAAACTTTTGGAAAACTATAACTATATGAAGAGACAGAGTATGTATACTAAAGTAAAAGCTCCAAATATTTTCGGTTGGAAAGTTAAATTTGTTTTTCTTTTGAGTGACACATGACAGCCAATCAAAGCGTTGATTTCACCTGGAATCATAAGTGTGGCACTTCAACGAATGTAATGTAATATCGTATTTTTAGCAAATCACGGCATGAGGCAAATTAGGGTATATACAGGGTGTTTCACATAAGGTATGCCAAAGTAAGTGGAGTGATAGACCTCACCTAGCGCCAAGCAAAAAATTTTCAGGGGTGGTTCATAACTTTGCAATTTTCATTACATGCGCATCACAATTTTATTTTTATCTTTCAATCCACTCAACTTAGCGGCATCAAACATACGGCAATCATTTGACCTATTCGCCAAATATAAAATATATTGAGGCGAATGAGGCTCCCACAACAACATGCAAAAACAAACATTAGTAGTTAACACACTAGAATACGCCCACATACAACAGTCAGAGGTGCATAGACAACAGAGATCGTTACAGTAAATCCTTGGTAAGAGTCAGGTCAAAAAGAGGACACCTATTCACGACTCTATACATGCGTTCTATAATAATAATAATAGTGTTTCCATTCGAATGCAGAGGGATCTAAATGCAAAACAAACAAAAATGAGAAATTAAACAAAAACTAGTGCGAGCAAAAGAATGAATTACAAATTGTAGATACTCCTTTTAAGTGTCACCTTGTCCACACTAGTATCAAAAACCTCTCCGATATCATAAGCAGACCTACACATGCGGTTAATAGGCTCGAACATGCCGTAATTAGTGCGCGAAAAAGCAATCTGTAAAGGTGATCGATTGCGTAGGGAATAGGACAGTTCTCTAGGCCATACTTTGGAAGCTAGTTCAACACTGTCTAGCTTTCCCTGCAGAAGCTGATGCAAAATATCAAATCTGCAACCCAACGTCGCTTCTCGAGTGTAACAAGTTGCAGTAACCCTAAGAGCTCCTCATAAGGTTGTAGAATAAGAGGGTCATTCCAAGGCAAAGAACGCATTGCCGATCGCACCAACCTGCGCTCAACGGACTCGATACGTTTAATGTGGGATCCGTAAAACGGAGACCAAACCTGATTAGCATATTCAAGCAGGGGTCTAACCAGGGACGTAAAAAGATGGAGTCTTATTTCAGGGCTTGGAAATTCCTTGGACCACCGTAGAATAAATTCCAGCATAGAGTTTGCCCTAGCAACGACGTTATTAATTCAATTTAACATTAAGATACACTTCCAAGTTCCTCACCCCTTCCACCCGTTTTATATCAGTACCCTCAAACATGTACTGAAAAGTACGGAAGCTGCGAAACCTCGAGAAGGACATAACCTGACATTTCTCAATGTTCCGCTTAAGATTGTTGTTGCAGCACCACTCATAGAAAATGTGCAACTCTGATTGCAAAATCTCACAATCATCGTTAGATTTGATTGGGAGAAAAATCTTAATATCGTCAGCATATATAAGAATTTTACATCTTTGAAGCAAATACGAAATATCATCAATTGATAGCAATGGACCCAGATGACTGCCCTGGGGAACCCCGGAATGAGCCACAAAATCTTCAGAGAGTGCGCCACGAAAACAGTCCTATTAGATAAATACGACTTAATCCAACCATTCAGCGAGGGCGGGAAACCTAACTTAGCCAATTTAAAAGCAATGACAGAGTGAGACAGCTTATCAAAGGCCTTACTAAAATCAGTGTAAATACAGTCAGTTTGGCAACCATCCGTGAATCCACCCACAGTGCAGGAAACAAACTCAACCAAGTTTGAAACCGTGGACCTACCCTGAAGAAACCCATGCTGCCGAGTGGAGATTAAGCCTTTACACATATCGGATAATTGGGATTGAATTAACAGTTCGAAGAGCTTAGGAATACAGGACAATTTAGCAATCGGCCTGTAATTGGAAATGTCTCTTCTATTGCAACTCTTGAAAATAGGAATTAAAAAGGACATCTTCCAGGGTGCTGGGAAATGGCCCCGCGAGAGATAGTTTCGAATTCTCTGTGAAACCAGGGTGGAGCGGAGTCTTTACCTCTAACCCGAACTAAGGGAACAAACCTCCCAAAAGACTCATACAAAACATATCTCAATGATATTTTCAAATTTGGAACAGTGTTGATTTAACTTCTACAGTCACTTCCAAAAGTAAAAAAAATGTTTACGGAAAATTCAGCATTTTTCCGAATTTTCTCAGAAATGTATTATATATAATTATTAATTAATACACTTGTTTAATTTTTTTTTTTATTAAGTTGCCTGAATTATTACCTTTTCGAAAAAGTACAACATGTCAAGGTGGAGAAAGGATTAGAAAAACTGCTTCCCCCAAAGTCCCTGACTACTTAATTGTTTTATTGCACTGTAGTTAGGAAATTCGTTAAATAAACAAAATTTGTAGGTAGGTGAAAGGGTGTGTATCCTAAACATATTTGTTTAGGATACACAGTTAAATAATTTTAATTTCTGTTGCTTAATTTACGTTCACGTTCTGTTACCAATTCATGATGGAAATTTTGCTGTAAAAGTGGTCAGTCAGCAGGAATATCGAACATAGTTGAAACAGTCTATAACTACGGGTGCTCTCAAGCTAAAATTCTTATGGCAAAATTGACCCTAACATGAACCCGAGACTAGTCGCATGACGATTAGGAGTGTCTCCAGTTAAAGTTGGAGGGTTATTCATCGAGTAAGTTAAGTCCATATCATCCAAGGACTACTGGATGGAAGGAGATCCCGAGAGAATTTTGTATTTAGCTTTTTGAATGCGATATGAAACAGGACGCATCTAGACCGAATTCACTGGACACAGATCCAGTAATAGTTATCTGGAATCGCCAGTTAAACGATTGGTTATTTATTTGATTTTAAAAACTTTTAGAAGAGCACCTTAACAAACATTACTTTTAGTTTATCCAACAGCATTTCTTCTTTCAATTTTATCTAGTTATTATTATAATACCCAAAAAAGTTATTTCACTTTTACAAATTTGCTTGTTCTGTAAAAAATATTAAAGCTTGCATATCAATTAGTATAAAAGTTAGAAAATGTCAGGACTGTGAACTATAAGGGTTCTCTCTATGAGATCCTAAAATGGGAAAAGGCAAAATTGTTCTCGACAAAAGTAAATTAAAATAATATTGGTGCCATAAAAATGTATGGAAGCACACATGCATACCGCGGTAGGCTGTCTACCAGCCGAAGGGTTCCCAATATGTATGCTAACAAGGGTTCAACAAATCAATCAAAGTTTTACGGCTCAACTAATAAAAACAATTGAAAAATTCAGGAAATCAATTCGTGAGCATTGGAAACAATAAATAAAAAATTTAACAAGCACTTCCAATTAGCATTTGGCTCCAATTGGCTCCATTGCAGCTGATTAAACTATCGGTTGTAAATGAATTGCACGAAAGTTCGTTCCCTTCCTATTAAATACTTACCTTAAAATGAAGAATATCGCGGTTTCTACCTGCATGCAAAGGTGGCCATGAATAATGATGCCGATTGCTACCACCCACCGCCGAATTCCGGTGAAACAAAATAATCTGAAGCAAATATTTACCTGCCGGCAGCAACTCCCAAAGAAAATAGTTAAGAGCTTTCTGCATGTAAGTATTTTATGTGGAAAGGAATTTAAGTGCTTCATGTATATTTTATATCAGATGAAGGTCTTATGAATCTTTTAACGTAATGTACTCATCGTAAGGAGCAACGAAGAGCTATGAGTAAAACAGAATCGAAATGAAGCCAAATGGAGCACGGTACTTTTCAACACTTCAGGTTTCACTTGAATAGCTGATAAAACATTTCACATCGAAAGTTGTACATGCGGTTCCGATATTGCAATCATTTGCCTTTGAAGTACATCACCAAAAATGATTCAATTGTTAATTAAGATTAGCAATTTAAAAAGGTGTTCACATAAGATACTTCAATATACTCAAGAGAAATCAATTTCGATTTCGAACTATTGTGTAACTTAAATAAACATGTATGATTCCTTGATATTTCCAACAGAACTTAACTCATATACACTAATCGCAAAAATTAAGGGAGCAGAGAATTTGTTCGAATTATTTTGCTATTTTTGAAGAGGTCGTTTCGAAATAAAAAAAAAAAACATTTGAAGCTTCAAGTTTCTAGTTTCTAGAATTTTTGGAAATAATTTTTTATGATTAACGGTTATCACGCAATCATAAAAGATAACGCGAGAAAAGGTTTTTTATTTTTTTAAGGGCTTATAAAAATTGTCTACAGTTAAAACAATGCAAAGGTCAGTTAGTTTGTTTAGCCAGCGTAAATTTACTTTTTTTTTTATTCTCTCTACGTTAATTTGTTGCTAAGATATCCAATTTTAATGAAAAAGAATCCTGTCCTTGACCATCGATATCTCAGGAACCAGTTATCGGTCAGAAAATATAAGGGCAGTTTAAAAAACTTATTTACAAATATTGATGGGGAGAATAATGTTTCCATGTCATTTTACAGCTTAATGTTCCCTAAGTAGTCCTTCAAATTTTAAAATTGAGCCATCAAACCATTTTTCCGGGCAGTGATCAAAGTTTCCCAAAAGAATTACAGGAACAAGTGCACTGTTTCTGAACATTATCTAATGATGATTAAAACTCGGGTACGCAAAGGCTGAATCGTATAAAAAATTAGTCAGTATTGTTTCATGAATTTGTTTACACTTATTTCAAAAAAAATCGAAAAATCAAAAATATTTTTTTTTTTCGAAAAACTATAATAACTTATGGTTACTTGTAAGTCGTCGGTGGAGTAGATCATAACGTGTCGGCCTTCCAACCCGGAGGCCCCGGATTCGAATCCCACAGGCAGCAAAAAGTATAATTTAATTTTATACCTATTTCGACATTTTGAAGTCGGTGCAAATTAAAAAAACAATACAATTACCTAACCCCAATCAAAAATAGTATATAAAACTGTCTAAACACGAGGTCATAATGAAGGAGGATTAATATATGCTTTTTTTGCAGCCCCTTCAAAGTGGCGTAATTGTTAACAGGCAATTCCTAACTGCCAGGTATACTCGGTGAGTTGCTTATTATTCACCAGAACTCTTATCACTGATAAGGGGAAATTCTAGTCGTTAGTTAGTTGGGGGGAATTCAAGTTTCAGTCAAATTTTCAAAGCAATCCATCGAGCGGTTTTTGAGCAGCGTGTCCGCCCGATTTTGAAAAAGTGATTTCAGGAAAAACGCGTTCAAAGTTTTATAACTTTGTATGCATACGCATGCCTTTGCATGAGGCGCTTCCGGAAAATTTAAAATTGAACCACTTAACACTTTTTTCGACTATACATACAATTGCATATCATTTTTATGACCCTAAAGTATACTTTAAACGAAAAAAAAAATTTCGAAAATTTCAAAATCCTAGAGTGGTATTACCCCTTAATAACAAAATTTTTCCAAAAATACTATAATTTGCTGTAATATTACGAAGGAAAGCTTTTAAAGGTTGATAGTATTGAAGAACGAAGTGAAAAACAATTTTACAACCTCTTCGGTAAATTTTCGGTATGTGGGATGATAGATCTCACCTAGACAAATAAAAAATTGTAAGGCCGGAGGGAGGATGTGCAATCTCAACCGTTTGGGACTTACAGGGTAATTTAGTTCCAAATTTTCATCGTATACACATCACTCTTTTATTTTTATCTTTTACTGCCAACATTGCGAGTCAGTATTAAATGAATTGATTCATTGGCCTACTAGAGCTCCAGATCTTACCCAATTGAACTTTTTTTTTGTGGAAAACAATAAAGGATGAAGTTTATTCAAGGTCTGTTAACGATAATGACGAATTAGATAACATAATTGGGACTACAGCGGTGAAAATACGAGGTTATTGGCATACATCGAAAGTGACGAAGGATAACAGAACAGCTTTTTAACATAATAGCATTAATTGTAATACGTTTCGAATTCAATAAAAATGATTTTAGGTTTAATTTCTTTAAATTGCAGATTTTATAATATTACCGGATAGGTTTTCTGCGATAAATTTCCACTTCCTTTCTTTATGTGAACATGTTACACCTGTTTGGAAAGGTAAAAAGAAAAAACCGATGTATTAATTACATAAATTTCGTAGAAAATTTGGGAAAATTCTGAATTTTTGGTAATTTCAAAAATCTTTTTTCACTTTTGTAAATGACTGTACCTAAGTTAGTTCAGTATCTTTACAATTTTGGAAAGGTGGGATAGTAATTTTTAGTGTTGGTTTGATGTCGCTGCTTTTAGTAGTTCTAAAGATAAAAATAAAAGAGTGATGTTCATAGCAGGAAAATTTTAAATAGATGAATCACCCCTAACTCTCAAACGGTTGAGATTACCCCCCACCCCCCTAACATACAATTACTTGTTTGACTAAGTGAGATCTTACACTCCACTTATTTTGGCACAGCTTATGCGAAACACCATGTATTCCTTCTTTTCCCACACTTTTGTAACATCTCCTCTTAAAGTCCGTACCTTTTCGTGGACTCTCATTTTAGCGTTGGAGCAAGAAAGTCATTCTACTGATCCTTTGACACAAATACTTTAAAAGAGTCCTTCAATTTAACGTTGATTTAAAAATATCCTTTCCGTTCTTTTATCCTCTTTATATACAGGGTGTTCAATTTATCTGAAGACACTGACATATTTCGAATTTCTAGACTCGAAAACTACACATCGGATCAAGAAAATTTATTTAAACTTGTTCGTGTTGGAGGGGGGCATCCAATGATACCAAACTCGACCCCCACAAACACCTCCAACAGTGTTGGGGGGGGGGGGGGGAAACTTAAATAGAAAAGCCTATTTTTTATTGCAGATGCGTATTCTTTGTGTAAACGTGAACAACAACTTTTGTCTGAAAAATACTTTTTTGAAAACGTCAATTTCTTTTTAATTTTTTAGGGACAAAATTGAAAGTTTTGGAACTTTAAATATATTTTACTCGAAAATCGTTAGGATTACAGAAAGATTTCAAAGGAGCAAAAGTGCTTAAATTACTTCAGGAAATCCGACCAAATTTTTTGAAAATTTTTTTATGCAAAATTTTCTAAAACGAATTGTTTATCCAAAATTTTCTAAAAAAAAAATTTCACAAAATTTGGTCACATTTCCTGTACTACTTTGTACTTTCTACTTCTTTGCAACTTTTCTGTAACCTAACCTTTTTCGAGTAAAATTTCCAAAATGTTCAATTCCAAAATATATCTCCTTACTTTTCTTACTTTAACTATGTTTACATCATTTTGGTTTCTAAGGTGCCACATTTTAACGTAGAATTTGTATAATAAATGAGATATGCTCTCAAAGAAACGAATGTTCCTCCCTTTATTTCCGGTAATTCCTTGTGGGTCATGAGGCGATAAAAGAACTTCACCAGATTCGTAATATCGATGTGGAGCTGCAATTTAAGATGGATTCCCGACCACAGATATTATTCTGGAACACCCAATTAGGTGGAAGGAATGGTGAAGCGTTACTTCACCAACATTTCGTTTGGGCACTGGATCTCGATTGATTTCTGAAGACTTTCCACGAGAATTCATTACAGAATCAAAAGTGCTGTCGTCGGCGAAAATTAGATTAGGTTAATCCGGGGAGCCGGGACCGATACCGAGTGTTTGTCTAGATGCGGTGCTTAAAGGAGATCTAAACGATGCGCGTTGTACCCGATAAAAAATAAACAAAAAGTAGACGTGAATGATGTATCGTCGGACTTAATATCTAATCCAACAGTCATTCAGTTCTAGATTACCGAAAGTGAAAAAATCGAAAAGCCATGCATGTTGCAAAAGTTAAAAGATATTTTGTGCGTATCAGCGTATAATCTTTATTACCCAAAATAAAAACGCACAATGATAGGTTGAATGATGATCGGCAAATGCGAAGAAAAGTCGCCTCGGTGAAGTCAAAGCCAACGGCAGTTGTATGCTCTCTTCCAATTGCCGAGATGGCGCTGCAATCTTTCGCTAATTTAGAATTAATTTAATTTGTGTTCGTAACCGGTCGAGACTTCTCGCCGGTAAGTTCCATGTTAAAAAATTGCTCTGCCCAAAGCGATCCTTTACTCTTTTATCTATATGAATTGCCGCGTTGTCTTGCTGAAAAACGAAATTCACACCAATCAATTTTTGCACTTTCTCAATCATCTTCTTTTCCAGAAACTCCATATATTTTTTGGAATTTATTTTAACAGGTAAAAAGGCAATACGTATTTTTTATTCCATGGGTAGAAAATCTTTTCTATAATGTTATGCGTCCGCCCCAATATTTCGACTAATCCGAAATTCCTGGTATAATCGTATGTCGTACCAATAAATTACTCAACCATCAGGATCAGGTTAAACATTTTAATCGGTAAAAGGAACTGTACTTATCCCCCTCTGCTGTCCATTCTATATTATTATGGTTAAAATTTGGCCTGGGCTTATGAACAATCAACTGTTTATCTACAGCATACTCTAGATACATGCCCGGAAAACCTGACAGTTCGGTGACCTATTTACCTCCAAGCGTGTGGTCATTATTTTATACTTTGTACCACAGATTAACCAATCCTGGAACACAAGTAAAACTGCACGCTCTCCTAACCAAAACCAAAGAGAAATGCTGAAGTCATTGAAGCTCAATACTTCAGCAAAACGAACTGCATTAAACTTCCCTGTAAAACACATAAAAATTGTAATTAAGACACATTTTATTGTTATGTTCAGAATATTTATAGGTTCACGTCTAGTAAATTATAAGTTTAGATTTTACAAATATTGCGAGAAGGAATATAGAGAGAGGAAGTTTTACTCATGGTAAGCATTCCAGGGTTTAACTATACTTTTTAACTGTAACTGGCTTATTCAAATTTTGCTTCAAACACTATAAATTGCTAAAACTTAATATATTTCACACACGATTATTCACAACCCGAAGTACCCAAACTGCCAAGAAAACTACACAACGTTACTGAACCAGGCAAAAATCCCACAGCACAAAACAATTCTACATCGTTACAAAGCAGAACTCATTGGGCGCATGTGATAGTGCTCCGTAGACTAAAGGGTGACAATCAAAAAATTTACAGAACGACGTACGGACGGATAAGGGTCCCTAGTTTTCTACGGAACTGTAAAAACTGCAAGCTAAAGAGAGAATTTATTTTATAGTATCTTATCGAAATGTCGCTCACTGAAAAGGTGCAACTTTAAAAAATTATTTTTGATCTAGTACATACATATGCGTCGTATATAGCAAAACATTTGTACATCTCAGATTTTTGTGCTCAAGTAAGAGATTTATCACAATGTACCATTATGACTTAACTCACATCCTACTCTAAATACAAGCCCGGAAAACATTACAGTTCGGCCATTTAACCCCCAAGCCACCAAGCTTGTCGTCATTATATCATTTTTTTATTGTACCACAGATTAACCATTCCTTGCACATAAATTAAAGTGCACATTCTCGCAACCAAAACCAAAGCGAAATGCTGATGTATTGACGCATTTAAAGCTCAATACTTTAACAAAACGAGCACAGGAGAGTTTTTAAAAGAATACCTAAAAAAAATAGATTCTAGGTAGACCGATTTCAATGATTTTGTCTTTGTTGGGTAGAGTATGGTCCCGGTTGGTACCATCTCAAAAAAATTTTGGTGGGGTTGGGGTGGTGGTAAGAGGTGAAAACTAACTTCGTAATGCGTGGACCGATCTAGATAATTCCTGTTTGGTTGCATAGAGTATGATACCCGATTGAAAATAATGAAAAAAGTTGGTTCGAGGGCGGGGCGGTAGGGGTAGACTCACTTAGTAACATTTGGATGATTCTTCTTTTGATGCGTAGAATATGTTGCCGCACTGATATGACGACAAAAATTTATGAGGTGGGGTGATGTGCCGAGGGGACGTTACCCAATTTCTTACTTCACACACCTATTTGAAAGATTCTATTTTATTGTGTACAATATGATCCCCCATTGATACTATATGGAAAAATGTTGACCTAGGGTTGGAGCGTGGGGAGGGGTAACCTAACTTTGTAAAGCGTGGACTGATTTAGATGATTCTGAATACACCGAGTATCTATTTGTATTCTGACAAAAGAAGCGCCTAGCTTCATAAGGCATAGACCGAATTTGATAATTTTGATTCGGTTGTACAGAATACCTGATTGATAAATATTAACAATTTTGTACCTAGAGTCACTACGATGACTACGATTATTCCCTCTTGATGTTTAGAAAACGGGGCGCACTCAGGTCATGTTAAGAATTTTTTAAGTTGAGGGTATGAAAGGGTGACCGTCACTAATTTCATAATATGTTCCCAGATTTGGATAACTCTGTTTCCACTCTTTAGAATGCGCTTCCTCTGCAACTTTTGAAATTGCTTTATTCTTAAGGGCAGCCTTCTTCGAGTCGTATATATGAAGACACTAAAACGTGAAAAATAAAATAGTTAAAAAAAAGTTGAACCGACTTCAGAATAAGGGCTAAAAAGCATAAAATAATTTTTCATTTTATATCTATTACGACATTTTGAAGTCGGTGCAAATTAAACAAACAAAACAACTACCCAACCACAATTGAAGATAATAAATAAAACTAACTGAACGTTTCAGCGCACGGGATCATAAGGAAGGAAGTTTAAATACTTTTGTTATAGTTGTTTGGCTTATTTAATATGCACCGACTTCAAAATGTCGTAATAGATATGAATTTAGGAATTATTTTATGATTTTTAGCTCTTTTTGTGAGATAAGTTAAATTTTTTTTGAAAAAAAACTACATTTGTAGGTTAACCTCAAGTAAAATCCAAGTTGAGACTTTAAAAGCACTGTGATAAATAATACGAAAAAGTAAAATTCCCCAACCTTTTCCTATTCTTTACTGTAGCAAGTTTTGGTTTCTTTACACCACCAATGCTCAGCTGTACGTGTCAGCTTCCGAGCTTGTATCTAGAGTAGGCTATGCCTATGGGTGTCTTCTCTTAGGAAGCTGCTACCTTAAGGGGGTCCTCTACTCTCGAGGCCTGAAATTGAGCGGTTTTTTTAGGGAATAAATTGCGAAGGATCTACTGTATACATTTTAAAAAAAATTTTTTATTTCGAAGATACATGTTTTGATTTTTGTCATTGATGACATTGATGTTGAAACTGCATGGGTCCCGCTTAAGCAAAGTTGTGTCCAATTGGGTAATCTGTAATCTGAAAATGTATATTCTTTATAATCATAGTTACGTTGGCTATGTTTTCCCGAGACAGATTTTTTTTATTTTGCAATATGTAAAAGTTATGGAACAATTTGTAAAAATTTCCAATTTTACGTCATTTTTTGACCTATGAGAGGCTATAAAAATGGAGCAAAATAAAATTTTGAAAATCAGGAAAACATAGCGGTATGTTTTCTGAACAAAAGAAAAAAAAATTATTGAAATCGGACCAAGACTTTTATGAGAAGTCTTACTCGGCAGCTAAAAAAACTACTTTCGGGAAAACGCGTTTAATGGTAAATTACGGTGTTTAACTTTATTGTAGTAACTTACGAGTTAATCTGCTATACCGGGGCCGTAGAGTTTGCCTTCTTCATCACGTTGATGTTTTTGGTTGTCCACATTCTTCTCAAGAACAGACCGGTAAATTCTTTAGACAATGATTTTTAACTGGACAAGCGCCGTCGTGGCGCGCCGCGCTTAGTTTCTCGGAAACAGCCGGAGACGGGTACATTTTCGTTCCCAGAAACATGCAAAGGAATGTGATTTTCATGAAATCCTTTCTGTGGCGTATTCTCATATACATATAGATTGAAATTAAAAAAAAAAAAGAAAAATCGATTTTATGAAACCGCGAGAGTAGAGGACCCCCTTAACCAAGAAATTTTAACGATTGGTATGACATTATTTATGATTGCCACATCCCCAATACAAAACTAATCTGTATCCCCGTGGGTTTTTAAAAATAGATTTTAAAAACTCCATTCCATCTTTGGGCTGCTCTCTAGCTCACAGCAATTCAAAAACAATGCTTTCACATTTCCTTACACCCAAATTCCCTTCCGACCGAATGCTTTGGCCACATTGTAAAAAAAACAATTATCAATCAAAAAGTTATTATTATTATTAGTAATATTTTGTTAAGTTAATAGTAAATTATAGAACTCTTGAAATGAAATGTAATAAACATGATAAAATTCATAGTAGTAGTAGTAGTAAAAAAACGTGTTAATCAAAAAAGGAACGCATTTAAACTTGCAGTACTATTCTCGCTGCTCATCGTGTACTTAGGTAACTGTCAGCTTCAATTGGCTTCTTAGAAGTTTCCTATGAAGGCTGTATTTGATGTTTGCCTAAGGCAGATGGTAGAATTACCCTTTTTCTAATAAGGTAATACATAATAAGGTTTGCCTCATAAGGCCTTATGAAAAACTTATAAGGCAGAACTTGTTACGGCGTGAATCCATATATTTGCTGATGTGGTGGCCTGAAAATAAAAGATTGTATAATATACCATAAGATACATATTTATAAATTACCTCAGTGCACGTCCTCCTTTTCATGTTCTCCGTAAACTCTCGATGAGAATAATTCTGCAAAGTTTTTTATCTTTATTACAGACAATGGGAAGGAGCTACTATTTACCTTTTTTTTACCGTCCAACCAGTCTTCGAAGTGTCTTGACTTTCGCTCTATTTTGTTTATGTTTTTGTGCTTGTGCATCTCGGTCACCGCCACTTATGTTTTCCCGACGCGGTCAGCTATGGATTCCTAAAAGAAAAAGAACAAGTAGTCAAAGATGCAAAGGAAAATTATTCAAATGTTATTACCTGGAACTCGATGATTTGCGAAACATCACAAATTCAAAAGTATTCACTGTTGGTTATCTGTAAACTGGATTCTTCGTCGGCCTGGAACTAGAATTAAGTTAGTTATTTAGATGAATTTTTATAAATTTTTGCTTTAAAATTAAATTTAAATATGTAGAGATTAAAAAAAAGTCCTTACTGAAGTTGTAAAGATGATGTAAGGCAAGCAAGGTAACGCGAGCATTCAAATCAACATCCTAAAGGGGAAGGTAGAAAATGGTATTTATCTTCAATAATCGAAACAAATATACAAAGAAAACTAATGTAATACTCACCCGTCCAGTTTCCTCCCTTTTCTGCGCCTCCAGACAATCACATTGAAAACAAAACATAACCTGAAACATAAACACTCTTCCGACCGATTTTTACGGATAACTTCATATACCCGAAAACGACATCTACTGCTATGAGCTATTCGTAACCCAAAGCAAACATTGAAAAGTCATCCCGGACAAAGTATCCCCCAGGATAAAACTTTACCAGCACGTGAACCGAGCTGTCATAACAAAAATTTTTTGGAAATTTGGAAAAGAATTCAATTTTAATCATTTTTCCGACCACGACAGCATATTATACAAATTCCATAGAACGTTTTAAAAACAAAATTGAAAAAATTATTTTACAAAATATGAACCGATTCAAAAAATCTGTCAAAATACTGGGCGGAAGTGCGTGAAGTGATAGTGGCGCTTTTTCAATAAAAGGCTTTGGTATGTGAAGCGGGTAGCTCAGTTTATTCAAGTTGTTTAAGTCACACGTCTCGTCACGGCAGAGAAGTGAGAATCAGAATCATATAAGTTTAAAGATAAAGGAAGAAGCAAATTAGTGCAGTGGAGAAGGAGTATTTTCCTTTTTGGTGGCAGCAACAGTTTTGTGCGAACGGGGAAGCAATTTTGAAAGGAAGAATCCATACAATTTTGGAATGAAAGGAAGTTTCGAGAGGAAGGGATCTGGATCGGCGAGGAGGGACTAAATAAGGGAAATCATCAACAAAAAAAAGGGAAGAAAACAAAGAAAAGTACCATAGCTGGTTTTAATTAATTTTTATCAAAATTTGGTTTGTTTTTTTAATTTCTCGAGCTGCTTTGCCTTGCCATTTTAAAAGGTCATTTAGTATTTTTTTTCAAGTTGATATTGTCTTTCTTTTCTTGCTTTAACGAGAAGTTGGGATGAATTAAATTTGTGAATAGACAATTAATTTTTTTTTCGGGAGTTACGAGTTTCTTTTATTTCGTGAGTTCGTGAACTCGAAAACCACGTGGCGCCCAACAGGTGTGAAGGTTTGGCGTTTACCGTAACCCTTCTCCAACGCTAGTCGGGGTACACTTACACGCAGGTAAAAGTGCGTAACAAACTCACTTCGGTATCGCTGATTAGTGGGGTTTTCATGAGGAATCTATGGGAAAATCCCTCTATCGGCATGCCCGCTGTAACTTTTAGTCGGGTTGTTGCTCTATTATCCAGCTAAGTTTGGAAAATCTTAGGGTGAAATTGAAATTAAATTTTTTTCTCCGTTCATAATTCGAAGTACTTCGAAACTACTTTGATTATATCTTTCAGGTAGACGTTACAATCACAATAGTCGTTTTTCCATATTTCTGAATTGAAATTTGCAATTCATAACGTCTTTCATAACAAACTTTTAGAGTCAATTTATCAGAAATCATTTGTTATTCAAGTGCCAACAGATTTGAACATCCGCTCTTAAATTATTTAGTGTCACTGGGAAGACTTACTTTCTTTTTGCCGCAAGGATGTCCCCAATGAAACAGTAGTCATTGTTCCCATAGTTCCGATGATTTTCAAACAGGCCAATTGTTGTTTTTTCCCCACTGTGAGCTGTGCTTATGGGGGTCTTTTTCCTACATAATAAATACATATATCACCACACCATAGACTCGGTCTTGTAACGAAAACATTATTGTAGTGTACAATCTTGGGGAGAGACCCCGAAAAAACGCAATTGCACCTTGAATTACAGATAAAGTTTCCAATTAACTTTGGTATTGAGTGTCACCCTAAGGGTATTTACGCTGCTTTCCGTATAGAGTATTTTTATACATTACACAACCAATTTAATTGAACCTACTCCATTTGATAACTACTTTTTTGATATCAAATTTCTAAATCTTCCTTGTCATGATTTCGTAGGTAACGTTGTCAAAAGCACCCGCTTTGGCTATGAAGGTTTTAAGAGTACAAAATTTACACAACTGTAAATGGTACTTCTATGCATATTGCAATAGGACCACTTTAAGCACTCGGTCGAAGAGTTGTAACTAGTGTTGTTGTTTCTTATGTAGCTAGACTAGGGGTGGGTCAAGCTGGCACCGCCACCTATGAAAAATTAATAAAGCGATACGACAAAATAATGTGCTCTTTATGGGCCAGTTTTGTGCCCAAATGAAAAATTTTGTGCTCGATAATTAACACGGCAAATCACAGTTGTAATTTCCCGTGCCAGTTATCGGAAAGCTTGCACAGCACATCCCCTGACGGGTACAAAATTAGCCCATAAAGAGCACAAAATTAGCCCATAAGGAGCACATTATTTTGCGTTATCGCTTTCTTAATTTTTCACAGGTGAGGGTGCCAGCTTGACCGACCCCTAGAATTTTTTTTATAAAAATTGCAATTTACTGTATCTCTTATTTTCTGTCGTCGTCACGTTCAGATAATTTATGACACTGCCAATTCAGAAAGTACTTCTAGGTATTTCTAAAAGTATTTCATCTTGACTTCAGACAAAGTTATATGTGTTCTTTACCGAACTTTTTCAAGCAATAACTCCAGTTGAGATGTTTTAAAGAGGAATTTCAAGGAAGTAAGGAAGAACCGACAGTCGTCGGTATAGTTACTCATAACGTGTTGGCCTTCTATTTCGTAGATCCCAGTTGCGGATTTACGCTGATTGGAGGGGGAGGGGTGGGGGGGTTGGCCTCCAGATTTACAATTGAACATTCTCTACATTTGATTTTCTCCTCCCAGTTTAGTCTTATTTTTCTAAAAACCTCACCAAATATTTTTTTGGTAACCAAATTACATCTTAATAGGTTTATAAATGAGCTGATGGGAGGGCTGGACTTACCAACAGACAGGCAGACAAAAACTATTAATATTTTTTGTATCTACCCCTAAACCCCACCCTCCTTGAAGCGGGTGAAATGTATCCACCCCTCCAAACGATACAAGGGGTCACAAGAACGAAAACGAGGGATTAAGTTAATATAAATTATAGCCAACGATGTATCATACGCAGTTCATATGTAGATAAACCAATTAAGGTCTAGCGCTTTACTTCAAACACCGAAGCGGTGAAAAATTCTTGGACAACTTTATACATATATTCCTTTTACTTGCTTGTCAAAATATGCGAAAATTTACGTGGGTAAAGGGAATCTATACTATTTCACAGTCGTTTTTGTTTGCTGAAAAACATAAACATGTGTGACAGGAGGAAAAAAATTGGACGATTAAACCTTCTAAGATAATTAAGTGGAATGTGACCATCCTCTGACCCAGATAAGTGAAGAGCAGATCCATTCTTCACCAGTTCATCTGCCTTCTCGTCGCCTGCGATGTTATTGTGACCCGGAACCCAGAGAATCGTGATGTTGGGTCTACCTTCTAGAAAGTTTAGTTCCTCTTTACAGTCTCTGACTAACTTTGAGGAGGTGTTGAGTGACTCAAGCGTCTTAATACCAACATGGTTGTCCGTAAGAATACCAACGGTCGTCATTTACGATCCACTGAGTTCCAGCAGAGAGCATGCCTTCAGAACCGCAAGCACTTCCGCTTGAAATCCATTTGCATTGTTTGGCAGCCTATAGTACTCCGATGAAGCAATACAGAGTTCAGTGATCTTCCATTACTTTCTGGCTGGGCAATGACACTGAAATTTCTTGTAAAGTTTAGTTATGGTATCATGTAATCAAACCGCGCAGTAGATAGCTCTCTCTCTTGGTGTTGGTAACCCAGCATCCAAACTCTTTCAGTCTGATGGCATGGCACTACATATATGATGTGAAGATCAGGAGAAAGAAGGTGCATCAGAATATTGAGAGCATCAATTGCGGTGGTTTGTAGCTCTCCCGTTACACCAATGCAGACAGTTCTTGGCACCTTGCCCAATTTGGCCTTATTATAACCTTTCTCCATGACCCGCCGCCAGACTATGCAGCCACAAGTGAAGATAGGTCGTACCAGCATGTGCAACCATAAGGCCATTTAAGTTAATTTTACCAAAAGTGCGGCCGCAGGCGTAAAGAGCCAAAATTACCTTTTTGACTCGCTCTGCTATATTTTGCTTCCAGCTAAGCTTTGGGTCTAGAATAACTCCGAAGTACTTAATTCTGAAGGATAACGAAAGTTGCTGCCAGTTTAGATTCCGTTCTAGTCGAGTTACCAGTTCGGACTGCATTACCCTTGATGTTAGCATCGTTAATATCCAACTGCCAAGGCTCTGCTTCATACCTCGCTCGGGTAGGGCTTCAGGAATGGATTCAGTGTGAACATTATTGAAGGCTCTTTCTATGCCTAGGAACGCTACTAGAGAGTATTCTTTGTATTTTATTGAGTTTTCAATTGTACGTGGAGAGTCGTCTCAGTCGTCCTTTACAGTTGGCGTGCTGGGATCTTGACATTCCTTTTCCATCAAGCGTCTGCTAAGGTGAACGTCAAGCATGCGCTCCAGGGCCTTTAACAGAAAGGACGACATATTGATTGGTCTGAAGTTATTTCCGAGACCATGACACCGTTAGGAATGAACTACCTTGACTTCTCTCCAGGTCTGAGTAATGCAGCGCCTGAAGGTACCCAACAACCACTAAGCCACCAAATCTGTTAGTGTCTGTAGCATAATCAGGATAATATAATCTGGCCTATGGGATTTGTAGTGGGCAAAACTGTTTACAGTCCAGGTAATTCTTAGTTGCTGTGCATTGGGTTAGGCCACTGCAACCTGGGAAATGTGTGTCAGTCAGAAGCTCTTTGGTTTCAGGCGAGGATTGCGTCCAGAACCACAAATTTTTTAAAGGACGTGTATGACTGAGAGCTTAGATTTTATGATATGACTGAATGTCTTCCAGTCCGCTTTTCTAGGGTCCCTTAAAGATTTATGCCTTTCCCCTACCAGATCGAGACCGAATAGTATCCAGTTATGGTCGGAGAATGACCATAAATCAGACACTCTATAATTTACAACCGAATGTTATTATTGGTTGATGTTAGTGTAATTGTAAGTACTTCCTCCCAATAGACGAAGTTGTCCGTGCTCGGCAACGTGAAGGTCGGCGAAAAGCCCTTGTTAAAGACTAGAATGTTATTGTTCGCTATGAAATGAATCATCAGCAGGTCTTCCTTTTGGCTGTGAGTACGGTTGTCAGCATCTCCACTCCCGGTCCCCGTTACCATCACTTTCCGGCCTGACAACAATCTGGTTAGCTGACATGTGATGAGGACAGAGGAAAACTTTTAGGTTTTTTTTGCCAGTATGCAGGTTCTTGGCTTACCTCTAAGATCCACATTATGACTATAAAAATGGTTATATTTGGCGTAACCCAGTTCCGGAAGTCCGGTTCTTCTAATGATGCAAGGCACTCCTCGTTGATCAGAAGAAGTAAGAACATATTGTTATTCTGCGGTTCCGCAGCCTTGACGAACGCCTAGTTATGCATGGGAACTGCGTGATTCTACATGTTGAGACATTGCAGTAATTTGTTATTGTCAAACTTCATTTTGGGCAAGCAAATGCGGCCCCTAGGCCTCGTCGGTATCTCCGCTGCTGGAATAACACCTAAGTTGAAGCCGTCCCACTCCTCATAAGTCTTAGTGACGCAGCTGAAAATTAAGTCTTTGAAGAATTGGTCCTCGCATTTTATGACTCAAAAACCTCGGACGAAATCTCGCCACTTGAACATCAACCAAGAAGATGTGCGTACGCTCTACGAGTTATATGCCGTCCTCCCACCCCCCCACTCCACTATAATTTTTACAATAAAATGAAGTTAAATTGTACCACCTCTCCCCACCCCTTAGTCTAGTTACAACATTTTATAGTGATGCCAATCGGTGAACACACTCTTTTTAAGGGGGGAACTCCCTGTAACGCGTCAAAAAATGGTGGTTTTTTGTGATTTTTTTCATTGGGAAAACAGCGACACACGTGAATCATCTTTTGCATATATTTAGATACATCTTGAAACAACAAAACAAAGTTTTTTACATAAACAAATTATTCAAAATGGCGGAGTTATTGAAGGTCCCGTATGGCAGCTCACGGCAGACTGCTTTTGCGCGGTACACGCTAGAGTCGAAAGTTTTTATCTGAATCCTACAAGAAAATTTTTTTATTGTTTAGCAGGCTTCCCCCGAGTGCATGAATTAAAAAGTATCATAAAAAATCGATTACAAAGTATGAAAGTCGTGTCTTAAAAAAAAATAACGATTTTTACATAATTTTTGTCGATGAATGTGGCTAAAAACTCACACACTGCACATGCGTGCACACTGTACATGCAAATAAAAAAACATAGACGTCGAATTGAGTATTTGCTCCTTTTAGTGAAGTTGGTTAAAAAAAATTTCGCTTTTATAAGTGTATGTATTAAGCTGAAAGGAAACTATTACGTTAAAAATTAAAACTATTTCCAACTGTTTCCTTCTAGGCCTAGAACTTTTCAAGTTTCCCTCATCTGGTAATCAATTTTTCAAATTTACTTGTGAAAGCTTTATCACACTGTTCCAATTACAAAAAGTGTGTACATTAGTTCCCGAAACAGGTTTGCATTACATGACATTAATACCTGGTCAGCTGTCAAGTTTAATTAGTTCATTTTAAAATTGTTTGTATCTTACAGTCAATCAAGAAAAAATTATTACCTTCTGTTCGCTTATACCCAAAAATGTGACAACCATTTAGAGATTTTTAATGTCACACAATTTGACCGGTGCGCCGGTCTTGTCAGATTCAGCACACGCCCACCATATTCAACAATATAAATTGCAAGTCATTCTGACCCCAAAAAATTTAGCTGCTGAGGTTCGTGTTGACCGGATGGAATCGTGCAGACAGCCACTCGTAAAAAGACTCATGAGTGGTTCCAGAAACTCTTGTTGAAAACTCTTTAAATATTTTGCCAGTTTTCTTGATTCATTATTTCCAAGAAATGCATAGGTACTCGACCTGTCGTGAGCTGAATAATTGACTAAAGAAATGGGGAAGTGCTTTCGTTGCAAGTCATAGTAACTTTTCCTTGGTGGCGACTGCCCACTGTTTCTGAATGCTAAAGATGAGACGAAAAAAAATTTTTCGTACGTTTACGCAACATAATTTCACGAAAGTGAAGAAAGTTAGATAGGAGAGAATAAAGAATAATTTCCCATGACATTTTTTCCTGGTCTCAAATGGAATTGTTCAGATCTACGTTTTGAATTTCTCATTAGGATATGAATGCCTGCAACGCAACTGAATACATATCTGCTGGAACGTTTGCTCTGAAAATGCAAATAGGGTCCACCTACATATACAGATAATCAAATAGTCAAGATAATATTTGCCAGGTCATGGGCGAAGATTTATGAAGACGCTCCATCAAATTTCAAACAAAAAATTTGCTCGATACATAACCTTAACCATAGGTAAGATACCTGCTTATTATAAATTGTATGCCAAACAAAAGCTATTGGAGACGTGGAGCACCGATGAGATGGTAAAACTTAAACCGCTTAACAGTTTTGCGCGACTAATACTTATTCGGACACTTTCTTTGAAACCCAAGCATTAATCTTGCTCACCTTGGGACATAGCCGGTAGCCATTCGCATACATTTCCGTGATGTTCCGCCTTTTGCACTGTAGTGCAAGATATTTTTACCTTTATATAACTCGACATGACAAAGATGCTCGCTTTTATAGTTCACAGCTCTTAAAATAGAAAATCGCATCGGGAAAGTATTTGACTTCTCACTCAGTATAAAGTAATTTTTGAGGCTATAGATGTCAAGAGCATGCACACATCTCGAAAGAGAATCTACCTATTTGTCCACCCACATATTATACTTAATTTAGAATTTTAAAAATGCAAATATTTTATTGGAAAGCAAGTAATTTGGCACAGACCGGATACATAGTTTATTGTTTTTTGTTCCTTCGCGGAGTGTTACTAAACATAAAGAAAGGAAAAGTGAATTTATTCACAAACTGGTTGGACCCCGGCAATAACAAGTTTTCTTATGTCATTGATTATTAAGAATGTTTTTCCAGTTCTGGACGAATGTTGGGCGTAATATGTATAATTCCAAGACAGTATCAATTACCTTTCTGTTAAATTTAAAGGCAACATTTAGCTTTTGAAATTATTGATAGTACTTATAATCGAAGATCGCTCAGTCGTTAGATACTACATATAACCAATAAGGGAATGAATCAGATAATTAAAAAGAGTTAATCGAATTTAAGTTAGCCGAATAATTATGAAGTCAGCTATTAATTGACTGATTAGGGTCTGCACACCACTATGTGGAATACTTTTTGTGAAATTGCGGTCGGAATCGTCTATCTGAAACAAAATTATTTGTTTTCACGAAATCGATGCAAAAGCATGACAAAATAATTAAACAATGTTCGCGCCTTCTGGGGATAAGTGGTCTATTTTAGGATCAGATTACAGGATAAGTTAAATGATTGCATCAAATTTAATTTATTTTGGGTTCCGAGTCTATTTTCAAAATCACCTATAACCTTTTGCAATTTCGAGATAAATGAACAAAGTATATTTCTTAGTATCTGTAGCTTTATCTATATAAACTATCGCCAAAAAGGTTGAGCTCACTCATGTATTTGCATTAATTAAATAGAAAAGCAAGATAGGTCGAGCGATGTATGGCTAATTTTTCGGGAATTCCTCTTAATATTGATGCCAAGCTTCTTGTAAATTTTTCCAGATCTGTTTCTGGTATCGTGAAAGATTACAGGAACAGGCCGTCTCACAAATGCTCAATTGGAGTCATTATTGCGAATTGCAAGCATTCAGCGAAAATATACTAAAAATATACTTCTTGGTGCACGACGACAGACCTGTAAGACAAGCCT
Organism: Leptarthrus brevirostris; assembly: GCA_964036015.1. Lineage (NCBI taxonomy): Eukaryota > Metazoa > Arthropoda > Insecta > Diptera > Asilidae > Leptarthrus > Leptarthrus brevirostris. The sequence goes on along the minus strand of OZ038371.1, from coordinate 137,773,916 downwards.
CACATTGGGATCGTAAAACTGAGAGGATGCTGGGCGCGGACGCCAATAACTCTACAGACTGGTTCCGCGGAATTCTGGGGGTTAAGCGTTCGTTAAGAACATTTTCGGATGAGTGTTTCTGTTTTCGAAGTTGAGACTTCGCTCGGTAATGCGTCTACCCTCTGGAAGCACTCAGTCGACGATGTTTTAATTTTTCGATTTTCTGTCAATTTGTTTGTTTTGATTTTGCCTTAAGTTTGATGCCGAATTTTTGTTTTTCATTTTCGAAATTATTTTTTATACATTTTTTAGAGCTGACACGCCCATTTAAGAATGTCTTACAATAATTTTGAACTAACTTCAGTTTTTTTTAACCTGCTTAAAGTTTTTTTGTCTTTTTTGAATAATTTTGAGTCTTTTTTGTCATTTTAAATAGTTTTAATTTTTAAAGTAGGTAGATCTTCATCCTCCAACACATGTCGAGAATTACCGAGGCCCTCTCCGGTGATCTGACTCTGGTCGCTGATAAAATCGTGTCCTCTGTCTGATGACTTAAACATCCTTACCACTAAGATAGATAAGCTTCCTAGTATTGTCGGCACGCTGCAGGCTAATTCTACTGCCTTGCTGGAGAGGTCTCATGAGCTATCCTCATGAGTTTCGTCCGTGTCTGATTCACTGGTTGATGTCCAGGCTTCGGTTGTGAGCCTTAACCGTGACCTAGTGTCCTCGTTGGGCCCTTCACCGATTTTACCGGTCGTTGATGACATTCGCCGAATTGTTAAACACGTGATGCTCGACATTGCCTCATGGTCGTCCGCGGTTTTGGCCAATGGTGACCTTATTGGTTTGGTTTCCGCTTATGCCAGGGCTATCTCTGCTCGTGTTAGTGTTCCTTCTGCGCCTTCGGCTGTCTCTGTCTCCCTTGCTTCGCCTGTTGCTTATGCTTTCGGCTGCCGTGGATTCTCCTGCTTTCCCTGTCGCCCCCGCTTCCACCTTTGCCTCTTCTTCTCTTGTCTACCCTGTTTTTGATTAAGTTGGGCGGTGGTTCGAATGGCCCTCATGATGCTCGCGACGTGGCAACGAAACGTTCTCGCACTGCCCGTAGGCGTGTCCGCCGTCCCCGTGCTCATATTGCCCCCACCCCGTTCACATGTACTACTTTTACTCCCCCATCCCCCCTGCATCGGACCCATCTGTGAACATTTCCCCCGGCACACATCGCGAGACACAATTCCATTGAGATCTATTAATGTGTCTCGAAATGAGGATTTCACTCTGAGGATTGCGCAGAATTAGTATTAAGTTATAGCTTGTATTTTTTTTGTACTTTTATGTAATAGCTTGTATTAAGCTTAAATAAATAAACCACCGAGGTCCTTTTTTTCCCGATTTGATCCATCGACTTCTGTTGACGTGGCTACGTGAGGGAGAGAAGTGGTGTTGATGACTCTGCATTCCTCCGTTGTCAACTTGTAGGATCTCGTCATTCTCGTCCTTGAGAAGTAGTCTTTTAAGTTGACATCGCCCCCAGAATCGCAGGTAGGCACAGCGTTCGAAATGCATCTTTATGTTTAGAGTTCACGCTGATACTTCCGAGGGTGATATTGTTGATAACATCTCTTCACGAGCTGGCGTCTCCGGCGGCTTGATCGCTTGCAGACGGAATTGCTCTATTCATGGCTATGATAATCGCACATGTACGGCTTTAAGCTGTTTATCCCCGAGAACGCTTTTGCAGTAGTTGTCTCTCCTGATGGCTTCCCTGCCAAGAAACTTCAGCTCTCCTTCTACTGTGACTCTGAACTGATGTTGTTTTTTTTTCGATATGTCCAAAAGCTAGGGGACAACCCTTTGATGCGTAAGCGTGGCTTTTGCCGGAAGGGAATTATGATAAGGGGAGTGAATGTCTTGTTTTGCATTGCTGCGAGCAAGAGTCTAGAGATGGAGTGGATTTTTTAATTCAATTTTAAAAGTCCACGGAGAGACCTGGCCTCGAACTCGGGACCCAACGCATGATGGTCTTGCCGGTCAACCAACTGATCCAACTCCGTCCTTTTGCCCTTTGGATCGTCACCTCTCCGACCTTTGTGCCTCTGTCGGTGGTGGGTCCTGTTTGCGATTAGGGAACGAAACTCGTGCTTGCTTTTTCCATTGTCGTACGTGTCACCTTGAGTTTTCGTGGCAGAAGACTTTTATTGTGTTGACCGTTTATATTCCTCCTTGTTCACCTCCTCCAGTGTACGAAATACTTGTTGCCGTTGCCTGTCAGTAGTCTGTCTGACGCCCTTCTTTCCTCTGAAGACGTCGTAATCTTTCGCGATTTCAATCTTCCTGCAAGTGATTGGGAGCCTTCTCCTGACATTGACGGGATCGCGCTCATATTCACGTCTGCTTCTCAATATAATCTATCCTTTATTCAGGGGTTTTCCGGTGTGTTTCTATCGGTACTTCTAGGTCGAGTTTCTCTCGTTTGCTTCGTCCCTGAAGTCTCGAGACGTCTGAGGAACTTGATGGAGTTTCTGTTCCTCCGAGAGTCATGAAGACTGCTTGGCGTATTCGGACCTCTGTCTTCAATTTTCCGTTCGGCTGCAGATGTGCTATGTATTTTAGTTCTAGCATGAGACCATGTTATTTAATGACCCCAAAACAGTTTTGGAGGTTTATTAACTCCAAGTGCAGCTGTGACGTGACTGCCTTCTGTGATTCTTACTGTGATATTTCCTATTCTGATCTTACCCATCAGCGCGGCTCCCAACTACCTCCCTCGAATCTAGTGACTTACTATTTGATGACGCTCTGGTTGCCAAGCATTTATCTGAACTTTCGGATGGCCTCTCAGGTGGTCCCGATGGTATTCCTGCTTACTGTTTGAAGAAATCCAATTCGTCTCTTGTTCGTGTTCGCTGTTATTTAGTTAACAGTTATCGACCCCTCACACACTCAACCTCTTAACCCATTTCCGTCACCCTAATATCATATAAAAGAACTTGTCCTTGCGTTTCGGCCGCTTTACGGAGCTATGGAAGACTTCCGTGATAAGTCCTCTTTATAAGAATAGAAATAAGTGATATTTCTAATTATTGATATTTTTAATATCTCTCTCTTTAGTTCCCGTAACCCCTTGTGAGGCATAGAGCGGGAGATGAATCCCCGATGAGAGACGATTGTAACCAGACCTACAATTTAAAGGAAATTCCGAACCACTAGCATTTTCTCTGCAACCTCGCAGGACTTTTTATTAAAATCTGTTGTCAGCAGAAAAGAACCATGTGTCGCCGCCGGTGGGTTCCGAACGTTGGATCTCCGGATTGGTAGGCCGACACGTTTCACTGACTCCATCGACGATATACCTTTTTTGACAATACTTTTAAATAAAATTTTAATTATTTAAAAAAAGAGATGTTCTTTGTTTCTGTTCATTTTGTTAGGCAACATTTGACTTCGTGGACTCTAATAACCACGTGGCGCCCGAAATTTCAAATAAACTCAACCCTTCTCGAACAAAGTTAGCATAATTTATGCGCTTCGAGGAAACTATGCATCGAGAAAAAAAGATTGTGTGCGAACAATCCCTAGGAGTTACAAATTTATTATTTTTTTTTCTAATGTGAGGTTTCGTGAACCAGTTTATTTTGAATATTTTTGTTTTTACTATACAACAGCTAGTTACAACGCAACAAAATTTGTGCCAAATCAAAAGTGGCAAAATACACTTTCCATTAATTTTTATACTCACATATTCATATTTCGGGGATCTTTTATGGATAAAAGATTACAGATGTCGAATCCATCGCTTATTTTTCGTCGCTAGATTTTTTACAGTCTCCCCCTCTTATTCAAATTATTTACTTATTTCTGCTTGGGCTGATCCATTAGTGTATTTACCGAATTTTGGCATCGATGTAGGAAAATTTTCGAACAAAATGCACAGTATGAACTAATATTTATTGGTTAAAAATGTTAACAACGTTCAAAAAATCATTCAATTAATAAAATAAATACTTCTGTTTTCAACTGTAAACTTTTCGATTCTAAAGGGCTGTGGCCTTTCTAAGGTTGTATACGTGTTATCCATTTTTCAGCCATGTATTTTAAGAACAAATGTTAAACTGCGAAAAGTTCTTTTTGCGGAAAAAAATAATTCAACTGGAAACGTGTCAGATACAATTGAAGAAAAATTATTTATTATTATCTCTCAAATATCGTTTAGCTAAAAGTATGTATTCAAATATTTTATTTTTAGAGATCACAAATGCCTATTCTTAAGTTTAGACGTTTAAGATACGTTTTTAAGATGAAACTTGAATACCCTTCAAGTTTCGAGTACAGTCCGAAAGACCCTTTTTTTATTTTGTCACTTTTACTGCAGAAAGGGATAAGGCTTTTTACAGAGAATTGTAGTCTGTTATACTCTAAAATGAAAAAAAATTAAGAGAGTAGCAAAAATATTTAATGAAATTTCGCACCTTTGATTTTCCGGACTCCTTTGACCCTGAATCGGAATCACATGGTAACACTACTGATATTAATCCAGGCCGCATATTTAGTTCATTATACCATGGAATATCAGAAATACTTGCTTTTGGGTACAGTAAACTGTGTCGTATTAAATAATTTCAAGACTTAAGCTGTCTTTTAACGCTTAAAAGCGGCTCACTCCAATTCTGTCAATTTCTGTCGATGGAGTAAATATAGATATTAAGCATTGAGGTATCCCGTCAAAATTTCAGGAAGTGTTTGCGGTCCTTACAAAGACGTAAGAAATACTATTCTCAATATAATGACGACATAACAGTACGCGAAATTAGCATAAAATCATACTGAAATGTTTGGTTTGGCAACGCTATGAGTTTTCAAAAGCTATTATTTTATTCAACAAAAGTTATTCTTCATTAATTTTGCATCATCAACGCCAATTTCGAAAAATATATAACAAAATCAGAACTGTAGTACGTCTGTTGTCTCTGTTCGCTGTCAGGTCTTTGTTTAATCTTTCGATCCGTCGTTGCGTTTTTCGTAAACCCTCTGAGATCTATGTAATTACTCCTCCCCATAAAAAAAGTACCAAGTGTGTTATAAATAAATATAGTACTATTGCTAACCTGTGGTGCATTTAACAGTTGTTTTCTTCTATGATGCTTTTGCATGGCTTTAGCCGGAAGGGAATTAGAATAAGGGTTATGATTGAAACTGATGAGTGTCTTGCTTTAACATTGCTGCGGGCTATATAACAGCCCTGAGACATAGTATATTTTTAATTTATTGCAATTGCTCACAGAAAAGCAGAGGCTCGAATCTGCAGCGTAATGATAGTGCCACTCAAAAAATTGATCCAACTCTCTCCTTAATTGTTGAAGTCCTTTATTTTCATTGCAAATCGTTTCTGGGTTTTTTTTAACACGATGTTATAATGGACAAGTCAGCTACCATGAACTTACTCGAGTTTTCGTATTTCTAAATTTCTGTCATTGAGTCTGGTAGGCAGATAAACTGCAGTTTTACTGATTTCAGTAAGGCTTCCGACAGAATTTATCATATCTGATACACAAACTTCATCTCTTTAGGTTGTCCCCTAATTTTGTTGGCTGGCTGTAGGCCTACTGGTCTCATCGCATAAAGCGTGTTTCATTACCCGGCGCTCCCTCATATTATATTTAATATCTAAGGTGTTCCACAAGGCCGGTACGTGGGACATCTGTTCTTTATCAGTAACATTAACAACATATCAACTATTTTCACTATTTATATTTAGGCGTTTGATTAAACGCTTGTTTCTCCTTTGAAGACCACATTGATTCAACAGTTAATGGATCTAATTCAACCTTAAGTTTTATTAAAAGATTGCTTAAAGTATTTGACTATCCGTATATCTGGAGGCTACTTTATTGTAGTTTCGTCAGGCCAATTTTTGAGTATGCTTGTATTGTTTGGTCTCCCAGACCAGTGAAGATTCGTCAGGTTCGCTCTTCGTTGTCTTCTCTGAAACAACTCCCTTGTCCTATTTTCGTGCGTAGATAGACTTAAGCTCATCGCTCGAAATACTCTTTAGAACATACACAAAATTTCCCGATTTGAATTTTCATTGGATTGCTTACAGAGGTTATAAATAGTCCTGAGCTTCTAGGTTCTTTTAAGGTTTCGGTTACGCGGCCTACTTTGAGAGTTATTACTTTCTCCATATCCCTCGACAACGCACTTAAAAAAATTCTGTACTATTTGTGCATTTGTAGCTATTTTCTACTCTTTGTAGTATCAGTAAGGCACAATTTTTGATTTAGTATCAGAATCACTGAGGTAATGCCTAGGAAAGTTGTCAAGTGAAGGTAAGGCTTAGTGGGGGAATGGCGGTGTGTGGGTGGGACGTTTGACGGGCGGAGGAGTGGTGGTAATGAAAAACGAATTTCTTTCTATTGGAGAGGTTGCATAAGTGGGGCTGAGTATTGGATGAATTAGTGTAGGAGGAGTAATGACGAAAAAATTATTGTTTGTACATCACAATGCAATGCTGAGATTGTGTTATTGATGTATAATAGTAGAGCAAGGATGGATCTTGTGGTGGCGATATGATTAGCTTTGTCTCGGGCGAGTAATATGTTTCATATCCCAAAAATCTCTTACGTTAGGTAAGGTTAGGTTAGAGCGGTGCTGTTGAAGTTATCTTCAGCTTGCCTCACTTAAAGCATTAGATTGGTCCATTGTGAACCATAGATTTATCCGAATTTCACTTATGTCCTTTCTCTATCCCAATCCCCCCCCCCCATTAATCCTGCTCTATAACAATATTGCTTCCTGCCATCTCAGTAAGCTTTTCAGCAGCTCCACAAGCTATGAGAAGAAGTAACAAGCTCGGATGGCTACAGTTCCGGCAGACTCATCAACCACTCAAGCCACCCTTCAGGCATGGTTGCCTATAGTCCAATGTCCCATTAAAATTCCTATTCTGTTGTCGCCCATGTGCCCGCGGTTTGTCCACCAAATTTAGCCTTTTTATAGGCATCACGGCAATTTCTGCTCTAAGAGTGCTGATCGGAATTTTCATATAGGTGATCGCGTAAGTGCTATTCATAGCAGCACCTTTTTCACCAATTCATCGCTCTCTTATTGCCTGGGATATTCGCGTGTCTAGGCAACCAGCGTAGGCTCACACTCAGACCTCTGGAATCTACGTTCTTCTAGTGTCTTAATGGCCGATTTCAACTGCGGATTATTCGAACATATTTTGCGATTGCCGCATAAAAGGATTGGTGCACCTACTATAAGAGATGGCCGCGTTCGAACTTATCAAGCTTATCTCTATTTATTTCAAGCCCGTAAATTTTTGCTTTTTATGACATATTTAATGATACCACCAAAAACACCAGACGATACCGGATAATTTCATTGGTATTGGTATGTAAATATGAAGGAAATTCTGTATCGTCATATGAAATTCGAATTAATTTGCTCTATTATTAGTAAATATTAAAGTGGTAAAATTTTTTTGCATCTCTTATGTTCCTTTTCAGTCCCCATAGCTTGCATCGCATACCGAATTAAACTTAAACTAAACTTTCTGAGTAGCTTCACCCGTTACACCGCTAGATTCGGTGGCCTTCTTGTGCTTGCTTCTCTCATCCCCCCCCCCCCCCCCCCCCCCCCCCCCGGGATATTGAACTCGATATCCCTTCTCACTTATTTAGTTATTGAAAATAGATTACAAACTCGGTATCCTACACAGCTTTGAATCATTTTCAGGACGATATAATCTTACGCTATAACATACATTCAGCATAGGTGGACTGCACAGGTCACGCAGGAGTGGTCATATCCAGACCATAGGGAATTACTTGTCTATAACACTTTATTACTGAACAAAACTGATTTCCAGTAATTTTCTGACATTTCAGCTTTTCCAAATATGCAATAAATGGAATTTTAGTCGGAGGAAAACTAAATTCCTCCATTTCTAAAAAATATCTTTTTAGAAATAACGAAGAATCTTTTAAAAGCATTCAGTAACCTTTAAAAAAAACTCCATAATGTCAGCATTCATATTCAAGCTATTTATCATTTTTTAATATTTCTTAATTTTTTTCTGTAAGGCTACCGTCCGATGAATGCAATAACTTTTAAGACTTTCTTACAATATTTTGACCCGACTAGAGCAAGAGAAAGAAGGGTTATGATCTAAGTAGGCTATATACGTATGTTTGTCGATATGAATGTTCATCTGTTCCTCGTAGCTCCTAAACTACTTATCACATTTGGACAAATGAGGTGTCATTGGATTTGTATGAATGCTCCGCGTAACATAGGCTATCTGGCGAGCGCGCAACGTAGGCGGAGTTCCGGTCTATTTCATCGTAGCTCCTAAACTACTCACCATATTTGAACAAATGATTTGTATGAATGTTCCGCGTAACATAGGATATATGGAGAGCATCACCAGTCGCGTAGTAACGGGGGGGTTTAGGCCCCCCCCCCCAAATATTCTGTGTTCTAAAAAATTTGATATGACATTTTATCTGATAATTAAGTTTTATAACGTATGTTTACAACTTTGAGACGTTTGAAAGATTGGGAGAGAAATGCAACTGGGGAAGATCGGATAAATGGTCTTGCACTTTTTAACCGACTTACAAAAAGGTTCTAAGATGGACGGTTTTGTTTTTTTTTGTTTTTGTACATCTATGGCATACCTTCGTAACGCGTTGACCGATTGCAATGAATCTTTTTTGGTTGGGTACCATGACAAAATAATTTTTGGTAGGGTGTAGGTGATGAAAACTAATTTTGTAACGCGTGGACCGATTTTAATTACTATAACAGTATGATATACCTATATCTATTATTGAATTCATTCAAAATTAGTGTCCTACGTGAACACGAACTTACCCATTTTGCGTTCCCTCAATTTCTTGTCTGGAAAATAGCAGCAAAAAATTTACGTCACATGTACTACTCCAGCACAAACTTACTTAATTTTTTTACCTGGGAAATGGCCGGTCATATTTGCTCTTGAAGAAGTCGCTCTCTTGCCTTCTTCTCAATGGCAAGCGGCGCTGTAACTTAAGGTGGATTCCGAATCACCGACATTACTCTGCAATCCACACCAGCTTTTTTTATATAATTTGTTGTCAATAGAACAGTGATATATCAGCAATCTAGGGTAACTTAATTATTGCACCTAAAAAGTCTTTTAAGAAAATACAGGGTGTTTCTCATAAGGTGTGCTAAAATAGGAGGGGTTATAGGTCTAATCTAAACAAACAAAACGTTGTATGGACCTCCCCCCCATAGACCGATCTTAACCGTTTGGGAGTAACAGGGTGATTCATAAATCTGCAATTTTTATGGTATGCACATCAATATTTTATTTTTAAATTTTTATCTACTCAACGTAGAGACATCAAACAAATGCCAAAACTACTATCCCAATGAACTTTCCAAAATTATCAACAATGTTGATCTAAGTCCTGCTACTTCCAATTGAAAAAAAAATCTTTTGCGATTACCTAAAATTCAGAATTTTCCCAAATTTTCTCCAAAATTCATGAAATTAATTGTGTTTTTATTTTATTCCCTAGATTATTGAAATATCAGACTGTGCGCCATTGGGATTTGAACCTGAGTTCTCCGGTATGAAAATCCGACATATTATCACTTTCTTCACTGACTTATATTTCACTAATACCAGTTTGCAATTATCATGTCTCAAAAGCTTCAATATGGGATCGTTTCTCACCTGTTTGCACAAAATATGATCCATCACTTTTCTGATTTTTGACAAATTTTCCCCCACCAATTGAGTAAGTTCTGGCATGAAAAGTTTTTTTTGATCAAAAAGAAAATTTCCTTAAAGTCTTTTAGTTCGTAAATTGAAATGAATGGCCAACCATTTCTTAAAATGTTTACTTTTGGCTGTCAAGCTTTGACAGCTTGACTTGTCAAAATTGATAGATATATGTCATGCGTACAAACCTGATATTAGTTACTATAAAAATATTGGCAATGTCTATTTACCACCCTCAAGAGACTATTTGCACTTATCGTGTACTTACGTGTAGTTCCGTGTATTTCCATGTACACAGAAATTACCACTTTCAGAGTGGTAAATAGACACTTTCACAAATATTTCCTGTTTAAAGATCAAAAAAAGAACCTTGTGTGACGTCGTTGGCAGTATTTGCATTCGCTAACTAATTTAATGGTGCTAATAGCTTATTAGAAATAAATCGCTTTATGTACTCCGTGTACTCCTCATACGACTTATTAAGGTCACTCCACTCCCCCACCCCCACGCTCCCAGCAATATTTTGCTTAATTCTGGGAGGACTATCATGCTCTTAAGTATCGATTACTCAAAGGGAGACACCATGTCCATATAACCCTTATTATTTTATCACAAAACTGTCTAATAAAGCCCACTTAAGGGGGGAAGTACATGAAAAGGCCGAAAAAAAGGACTTTTTTGGGATTTATTTTTGGGAAAATGAAAAAGGTCCACATGAAATCGATATTATATGTATTTAGGGCAATGTTTTAAGAAGAGAAAAAGCATTTTTTACATTTTGAAAAATAAAAAATTAATCAACTTTTGGTGGGTTTTGTAACTCGTGTCGCGGCTGACATCGAAATCGGCGTAGATTCTCCTGGCCGCAATTTTCATCTGAAATCAGAAAACCAAACATTTTTATACTCTAGGGGGTTGTTTATTCTAGATAGACTACGATCTTTTTGAAATTCGAACATTAACTATAAAAATCGGGCATGAAAAAAAAAGTTGGCTTTTTTTGCAAAAATTTTGATTATTTTCGCGTCAAAAATGATCTTAAAATGATTTTTTTTCTATGTCCGTAGTCTATCTAGAGTAGTTTTTTGTGCCCTTTAAAATGAGTGCTGGATGAAGAAAATCGGTTCACTATTTTTTTTGTAATCTTTTACGCCAATTTGAAAAACATGGTTTTGAGAAAACGCCGTTTAAAGTTTGTCCCGAAAAACTGACGAAAAGGATGCAGATAAGGAGAAGGTAAGAGGGGAGGGGTATTCTCAGAAAAATCGGTATTTGGACTGAAAACGTCGAGAACGTTCTTTAACAAAGTCGCATTCATCACTCTAAATTCCAGAGCAGAAAAAAAATCCGGTAAGCGGAATTACGCGCGCAGCAGAGATCCTCGATCCCAGGCGCGCTGGGCCGGATCGGCGCCGACCACTTTCAAGTGGCATATCTTTCATAATTTTCGAGATAGGCTTATGGAATTTTGGAATTATATTCTTAGAGCATATACTTATCGATTAAGACAATAAAAAAAAATTCGATATTTGAAAACGTCTTCATGTACTTCCCCCCTTAAGGGTTAAAAATAGTATTAGAATAAACAGTTGCATGGTGAGCGCAAATTTTAATTTTAATAAATAAATCAATTTGCAAATATACTATTTATGTCTTTGCATTTAAGCACGTGCTATTGCACGATGAAATTAGTTTTAATTGAAGGCAAGGAAATAAGTAATATGCAAAGTGCACCTAATCACATTATTCGACCTTTTTCTTCTGACTTCCAAGTCTGCTTAACTCACATTTATATGCAATTAGGTGAGAAAATTCTACGTAGCACACCTTGCAGTAATTTTTCCGTACAGAGACGACATGTGATTTCAGTAATTAAACGGGAGTGCCAAGGCTAATTTAAAATGCTATTCACATCGTCTACGCTCAGATCTACAACTATTTAGGATATGTCAGAGCCAAGACATAATGGTGAATTATTTGAACAAGGTTAATTCATTCATGCAGATTTTAGTTGAAATGTTGATAAACATAATGTAATCCATTTCGTAACCCACTTAAATTATGGGTCTAGTCGGTTGGAACAGCAAACAAATCTGATTAGGATCGGCATTTTGGGTCAAAAAGTAAACAAGACCATCAATTTCTTGGATCCATTTTCGACTAACCAAATAGTGTTTTTAATTTTGACAAGAAGAAATATCCTCAAGGCATCTTTTCGTAAACATTGCGGACGTTTTAATGTAATGTTAATATTATAACGTTGTAAAAATACATTTTCGATATTGAATATGGGTTGACATTTTATTTTTGTTGTGCTCTCCTGGTAAGGTTTTGATGGAAATGTAAGTATACAATGAGCTAATGGTGGGCTTTAAAAGGTATTCACAGAAATGAAATGGAAGCTGGACTGAACAGGGCCCCCATTACATTTCATAACCTCCTTCCATGGATTATCCTCAATAAGTCCACTTTAATGGCCTATCTCGGTTCAGCAAACGTACTAACAAAAAAAATGAAAACATTTCAATAGTCTTGCTAAAAGGGTTTATACATTATAAATATAAGGACCATTTCTTGTATTTAAGAGGGCGACTTTTCATTTAGTAGAGACATTAAAACATAAATAACTGATTAAACTCTGAGCTGCATTGTTGGATGGAAAAGTTGTGTGGGCTAGGCGAATAAGGTATCCGCAACAGCACTGAAACAACGGGGCGAATCCACATATAGTGTTAATCTCAGAAATTATTAATTAATGGCAATATTCCATCTAGCCGGCATTATGCGTTTTGAAATTTCTCCAATATTAGACAAAGGACCACACCGCAATAAGCGGACTACCCGTTGCGAACATTTCATCACGAAATTTCTATCGAGTAACACATTTGAATGGAATTTTGTGGAAAACAATTGCAGTGACGTATAATACCTTGTTTATATTTCAATTTCTGTGTCGGACATTTGATTTACTTTGATTTCACATGGAAATAGAAATTCCTACTACAGTGAATCGATTCAAAATCCGCATACCGTACCCCAGCATAGTGTGGTGTGGACCTTAGTTAGTAATATGTGAATTCGAGATGTTGTCGATCTTTCGATTTTGCCGCTTGGACTCGATTGTTCGTTCACTCGAGTCACCGAGTAATCTAATGGCATATAAGACTGGTAAGAGGCGTGAAAATCATAGATTTCAAATGAATTGTATTTCATTGTTAATCGAACCGAATGGGAGAAAAATCGATAGTACCTAAAGGTTAATACGGATCGACATGTAAAATGAAGAATGTGTGGTGAATATTGTATCTAGAAAATCGTGAGAGATTCGGTGAACTTACAAACTTACAGCCAGACTAACAAAATTTAACTAACTGTCAATTCAGACCCCGAGTAAAAATAATGGAGTTGGTATATTCGCGCCCAAAGGAGTACAGACGTTAACATTTTTGAAAGGATTTTCGCACCCGTTTCGTAGTATTATGCACGCTCCCGCTACAGGCTCAAAACTTGGAAAATACACTCGCCACACGGGTATGCACGCTCCGCAAAAAATATCTAAAAATACGCTCGACGTAAGTACACAATTATGTAATCTCACACAAGCATAGGCGCGTGTTCACCGTGTGGGTCAACTGATATTAAAATTGTTGTGAGTCATGACAATAATATTGATAACAATTACCTGAAATTTGTTATTTTTATTCTTATATATATTTTCCAGTTTTCAGTTATAATCTTTATTAACCCGAGTAAAAATAAGGCTCAACCTCACAAACGTTGGCTACACGTACATCAACTTAGCGGGACAACTTCGGCGAATCGCAACACATATAGGCTCACAATTTGCCGTTATGTAGTTGTTAATTAGTTGTGAAAAAAATTATTTTGCATTTCTTAATTTTTAAAAATTACAGGGTGAACTTTGAAAAATTATTAAAAAAAATTATTGTAAATAAAATGTAACTGTCGTAGAATTTGCCGTTCTTTCGCCGTTAGTGAATGGCTTAAACAGATTTCCAATACGATTCAAATTACTATAGTTATAAGAAAATTTTTAACTGACTTAAAAAAAGGAGGAGGTTCTCAATTCGACTATGTTTTTTTTTTGTATGTTTGTTACGCGATTATTCCGCCAATTATGAATTGATTTTGATGATTATTTTTTTTTGTTTGGTAGAGTATGTTACCGATTGGTACCATGTCCAAAAAATTTTTGGTGGGGTGGGGATGAAACCTAACTTTGTAACGCGTGGACCAATTTGGATGGTTCGTTTTTTGTTGTACAGAGGATGATCCCCCATTGCTAATAGGAGAAAAAAATTTGGCCTAGGGTGGGGGGAGGGGTAGTCTAGCTTCGTAACACGTTGTCCAATTTGAATGGTTCCTCTGCTGTTATATAGAGTATGATCCCCCATTGCTTATAGGAGGATAATTTGGTTCTATGGTTGGGGAAGCGGGAGGGGGAGGGGTAGTCTAATTTCGTAACGCTTGTATCAATTTCGATGATTCTTTGTCTGTTGGGCAGAGTATGTGCCCCGAAAAAAGTGAAAAATCAAATAGTTTTTAAAAAAAAATGGAACCGACCACAAAAAGCACTTAAAAGCATAAAATAATTTTTAATTTTATATCTATTGCAACATTTTGAAGTCGGTGCAAATTAAACAAACAAAACAACTACCCAACCATAATTAAAAATAATTCATAAAACTACCTGAACGTTTCACCTCACGGGATCATAAAGAAGGACGTGCAAGTACTATTATTGTAGTTGTTTGGTTTGTTTAATTTTCACCGACTTCCAAATGTCGCAAAAGATATAAAATTAAAAATTATTTTATGCTTTTTAGTGCTTTTTGTGGAGTCGGTTCAATTTTTTTTGAAAACTATTTTTGATTTCACAATTGGTACTTCAGGAAGAATTTGTTGTTTTCCATCCTTTTCTTACAACTACAACTGAATTGCGACAAAATAAATTACTTTACAAATCCATCGTGATATGAAATGGTTAATTTATAAAAAAATATTAAGATGATTTAGTTTAAAGCTCTCCTAATTTCAAAGAACATTGTGGCGTGGTTTTTGAACATCAGAATGCGTTGAAAAGTTATTATAACAAAGAGTTTATAGTTCTAGGAAATACTCTGTCTGTGTAGTTTTCTTAATAAGATTTCTTTTAGGCAAGAGAATGCAAGAAATTAATTTGGTAGGGGAATGCGTACAGACGAATATCAAAACTGGGGACGAAATATTTTTAAAGCGTTTAAATTTAATATTCATTTACCAGCAATATTGAAAAATATGACATTTTTCACCTCCTTCCCTGCACCCCCACGTCACCTCGCTTAGTTTTTAACCATCAGAATGAAGTCATCCGACTCCCCAGTTGATCCCAAATGGAAATTTTCTGTTAAGTTATTCCTTGATATATATGAACAAATTTGTTTACCAGTAGGTATACTCATTTCGGTAGTCCCGTATCCGTTGTAATATACCTACGAAGAATTTGTTCAAGACCTTCTTTTAGTTTGACTAAGCACATTATATTATGCCAGTTATACTGGGTCTAGATATATACATTTATTTTACACCGCAAATTAACGAGAAGTAAATTGGTTAGTACTGAAAAATGTAAGTTTAAGCTGCTCATCCCTGTGGAATCTCTTGCAATAATTCTAAATATAAAAAAAGTCAAGTATAACAATTTTTATAAATTCTTTTGGCAAGCACATAAATAGCACTAATTATTATTTATATTATTACCTAGTAGCGAAATAAGTAAGAGTACAAATTTGTACAGTACTCAGTTTCGAAACTACGAGCGAATCGATCTACGCCTTATGAAGGTAGGCGGCGCTCATCCTCCAACTCTCACCACAAGCCAAAATTTTCGTTAGAATACAAATAGATACTATTTGCATTTAAAATCATCTAAATTAGTCCACGGGTTACAAAGTTAGCGTACCCCTCCCCACACCCCAACCCTAGGTAAACATTTTTCCATAGAGTAGCGATGGGGGTAATCAACAAAAAAGAATCTTCCAAATAGGTGTGTGAATTAAGAAATTGGGTAACGCCCCCTCAGCACACCACCCCACCCCATGAACTGTTGTCGTTGTATCAGTGGGGAAACATATTTTACAAATCAAAAGAAGAATAATCTAAATCAGTCCACACGTTCCGAAGTTGGACTGTGGTAACATACTCCATAAGCAGGCCACTCATGATTAAGGGGGTCCTCTACTCTCGAGGACTGAAATGAAGCGGTTTTTTTGGGAATAAATTGCGAAGGATCTACTGATTACATTTAAAAAAAAATTTTTCATTTCGAAGATACATGTTTTGACTTTTAAATTTTTATTTTTAAGACGAAAAAAAATAACTGTCGCGACCTTGAAACGTCATTGATGACATTGATGTTGAAACTGCATGGGTCCCGCTTAAGCAAAGTTGTGGCCATTTGGGTAATCTGTAATCTGAAAATTTATATTCTTTATAATCATAGTTACGTTGGCTATGTTTTCCCGTGACAGATTTTTTTTATTTTGCAATTTGTAAAAGTTATGCAACAATTTGTAAAAATTTCCAATTTTTACGTCATTTTTGACCTATTAGAGGATGTAAAAATGGAACAAAATAAAATTTTGAAAATCGTACACGGGAAAACATAGTGGTATGTTTTCTGAACAATTGAAAAAAAAAATTATTGAAATCGGACCAATACTTTTATAATTTAAAATATTTATAAAAAAACACTACTTTCGGGAAAACACGTTTAATGATAAATTACGGTTATAACTTGATTGTAGTAACTTACGAGTTAATCTGCTATACCGGGGCCGTAGAGCTCTCCTTCCTCATCACGTTGATGTTATTGGTTGTCCACATTCTTCTCAAGAACGGACCGGTAAATTCTTTAGACAATGATTTTGAACTGGACAAGCGCCGTCGTGACGCGCCGCGCTTAGTTTCTCGGAAACGGCCGGAAGCGGGTACCTTTATGTTCCCAGAAACATGCAAAGGAATGTGATTTTCACGAAAACCTTTCTGTGGCGTATTCTCAGATACATATAGATTGAAATAAAAAAAAAAAATCGATTTTTTGAAACCGCGAGAGTAGAGGACCCCCTTAAGTTTACCGTCCAGTTTTCAAGATGCCGCATCAGTTGAAATCATGGCGTCCCCAGTGGCGGCCGACGCCGCATTCGCCATCCTCGGCTTATTGCTCGCAATTAAGAACCAAAAAGAAAAATCGTTCGCCTGCAGATGCTGACTAAAGTCATGCATACTTGACCGCTCATATACAGGTTCAAGTTTGCATGACGCTGCAGGCTTGATCAAGTCTGCAGAATGAAATACGATTTTTCCTTCATGTAGACTTGTCATGCATAATGAAAGCCATACACCGTCAAGTATACTGGACGCCGCGTCAAGTCCGCTGCAGACTTGACGGCAGACTTGATCGTGTATGGCCTGCAATACATTCAAAAAGGAATTATTCATCGACACACGTATTATGGCTGAACTTTTCTTTATTAGAAACGCCGACCGTGTTAAGAAATTCTTATATTTCTTACGTTGCTCAAGTTTAACAAGAGTTGTTTTGATTTTTAGTTTAAAAAAAGAATAATCAAAATCGTGTCGAACTTAGAACCTCCTTTTTGTGAAGTCGGTTAAAACTAACAGAGGTTTCATCACAATCGGTCTACCAGTTTTTTGAGTTAAATTTTATTGCCTAATACACCAATCTTCTTCGAATTTGATATTCTTCTGTACCCATTCCCCTGCCAAATTGTTTTCTTGTGTTTTGTATCCTAAAAGAAGTCTTACTAAGAAAACTACTTAGAAAAAGTGTTTCCTAGAACCATAAACGTTTCCTTATAATAACGTTACAACGCATTCAGATGCTCAAAAAACGCAACGCCACAATTTTCTCCGAAATTACGAGAATAAGCAGAATGCGATTCGCTGTTTTTCATGACTTTAGGATTAAACAAAATTACTTTAAGGGGTCACATACCCCTGAGCGCGCTGCTAACCGAGTAAATTTGAAAAATTATTCTAAGGGTTATGCGGTGAAAAAAAAATTTACTTTTGGTTTCAGATTGTTTACTGAACTTTCAATTATAAGAGAAAAATAAAAAAGAATTTTTTTATTAACATTTTGTTTAATGTGTCTAAACGGACTGATGCGGCGCCTTCTTGTCTGCATCCTAACTCCCCCCAAAATTATCAAGCTTGCAAAAATTAAAGAGAATCTTGTAAAATAATGTAGTAGTTATATGTAGTCTGACGCGGGGAATTTTTTTATTTTTTATAAATTATTAAATATTAATTGTTTTTTTCTTTTTTTCATATTTAAGTTCACAATACTGTAATTTTTGAATTTTTGAAAGAAAAAAAAATCACCCCTTCAGACTATAACTACTACATTATTTTACAAGATTCTCTTTCATTTTTGTGGACTGGATAATTTTTGGGGGAGTTAGGATGCAGACAAGGAGGCGCCATCTCATTCATCACCAGTCCGTTTAGACACATTAAGCAAAATGTTAATATTAAAAAAATTTTTTTTTATTTTTTTTTCTTGTAGTTGAAAGTTCAGTAAACAATCTGAAACCAAAAGTTTAATTTTTTTTCACCGTTAGAATAATTTGTCAAATTTACTCAGCGCCCCTTAATATTTTATAAACTAACCATTTCATAAGTCCCTGATTTTGTCATTTATCGATTTTTATTGGAATTGAACGATATCACTCACCTCATATAAACTTAGCAAGGCATCTCCCAAAGATCGCATTGTTTACGAGAATTTGCTGTTCAGTCAGTTCGATTATTTATTTTGTCACAATTTAATTGTAGTTACTAGAAAAGGATGGAAACCTATAAATTCTGCCTCAGCCATTCACTAACGGAAAAAGAATGCCAATTTCTAAGATAGTTAAATTTTATTTATAAAATTTTTTTTACTAATTTTTCAAATTTGTCCCGCTAACTATATATAAAGTTATCGGGACACCCTGTGATTTAAAAAAAAATAAGAACGGCAAAATTATTTTTTTCACAAATACTTAACAACAAAACAACGGCAAATTGTGAGCCTATTCGTGTTGCGATTCGCCGAAGTTGTCCCGCTAACTTGATGTACGTGTTGGCTACTGCGGATATAGTTTTGTTATTTCAGACGTGGGTCTCGAATGAGTTACATAATTTACGAATATAATTTTACTGTTTTCATTTTTAATTTTAATCTAGAAAAATTGTGAGCGTATCGTGCTTTGTTTGGACTATTTCGTGCAACTTCTGTTATAAACGTGCCTGTAGCGGGCTGGCATTTCCATTGCCACTTTCGCCTGCGAATACTGGTGTCTATCCCGTCTTGGGTAAGTTTGTGTACATCTTCGTTGGTAGCCTTCTCCAGTGAATGCTTAATAAGGATGCGCCGGAGACACCGGTTGACAAAAGCTCTGTGACCTTCTCTGTTCAGGGCCTCGGACATTTGAAATACAAGACTCTGTTTGTTGGACAAGAGACATACATCGTCGGTATAGTCCAGGTGCGTAAGGTGGTTAACAAGTTTTCATTTAATCCCTTGCGATGGGTGGTCGCCTAGGACATTAAACAATACATCTTTAATGACGATCAGGAAAAGCACAGGCGACAGTATGCATTCTCACTCCGGTCAGCATGGTCGTAGGGCTCCGACAGTTTTTTCTTGCGTAGGATGTGACATTGGGCTCCTGAGTAGCAATCTCGATACTCGTGATCAACGCTGTCAAACACCTTCTCAAAATCGAGAAACAAACAATCGGGGACTTCCATTCGGCGGATACTCGTGATTAATAATTTATTTTAATTATTAATTAAGGAGGATTATTTGTCTTGGGTATAATGCTCAAGTTTTCGCTAGGATCTTTAGCTGAGAAAATAACGATGCAAGTTATATTTTCGCAGGTTTCCGATGTTTGATTTGAAATTATTGCATGATTTGTTGTGAAAAGGAGTCTTGTGGTAAATTTATAAAAATTAATATAAATAAATTTATAATTTATAAATAGGAATTATTCTTGGAAAATAATTTTGAAAACCTACGCCTATACCAATGATAAGTATTAATTCTGAAACAAAGTTGGGAATAGGTCAGTTTACATTTAGTTAGTTAAAGTGGTAGTCTCCACAGAGCCGGAGGCCCAATTAGCACGCAATGTGCTGTTTTGATACCTCACAAACTCGTGACTTGATTATTCGGAGATAAAGTCTGGTATAAGTCGAGATATCAGATCCATCCTGTAGAATCCAGAAATTGACTGACTTCTATAATTTTCCTTTCCCATACCTCTCTCAAATTCGCTGAAGCACATGAGACGAAAAGGACTCCCTTTCATTCCCTCATCACTGCAACTGCGACAATTTGCCTTAAAACGGATGCCTAGCCTTGAGTCATGGTCACCGATTGTCCAACAACCCGTGCAAACCGCCGTTGTTGTGGCTACGTCACTTCGGGCCGTAGTTAGGAGTTCTCTTGTCCTTTTGATGTCATAACTCTGTCATATCTTCAAATTCGGAGCAAGACGTTAGGCCTCTCCATCTGCAGTCTATCGTTGATAGAAAGTGCCTGAAGATATTGCTCTTAGCGGTCATAAGCGGAATATACAACATCTGCGCAATGGAGCCAAGAAGACTAGAACCCTGCCTAGCTAGCTCCTCAGGTCTGTCATTCCCCATGAAGTCTCTGTGTTCTGAGGTCCAGATCAAAGTGATGATGAACCGGTCGTTCAGGCGGGTTTGGTTTTTTTAGAGGTGGTGGTACGATGGTACCTGAGTCATGAACATTAATAGCAGCCTGATAAGAAAGCGATGTTGCGCCCTGCTGATTCCTGCGTTAGGGTCTCGCATGCCTTCAGAATAGCCAGCACCTCTGCCTAAAGCAAACTGGCGTATTCTGGAAGTCTGTATGACCTTCAGCGATTCGAAGTGTATTCCTGCGCCGGCTCCGAAGTCCATTTTGGAGCCGTCCGTAAACACTTATCAGGATTTAGAACCTCACCGTCAAACTTACACTTATCTTTCTAATACAATTTTTATTATAGCTTGTTTATTACTTTCAAACAATTATTAAAAATAAATAATAATATCAAAATCACATATTATCGTAAAATTAAAGTTTAATACATACATATATTTATGAATCTAGATATAATAATATTTATTCTTTTTTCTTCCAGGTAAACATGGGTCTAAATTTCATTTCATTAATTAAGGTGGTAAGCAGTACCTGTTGTTTATTTTGCTCAACCCTTAGTTATCTTTCTAATCTTATATAATATATATAAAAAAAGAAGAACATAATGAATTATCGTAATGAAATAATAAGTAAACTTTGAATGTATTTACGTTTAACGGCAAACAAAAATTCTACTTTGATATTATTATATTGTACAAAATTGATTCACTTGAGCAAATATACCCTCAAATCATAAATATTATAATTAAACAAAATTTTTCAATAAAACCCAGCTGCATTTTTGCAGGTTGGCAAGCCATACTAAAATGTGAAATTTATCGAAGTTCAAGTTATGTTATTTAGTACAGGAAGACGTCGAAGGCAAACAGATTAGTAGTTCTTCAATGCAGATGATTTTAAACTGGTAAATAAGTACAAATACCAAAATAGTGTGTCTCTGGGTTTTCGAATTTTCAACTTTGTCAAAATGTATGTTCCAGGTTGAAATGTACAAACAGAAATTGGGATGCCCGCATTTTACCCAAAATCAGAATAGTGATGATCCGAAATCTCCAAAAAACCACAAAATCCCCAAAGTTGCAAATCCCCCATAGTCGAAGAATTCCCAAGTATGCAAAACCCAAAACTACAAAATTGTCAAATTACTGACCATACTTTAATTCTGTCTGCTCAAGGTAGTGCAGTATACAGGTACCATTATATAGCTGAAGATGGCTATGTACTCTTCCAACATATCCTTCCAGAAGGTAAACTAGATATTGCATTTTATATTTTTGTGCCTTTTTAAAAACTTCTTTTTGAATAGTTGAACTGCCATTAAATAACTCAAGAAATATTAGAGCTAGAAGGCGTTCATATGAATTATATCAATAATTTGATTTTCTAAACCAGTACTTAAGAGTATTTCTCTAATAAACTATTATTTATTCGTTAATTGTTTCAAGCAATTTTTACGATCGTCTTAAACCTTATTTTATTTATTTTAAGTTAAGTTAAAAATTTCAATTTTTTTTAATTTTATTTATTTTGTATTCTTTTAATTTACTTTTACTTCCATATTTTCTCAACCGTTTGGGAGTTTCATAAATTTCAGTATTTCATAGTATGCATGTCATTCTTTTATTTTTATCTTTTGTTATCTACCCAACAGAATGGCATCAAACAAACGCCCAAAGGCTAATATCCCATTGACTTTTCCAAAATTCTCAACAATGTTGATATCACTCCTACCATTGCAGGTACAGTCGCTTCCAAAAGTGAAAAAACGTTTTGAAATTACCACAAATTCAGCATTTTCCTATATTTGGACGAAATTTATGGAATTAATATACCTCTTTTATATTTTTATTAGATTGCCTATATTATAACCTTTCCAAAAAGGTATAACATGGCAAGATAGAGAAGGAAGTAGAAAAACCACATCCTTAGAAATCCCTGACTACCTAATTATTTTATTATGCTTTAGGCAGAAAAACAAAATTTTTAAGATTAAGGGTCAAAAATATTTGTTTAGGGTTACCATGTAATTAATTTTAATTATTGCTGCAAAACAGTTATGAAATTGTATTTTTGGTTAGCTAAAGTCACACCATAGTATCCTGGCGTTCTGTTACTCATATCTGATGGAAATTTTGCTATAAAAGAAGAATATCGATGTGTTTTTAAGCAAAAATTATTAAAAAATTGTAGAATTAAAAGAGAGAGCGCTTGGAATATCAAAGCACATTCCTTAATCGACGAGCACCCTAAAGATGAATATTTTCGTGGACTTTCTGAAGGTTGAAGAAAAGAAACCGGAAATGTTACTTCAAACAGCACAAAATTGCGAGTTAAACCATCGAAAAATTCTGCCGGCGTCGAGCAGTAATTAATCACCTTGGTCGGGCAAGACCCTGAAACGAGCCCGAGATGAGTCACAAGACGGTTATGAGTGTCCTCAATTATAGTTTGGAGGGTTATTCATCCCGCAGGGTGACGTTCATATCATCATATCCAAGGACTACTTGAAGTAGATGACGAGAGAAGACTGTAATTTAGCACTAGGCTTCTCGAACGCCACATTTAGAACAGGGCGTTTCTGACCCGAATCCCGTGGACGGAGTGATGTTATCACGAACTTCCATAACGTCCATATCTGGTCGGATACTAACCCACACAGGACAAAAGTGCCCTCATTTCAGCAGAAATTCAGTGTCGATGTTTGGGCTGGTATCATTGTTATTCAACGGCTACACGAAAAATGCAACCCGTTCAGACTTCTGATATTGGCAGGAATTACTTGAAAATGAATCGCACCACTTTTTCGCGAAAAGCGCGAAAGTGGCAAGTAAAAGATACATGTATAGAAAACAAATGTCAATTTCGCATGTGGAAACATTAATTTCTTTCGTAGTCAACCCCAAATTTTCTCCGTGATATTTAAATCCGGCGAGCTTTTGATTTTTCGCTCAGTATTTAAAGACGGTTTTTTTCAGCTTTCTCAATGTAAGATATGTGGCACTTCTAGCAGCACATTTTACTATCGATAAAGTTTAACTGTAACCTTGTCCTTTTGTTGTGAAAAATTTAATTAAAATTATGATAATGCTTATCCTTCTTAAATTTTGTTGATGGTAATTGCAAAATTACTTTTCAATTACTTTAAAAAGCTAAGAGGTAGGATAACTATTTTGTGTTTCTGCAATAATAATAATAATAAAGAGACGTAGTTGGAGGAATTGGTTGAGCGGCACGACCACCATGGCATTGTTCCGGGGTTCGGGACCAGGTCTCCCCGTGGATTTTTAAAATTGAATTAAAAAAGTCACTCTCTGGGCTGCTGTCAAGCTCGCAGAAAAGTAAAAACAAGGCTTTCAAGTGTCCTCACTCGCCTCACCCTAAATTCCCTTCCGGGCAAAACCATGATAACTCATCAGAGGGTTGTCCCCTAGGCTTTGGCCACATCTTACAAAAAAAAAAGACGGAAACGTAATTTCGGATAAATATGCATTTATTTATTCACAATATAAAAATTAAACAGGTATCAAAACTATATAAATGTTCACTACAAATTTCGATTATGAAATAGTTCTAACTTGTTATAAAAGTAATGAAATGAATGGAATGGAAATATTAACATTAATAAACATTAAATAAACTCGAATTAGTAAATTGGCGTTAGAAAGGGCAATAACGAAAAAAGTCGTGCGAAATCTAATAGAGAACTTCCCTGTGCATAATCGAGCGAACATGTTTTACTATCACGATGGAGCACCAGCGGATACTGCTAACATTGTGAAGGCAATATGAGGCAGGGATGTTTGCTGAGCCCACTATTGTTTGCATTTTTCGTCAATGATATAGATGACAATATGAGCGGTGGAATAAACACTAAGAGTCTCCTATATGCAGATGATCTGGTTCTGCTTCCCGAGGCCCCGGCAGAGATACAGGGAATGACCAACAATCTAGAAGAATACTGCCAAATGTGGAATCTGGAACTCAATTTAAACAAGTCCCAGATGATGATATTCCAAAAAAGGGTAGGTCGAAGAGCGAGCTCAGAAAAGTGGATATATCAGGGAACGAACATTGAAATTGTAAATAAATGCAAATACCTAGGAATAATCTTAACACCAAAGCTGTCCATGAAAGAACATCTACGAAAACGTTTAAATGCGACAAGGGCTACTCTTAATAGCACGTGGAACTGCTTCATAAAAAACGCATATATGTAAAAAGCACTCTGATTAACTTAAAAATACTCGGCTATCTCTAGATCGATGATGTGCTATGAAGCGCAAGTCTAGGGTTTTAACGAATACGAAGAGTGTTTTTTTATCAAAAAACTTTGCTGGTTACCACGGAAAACGCCTAACTAATACTTACGCTGCAAACAGGATTGTCAATATATCCTACGAAAGAAGGCTGCCCTATATCCTGGCAAGAAAAGCCATAGAGAATAGAGTTTACTCGTATGAGGAGTGGCTAAATTTGGCTGAAAAACATGGAATAGGAATAGAAAGAGAAGGTGAGTGGTTATGGATGAAAGCGCAAGCCAGAGCGAGGAAAACTGTGCGCCACGAACTGTACGACAAATTAAATTACAGCCTGGGAGAACTGAACTATTTTAGGGGTGATTTCTATATCATGAAGATACGAACCATTCTGATGCATAGGTTTGGAATGCTGCCACTGAATGCTAGCCCCTGGCGAACAGAGGGCAGATCTATCTGCTCACTCTGCAATTTGCAGGAGGATGAGAACTTGCTGCACTACCTGGCGGTATGCCGAATCCTTAAAGAATTTAGAATATTAGCGTTTGGAAAAGCGTATCTTACAGAAAGCGTAGTCATCTCAACCCTAAACGGCGAAAATTTCGAATCCCTTTTTCAATATGCCAGGTTAGCCTGGAAATATGGGCAAATGTTGGTGGAAGAGTTAAATTTCTAGGTACAGATGCTCATATAGACTGTTCTCTACTGTTACTATAAAGCTCATGTATTTAGTAATTCTAACTTAATTTTTTTTCTGTTTTGATAAGATTCTTAAATAGTAAAATAAGCAACAGTTTACTCATTACCTTTTTATGTTTTTTCTCTTTTTTTATTTAAAGTATTTAGCTTATGTTATTGTGCTAATAGAATAATAGGATGATAGATTAGAATGAATTATAGTTTGTTAGACTGATTATATGTAATTTGAGTATTGTCAACTCGACAGACGACCTCGGGTCATTGTTGACGTTTATTAAAATACTGAATTTAGTCCATTAACGAATTTATAAACCCAATGAAATACTGAATAAACTCAAATTATATATTATATTATTATTATTATATATTATTGTGAAGGCAATACTAAGTGAAAAATTTCGTTATTGCTGGTTTAGACGACGTACACCGATTCCTTGGCTTGCTAGATCTCCAGACCTTACCACATTGGACTTTTTCTTATGGAGGACAATAAAGAATTTAGTTTATTCAAGCCCTGGTAACACTAGAGGGAGAGGCTGACTGCAATATGCCTTAAACAAGGAATTAGGAAGAGATTATTGGCATGCAGCTTTTTATTTAAGATTAATTGTAATTCTTTTCAAATTCGATAAAAAGTGTTTTAGGAATAATATAAGTTCAATTTCTTTAAATTGTACTTTTTTATAAAATTCTCCGAGAGAGTATAAATTTCTACATACTTTCTCTACTTGAACATGTTGCACCTTTTTGGAAAGGAAAAGAGATAGACAATTTTATAAAAATAAAAAACGGATGTTTCAAGTACATGAATGTCGGATAAAATTTGGGCAAAGGCTGATTTTTTGGTAATTTCAAAACATTTTTTTCACTTTTAGAAGCGACTGAACCTGTAATGGTTGGAGTTAGATCAACATTATTGAGGATTTTGGAAAGGTGATTGGGATAGTAGGTTTTTAACATTTGACGCCGCTGCGTTTGGTAGATCAAAAGATAAAAATAAAAGGGTGAAGTGCATACTATTAAAAACTGAAATTTATGAATCACCATGTACGGCCAAAGGGTTGAGATTGCTCCCCTAGCCATAAAATTTTTTTGGCTATATGAGAGCTATTACCAAACATCTTTTGGCACGTCAGATCTGAAATACCCTGTATGTGAAAATTACATTAGTTTTTATTCACAAGTAAACCGTAACTTCAAACGCATTTTTATCGAAGCAGCATTTTCTAAGTCAGTGGGCACATTTTTTTTTCAATTTGACCGACACATATTTGTCTAGCGAAATACGTAGGTTATTTTGAATATATTAATATCTGGATTTTTTATGAACGAACGAAGTAACGAAATTTTTGACTAAACAGTTTTTTGACTAAAGTAAAATATAGTGTACTTATTGCGAGCGAAGTCGCGGCCACCAGCTAGTTTCGCGTATAACATAGGCAGTCCCTAATTGGTTGACGGTGCTTTAGTATGTTAAGTTAAGTAGTTAAGTTTGAGAAAATCTCTTTTAAAAATAATTTTTTAATACTTTGATGGCCCACTTGAAAAAAAACAGCAACATATTTTAATATACAGGGTGTTTCAGATCTGAGTTGCCAAAATAAATAGGGTGATAGATCTCAACGAGACAAAAAAAAATTGTATGGCAGGGGGAGGGGCGATCTCAACCGTTTGGGAGTTACAGGGTCATTCATAAATTTCAGTTTTTCATGGTATGGACATTACTCTTTTATTTTTATCTTGTGATGTGAACAAACGTTATTTTGTGATGTGAACAAACGTTAAAAAACAACTATCCTAATAAACTTTACAAAAATGTTAACAGTACTGATCTAACTCCTACCATTGCAACTACCAAAAGTGAAAAAAAATGGTTTGCGATTAAATAAAATTCAGAATTTTTCCAAATTTTTTCCGAAATTCATGTAATTACTACACCTTTCTTTTATTTTTATTGGATTACCCATTTTATTACCTTTCAAAAAAGGTGCAACGTGTCTACGCAGAGAAAATATGTAAAAATTAATACGTAGAAATACTATCGGAGAATATTACAAAAATCAACAAATTAAAATAATTAAAAACAAATTAATTCTAAAATGCTTTTTCTTGAATTTAAAAATAATTACAATTAATCTTAATTAGTTACAAAAGCCGTTTAAAATGTCTACCGCCACTTTGGATGCATTTGAACAATCTCCTTCTAAGTCCCTGTTTAAGGTGTATTGCAGCCAGCCTCTCCCGTATTTTCGTCGCTGCTTTCCCAATTCCGCTAACTAAATCCTCTCTATTGTTAACTGGGCTTGAATAAACCTCATCCTTCATTGTTCCCCATAAGAAAAAGTCCATTGGGGTAAGTTCTGGAGATCTAGCAGTCCAAGGAATCGGTGTACCTCGGCCAATCCAGCGGTTAGGAAATTTTTCACTTAGTATTGCCTTCACAATGTTAGTAGTTTGCGCTGTTACTCCATCGTGTTGGTGAAACATTCCCCTAAGATTATCCATAGGGTTCTCCTGTATTAGATCTGGCAGTGTATTGTCCAAAAAGTCCGCATAAATTTCACTATTAAGCACTTGCGGAAAAATGAATGGTCCTACCAAATGCTTACCGATGATACCAGCCCAAACATTGTCACTGAATCTCTGCTGGAATCACCCACCTGTGTGGGTTAGTGTTCGACCAGCAATTGAGGTTATGGAAGTTCGAGACATCATTCCTGGTGAATTGACATTCATCTGTCCACAGAATTCGGTCCAGAAACGCTCTGTCGTCAATGTTTGCGTTGTTGTGTTTAAGTTTTCTCTCAGAATCTCCATCCAGTAATCCTTGGGCTGGGTGATGATGATATGGAAGTAATCTCCCTCGATGAATAACCCTCCAAACCTTAGATGCTGACACTCCTAATCGCATTGCCACTCGTTTCGTGCTCGTCTCAGGGTTCTGCCTCACGATGGTGGTTATTGCCGCTCGACGTCGGCAGAAGTTCCCTAAGTTTTGGGTCGTGTCTCCATGTCGTGTAAAGTTACACTTCCTGTTTCTTTTAACCTTTGGAAAGTTCGTGTAAATACCCCTCTTTGTGGTGCTCCCTGGTTAGTGATCTCCTTTGATATTCCAGTAAAGCCGCTCTCTCTTTTCCGTCTACTACACCATACCTGTAAATAATATCCTCGTATTACTCAAATGTAAATTTCACTATTTTTTAATAATTTTTGCTTAAAAACACTCCTACTTATTGATTTGTTTTTCAACTATGATAGGAATTTTTGCTGACTGACCCTTTTTTATAGCAAAATTTTCATCAGGTACGAGTAACAGAACGCCAGGATACAAGGGTGTGAATTTTGGCTAACACAAGCTAATATCGGCAATAAATCAAAACTACACTAACATTTTTATAAATTTTTTGCAGCAATAATTAAAATTAACTAATTACCGGTTAACCCAACACAAACATTTTCGAGACAATTTCGGAAAATGCTGACTTTTAGGCAATCGCAAACCATTTTTTTCACTTTTGGAAGTGAATGTACGTGTAGTGGTAGGAGTTATATCAGTAGTGTTAAATTTTTGGAAAGGTTGTTAGGATAGTTGTTTTTTAGTGTTTGTTTGATGTTGTGTTTTTTTTTTTTATACGATGTGGCCAAATCCTAGGGGACAACCCTTTGATGGTTTTTGCCGGGAGGGAATTAGGGTAAGGGAAGGTAGGAAACTTGACTCTTTTTTTTGCATTGCTGGGAGCTAGACAACAGCCCAGAGACGGAGTGGATTATTTTAATTTCTTAATAAAAGTTCACGGGGTGATCTGGTCTCGAACCCGGGACCCATGGCATGTTGGTCTTGCCGCTCAACGTATTGATCCAACTCCGTCTCCTCCGTGTTGGGCAGATCAAGAGATAAAAATAAAAGAGTAATGTGCATACCATGAAAAACTGAAATTTATGAATCACCCTGTAACTCCCAAACGGTTGAGATTGCCCCCCCCCCCCCTGCCGTACAAGTTTTTGTTTGGCTAAGTGAGATCTATCACCCCACTTATTTTAACACGTCAGATCTGAAACACCCTGTATAAGCTAGCTGATATAAAATAATTCTGATAACGTTTTAATATATACACGCCGACTTTACATTTCGAAACATCAATATCACAACACTGGAATGCAAAATTCTTAGTTATTTCACCTCTAAATGGACTGCATCCTCTGCTATTATACAAATGCCTGTTACAACATAATTCAACGCAACCACCGAAATGGCCCAAGTCAAATCAGTTGCCGGCAATTTTCTGATCAAAACTGAACTCGTGATTTGTGAAAATGAACTGCTGACACAAAGCAGTCGGCTAAGCAGCATCAGCAGTTCAATTCACTTTCAATTAGTCTTATTTAGCTTTGACGTAATTCTTCACCTCAAACCCGTTTCTCGGGACGATATTAATTAAACGGTCAGAACAGGTCTAGAGCATTACCTAACTTAAGTTTTTCCGGTGGATTAAAATCGGCAAGGGAAATACCCGCTTTTATTGTCGTTCGCAGTCGGACGCAATGAGTTTCATAAAATATGCAGTGCGAGTCAAGTGCAGAATTAAATTTTATTGCACGTACGCCTTACCTGGAATAACAATTAGGTGAAATTGGAATGAGAAATATATAGCAGACTATAGAGGTGCAGTTAGAAAAGATTCTTCATGCGAAATATTAAGTTTCATAGAGTATGGAACATGTGGCATCACTGTCACTTTTCCTGCTAAATGAAGATGTGATGTGAACACAAAAAGCGCTTAATTTAGTTATGGCTTCATATTGTACCTCCATGGTGCTCAAGTCAACATTTGCCGGATATAGGAAGTTCCATGCAATTCAATTCAATGGAATTGGATATATTTAAATGGCAGCATACCAGACTTTCTGTAGGTGTACGATATTTTTCAAACGACACCGAATAGCTTGCACTTTCTTGCTAACTGAAGTTGTAAGCAATTGAATGAATAAAAGAAAAGCAAGCTGTGTGTACGAGTATTAATTTTGTTTTCCCTGTGAAATTGGATAATTTATGTTGCTTTTGTTTTCTCAATCTGACTAGTCGCATGCTCGAAATCTAAGATGTTAAAGGTGAATGAATACCTTGGTTGCCGTTGTACAATGCGATTACCATCTTGGGAACGTTATGAAGCCATAACTGATGTCTTGATCCCAATTGTTTCGTGAATTCCTGTAACGTCTTTAATTTACAGCACAATTTAATTCAAATTACTTTTTTTTGCCTTCCAAAACAACATGATATGATTCGTCTCTAATGCGTACATTCTGTTCACAATGTTTATGTTTTTACGTGTTGAATAAATCAACTTGTGATTGAAAAAGTCCAAGTGTTAAATATTAATTAATGTTGTTTTTGTTTTTTCTCGGGATCAGTGGCATCTTGTTTGAATTGAACTAATTTGTGGTTTCTTTTAGTCGACTGTCATCTATTTAAAGTTGTATCGAAATCTAAAATCATAGAGTGGTAACATTCATGATAACTTCTTACTAAATCGTGTAGACTATACCGGTGTCTGTTCCATATGTTGCTTGGGGTACGGATGCTCAAGGTGCCTCTAAGTCATATGTGCCGTCTTCTACTGTGAACATCGACGATGTGCCACTGGTAGGGCGCCGCTTCTGATGTCCCGTCTTCTGCTACATCTCCTGTTTTTATTGCTCGAGTTCTTCATGACATTACTTAGGATGAGGTTGTTTCTCTTATCTCACCATATACTGGAGCTGATCGCAACTTGCATGTGTGAAGGATTGATGCTTGATGTGGACAGCAAGGCGATCTTTTTCTGTTGTTTTTAATGTTGCGGATATCACTTTTAAAGCAATCGTTAGCCCTCAAGTCCAGCTGAGCTATTCAGTAACAGGACCGCGCTCTAAAATGACTCGCCTTCTCGTAGGCCCTGCAATTGTTGATGTTGCTGAGTCCAATTTCTCGGAATTTCTTTGCATGGTTTACTACTTAAAAAAAAATTTAGTTCTGGCCCCAGCTTATATTCCACCAGTGTCGTACTTCGACATTTATGAGCTGTATGTAGTCCTTAGTTCCACTTACATTTCAGCCATGTCTTAACAGATGTACCAATCACCTAAAGAATTAGAAAAAATAAGGCTTGGAAGAAGTTCTGTTCCTCGGAGAGTGATTCTGACTACCGTTTGTTCCAATGTAACGATTAACAGCAAACTTCCACAAATATGTGGAAACTCAGATGAAGTCAACAACATTTCATTGGTTAAAATACACCTTGACCTTTTTTCCAGTTTCACTTTTTTCAAAACAAAGCAAACTTTTACATCATTTTTCTAGTATAAAACGGACTGGGAAAATGACATTCACCCATTTAGCATCAAAGTGAAACCTCCGCTCACAGCCAAAAATATTAGATTCACTTTATAATAATAAATT
Organism: Leptarthrus brevirostris; assembly: GCA_964036015.1. Taxonomy (NCBI): domain Eukaryota; kingdom Metazoa; phylum Arthropoda; class Insecta; order Diptera; family Asilidae; genus Leptarthrus; species Leptarthrus brevirostris. The sequence continues at coordinate 137,742,027 of OZ038371.1, read as the reverse complement.
AAAAAATAAGCCTTTAATTTCGTAAAATGAAAGAGTCATTTGTCGTGAGTTGGTGTCTCAGCACACCGTTTTATAATATTTATTGATCACTTACAATGTTCGTTTTGGCGACAGTAAAAGTGACGATTCTTCGACGATTGCCGATCTCTTTGGTGACTTCATTAAGACCGCGTTGTTGATGCTAACTACGATATTAGTATTATTGAGTTTACTCATTTGACAAGGCTTTGGATCCTTTAACAATTACTGCTACAGAGTAGGTAAGTTCATTCGTGTGCACAATTTTATAAAAATTGTATTAACATCAGAATTCCCAGATTTGTGAGACGATTTCAGGTATCTAAGGATGCCTTGTTTTACATCCTTGGAGAACTGAAATTAGAAGAAGGCCGCCCGGTGACACATATTCCACCGTCAATACGTTTAGCGGTCGCTTTAATTGATTTTGGGACAGAAGCATACCAGCGGTTTCGGAAGTTGTAAATGAAGTTCTATTTAAAGCAGAAAATAAACTGTGCCATACTTGGATAAACTTCCCCAAGGATTTTCAGAATACCAAACAACATTTTTGGAATCTATATAGAATACCAGAAAGTGCAACTCTGGAAAAAGGAATAGGATTTCTTTTCACAGGGTTTATTTAATACATATTAAAGCATGAAAATATATTTTTTTATTATAATTTTGATACAAAATGGCGTCGGTATAGCCAATCTTTGAAATCGCCTTTTTTTAAAACTCCTTCCTGGGAGGACGGATTTATCGTTAAGTATAATACCTAGAACAAAAAATCAAAAAAATATATTTGTATTTAATTTTTTTTTAAATCAAATTTTGAAGAAATGGTGCACTTTTGAAAAAATAAATCGATTTTTGTCCAAAAAATAAGCAATAAATTGTTTATAAAACAAAAAGTTTACATTAAATAAAAAAACGGCTACGTACTTCCATAGAGGATATAATTACGAAGCTACTGTCAACATTTTAAAGCAATCCATGCAATGGTGTTAAAATATACTGTCCTCCCAGTTTCAAAAATATGGTTTCGAGAAAAACGCGTTTGTAGTTTTACGAGCACTTAAATCCTTGAAATTTAGCCCCGTGACGCTATAGTAAAATCGAGAATTAAACTTTTCAAAAAAATTTTTTCATTATAAGACTCAGTGGATAGTATTTTTATTACCCTAAAGTATTGTTTAAGCCAAAAAAAAATATATTTTTTCAAAATTCTAAAGTGGTGTTACCCCTTAAGACCGGTTAATAATTCTATAATAGAAAAGGTCGCCATAGTTTGAATGCAATGATTGTAAGTATATTTATGTTTATTAATTAAACAACAAGATACTAGCTGACCCGACAGACGTCGTTCTGTCAAAAGCTATTGGACTGTGTCAGTCTCACAAATTTATCTTTTCTGGTCAAGTTCTGGTGATGGCGTCGCTTATAAAGTGTTCATGTCGTGATGACATCTTTAGTTTTCAGTAATGGTCACCAGAACAGATAAGTTTGTGAAAGTCGCAAATGTGTAATTTAAATAAAAAATTGAATATAAACATATTTCAGAGTGATCACTTTATTAACTAACTATCAATTATTTACCGTGATATCAACAATAAATTAACATAATGTTAATGTACTTTTCTATGTATTTTTGATGTCATAATCATAAGCAACAACTACTTACAAAATTCAGTTTTCTATTTCGTACACTGCAGTACTTTAGTAATATTGTGTTAAATCATATTTTCATTGTAATGCTCTATGGTACACGATATTTTTTGTTTAATTACCTGGCGCGAAAACAAACAAAGCTTTTGGTTTTCCAACACGGGAACAGGCAAGATACAATTGTCCATGCGAAAAACATGGGTTCTCAAGATTAATGCCGCAAACACTCAATGACTGCCCCTGGGATTTAGTTATGGTCATAGCGAAGGCAAGCCGCACTGGAAACTGCAGTCTTTTAAATTCTAATGGTATGTCAGTCGGAATCATTGGGATGTGTGGTATCAAAGCGCGTTCTCCTTTATACTTTCCGTTTAGAATGATTGCCTTGATCACGCTGTTCAGTAATTTTTTCACCGCTACAAAGACGCGGTTGGTTGATATTTCACAACAGTTAAAAAAATCGGGTGGATAGTTGACGACATCATCTTGGTTAGTAGCGGAATCAACTGATTTGTATTTGCTTAATTCACCGGCAATTTCATTTTGAATTTTGAAATTGAATTCATTTACATCCATGTTTTTGGCCGCCAATCTATCTCTTTCGCTCAACCAAATATGATCTCTGTAATTTTGAGCAACGTTTGGGAACACCTTTTGAATGAGTTCAGTTTTTGATTCAGTAAACTGATAAAAATTTTCAGGAAAGTCAGTCAAAACCTGTCAATGAGTTGTTTTGAAAATACTTCTCCAGATCGATCATTTTTCAACTCGACATTCTTGTATCTTGACGTTTTCCACAAAACGGAGGACTTTAAACATGCATTAAGTTCATCAGCTGGTGTTAAGTTCATCATCTGGTGTTTTCGAACACCTCCCTAGTAACAGAATTTTTTTCTCAGACACGTCTAAAAGCTGATGATTTTTAACTTCTACCGTGGTGACTTCTGATGACTTTATATGCAGTGATGCCAAATAAGGGATTTTGTCACCAAATCTGGTGTTATCGAATATCTTCCTAGCGACAGATTTTTTTCTGCGACACTGTGATTTTGAACCTCTTCTGATGACATCAAATGTCTCCGACTTTTTAACGTTTTAACGTACATATTCGGCATTTCTCATTGTTTTTGACTATTTTTGTACATATTTGCTGGGCTACCACTTAATTCAGTTACAAGTGGTATTGTACCACACATTCAAGTGGGCCCATATAATGCTTTTGTTGCTAAGCTAAACGCATGTGTAACACAACTCAAACAATTTCCTGTGAAAGTTCATGATTTTCCAGCGGGACCCTGAAACTTTCAACGATACTCATTTTCTGTCGCTTGCGATAACAGGATCGCCCACAAAATTAGAACTTTATCACATTCTTATAGTTCTCTGTTTCTCCTACCTTTCCTTTTACAAATTGAAAGAAAGAAATTGCACGACGCTTATGTAGATGAGATCAGCTGTGGATCAAATCAAAGTGCACTTGAGTTCTTAATGAGCACCAATTAAAGGTAAATTCGCTTGTGATTCAAGGGCATACAGTCTTTTATTGAGTAGAAGTATTCACATTTCTGGTATTTAAAAATTTCTTGGAAAAAAATATATTATTATGCATCTGGTGGCTTTTTTTTTAAAAAAAAAGGGTGTCCCTTTCCCATTTGCTTTCCCTTTCCCCCATTGCTAATAGGAGAACAATTTGGTACTACGGTGAGTGGTAGGGGTGAGGGGGAGGAGTAGTCTAACTTCGTAACGCGTGAACCGATTTGGATAATTCATTTTCTGTTGGGTAGAGTATGCTCCCTCGTTGATACCAAGTGAAAAAAAATGTTGGTGGGTTTTGGAGAAGGGGAGGGGGTGGAACCTAACTTTGTAACGCGTGGACCGATTTGGATGGTTAACACATTGCTAATAGTAGAATAATTTGGTCCTATGGTGGTGGTGGTGGGGGGGGGGGGGGGGGTTGGTAGTAACGTCTTTACGCGTGGACCGATTTCGATGATTTTTTTCTGTTCGGTTGAGCATGTTCCTTGATTGATACCATGAAAAACAATGTTGTGGAATAAAGGTGGGATAGGGTGTTAAACCTGACTTTTTACCGCGTGGACCGATTTGGATGGTTCTTTCTTCGTTGTATAGAGTAGAAGACACCAAAAAGTGAAAAATAAAATAGCATTTAAAAAAAGTTGAACCGACTTCACAAAAAGCGTTAAAAAGCATAAAATAATTTTTAATTTTATATCTATTACGACATTTTGAAGTCGGTGCAAATAAAACAACTGCAGTACCACAATTGAAAATAATACATAATACTACCTGAACGTTTCAGCTCACGGGATCATAAGAAAGGACGATGAAATACTTTTGTTCTAGTTGTTTGGTTCGTTTGATTTGCACCGACTTCAAAATGTCGTAATAGATATAAAATTAAAAATTATTTTATGCTTTTTAGCGCTTTTTGTGAAGTCAGTTCAACTTTTTTTTTTTAAACTATTTTGTAAATATTCAGTTGTTAGTTCCTTTTGACCCTCAATTTTCTTTGTTTTTAGTTCTTATTTTTAGTTCTGTATTTAAGTACATCTCTTTGTTTTTCTCTCTTAAACAATAGCTTTTATTTTTCTATTTTATTGCGCTCTTTTACTGACTGTCTTTCAAAGAACCAAGAAAGATTTGTTCAGTAGTTCTTATATTAGTTGTATTGCTAGGATTTTGAAATGTTTGTTGCTTAATGGTATTCGTTCCTCGCCACTTTGTTCTATATTGTTTTGGCTTATTGGATTAGACCCCTCAGCAGTTACCTTGTTCGGTGTATTGTCCTGTTCCCATTGTCATAACAAGATTTCAATATCAGAATCTACTGAAGTAGATGGGGCGCCAAACTATTGCGCAGTAGTAAGACCACTCACCTCTGCTTCTAAACCAGCAGCAACAATTGTGGCTTCTTCTAGAGGTAATAAGTAAGACTCTTCTGCTGGGTCACCACCGGTTTTCTTCTAAGAGTTTGCATTGTTCATATTGTCTTTTAGTATTATATTAATAATGCCGCCAAACCTAAATTTTTAAAATAAATATAAAAAGATTTCAATTTATTACATGTAACACTAACTTTTTGCCAAATTATAATGCTTCTTTCTGGTAGGCCATTCGAATTTAAAATGCCACATAGTTTTCTCCATAAATTTGATTTATTTTTTCTACCATTTACGGATAACTGCAAAGAATTTTTCGCTAAGGCAGGATTTCTTTCCATATACTCCACCAGTAGTTTTATTTGTTTATTGTTCGTCTGTGACCTTAAGAATAAACTTAAATATTTCTTTTATTTTTAAAAAAACCAAAAAACTTACAATTAATTAAATAATTTTGACAGTTGACAAACGGATTTTCGAACATTTAGTGTCACCGTTCCCTTGCTTTTTCTTGTTTCATTTTCTATTTGCATTTTTAATAATTCTTTTAAATTTTTTAAACAAACTCATCAATATGTCTTGCTTTACATTCAATTCGACGCGTATAGTGCTGTCGAGAAGTTCGTGTCGACTCAACGACATTTTTCTCTCGACACGTCGAGCTGCGCGAACTGGCCTCTGTCTACTTGTTCTGTTGTTTTTCCTAAACCCTGAAAATTGTCCACGATTATTCCCCTAGATAAGAAAGGTAACAAATGTGATATATTTGTTTATATATTTTCATTAATCAACCTATTGCCAATTTATGTTGTATTGTCGAAGTTTTTGAAGCCATGGTCTGTGACCTGCTTTACTTCCATTGTAAACCTTTCTTAGCCTCCTTCCACCATGGCTGTATGAAGGATAAATTTATCACAGCCAAGTTGTTGAAATTCTCCTACTTATGCAAATCTACCGTCCAAGCCGGCAAGCGGGTTGATTATATTTTTAAAGATTTCAGTAAAGCTTTTTACAAAATCAATCACATCAATTATGGCCACGTCTGTGAATTCTGTTTTACCCAGGCAATGCGAGGCTCGGCGTCTGCTGAAATATGGGAATTTTTTTAAGTCTTGACTGGATGTGGAGCTTGTAGCTCAGCACGAAGTCAAATGAAGAGAAGTACTTCTTTCATATCTTTAGAAAACAGAAGCATTTCATTGCATTTCTAGCTTCTTTCCTGCTAAGATTGCACTTAACATCACGTAAAACATCTTTGAGTTTTGGACGAGTTAAACAACACAATTTGTTCTGCCACAAGCAAAGATCGTTAAAATGTCGTGCTTAATGATTCAAACATATGTTTCCGGTTGATTTCTGTCCAGTTCACAGAAGAATTTATTACTATGAATTATATTGAGAGATGAAAGGACAATAATAAAAAGAAGAAAAGTGGTTTTTTTATACGATGTGGCCAAATCCTAGGGGACAACCCTTTGATGCGTTAGCATGGTTTTGGCCGGAAGGCAATTAGGGTAAGGGAAGTGAGGAAACTTGAGTCTTGTTTGCATTGCTGCGAGCTAGACAACAGCCCAGAGACGGAGTGGATTATTTTAATTTCTTAATACAAGCTCACGGTAATCTGGGCTCGAACCCGGGACCCACGGCATGTTGGTCTTGCCGCTCAACGCATTGATCCAACTCCGTTGGTGGGAGAACTGACACCCGAAGTACACCGGTAGATGTTTCGGAAAATATGTATCGCCGTCTACTAACACACGGATTGAAAGGCACAACCATTGCTTTACATACCGCCATGAAAAGGCCTATGTAAATTACGGGATGAAACCATACATATGTATGACTAAAATGTACTAAAGTTATTTAATCCAGGAAAACCTTGCCTACGCTAGAGATGTAATTGTAATTTCAACTATTGTAAAAACAATAGATCACCATTTCCGTAGATCACAGTGCATGTGACACAGCGAAGCTCCAATAAGCAACTCAGAAGCAGGACCAACCATGAAAATGATTTTTTTTTATCGATGTGGCCAAATCTTAGCGGACAACCCTTTGATGCGTTAGCATGGTTTTGGCCGGAAGGGAATTTGGGTAAGGGGAGTGAGGAAGCTTGAGGCTTGTTTTTGCATTGCTGCGAGCTATAAAACACCACAGAGACAGAGTGGATTATTTTAATTTCTTAATAAAAGCTCACGGGGAGATCTAGTCTCGAACCCGGGGCCCATGGCGTGTTGGTCGTGTGGCTCAACGCATTGATCCAACTTCGTATCCGTGTAATATAGCCGCGGCGGTGCAAGTAGTCAATTAAGTTCTCGCTTGTCAGGTAACCAAGGTTAGGTTAGGTTAGGTGAAGGTGGCGGTTTCAAAAGCCTCCCATATACTGACTCGAGTCCATTACCACGTTTGGATAAAGGATTCCCTATATCCTGGAGATGATGTACTGCGACCGTCGAGGCGCTGCCTTTGTTTAAATTAAAGATACCGGTTTCGAATTTCAGAAGACTCCTAATATTTATTATTTATTGTTTCCTTCCTGACAATGTCTGCTTAGGTCGGTGTTCGAGACACCGATTCAGTGCGCATGCACACCCGTGAGATAGTGGACAGTGTAGACTTCTACCAGAGCTCTGCATTGAGCCCTGGTTAGGCTGAGTAATCTGTCAGTTCTCTTACAGTCATAGGTTTTCCAAATGACCTTCGTGATTTTGCACGTTTTGGCTCCTTAGCATCTTTTCTGCGTATGGTCCAACAAGTCGTCACTAAGTTGTTTAAGCTCGACTTGTATTGGAGGTAGTACTTGCATTGCCTCTAGAGCCTCTAATTCAGCTCCTTTCTTGGCAAGATCATCAGCAGCTTTGTTCCCAGCTATACGTCTGTGCCCCAACAGAGTTGCCCTTTTCTGTTTGTGCTGAGGCTTTGCACGACTCTGTATTTTGGATATAAATTCGTAGGATCCAAGAGCTTTTAGAAATTCTTGGATATCCTCGTAGGTGTTCACCGAGGCGCCTATCGTCAGCAGACTGTGAGCCATTTCAGCCGCCTTAGTGCAGCCACGGCTTCAGATTGAAATATGCTACACTTGCTGGGAAGTCTGTTGGATGAATTAAAATTTAGCTCTTGGCGGTATATCGCTGGTCCTACACCTGATGCCGTTTTAGAGCCATCCGTATAGATATCAGCAACATTTACAGGATTCTCTGTTCTAGATTCCCAGAACAACTTGTCTGGTATTACTACTCTGAACTTCCTATTGAAGTCTCTAATCGGTAGTATGTGGTCAGTGTCCGCAGTCAGACTTTCTCCCAGGCTGCTGTGACCGTACCTTGCGTCTTGAGGAACTTTGATTTCTTAAGGCGCAGTATCACCCTCTTCGTGGCGGTCTTAGCGCACAGGTCCACAGAAGGAGGTGTAAAATAACATCTAGAGCATGGGAAGGCGTGGATTTAAGTACCCCCGTGATGCCGATCCCTGCCAGTCTTTGTGTGTGTTTCAGTCTAGAGAGATAGGTTTTTTGTCTACAGCTGGCGATCGAACCATAGAGCAGGATTAGTCGCACAATCGTATAAAGCCAGTGCATTTTGTGGGGCCTTAATCCCCACTTTTTGTCGAAGAGTTTTTTGCATGTATGAAAAGTTTACCAATCCTTTCTTCTTCATTTAGCGTCCAGGACAGCTTACAGTCTAGATTGAGTCCCAGGTATGGCACCTGAATTCCAACCGCATTCCGTCTATGTTCGGTATTTAAAAGTAGGTACCTTATATTTCTTTGTGAAAAGTACCTATTCTGTTTTACAGGAGTAAATGTTGATTGTTGATTCCTGCCGAGGAGCTTACCTTCCTTAGGGCTCTGCCACTAATATAACGACATCATCGGCGGTCGCGACCACTTTCGTGCCCTCCTTTTCGAACTTCAGAAGTATCTCCTTCAGAACGAAAGAACACCACCCTGTATTGAGCCTCTGTGTACCATTTTATTGCTTGAAATGCCTCCCCACTCGGAAGTTACCGCTCTGTTGCTCAAAAGTTATCCAACTGCAAATAGTTCTGTCCACCTTTGCCATTTCAAGAGCATTAACGATAGCTTCGGTGCTTACATTGTCGAAGGCGCCTTCTATATCAATATACGTTCCCGAGTGAACTGTCTATACCGAAGGCACTTTTTGATCTGGAACACCACCTCATGCAGAGCTGTGTCCACCGATTCTTCCTTCATGTAGCATGTTGCATTGCATTGTGGCATTGCTTGTGGGGGTTTTGGCTCTATATAACTACTGAAGTGATACAATCTTTCATCAATGTATTCGTTCATTGGTCATTCACTCCAGTCAGAATAAAGTACGAACTCTCCGCCGTGTCTCCCATAGGTCGCTGTTCCATCAGTGCAGTTGAGATTTGTTACGGGTCTTGCTAATGAGACAGGCTTGCCATATAACCAAAAAGTAAAAGAAAATAACTTTGATGCCAAATGCCACACAGGACCACGGCCACAAAAGCAGCACAGGAAGAAATGACCCAATTAGAAAAGGCAAATAAACTGACAAACTGTAAAAACAAGATTTTATTCTAAAAGATTAACTAGCTCTTGATTGATTTTATGTATATTAAACTAAAAAAATTGCAACTAAAGTTTTGAAGTTCACTATGTTCGATTTTCCGCTTTTTTAAGTATCACTGGATTAAGTCGAAAAATGACGAAAACCTCAGAATCAATATTTAAAACAAAAAAAGAGATAAATGATTTGGAATCGTACTAGTGGTGGTAGTATGGTACTCTCTGTAAAACTAAGAGGAACTGTTCGCGTGGTCCTTCAATCCGTTGTCAACTGTTAACATCAAAAAGAATCCTATAGTAAAATTAGAAGGACGGAAGGATAGCAGGTCTAAGAGGCACAACATCAGGAGTAGAAGCAGCTTTCACAACGGATTCAGGTTGAGTACTGTACTCATTATTACATAGATCACATTTTGGTGTCGGGCTAGGTGATAAAGACTTGTCTTTCCCTTGATGAATCGGCCAATTACGATAACAAGTCTTCAGAAACAGCACTGCACGTGGACAGACTACGAAGCTCCAAACCCCGGACGTCAGAGGTAATGTTGTTAGCAATAGATTACCACTATATGCAACTGTCAATGACCAAACTCTTATCTGTCTATTCTCGACCACCGGCACATATCTTGACACCAGCGCAGATAAGGTGTTATGAAGAAATGGACATAAATCCTGAACAGATAGGTAATTTTTTAAATAATTTCGAATTTTAATAGAAATTTTTCGATGGCATAATTAGTGTCGATAACGCTAACTTTAAAAAATTTTTGAGAACAACGCGATTAGAGCTTCACGCGACAGATACCCCCAGCTCGTTTTTGCTTTTACTTAAAACAATTTCCTCATTTGTTTAATTTTTTGTATTAAAATAATAGCCACAGTTTTTTAATCATGTACTTTAAAAAATTATTAATTATTCCCTCAATGGGTTATCGAAGTCTCCGATAGGTTAACAAAAATATTTAATATTTACTGTTTATGCTTATTGCAATGCGACTAGACTAACTAGTACTATATTACAAATAATGAATAAAACAAAATCATTGGAAATAGAAATTTTAATCTGGTGAAAGAGTCTAATTTATTGCAAGCCATACAGGAAATTAAAAGCTTTGCGAACCGACTAGTTTGTCGGAGAATTCAGCAGTATTTTGACGGCTTTTCAACTTAAACTTTAATAAACTGCCTTACCTAACCCGCCCATAACGAAGAGGCTATACTAAGGAGTACTTAAATCAATACGAAATACGTATGTGCCTAAGGATAGCAAATCTCGGATTCAGCGAGATAAAATCCACTGAAAAAAGATACTCCGAATCCTGCAACAGTCATTTTTTCTGCACGTTTTTAAAAGCACGTATCTATAGCGTACTTTTTCAATAAAAATAAAAGCTACTAAATAATTAAAAAAAAATTAATATAATGAGTAACGGGTGTTTTTATTTTAAGAACCATATTTTTGTATAATGTGGGAAAAATAGAAACTTTTAAATATCAAAACCAAACCCCAATTTTACAATAACAAAACTGGAAAACATTGTAAGTCATAGGGCCGTTTCCCATCAGGTGTGCCAAATAGTTAAGGTGATAGATCTCACCAAGTTTGGAAGTTTGCAGTCTCAATCGTTTGGATGCACATCATTATTTTATTTTTATCTTTTGATCTACTCAAAGCCGTGACAGAAAACAAACACCAAAAAACTACTAACCCAATGATCTTTCCAACACTTTTGATCTAACTTCTAACATTGCAGATACAGACATTTCCAAAATTGAAAAAAACATGTTTTACGATTACCTAAAATTTAGCATTTTCTCCGAAATTCAGGTAATTTACACTTTCCATTCCCACATTAATACCCTTCCAAAAAGGCACAACATGTCCAGTTGGAGGAAGGATGTAGATATTTACACGTAGAGAACCACGTAGGCAATTTTATAAAAATCTGCAATTTAAAAAAAATTTAACTAATTCATGCATGTTAATAACCTCCTTATAATTCCCTGTTTGTTTTATTGTGTCCAGCAGTCCCAATTTTGCTAACTAATTCGTTTCTATCCTTAACAGGCCGCGAATAAACTTCATCCTTCGTGTTTCCTATAAAAAAAGTCCAATGGAGTAAGGCCAAGCAATCGGTGCACGTCGTCCAATCCAGCGGTAAACACATTTTTGATTTAATAATATTAATTTATTGCCTTCACACGTGTTGGTAAAACATTGCCCTAAGATTATCAAGAGGGATGTCCTCTAGTAGATCTGGCAATACATTTTCCAAAACTTATGCATATATTTGGCTATTAAGCACTTGCGCCAAATTAATTGGCACAGAATTTGGGCTGAAATAAGAATACCCTTGTCCTATGTTGCTTAGTATCCGACCCAGTATGGAGGTTGTTGAAGTTTGTTATATCATCCCTGGTGAACTGTGATTATCCATCCATAGAATTCGGTCTAGACACGCTTTGTTCTCCATGTCGCATTCCAGAAGCTAAATGTAAAAATATAATCTTCTTTCGAAATTTCCTTCTAGTAGTACTTAAACTGGGATTTATTGACACGGACGTAATCCTCCTCGATGAATAACTCTCCTAACTTTAACTGAAACCATTTCTAATCTTGCGATTCGTCCCGGGCTCATTTCATGCTCTTCTCTGGTAGGTAGGTGCTGGTGACCGTCCAACAACGGACATCGAATAAGTGTTTTGTGATGCCATTGGAGTAAAATACCCCACAGCTCCTTAGTGTAACCATCTGAAGCCGACGATGAAGCGCCGGAGATATCTTACGTCAGTTTTCTCGAGATCGCCTCGACTTTGCAAGAAATAGTCGCCTCAAATAGTCAACCCGAGCGTTTGACCACTGATAGATGGATGTGAGTTTAATGGCAGCGCTTGCTGTCATCTCCTTACCTATCAAATCTAGGGCAGGGAGTTGAAGGGGTATTTCCAGAGTCGCAGCGGGTGTCGTCCGCAATGCTCCGTTAATACAGATGCAGGCTGATCTCCGAACATTCGCTAGAATACTAAGATTCGTGACCTTGCTCAGTAATGGCCAACAGACAATTACCTCATTCAGTAGGATTGGTCGAATAACAGCCACGTAGGGCCAGTGAGTTATCTTAGGATGGAAGCCCCATTTCCTACCAATAGCCCTTTAACAAGAGTAAACAGCTACCGTTGATCTCTTCATCCTCTCCTAGATGTTCGGTATCCAGCTTCGCTTAAATGGATAAAATGTCACGTCTGATATGCACCTGACGACTCACTTAGAGAGCTGAATGAGGGCATTTTGAATTTGGTCCCTGAGCACCGACAATTACTTTCTGGAGACAGCTATAGCGATGTGTTGCGCATATGCAATCACTTCACAGCCATCCTCTTCCAGGGCTAGCAGAAACTGATTGACCACCAAATTCCAGAGAAGAGGAGACAAAATTCTCGCAGTCGTGTGCTTATAACAGTGCCCTGGAGGATATAGCTCATCACCGACGCAAAATAAGCCCTTACCCCAAGAGACGTGAGGGTGTGATAGCTCCCGGATATCTATGAAGGCCACTAAAGTATATTCCTTGTATTAAGGAGACTTTTTATAGTGTGTACCAGAGAATGTAGAGCTGTTTACACAGATTAACCTTTCCAGTACGCGTGTTGGTCGATAGTAGGTTCTTTGGGATGCTGCAACGTAAGTGTACGTTTTGGGTAGAAAAGAAAAAAAATAGGTCTGATGTACTTAGGGGTGGCATATGTGCTTTTTCCCGCCTTGGGTATTAATATCACTTTAACACGTTTCCACAACCTTGGGATGGGGACCAAGGCAAGACAGCCCTTATATATATGGAACCAATAAGCAATGGAGTAATAAATCGAGGTTACATTCAAGCTCGGCAGAAATAATACCATCAAGCTCCGGTGACTTGAAAGGTTTAAAGCCTCCTACAGCCCAGCAAAGCTCTGTTACCAGATCTTGCAAGTCAGAAGAGAGAGAGGGGTCTTTTGATGAAAGATTTCTTTCCCCGTAGAGTTTCCTGGAAAATGGGTTTCCAAGAGAATATCAAGATGCTCTACGCTCGCAGAGGTACATGTACCATCTTGAATGTGAACACTGACTAACACAATCTAATAGCGACAATAAAATAAATAGCACTTAACTTTTTACAACTATTTAGTAATAGTTATTAAAATTAGTTGCCTGTGTACCCTGAACAAGCATGTTCGACCTTTCTTTTAGAAATTTTGTTACTCGTAATTTTACGGATTTTCTAACTACAGGGCAATAATATAATTAGGTAGGCACAGACATCTAAGAAAACATCCTTCCTCCACCTCAACACGTTGTACATTTTTGGAAAGGTTATAAGACGACGGGCAATTTCATGAAAGTAAAAAACAAGTGTATAAATTACGTACTCTTACATTTCGGAGAAAATTTGGGAAAATGCAAAATTTTAGGTAATCGTAAAACATTTTTTTCAGTTTCGCACTTGTCTGTAGGAATTAGATTAGCATTGTTGACAAAATTGGAAAGGTTTTTAGGATAGTAGTTTTTTAGAGTTTGTTTGATATACATAGCTCCGTTGAGTAGATAAAAAAATAGTTTATAAATCACAATAAATAATTTATAAATTACAATGTAACTCCCAAACCATTAAGATTTCCCTACCCCCTGCCATCTATCTACCAAACAGTTAAGATTTCCCCACCCCCTGCCATCAATCTATTTGACACACCTTGAAACTCCCTGCCGAAGGAAAGTTTTTCTAAAAAATTTTTTATTTGGCACATATACGAGTTTTTTTTTGACTTTTTGGCATTTGCAAAGCAAGTAGGCAACAAATCCATACATAATCAATGGCATTTTCAAAAGTTAAAATGAGTCATGTTTTTAATTACGTTTGGGTTGATATTAAAACCGAAATATGAAGTTCAATTAATGACGGAAATCAAATTATGCACAAGTGAATAGAGCTTCAAATTGAGATTAACTTTTACAAGAGTACTTCGTTATCGCACACTTCAGCTTGGTTTAAAACTTACGGGATGAGTGAATAAAATTATGGTGTGACAAAGTATTGCTATAGATGTTATCTTTTATATGTTCCAGCCTTTCAAACCCTCAAGCAGGGATGTGGGATGTATATTAAATTTCGTTACAGATGTTTTATTCTAAAGAGAACTTGTAAATGAAATAGCTATCCTTGAAAAATTTTAAATCTCTGTTTAAATTATATAGAGCTATAGAGTATGTATGTATGTATGTACACATACATGTACAGTGTTTTGTTCGACGGTAATAAACAAATGTGTTGATATATATCAAAAAAATTATCAATTTCATAAGATTTCGAGGCTTAAATCAGCAAGACCTTTTAGCTTTCTTAAGAAAATTAGGTAGCCAGTATTCCGGTTTGTCCTACTATACCGAAGTACGCTCGAAAGAAGAAATGTGTTAGTTTTTAATAAAGATTAACTAAGGATTAAGACACAAAAGACCAGTTGCAGGTGAAAGTCTCCAGGGCAATTCAGCTTAAAAGGCGAAATTCAGTGAAGCAGTGTCTGAATTTTACAAAGACTATATTTGCCAACCAGGTTTGAAAGTTATCGAAAATTCGCATCTGAAATTGTTTATATGTTTTCGGAGTTATTTACACTTATAAAAAGATATGTCTCCCTCCATCCAGATTCAGAGTTACTGACATTCACCTAGGTTCGTTTTGAAAAATGCATTGCGAATTAATAGGAAGGATAGTAGCAGATAAGAGATTGGAATTTCTTCTACAGTTCTCAGGTTGCCTAATAGAAATATCTACGTGTACCTTTAGTTTTTGGTTACTTCAATCATCAGGGAAGATCTCTAGCGTTGAGGACCCGAGTAAAAATAATTGAGTTGTTATATTCACGCCCTAAGCATGTACAGACGTTTCTATTTGTAAAAGAATATACGCGCCCGCTGCGAATACTTATAGCGAATTATTGCGCCCGGTAGTATCGTGCACGCTCCCGCTGCAGGCCCCTAAATTAACAAATATGCTCACCTCACGGGTATGCAGGCGTACAAAAATCTAAAAATACACCCGTCATAAATGCGGACCGTGCTTGGTTCGGACAGTTTCGTGCATCTGTGAGCTGGCATTTGGAAAAGTATAATTTTTACTCACCGTACCTCATTGAGTGCCATTCAGGCGTTTTTACGCTGTGCTTGCCTGTTTCATGCTAGGAATTGGCGAGTCTTATTTTTACTAGGGAAAGCTCTGCTAACGTCGTTTTTATCTGCAACTCAGCGTAAATCTTCCTTCGCTTGCAACTCATGTCATGGATGGTTGTCACAGATATGTGGAGTTGCTAACGACCACAGAAGATTCCTCGACCTTGTCTTTGCTACGGTTCCTAGTGGTGTTGTTGTGTGGCGTTACTCGCCGCATCTGATTCGCCAGTCTGGCTGTCATCCTGCTCTTCAAAATGTGCTATATTTTGATGCTATTGTTTTACCGATTTCCTCTTACAACGATCTTTGCTATAAATTTAAAAAAATCCAACCTCTCGATACTAAACGATTGGCTCTCGCTTGTGATTAAAGTAGTGTTCTTGGGTAGTGTGACGTTGACAATGTTACTAAATTATTCTGTGGTATCATGGCTATCTGCTTTACTCCCTGCGTTCCAGTTTCTAAAGCTTGCAACACGCGGACCTTGGTTTGTCGCCTTCATAAAGCATTTAACGAATTTATAAGGTAAGGCCTGGAGAAGGTTCTGCTCCTGAAAGATGTTTCGGCATCTTGTTCATTTAGTCTTGATGATAGCTGTAGGAGGGATCGTTTTATGATTGCTATCCGGAATCTTTAAAACTGCGTTTTTTGAAGATAACGGTGACATAAGTTTTAAGGATTTTACTGACTTGATGGGGTTCCCACAGATATCCCTTGAGCCCAAGGACCCACCTAACTGATAGTTTCTCGACTACTGCTAGCGGCCTTCCTGTCTCGATCTTAACAAACTGCAATTTGTCTCCTGCCCCTGTTCTTTGTCATTTATTTAATTTATTTATAACGTTTTTCCTAAACCCAGGAGGATCTTTATAACTAATCTACTACATAAAAAGTTTAACAAGTTTGACGACACCGATTAGAGGCTTTTGTCAACCTATGCTGCATTTCTAAGTTATCCGAAGCCTTAATTGTTTATGTCCTTTATTTGCATTGCAAACCGATTTGGGCTCTTTTCAACACGGTTTTGTAAAGGGTCAATAAATTACAACGGACTTACTTGAGTTTCTGTATTTCTGTTATCAAGTCTTGTGGATAGGTGGACTGCATTTTTACTGATTTCAAAGAGGCATTTGATAGAATTAATCGCAGGATTCTTACACACAAATTTTATTTCCTTGGGTTTTCCATTCTTTTTGCTGACTGGTTGTGCTCATAATTGTCTTATTGTAGATAGTGCGTTTTATTTTGGGGTCCCTTCTCCGACATTACCTGTAATACTTCAAGTGACCCACAAGGCAGTCATTTTGGACCTTTACTCTTCATTATGTATTTTAATGACATATCGACTATTTGGGATGGTTCCAGGCTTTTTTGTTATGCTGAAGACGCTAAAATGTATCGTATGTTTTCTGACGTAGCTGATTAAGCTCTCCTGGACAATTTCCAGTAATTTTCTACCACTCAATATAGACAAGCGTACTACTATTTCACATCACGTAAGAGGAATCCATTGGTTTTTAACTATACCATAGATGTATGCTGTCTTGCTAGACTCGACAAAACCAAAGGCTTGGGTGTTTGGCTAAATGCCCGTTCCTCTTTTGAAGACCACATTAATTCAAGATTTAATAAGGCTAATGCAAACCTAGGTTTTATTAAAAGTTGGTCTAAAGAATTTGACAATCGGTATATTACGAGTATACTTTATTGTAATTGTGTCAGGCCAATTTTGGAGTATGGTTATATTATTTGGTATCCCCATCGTGTATCACATATAAGCCGCATTGAGCCAGTCTAGCGAAGATTTGCTAGCTTGTATTTTCTTGGTTTTTCATGGAAGGACTCCCTTGTCCTGCCTCCGTACGTGGATAGGCTTAAACTCATTGCTCTATATACTCTTGAGGACAGTGGCAAAAAAATTTCGTATTGTATTTTCATTCCACTGCTCACAGGGGTCCTGAGCTCTAAGTTTTTTAAATGTTTTGGCCCTGGCGCGCTCTTTGAGGAGTCATGACTTTCTCCATATCCATAACTATGGCAAAAACGGACCGTTACCATCAATTTTTTTTATGATGGAGTCAAAGCGCAGGGAACAACCCTATAATAAGTTACCATGGCTTCTACCGTATGGGGACAGAAGGAACTTGAATCTTGTTTTTGCATTTCTGCGAGCTAGACAATAGCCCAGAAACCGAGTGGATTTTTAAATTTTTTTTTAAAAACTCATGCGGAGACCGAGGCTGGTCTCTAATTCTTAAATTTTTTCTTTTTCCAAAGAACAAGTCGAAAGATATCAATTCAAATTTATTTAATTGATCGTAACATTATAGTACAACATTTGAACATTAACATTTTTAGAGCAAAATATAAATAATTAAGCCGACGGTAGTAAATCTTCGGAGGCGCCTTGAAAAAAAGTTGTCCGCCCGTGAACGCTATAACTCATGACTGGATCAAAAAATGGTATCATTAGATAATCGCTTTCCTTAGGTATTGCTGGGAGGAAATTTTTTTTTTCGATTTTTCAATTTTTTGTGACACTTAGAGGCGAAAACACCGATTTTCGCCCTAAAAAATGGGCCTATTTGTTATTATAAAATTAATAATTATGGAAATAAATGACAAGTGTCAGAAAATTTTAAGTTTTGTATACGAGAAAATTTAATATTAAACAACGGAGCAACGGACAGTTATAGTTGTATATCTTAGTTAGGTTTTCCCCAATTTGTAAAAAATTCTGACACAACAATCTTAAGATGTTGTACTATCATATGAAACAATACAAAAATGGAAAAAAAACTTTTAATACGTAAAAATTCTTGAGCTTTAAATGGCTAGTTCAATGTAGCGGACACTATTAATTTTCAAACACTTTGCAATAAATAATGTCAACATTTTCTTCACAAAGTATATACCAACTACCACAGAACGTTTCCAAGAGTAGTGGAGTGTACAGAAACCTCTTTCTAAGGCCCCCCCCCCCCCCAAAGTGCATAATACTTTTTAACCAAATTTTCAAGGAAACGCCAATGCGAAGGTTGCATTTTTTTGCATTGTCTCAATACCTATATACCTACATACATTGTGAAACAATTTTGAAATCAAAATATTGCAAATTGATTAATTCACTGGACAGTTCTGGTTTACGTTCCCTTGTTTGCGATGTGCTCATATTGTTCATAATATATGAAATGTTAGGTAATCTATTGTGTTGGCTAGCTACGCACATATTTCATAATAGATAACTCTAAAGATACGGAAATCCGAAATCACGGACTATGTATGTATATCCAATTTCCTAAAACCCGGATTTTCGGATTATTTAAATCCGGATTTTCATTTTTTTTTTAATTCCGAAAGGTATAACATAAAATCACTTTAATAATTGCAATTTCTGTACGAAAACAGTTTTTTTCGCGGAATGTTAAATACACCACACCTATTTTTCTCCATTCCCTAATGTAGTAAGTCTTTTGCGTAAGCGTTTCTATTTAAAGATTAACCGCAAGACAGTTTCAAAACAGCTCATAATTTAGAGGAAGCATAATGACAAAGATAAATAGAAAGAAATATAACATCATGACTTATGGAAAGAAAAGATAAAGCCCGAAGGAGAAATTAAAACTCTTTAATTGGAGTATTTTAATTAATATACTCTTTTGCTTGACAAGTGCTATGTCAATTGCTTTTAAATCATTACCTTATATAATTAACGTTCAATCATTAAGACATCTTTTTATAGCAAACTGCATTGCGCATTAATTATCTGAAAAAGTTAATTATTCAATCATTGCAACTTGTTTTATGAAATGAATGCTAAGATTCATGTTGTATGTCAATGAAGTTTTCTTTTTCAATACAGGAAGAAACTTTAAGCTGATTTCTTTCGGTGAATTTAAAGTCTTTGTAAAGAGGTAAGATTGCTTGAAGTTGTGCACTTAACCCATTAACGACCAACGTTGCATATATGCAACGTGAGATTACGCCTTTTTAATATATATATTTTTTATTATTATTATGTTATGCAGGGTGGCGACCAACGTTGTATATATGAAACACGCCGTATGACCGCTCTTAACCGGCCAAAAATATTTTATTTTCTTTCTAAATTTCTATTCCAGACAAAATTTATAATTTCAGCCGATACAAAATGAAAAAAGCTTCTGTCGTTAATGGGTTAAACAATACTATTAGAACTTCAAAACGAACTTTTTCCAGAACTATAAAGATTATTAAAAAAAAGATAAGCAGATTGTTTTTAAATTTACTATGAAAACAACTTCTCTGAAGTTGCAGTAATCCTTTGTGGGGAATTACGCGAGAAAGCTGCGTCACTCGATTCCATGAATAAGACTGCAAATGAATCTATAATTTCAGATTGATTCCGACAAACAGAAAACAATCATGTGTCACCGTCGGCGCTATGCATACCTGCGACTCTCGTGCGGAAACCTAACACATATCCTAGTCTTAATATACCTTTTTTTTATCTTGATAAAAACAAAACACGTGGAATTTAAATTTTTCTCAAAAATCTTTGTTTATTAAAAATTTAAATTTTGTCTTCATCTGATATAATACGTTTGCGCCAGCGCTTGCTACAATCTTCAAGCAGTTCTGAAATGCAATTTTCAGTATAACGAATTCTATCTTTTTATCCTCAATTTCGGCAAAACATCATCCTTCTATGATTTTTTTTATCTTGGGAAATAGAAAGAAATCGCCGGGGATCATCTCCAGCGTATACGAAGATGAAGTCAACTTAATGGTGTCGTATTTATCGGAACATTAATGAGCAAGCATTAAATTTGTTTTTCGTTAAAATTCAACGGTTTCGGAGGAAGTGTTCCTGCTACACGTCTCATGCCTAAAGCATTCGAAAAAATTGCTTGGCGTGATTCAAATAATATTCCTCTCTTTGATACGGTGATTGCCCATAATCACTTTTTCGACATTGTGATTGGTTGCTTGTCATCTTCAATGTCTTCACTACCATCTTGAAACGTTTTACAAGGAAATGTCGGTATTTCGGAATCCACCTTAAATTACAGGTCCACTATTAATCGTTTTCCCCGAGCGGGTGAAGTTCTTCTCCCCTTGCATGTCTCAAGTAATCGGATGGTGATAGATAGATATGTTGATACAATTTGTCAAAGAAATGTGTTAAAAAAAGCTCGATATTGTCTTGGCTTATACATTATCGTATTGGAATGAAATCAGGGCAGAAGAAGCTATTTTTCTGAATTGCACTTTTCAAAATTACTAATATCGAATGTAATAAGTCTTGAAAAAGTCTACTGGATAACTTCATTGGTTGCTGAGTGTAATAAGTTATTATTCCTGAAAGAGTCTACTAGATAACTTAATTAGGTGCGTCGAGCCACACCCCTACCACCCAGATTGCACTGAAATAAATTTTTAACCTTCTGAGAATTTAGTGCTAATTATGTGCTCTTAGAATATCTTAAATATATTGCTCTAAATTTGAAAT
Source organism: Leptarthrus brevirostris (assembly GCA_964036015.1). Classification (NCBI taxonomy): domain Eukaryota; kingdom Metazoa; phylum Arthropoda; class Insecta; order Diptera; family Asilidae; genus Leptarthrus; species Leptarthrus brevirostris. The sequence continues at coordinate 137,721,212 of OZ038371.1, read as the reverse complement.
TGAAAAAGATACGAGACTTTTTTTAAATTCAGCCAATGGGGGATGCAGCTCGACGTCGAGCTACACCCCACGTGCCATTAAATTGCATTAGAACAATTTTTAAGCGAATAATAATTATGTGCTAATTATGTGCTTTAAGAATATCCGTAATTCAAATGCATAACATAAGTTTTAATGTAACAATAATAAAGTTAGCTATGTAAAGTTGACACCTCTTTTTTGAATTTTGATTTTTTTCTGCATTCGTTTATCCATCGTTAGTCCACCCATTGATCCCAAAATTGATCCCGGAATTATTTGCTCTCGAAAAAATCGATAGAGGAATTATGTATTTCAAGTGAAATTCTGTGCTGCTGCTACAAAATCGATCCAGGTTTTATGTGCTTTCGAGAAAATCGATCTACGTATTAAGTGGTTCTAGTAAAAACCATCCATGGATTTTGGGCTTTTAAGAAATCAATCGAGGAACTGTTTTTTTTTAAATTAATAATGTTGACTAAATAATTCCTGATTAATTTATTAGAGATCATAAAATTACTGAATGATTTTTGTAAATGAACAAATTTCCTGAAAACGATACTCTATCTTTCTTTATTACATTTTCTTCAACTTTATTATTGTTACATTAAAACTTTTTCTTTATTATTATTCGCTTAAACACTTTTCTAATGCAGTTTAAATGGCGCGAGCTGCACCCCCAAATAACAAACAACCAACCCAACCTTTAATTTGAAGGCAGAAAATTCGAAGAATTATTCTTAATGATAATTTTGGAGAACATTGTGTCGCTGCTCTTTTGGAGTATCTGAACCAGTGAGATATATTATACTGCTCTGAATTTTCTGCAAGAAAATGGTATCACTTTTCGCTGGTTGTCCCTTTCTCTGTAAGCATCTATTTTTTCAACATGGTTTACTTAATTGCCAACGCCATGTCGCCTATTAAACGCTGGCAATAGAAATAGATGACAATATACACAAGCATTTTGCAGATTAGAATAACCTTTTTTTGTAACTTTTATATCAGCAATTCCAATGATCTTTACATTTTCTTTACAACAATATTAAAGATAAAAATTAAATATCTCATTTTGTTCTGCTCGCAACAGCTGCAAATTCACAGTAACCATTGGAAATTAAAAACGGTTTTCTTCCCCTGAAAGTAAAATTGTACCCATATGAGATATCTTATAAGTCACTCAATAATACTACATCTCAGTGATCTGAACACGTTGCAACGTTTGTGCTTGTAGGAAAGATTCTAAATCGATATAACCAACAACCAAGCCAAACCTTCAATTTGAGCGAAGAAAATTCTAGGAATTATTCCTCTAAAGGAAATAGGAATGGTCCGAAGAAAAAGCCAGTTACCGAAAGAGATGACACTATACTATACAGTGTGTGCCAAAAAACTACTATCGCAATGGCCTTTCCAAAATTGTCAAGTATGTTGATCTATCAACTCCTATTGCAGATACAGTCACTTGCGAAAGTGAAGTAAATGCTTTGCGATTCCCTAAAATTCAGCATTTTCCCAAATTTTCTGTGAAATACATGTAATTAATAAAGCTGTTTTTTTAATAAATTGCACATCTTTGCAAAAGCGCAAATGTGTCAGCCCCTCCCGTATTTTCTTCACTGTAGTCCCAATTCTGCTACCGAAATCGTGTTTATCCTTAACAGGCCTCGACTAAACTTCATTCTTCATCGTTTTCCATGAAAAGAAGCTCAATAGAGTAGGACCTAGAGATTTACCAAGCCAAGTAATCGGTGCACCTCGTCCAATCCAGCGGTCCAAAAAATTTTCATTAATACTACTTTCACAATGTTGGCAGTACGTGCTGGGCCTCTATCAATATGTTAAAACATTGCCCTAAGATTATCCAAAAGGATGTCCTCTAGTAGATCTGGCAGTGTACTCTCCAAAAATTCCCAATAAATTTGGCTATTAAGCATTTGCCGCAAAGTAAATGGTCCTATTAAATGGGTCCCGATGATTCCAGCCATGAGATACCATCCCCGGTGAACTGCATGCAATTCATATGTCCACAGAATTCTGTCCAGAAATTCCCTTTCACAATGTCGCATTCAAGAAGTCAAAAGCAAAATTTTAATTTTCTCTCGTAATATTCATCCAGTGGTCCTTAATCTGGGATATGATGATATGGACGTCATTAGCATCGATAAATAATCAACTAAATTTTATCTGAAGACACTCCTGACCGTATTGCGACAAGACTCGGGTTCATTTCGAGGTTTTACCAGACGAGAGTGGTTAGGTGTTTGCTGCTCGACGTCGGCAGAATCTTCCGACCTTTCAACTCGCAATTCGTGCTGTTTAAAGCTACGCTTTCGGTATCTTTTAACTTTCGGAAAGATTGCGAAAACACTCTCTCTTATGTTCTAGAGTTCTGGTAAAAAAATATGTATGCAAAAAAAGTTTTTTGTCCGCCATTTTATAATGGAGCTAGGAATAATAAAACTAATGGGTGGACAAACGTGGACTAACGATGGATAAACGAATGCAGAAAAAAAAATCAAAATTCAAAAAAGAGGTGTCAACTTTACATAGCTAAGTTTATTATTGTTACATTAAAACTTATGTTATGCATTTGAATTACGGATATTCTTAAAGCACATAATTAGCACATAATTATTATTCGCTTAAAAATTGTTCTAATGCAATTTAATGGCACGTGGGGTGTAGCTCGACGTCGAGCTGCATCCCCCATTGGCTGAATTTAAAAAAAGTCTCGTATCTTTTTCAATTTCAAATTTAGAGCAATATATTTAAGATATTCTAAGAGCACATAATTAGCACTAAATTCTCAGAAGGTTAAAAATTTATTTCAGTGCAATCTGGGTGGTGGGGGGTGTGGCTCGACGTCAAGCTGCACCCCCCATTATAAAAATTTAAAAAAATATATATATTGTCGAGTACATAATTATTGACTCTGGTACATAATTAGCACATATTTAGCACATTAGGGTAGGGGGTGTGGCTCGACGCACCTAACTTAATTGGTTGAAGTAATGATATCCCTAAACCTTAAATATCTTCGACCGCCTCCCCACTTTCCTTAAACCGCTTAATTCACTTGACGAAATGGGTGATATCAGTTTAACCGAATAAATTATGTTTGATGACTTTTTTATGAAGCATTGAGGTTCTACAGAAAACTAGTTTTTGAAAAACAAACTTTCAAAACTGAGAAACACACACAGTTTCTTTTTATGAAAAGAATGTACACTCAGATACTTGAAATCAGTTTGCTGCAATTCAATTAATTTCAGCCAACGGTTTGCACCCGTAAGAGATATTCATATAGGCTCGTGACTAAATCGAAAATTAAATGAAAACTGCAAAAGAAAGTAAATTTAAAAAAATTTCACGACGCTGAGCGGGTTGGTGTTGCAATAACAAAATATTTCGTTCTGATGGTGGTGGTCGGCAAGGTGGTGTAACAAAAGTACAATTATTTTACATTTACCCTTTTTATTAAAGAATTGAGAATACCAGAAGATTTATAATTCATAAGTATAAAGAAAAATTCGAAAAATATAATAAATATATTTTCAAGACAAACCTCTAGCTGAAAACCAAATGTTAAAGCTAAGCGCTTATTTGTAGAACCCGACCACATATATTTTATTTATTAAAATTATTATAGTGGAACGGCGACCAATGAAGTATCTTGTGCATTTGTGTGCTACTGCAGAATACGTCACACAAGTTAGGCAAGGAGTTCTTTAACAGGGGAGGATCTAACGACTGCCAGACTCAGAAATTCCTGGCTGAAGATCCTCCTTCTAAGCCAAAGTAAGGCCGGACACAAACACATAATATGCAATGTAATTTCATCGTCTTCCAGACAGAGCCGACACTCTCTCTCAGTAGACAGGCAGAATCGATGAAAGTGATATCTTAGCCATGAGGTGCGCTTTAGTTAAGCCGGTAGTATCATTGTAGTCATAGGGTCTAACAAATGCTTTAGCCTGAGCGACCCCTGGGACATTTCTTCAGTTTTGCAACTATTGACTCCTATCCCAATCCTATATCACAGCTCTTGTTGATGACCATCTCAGACTGCAATATGGCCGGGACTCAGGCAAAGAGATAATGAACCTTTCCTAGTTAGTTCATCAAAGATCTTGTTACCCTCATTTTATGAGTGTCCTAGTTTCTAACAGAGCGTCACCCTATTTTGAGTGGCCAGTTGTTGACGGGTCTCGAAGTACTTGCAAGCTTCGAAGAGAAACTCCACGAGGATAATGATTTTAGGGCTTCTTGGCTATCAGAGAAGGTAGTAATATCATCCCCTCTCAGTCCTTTATTGACATTGGATTCCAACTTGAAATATGCTGGCCCAAGTGCTCATTGCGTACCTAATATCTAATAGCTACTAAATCCCGAAACCAAAATCCAGAACGTAAAATTAAAAAATATTTGAACATGTATGTGTGTAATATGTAGGTATCTATGTAAGTATTTTATTAATTTATTAACTTAGTTTTAAATGTACTGCAAGACCTTTCAAAATTGCTAATTTAGACTCTTTGTTTTGATCATAAATAATTTTTGTTAGCCTTTTTCTTTTACAATATAGGATTTTCTTATTTTGGATTTCAGCGTTTAGATATTTCAATTCAGTTTTAATTCTTATTTGCTCTTCTATAAATAATATCTGAAAAGCCTTTACGGAATATAATCAGCATTTTGCAAAGTTCAACAAACAGTTATTGTCCTAAAGAATGTGGTTTAAATAAATTTTTCATTTCAACTGAATTCTGAACAAATTTTGTGGTCGAAATAATCAAGAGAATAGTGTTCAGTTTCCTTATTGACCGCTCAACACGTAGACAAAATTTAACGAATCAAAAAATAAAATAAAACGTAAAAAATACAACTTAAATATTCATTCGAACCGTCAAACTTTAAAAAAAGTACAAGCAAAAGAAAATTATTATAAGAAAGCAAAAAAATAATTACAAAAAATGAAATGTAAACAAACAAAACATTATTTGACTAATGAAAACAAAGGTGAAATTATCGGGCTATTTTCTATGTTCATTAAATTATCCCTAATGGACATATAAAGGGATTCATAAGCATCCAATTTTGTAGAATTTTGCACATCCTTAACTATTTTGAAATTGTCAATTGGGTCAAATCAAATGCGTGAGCTGTCACCGATTTGTTTACGTCTTTCTGCTCAATAAATCGTTGTGTTCACAAAACCGGTGTTTAACAGGTCTTCTGGTTTGTCCAATGTATTTGTGTTTACAAATTGGACAAGTGATGCAATATATACCACTCTTTTTATGCAGTGATCGCCTATCCTTCGTGGAACAGAAGGCCAAGCAGAGTTTGTGGCGTTAGTATGTACATCCTGTTAACCAGCCTGATTAAAGGTGAGATATTGAGTAGGTTCGTAACACTGGGTACATAGGTCAACGAAAATCGTCTTGTGTTTGACTCTGTTCGTATGATGTTTTGAGTTGTTGATGTTGTTGATGTTTCTTTTCTCATTATATCGCTGTGCTTCTTTATCAGTCTTCTCTTGAGCGACTCTGCAAAGCCGTTCACATGGCCTACATGCATAATATGCTCCCTCTCGCATAGAAAATCGGCTGCACTAAAAGGCAATCGGCACATGCGATAAATCCTGGAATTAAAGGATGTTGTGTTGGTATGAGCAAAAAGAGTCACTTGTCAGGTTCCCTTTCATACGTGAATTTTATGCTGGCGGTTATTGATTGTATGTGAAATCTGTTCGACTTCATTTACCTTAACAGTATCGTCTACAGAACGCCACCAAATGCGAGGTAGCAAATTCTCATCTCGTAACTCTCTTTCCAGCTTACACATAAATGCTTCATCAACGAGAGGAGATAAACTATTGCCCATGCTACAGCCGAAATTGTTGGAATAGAACTTGTCTCTAAACTGAAAACAATTATATTTCATACATGTTTCAACCGCCGAAATGTAGGAATCAGTACGTTTTTCCGGCAAATTAAATTTTTGAAGGTGTTCCATTAACGAAACTATAGCCACATCAATGTGAACACTTGGGAAAGGGCAGTGACATCAAAAGAGATCATAATTTCATTCTCCTCAACTTCTACATCCCTTACTCTGTCCACAAAATCAAAAGAGTTTTTAACAGAAAATCCCGCAAAACTACCGAATTTTTTCAAATCCGTGACAAGCCACTTGGCTGTCTTAGCAAAAGGAGAATTGACACATGAGACGATTTCCCGCATCTTGTTTCCGGGTTTGTGGATTTTTGGTAGCCCATACATCAAAGGAACTTGTGGATTAGACTCTCTGAAAATGAATTTGTTTACACCAAACGTTTCCGCTAAATTTGCATTAGTCAAATAAGCATCTTTTATCATTTTGTTCAGTGGCGACTTTTTACAAATGGAGATTTATGGACGAGTGCATGTGTTCATCGTAGTCAGATTTGCTCATAATGACAACTTTGTTTCCTTTATCCGACTTCATTTAATATGCGTCCCGTTGTTTGAGTGATTTGAGTGCGTCGTAAAGTTTGACGGTTTGAATAAATATATATATATTTTTTATACGATGTGGCCAGATCCTTGGAGACAACCCTTTGACGAGTTAGCATGGTTTTGTGCGGAGGGGAATTAGGCTAAGGGAAGTGAGGAAACTTGAAAGTCTTGTTTTTGCATTGCTGCGAGCTAGACAACAACCCAGCGACAGAGTGGATTATTTTAATTTCTTAATATAAGCTCACGGGGAGACCTGGTCTCGAACCCGGGACCCATGGCATGGTGGTCGTGCGGCTCAACGAATTGATCCAACTCCGTCTCAAATTGAGTTAAATTGTATTGTTTTATTTTATTTTGTTTTCTACGTGTTGTGCGGTCAATAGGGGAATTGAACACTCATTCTCTTGAAAGGCATTGTGACTGCATTATTTTTTTTAGCTTCAAATGCTTTACTACAGATACGTAAAAGGGATGAAAACTCCTACGCTCCCACCCCTATCCATCTGCAGAAGCTGCTATTTTGGGGTACACCCGAATCAAAGTTCTACTGTTATCAGAGCCAGCTAGGTGGCTTATCAGGAGTTCCTAAGAGTACTTTCTTTTCTAAGTATTTCGGGGCTGGAAATCTGGTCTCAATTTTGTAACTTCTGTGGCCTATTTTTGTACATTAAGAATTCAGTTAGGGATGCTCGCGTATAGAAAGCTACATATACTTGTATGTGATCTCTTCGTGTGTCACACAATTGTATTTTGAAATTAAGTTTCATTTTCTATCGAATTTTGTAGGTTTTTCAGATATCTTTTTAATAAAATATTCTCAAACGCTCTTGCAAGCAGTGCTGATTCTCAAGATTTCAATCAGTTTTTCTTTTCATCGTCATTAATAAAAGATACAATTTTAGACTTCTTCCTCGTCATGTATTTTCTAAATAACAATAATTTTCCTACTTAACTTAGACATGATGAATTCAAATCGCAAAATCCCTGAGGCCATATGTTACGATAACGTCTCCTGTTTGTTTGACATTTAAAAGGTCTGTATTTGTTCGAAAAGACTCCATATTCAATATACAAGAAAATATAGTCCTTGATGACAATATATTTGTATGTACATATATAATGCCCAAAATTGAATAGAGATTACATCATGACATATACGGTTCAAATATAAACTGAATGTCATTTCAATTCTCTTCCACGTTGTTCAGTACAAATCAATTAAAATCGTCGTTATCGAGCATGTGGATTGTAGGATATATTATTTTGAAATTACACGTGCCATGTCGTTTTTAAATCTATGGAAATTTATTCTGAATGAAATTGAATTCATTTCGAAGATTTTAGCTTATGCGTAAAGGCTCTGGTGAAAACATTATTTGTTTAGGATTTCATAATTCCTGTTTATTCATCGATACACATACGTACAATATCAGCAGAAAAGTTTTAACGAAGTGAATTGAGGAGTGTTTTGTTTAGAAAGCCAAAACTTTCTCTTTAAAATGTTCCATAGCACCAAGCTTAAAAAGTTACTGCCTAGATTATATAATAAAGGGGAGTTGAGTCAAAATGAATACGTATTGATTTAATATATAAGGAATCTCATAACTTTCTGTTGTTACTCAGCTTCACTTGAAGTACTTATAATTTTGCATAACTTCGTGTATATATATGAGAATTTAAAAATTTAGTCAATAAAGGGTTTAGGCGAAATTTTGAAAGCTTCGAGAAAAACGCACCAGAAAAGTCAATCGATAGAGCAGTATTTTAAGAAATTATAAATGTAAAAACCGTTTAACTGAACAACAATGGCTCTTGTTTCTCTTGTGTCTTTAACGCCTTCTGGGGAATAGGGCGTCTACTAGATCAAATCTCCACCGGTCCCGTGCCAACGCGTCTAACTATTGCCACAATTAGTTGATCTAAGTGTCTTCTTTCTCTACAGATTTTTTCATGTGTTGCGCCGTCACCCAATTCGGGGTCTTCCTTGAGTCCCGAACGGGTTCCAATCTAGAGCATGTTGAGCGACGTTGTTTTTATCTTTTCTTAGTGTATGGCCTATCCATTGCCACTTTCGCTTGCGAACACTGGTGTTTATCCCATCTTAGCCTATAGGTCTGTGTAGGTCCTCGTTGGTAATGGATGCTAAGGATGCGCTGGACACACCGGTTGACAAAGGCTTGTAGCTTAGGTGATATTTGACAGTTTAACTTTCATGCTGAACGGCCGAACATCAGAACAGATTTTACGACTGATTCGAAGATCCTGAGATGTTGTTATTGCGCAAGAGTATTATTGATGCGAGCCTTTTCATCAGCTTGATCTCCGCCGTCTACGGAAACTATGCTTCCGAGATAATCCCTCACGATGGGTGGTCATCTAGGGCGCTGCATTATACATCTTTAAAGACAATAAAAAAAACAAAGGTGACAGTAGGCATCCTTGATTTACTCGGTTAAACACTTAAAAGGGCTCCCACAGTTTTCACTTGTTGTTGTTTTCCCTATAGTTGAAGTAATAGCAAGTAAGTTTTGTACATACGGTCATCATTTTTCGAATAATGTATTTTAAGATAATAAATATTGAAAAGTAAAATACTTTTTAAAACTATCTCCACCCCATTGCAAGTGGACCTACAATTTAAAATGGATTTATTGTTACGAATTTTATCCTTCTATGCGTAATATTTACTTTCTTTTCATGAAATCAATTTCAAACACCAATAACTCGAAGTTATTCCTCTGTGAGTTGGATCGTTGTTGCATAACAACGCCAAATTGGTGATTGAACTTCATTTGAAACTAAGCAATCGGTTAAAGAAGATTAGGTGAAAATTCAATTGCAAGATTTGATTGTTACGTACTTAGCCAGGTGTTTAATTAAAATCGCTTAATAAACAAGAAACACGCGAATCGGTCCACGCGTTACAAAAGTTAGGCTTCATCCCTCCCCCATCACCCTAGCATTGGTGAAATTTTTTTTATAGTAGCAATGAAGGACCATACTCTACACACCAAAAAGCAATCATCCATCCCCTGCTCCCACCATAGTCCACAAAAGTACAACACCAGAATATTGTATCGTCATCAGAATTGCAAAACTTCACATAGTTTCAAATCAATACGACAATCAGAAGTGGGTGAAAAATAGAACACAAAATTTTGTTCTTGTTTAGATATCTGTAAAATTAAATAAACTCGTATAAGGAGAAGATGGCTAAACCGAACTTAGTAGAATTCCTAACGAAGTCGATATAACTTTTTTTCACGTAATTTCGTAGTAGAAACGTACGTACGTAAATATATAATCACACACAACTCAAAAAATAGTGTAAAAGTACTATGATCGCCTTGACACATAAAAATTATTTAAAATGTTGATTTAAATTGTTGGACCCATTACAGTAACTTCCATGTATACTAAGAAGTTAAAAATAAAAAACAGTCTACAAATTAATACATTTTTTTTATTGCTAAGCTGCAACCAACGTAAATAACAATCCGAAGAAACCTATTTTGACTTAATTAATATTGCCAAGATATCCCCCAATCTTGAAGAATTGACGCGGCGTAGCTATTAAACGATTCATGAGGACTATTCACGTATCACCAAAATATCATAAGCTCAATCATATGAAACCTATAGCAATCAACAAATCATGTTCGGATGGTGGTCTTTGACGCGTCCGCCACATTGTTAAATGGTGACTATCTTAATGAGCAACTCTTTACAGCTCCAGCTCTTTAACCAACTTTTTTAACAATAACACTCAAATGAAGAAGATACAAATATTCTTCAGCAGCCATCAAAAAGGTGTATAGAACGATAAAGCTTCATGAAGACGATTAGTAGTCTCAAAGAATTATTTTACGAGATAAATCGAACAAGGCGCTACAAGATTTTGCACTGACTACCTTTATTTTTGCAACAGCTTCTGCACCGTTTCATGCCATTATTACATTACAACAACAACAAAATTCTTACGTAGACGAGGTCCTAAGTGGAGCAGACACCATTAAAGAGGCTACAAAAATTCAAAAAAAGCGTACCAACTGGGCGGCGGCGGTTTTAAACTACGGAAATGGACAAGTGATCGTCCTAAGATACTTGAAGCCGTACCACTCGAAGACCGCGAAATCAACTTTCCTTTGAAATTATCCGAAATATTACAACTCTTTGATCCCCTAGGTTGGCTAGCTCCAGCAATCATAGCAGCTAAAATCATGATTCAAAAACTTTGACTTTCTGGGCTTACATGGGATTAACCTGTTCCATCTGAGCTTAGAAAAAAATTTGAATACTTCAAGGAAAGCTTTTCTATTATACAAGCAATAAGGATTCCTCGCTGAATCTACGTGAAATCTACTCAACAAAATTATCTACAGCATAGTTTCTGTGATGCCTCCATACAAGCATACACCGCAGTACTTTATAACAGAATCATCGGAAAAGAAGCTCAAATTCATACTCATTTATTAATTTAGAAATCAAGAATAGCACCAATTTAAACTACTCCTCTACCTAGGTTAGAACTATGTGATGCGGTCCTGTTAATCAAATTATTAAACTCAGTTCGTAGAGAGAAGGACTTGACCAGCATACCAAGCAACTCCTGGACGGACTCCAAAATCACCCTCAGTTGGATTAAAGGATGCTCCAGCAGATAAACGGCAAGCATGGACAGCTAAGTTCATGGCATCACATTCCATCAAAAAAAAATTCCGCCGAACGCGCATCCAGAGAAATAAGCCCAACATCATTAATCTTCAATGAACTATGGTTTCACAGACCAGCCTAGCTAAGGGAAGACCAGTATTCGTGGCCAATAATTACATGGGAAACTCCAAAGGAACATCGGAATGAAGAACTAAAGACGGAGAGCTTGATAACAACCAACTCCATTGCGCAAGAAATCATCGCATGCTTCTCATCATATCATCGTCTAAATCAAGTGTTATCCTGGTCTCTTCGGTTTAGTCAAAACTGCAAGAAAATAAGGATTGGACCACTAACTACGGAAGAAATACAAGAAGTGGAGGCACTACTCATCAAGTTCAAACATCTGAGTTTTATGATGATATCAAGCATCTCTCCTGGATGAGCGAAATCTGTAACCACAGCCGGACGTGTTGGAGACCGTTTGACCAACGCAGAAATTTCATATAATCAACAGCACCGTATTATTTTGCCTAAATCTAACCATTTTTCTAACATTTTAATAGATATTCATCACAAACGAAGCTTGCATGCAAGTACATAGCTGACACTAAACTCTATACATAACAAATATTGAATAACCGATGGAAGAAATGCAGTAACGTTTCGAATATAAAAATGCATAACCTTTATCAGACAACTGGGGAAAACACAAACATAACTTATGAGCGATCTTCCGGCACCAAAAGTCAATCAAGATCATCCGTTCAACAATTGTAGATTCGATTTCACTGGTCCCATCGACATGAAGATGTCCAAACATCGCGGAGCCAAGGATTGCCAAGAATATTTTTGCAGCTTTATTTGTTTGTCAACCAAGGAAATATAAATAGAAGCAGTTTCTGTTCTAATTTCTACAGGCTATATTGCAGCATTTAAAAGATTCATTATACGACGAGGTCTCTGCAGTCATATCTATTCGGACTGCGGAACTACCTGCATTGGAGCCAACAAATTTCTCAACATGATCTTCCAGAACCCATACGAAATGCCAACAAGGACACAGCATCACTTCAATCTACCGGCTTCACATTATTTTGGAGGCCTAGGGGGGGCTGACGTCAAATCTATCAAGCGTCATCTTCGCAGAACTTTGGGAACTACAACTTGAACTTATGAGGAATTTAACACAGCATTAATTCAGATTAAAGTCTGTCTAAATTCACTCCCGCTTTGCCCACTCGCTTCATACACTTCAGATTTGAATCCTTCAACTCCAGAACACTTCTTAATAAGAAAACCTCCAATATCGCATCCCGAAGGAAACTTAACCAAAAATAATCTCTCTCTTTCATATTTAATACATCAAAATACATCTTAAAGTTGACTCAATCATTTTAGAAGAAATGGATCTAACACACTTACAACAGCGACCAAAATGGTTGAAACACACAAAATTTGGTGAATCAAATATAAACGGGATTTTTGTTCTTGAACGACGAAAATTGAAAAAGTAAACAGCCGTTACTAGGGGGCATAAGTAGTGATGACAGGAAAGGTGAGAGCAGGCGGTCGGCCGATTCCAATTGATTTGCCATTAGTTGTGACGATGTCGGAGCAACAGGTGCAAACGCTGACAAGGTTTTTTTTGCCGCCCTCGAATCAGCAAAGGGGTCGCTGAAGTATTACGTAAAGCAGTTAAGGGTAAGGGGGGTCTTGTGAAACTTTACGGTGCGTTATAGGGGAGGGGGTGAAGCGAAGCATTACGTAACATTAAGTTTTTGTTAAAATTAAAAGAGCCGCGTCACTGAGTATACTGAAAAATATATATATGGCAAATAACCACAATAACCGTGTACCAGGAGTCCATAGCTTGGACTCTAGTAACATAATTGACATTTTTAGGTAAAAATAACCATCAGAGTGTTACGTAACGTTTAGGGGGTTACTGGAAACGTTACGGCGCGTTACGGAGAAAGGGGGGGGGGGGGGTGAGAAATCTTCACAAACTGCGGATGTAATACTTGAACGGACCTAAAGTGCTCACAACTGTCGACTGGCGTGGCGTTTTGAACATTAATTTCTTTTATGAGCGTTTCACAATAAATGCTGCCTTATTACTGTGAGCTTTTGAGTAAGGCGAGGAACGCTTATCTTTCGAAACAACGGGAACAACGTATTCGAGACGTCATTCCTCTCTACGACAACGCTCAGCCTCATGCTGCACGTTTAACTTGCCCAAAAATTTGAGGAAATGAGATAAATTCCCCTTGGGCTTCCTTCTTATATCCGTGACTTATCGTCCTGCGATTCCCTTCTGTTTGGGCCGCTGAAACAAGCACTCGGTGAATAACGATTCCATGACGATGCACGAAGCCTTCTTGCGCAACTGGCTCCTAACAAAACTTTCTTCATTTTAAGATGCCGCGATTAAAAACCTTTCCATCCAATAGGACAATTGCGTTTCCAAAGGAGGAGATCATGTTGAAAAATGGTGCGTGCCTAACGACGAAATCTTTCTTGACTTTATAAATATTGCCAAGAAGCAAAGCTTCATAAATGACTCTAATTAAATTAATTAAGTAATATTTAAATTCGACTTTACAAATAAATTTATTACAAAAATTTATTTAATCAAAATTTTCCCGCCAATACTAAATTTAAATTATAACGTTTTTGATTCAATCTGGTGACAAAAATATCGAACCTTAACCAGCTTGGCGATTACCTCTTGATATGAATTACGTTTGATATTTCAAATTAAATAAGAGATGGTCTCTCTTTCTCTTTGAAGTCGAATATTCATCATTGCATGTGTTAATTAACTTATTTGTTAACATTTTAATCAAAACCTTCGCTGCGCGAATTAGTATTAATCCCAATTAACGGTCAAATAATTGCAAAACCTGGATGTTCGTAATTATTTCCAATTAATACAGCACTTGTGTTTATAACGAGAAATAATTTGGAATTTTCGTTTGTTTGAATTTTTTAGATAATTATTGAAATATTTAATTAAAAATAAATATACTTATAAATTCATCTAGCTTTTAAAAATTAGTGTGTATTTAAGTAAATTCAGAAATTCATGTAAAATACAATAAGTGCAAGTGTTAAAAATAGATTAGTGAATAAAACATATGTAATTTTAGCAGCAATAAATCTTTTCCTTTGCAATCCAGCATCCTTTTTCAATTTACAAACTGAACACATTATATGAAGTATTCATTAAATTTGTAGATCAGTTTTTTTTAATGAAATAAATTTAGCAACGAGAAGAATGTTTCCCTAGTTCAAATTTATATGCAGCAAATCACTTTCATCGGATTATTTGAACTCGTATCAGAACTCAATCTTCTTTATAAAAGCGAAATTTTAAAGCTCATCATAAATAAAGGAAATTGCCTTTAAGGTATCTCTTGCAAGGAAAACTTTATTGCTTCTCTGGTAGACGTTTTATCAAAATTACGGCCTTAGCTATTCTGTAATTTTCAAGGCTTTGTATTTTATATTAGCAAGTGCTCCATCACTGGACCTGTGAAGAATAAGTGATAATGAAATCCAATCACCTTCGCATACATATTTCATCAGATAAGTTGCCTTAAAGTTGAAGACACGAATTGCTAGATTGATAAATAGATACCAACTTTTGCTTCATTAACTTCATAAACTAAAAGAAATATTTTATAAACAAAATTGCATGTAATCAATTCCTTCGTCGTCTTATAGCTCACGAGTTCGGGCTATTGATGCGAATAATCTTTTAAGCTTTAAATGCACAAATCGAATGAAAACTTCTTACTTATCCCCAGGTACTTACGTACCTATTCTAAAATATCAAGTTTCTGTTGAATTACAGAAAGTTTCTTTGAATCTATTTATGTGCATAAGATTTACAAAGCAAAATCAAAGACGTTAAACTCGTGAATCATGCATGCCCAGATTCATTGTTTAAACTGCATCTAAAATTGCTAATAGATTAACCTGTATTGCACTCTGACATTTTTATGCCGGGTAAAACCAGTTTTTCTGTCAGCTTATACCTTAACTAACCTTTGTCATTAATGGAATTCTAACATCCAACTTCTCCACGCCATAGTTTTCTATAGTCTTAGCCTAAAATACGATCCAATTTCCATTCTGTCGACCGATTTTATTGGTTACGAAACTAAAAGTGGTCCACTCTAAGGCGTGGTGATTTTGCTTCCAGAATTGAAACACCGACACCTACAAGCAATATTCGCACACGTCTTTTCTTCAATACACCTGAGCAGACAAAAGGTAATTCTGCGGAAATCATTGACTCGACTACACAGGCGGCAAATCACCAATTTTCGTTTTAGCTTTTGTCTACGCTTTAAAAACTTCTCTTAAATCTTACGACCTTCATTTAGCCACTCGATTAGTTTTAGTAAATAAATCAAAATATTGCAATTTGTGAACAAAAGGCCTTATTGAGTTTGCACAATTTCTTTGGATAGTGACACACATTAATTAAGATTGGAAAATTAGACCGTGAACCGAAGCGGCTACGGTTCTTGAAAATTGTTGAGATAATTGCTATAGAAGGAAAAAGCGGTAATTATGGAAGAAAAGGTAATTAGGGAAGAAAAGGTTATTATGTTTCTGTTCAGAATTCTGGGATCAAGAATTAAAGACTTTCAACTTTTGTTAGAGAATATTAATTAGTTAACTAATATTTTAAGGAAAAATTAAAGCCATAAATAAACCGTTTATTAAGAAAGTTAAATAAATTCCTTTAATAAGAAATTTAGTCTTAATTTAGGGTTTTCTTAACTTTGTTTTAAAATATGGACTTCTATCTAGCAAAAATATCAATGTTAAAGTCTTGCGACATAATTTATGATAATTGCGATTTGAAATCAAACAATAGTTGCGATATAAAGTTAAACAACTTTATTTTAATTGCCGTTTACATGCCAACGTCTGATCACTACCAGAACAACTTGAATAATCAAATAACAATAGGATTCTTAACGTTACAATATGCAAACAAGAGATAAGCTAATTCAGATCATAGGAATGCCTAGAGTTGTATGCATGTATAATTATTATTGCCAGTATATATTAGATTCAAATTCTAATGTACGATTTTAAAATACAACTGAGCTTATATGAACAATATTACGATATTGAAACTAAGAAAAAATTCAAAAGAAGGTATTATATGTACCAATAAAAGGTGTTTCACATAAGGTGTGCCAAAATAAGTTGAGTGATACAGCGACTTAAAAAAAATCAAAAAAATCTACTATCACAATGAGCTTTTTAAAATTGTCAAGAGTGTTGATCTAACTCTTACCATTCCAGGTACAGTCACTTGCGAAATTCAGCATTTTCAAATATCTCCTCCGACATCTATGTAAATCTGTTTGTTATTTTTATTAAATTGCCTATCTTATTAACTTTGCAAAAAAGTACGACATATCCGGCGGGGAAAGGATGTAGAAATTAATACTTAGAAAACTTTTTGGGGAATATTATAGAAATCTGCAATTGAAAGAAATTAAACTCATACTAACCCTAAAATTATTTTTATTGAAGTCGAAATTTACTGCGATTTATATTATTATGTTACAAAAGCTGCTCGAAATATCCCCCGCCACTACGCTAATAACGCCCTTCATTCCCCTTCGGCTCTGTAGTCGCAATTCTGCTAATTAATTCGCCTCTATCGTTAACAGGCCTTAAGGGGGTCACTTATTGTTAATCGAAAAAAAAATCGATTATGTTTTTTTTTCAGCTCTGAGTCACAAGTATTTTAGAAGATATTGCCCAGAATGCACGGGCGTGTCGAGTTTAGGTGGGATATGCTGCGCGCTGGATACCGCCCACTAGGGCCTTATCATATTAGCTCATCTTATTCTTTTGTTCCTTATTCTTTTGTGGGCCTTTTTAATGTATTTCTGGCATATGTGGCTTGGGATACTTGTTCATTTGGTCGTCCAGGAGCTGGAATTCGGTTTTTTGATGCTTTGATTTTAAAAGTTTTTTTCGAAATCATGTTTTTGCAGATTGTGTACACGATTACGAAAAAGCTATTAAACTTATCGACCTTACTCAACTTTTATTTTATAGAGTATTAAAAACTGTTCTACATATATGAACAAAAGTTCTAAGTGACTTTATCAATTTTTATAAACAAAAATATCAACAAATTTTTTCTTAAAAATTTACCGTCGGGTTCAAACTGAAAAAAAATATTAATTTTCGGTTTTTATTATGTTAGTGAGGTTCATATTGAGTAAAAAGGTATATAGATTAAATAAATTAAAATAATTTTTTTTTGACAATTACGGACGCTATCGTGTACACAATCAGACGACTTCAGCGACGACACGTTTCACTGCACCATTGTTTACTCCGCCATTTTTAAACCTTTTTGTTTGTTTTTTTTCTAAAACATTGTTCAAAAGTTGTCTGAAATTTACTTCTAAAATAAATTATTTATGCAATTTCCTTGTCATAAAAAAATTCCGAAAAATCACCCTTTTTTTGCGCTTTACACCCTTAAATAAACTTCATCCTTCATTGCTTTTCATAAAAAAAAAGTTTAATGGAGTAATGCCGAATTTACACGAATGACACAAACTGTCAATAATTAAGACTTTATGTCATTTGATAATGACTTACCATTTACAGGACACAAAGTATTTACAAATAATTACTTACTGAGAGTTTTGTCACTACGTTTCGTACTTTTATGACGAATTTTAATTTTACAATGGCAAGCGTAGCAATCGGAGTATTTACACGAATGAGTATAGAGACGACTCGGATTATGACAAAATGAGGATTTGGGTAATGGCAGAACAGACATCAGCTGCAATTTGTATTAATGGGTTGACGATAAAGTAGTAGTCAAAACGTTAGTAAGAATGTATGTAGGTGGGTTGCGCCAGAGGAGGTGGCTAACGCAAAATGATTGGTTTTATCAGAATGACTGAGGTGAGGCTGACTCGGGCTTTGAGTGGTTGGGTGAATGGGATCCGAAGGGTAGTAATGAAAATAAGAATTGTTTTGAATTAAATTGACAAGGCCAACGTTCACTTTGAGTTGTTGGTTAAGGGGCTGTGAATTGGTGGAGGAGTGGTGGTAAGGCCAAAATAATTGGTTTTGTAAAACAATAACTGAGGTAATGCTAAAGATGCGTCGCTAAGTGAGGGTGACAGGATAAATGGTGTTCACCTAAACGAAAAAGATTTTAGACTAAAATTGCATGGCGCAAGGAGTAAGGAAATAATTTCTCTGAACGATTAGAAATTTAAAATTGTTCGCTGTATATCAGAATGGTAGAATGCAGAATTATTCTGTGTCTGGGTGAGTTGGTGAGTACATGAGAGTTTGTGACAAAAGGGGTGCTAAATACAAAATGATTGTTTTTGTATCACTATGTCTGAGGTAAGAAAAAGGAATCAATCGTTAAATAGCGGTTGGAGGTAAATGTGGGAGCTGTGGCGCCGTTGACATAAAGTGGTTGTGTAAGTCAGGGTGAATGAGGGGTAACCCCAAAATGATTGCTTTGTAGCAGAATGCCAAAGGTAAGGCAAAGGACGGTGGGGCTCAGTGGAAAAATGTTGGTGACTTTGGCGTATTTGCGTCTGGATGGTGAGCGGAGGAGGGGTAGTAGTGAAAAATGAGTTGTTTTTTAACCAAATAACTAGAGCAACTGACTTTTAGAGGTTAGGTGGAGAGGTGGTTTCTAGGCGGTGGAAGAGGGGGGGGGGGGGGGTGGTAATGCGAAAATGAATTGTTTTGTATCAGAACGGCAAGAAATTTTTAAATTCACTACAACAGATCAAATATGCACTTTTAATATTAAACTCCTATTTCCACTTTACAAAATGAGAATTTTTTTAACCTGTTTATTTTAAAAGTGCATAATTGACCTATTGTAGTGAATTTAAAAAATTATTAGCAAAGAAAAAGTTTCGCTTGGCAGTTTGTTGAACTTCAGGGCGAAAAGAAGTATTAAAATTTATATCTTTAAGAAAAACTTAGATCTCACATTTCGAAGTTCCACGGCATCACTTGGAAGATATCAACCCACTGCTAGCCTCCCCTTCATATCCAACCTTTCAAAAGCCAACATTGTTCCTGTCATTTTGATACAAAATAATTCAGTTTTTACTACGTCTAGCACCCACTACCATTCATTCACCCCCACCATCATCCTTTACCTTATTTTTAAACAAAATGTTTTTCAATTTTAATTATAAAGCGAAGCAGGAGTTTTGATTAAGAAAGTATATATTTTCTAATAATTTCGGGATTGTTCCATTCCATTGTTCCCATTCAATCACATCTTCTTTGCTTTTGCAAGAAATTTATGTGCAACTCTCTACTCTCTCTACTCTCATTCTCATCATCTATTGAATATATTGATGATAACGTGTCGGGCTACCAATTCGGAGGTCCCAATTCCAGGTTCGAATTCTACCGGCCACGACCCATGGTCCCTAATATATAACAACAGGAAAGGCCCTCATCTGTGAAACCCTGTACGTGTGATCGGCACTTTTCTCTTAGGCGAGGTGAGGACGGAGAGCTCTACTCCTTAGTTTGCGAACTGTCAAAGTGATTACCGTGAATTCTGCGATGGCTTAACAATTTTGTTTTGTAATTACATATAATTTTTCGAGTGTTTTCTACTATACTGCTTAGTGTAATATATTTGCGAACTTTAAAGCTAATAGCTTTCAACTTTTTAAAGTGTAGACAGTGTTTTTTAATAGTGACATTTTTGAAATGAAGTGCGCGGTTTTATGTTGTGCAAACAATCGACGTTGTACAGGTGGAATATCGTTTTTCAGGGAAGTTTTTGATTAAAATAATTTTTTGTTAGTTCTTAAGCTTGATATAATTGCATTAACACGCTTAGACCAGGAACGGAAAGTAAAGAAAAGTGAAGTTTTCTTGGCGTTCTTAGTTTGTTTACATTTTCGAAGATCGCAATTTTTTGCTTCTCCTTAGCTAACCCAGTGGCTCGTGATTTATCTTTTATAAAGGGACACTAAAAACTGAAATTCGTGATTAAAATGTTTAATAGTTTTTATTTAATTTGTGATATAGATTCGCCAAAAAGAAAGAAAATTATTCGCAATACCTTGAGGCAATTGTAAAATACGATTACGCTCGAATTTCCAATTTATTTTGGCCCTCCTCTAGAAATGTCGCTGTTTTACTACTGCCATGACGAAAACAAGCACAACTCAACGATTCAACTACATCAAGAAAAGTGCCGAGGTTTTTTGGCTTTAGAGCCTCTCCTTACAGTTATATACTGTAAGCAGAGAACAGGTCAATGGTTCAAAATTCACTTTAAATTGCGGGTCCACTTGCAATCGTTGTCTCGAATCGGGTGAAGTTCTTCACTCGCTCTATACGCCACAAGGGGTTATGGGGACTAGAGAGAATACATTTAAAATTTACAAGTTTAAAGTTATTTTTTTAATTTTAAACAATTCTTTTCAAGTCACAAAATATTTATTACATAATTAAAATTAAATATATAATCAAATTTTTTCTTTTATTTGCAGGTAAACCCGGGTCCAAAGTTCTCTATTACTTAAATAAGAAAATGGTGAGCAGTAGCTACGGTTTTTAGTTAAGTTGAAGTTATCTTTTTAATATAAGGTATATGAAAGTAATTATTTTTTCATTAACGAAATTGATTCAAATAAGAAGTGTAGATTTTTAAAAGAAGATTATGACGAAAAGTATTCGACGTTTAGTAAAATTTGAAAGTATTTTAATTCAACGTTACACTGATAACAAATTCCGACGTAACGATATTAAAAATTATTGTTGGCTTTTGAAACGAAAGTCACAGCCACCCGCTGCGAGACGTTGTGCTGTCGAGTGAAAACAAAATATACTCAAAATTCCATTTACGGCGGTGGTTCTGAATACACTTTTAATTGTATGTTAAATTGTATTAGAATTTTGAAATACTTGAATGCTTTGGACAGAAGGGTTTGCCTTTCTGTATGCCGCAGCAATATTATTCTCTTCTTTTTATATACAAAATTAAATTTGTAATACGGGCGTAGATTGATGACCCTAAAAACAGAAATTATGAAATTCTTGAAAAAAATAATTTTTTTGAACCCCTCCGATAAAGCGAAAAATGTGCTCTAATTGACTGGTGTGTTTTTGGATATGTCTTTTAAAATGCAAGAAAAATCTTATTAGAACCTTTTTTATAACCCTTCAGTTACGAGATTGCTTTCAAAGTAGTTTCAAAATATTATATTTTTTAATAAATTGTGGACTGGATTATTGCAAAGTATCTCATCTGTAAAACCTCACCAATTATATTACTATTTATAGATTTGTTATAGTTATCTGTAGTTTTAATTGGCAATTTTCATACAGGTTAATAACTCTCTGCGAGTTCGTAAGGAACTGGCGAGTCTCAGACAAAGCTTCGTTGTCGGACCATCAGCACTTCTGATGCGACATTTCGTGGCGTTCTGTGATCTTATTTAGTATTGCTATTCCCAGGTAAACAAATTGGAATACCTTTAGAGCTGTTGTGAGCTCGAAGGCAGATATGCTTATCACCACAATCAGCTCAATTTGTGAACTAAAAGCGTCGGCTAACCAGTTAATGATGTGCTCATCTCCTACTATGACAGCACCGTCTCAGACTCAACCAAAGCGGTACGTAAAGTACCCTGGTAGAGCGTATGGCTATCTGAAATACGTAGGCCAGTGCGACGACTATTAATTAGAGCTTAACAATCTCAACAGTGGGCTGTGTACAGGTTCGTACTCACTGAATATACTGACGAAATAAGACGGTCTAAGCGTGAGTCCTGCAGAAGGCTCTATGAAAGCATACATTCTTTGGGAGACAGCTTGCCTTCAAAAGGTAGTAGCCAAGGAGGCCTCAAATGAGGCCTACGTCTTACCTCCTTTCTACAGGGAATTTCTATTGTGTTGGCTTCAAAACATAATTTTTTTTCTTTTTGACTTTTTCAATATTCCTAGAACAACCTTATGTAAACCTTTTTATCATATCTTCCTTAGAAAATGAGTTGTACGCAATTTCAGGATGGCTGATGGGGTCACATCAAAGCACTTTCAGGTTTTTTTCGAAACAATGTTTTTCGAGCTGTTGTGCAGTACATCGGTAACTAAAACTTGCTCGATTCCAGCAAATCGGGGCTTAAAATGTCCGGCAGACATTTTATTGTCGTTCTACCATATTCAGATTATTCGCGATATTAAGGGCAACATTATGACCTCTTAAAGGCGGAAAATTTTAAAATCCATTTCTACAGTTTTTGAACCAGAACTCTGCACACCGTGGAGCCGCGTTTTTTTAAGCGTTTCTGTACCTTATGTCCGAAGTAAAAAGACGCGAAAAGTTTCGTAATTGTACCCATCTTACTTTTGTCCAAAAAAATCACGAAGTTATGTATCAAAAACAGGCCATCACAGTATAAATCCCCTTAAGGGGGGAAGTACATGAAGACTTTTTCAAAAATCGATTTTTGTTTTATTGTCTTAATCGATAAGTATATGCTCTAAGAATATAATTCCAACAGCCTATCTCGAAAATTGTGAAAGATATGCCACTTGAAAGTGGTCGGCGCCGATCCGGCCCAGCGCGCCTGGGATTGAGGATCTAAGTCTGCGTGCGTGATTCCGCTTACCGGATTTTTTTTCTGCTCTGGAATTTAGAGTGATGAATGCGACTTTGTTAAAGAGCGTTCTCGACGTTTTCAGTCCAAATACCGATTTTTCTGAGAATACCCGTCCCCTCTTACCTTCTCCTTATTTGCATCTTTTTCGTCAGTATTTCGGGACAAACTTTAAACGGCGTTTTCTCAAAACCATGTTTTTCAAATTGGCGTAAAAGATTACAAAAAAACTAGTGAACCGATTTTCTTCATCCAGCACTCATTTTAAAGGGCATAAAAAACTACTCTAGATAGACTACGGACATAGCAAAAAAATCATTTTAAGACCATTTTTGACGCGAAAATAATCAAAATTTTTGCAAAAAAAGTCAACTTTTTTTTTTCATGCCCGATTTTTATAGTTAATGTTCGAATTTCGAAAAGATCGTAGTCTATCTAGAATAAACAACCCCCTCGAGTATAAAAATGTTTGGTTTTTTGATTTCAGATGAAAATTGCGGCCAGGAGAATTTACGCCGATTTCGATGTCAGCCGCGACACGAGTTACGAAACCCACCAAAAGTTGATTAATTTTTTATTTTTCAAAATGTAAAAAATGTTTTTTCTCTTCTTAAAACATTGCCCTAAATAAATATAATATCGATTTCATGTGGACCTTTTTCATTTTCCCAAAAATAAATCCCAAAAAAGACCTCTTTTTTCGGCCTCTTCATGTACTTCCCCCCTTAAGACAATGTGGAAACTGCTAGACCTCCACATCAGTTGGAAACTGGACGAATCATCTTCCCTTCACTCCATATCCCTTTCACTTCATCTCCCCTTCAATAGATCAACAGTGACTACCTTAAATAATCTTGTTACCCAGATAGAAAAAGCCCTTTATCACAAAAAAAATATCTCTAGGTGCTTTTTTTGACTCAGGAGATACTATCGAAACATTATAAATAATATATTACCTCCAGGCTAATTAACAATAGTAAAAATCTTGTACATTGAATAACTCTATTAAAACTGAAGTTAAGAAATAAGCAAACAAAAAAGGATTAAAAATGCCAGCTATATTAGAACAGGGACTATCAGGGACTAAAAACAAACTAGTATATAAACTATTTATTAGATGTTTATAATCATTTATAAGCTTAATGTATGGTGGATTCAAGTTTATGGAG
The DNA here is from genome assembly GCA_964036015.1 of Leptarthrus brevirostris. Classification (NCBI taxonomy): domain Eukaryota; kingdom Metazoa; phylum Arthropoda; class Insecta; order Diptera; family Asilidae; genus Leptarthrus; species Leptarthrus brevirostris. The sequence goes on along the minus strand of OZ038371.1, from coordinate 137,697,197 downwards.
TCTGTCCAAAAATTTATGTTGTTTTTATTGAGTTGTATATGTATCATAATAATACTATGTAGTTATTTTTTTAGTCTGTGATATTTACGCACTAGCAACGATATCATATAATTACTTTGAAGGACAATTGAGTTGTTCCGCTCTGGGTAACACCTCTGTTTGCATTAGGGCAGAATAGAAGTGCCAATAAGGATGACCTGTTAAACAAGTTGATTTAATGAAATCAGTTTTGGGCACGGTTACTGACTAGTGCGCAAATAAAGATCTCAATATTAACCATGCCAAGGTTAGGCTGTACTTGTGCCGTTCACCAGAAAGCACCATTTGAACCTTGGTCCAATTCCGATACAAGGCACCTTCATTGAGTGAATTGAGGTGAAATACTTGGGCAATACGCTCGATAGAAAACTAAATTGGAACGCTCAGCTTGACTACTCTAAATAGTCAAATGTAAGCAACAAGTTACAGCGGCTTGTCTGCCTCTATATAACAGGAGCAATGAATACCTGCCCATTAGCTTCCATGTAGGCAGTAATTGGACTCTCTCCTGCACATCGCTATCATAATATCCGCTGCAGTTAGTTCCCTGAGAGTCCACCTCACATTGTTTCGATTGCATTGGTTGATTGGCTCAGCGTCAACAAAGTACTGAAAGGTGCTAATATAACCATTTTCTCTGATAATCAACCGACCCTCAAGGCTCTATCTACATGGGGTTTTCCTCGACAGATATGTTATAGAAGATTGGGTTAGGAGTCAACAGCTGCTATACTGTCAAGTGTGCTGTCAACCGCCTCAGAGTGTCCATTTTCAGAATACTCTTCCAGGCAGCAGAATATGACGTTCGTCCCACTGTCTTCAATGTTCCTCAATATTTTGCAACCAGACCTCTAGCCTTTACTCTTTCTAAAGCAACGTTTAGTCCCGGTCCTCAAAAGTTCGAGTCAGCTCCCCTCTTAGCAAGACTATCCGCCTTCTCGTTGCCGTCCAGCCCTACGTGTTATTTTATCCAAACCAGCGCCAGCCTTCTTGCCGGGTCACACTCATTGAATTTTAAGACACATTCTAGAGATGTGCTGAACTCCGTTTGTTTCATGCAACCACTTCATTATCAAGTTCAATGAGCACGTTTTTGCCAGCGCAAACAATAGAACCAACATTTTAGATTGATATACCGTGGTATTTCACCCGGGCTTACATTCAAGTTTCAAATCCGTTCTACCTTATTAGCATTTTATATCATCTTCCGATAACTCTTATTCTGCTTAGCTCGTCCAATTAGCTCGTTCAATTTTCGTTGAGCACCTATCAATATGTCAGATCTCTTTTCGACGGCCCCGACGACACTCCTGCTCCCTTAAAAAAAATCAATCGCCTCTTGTCCGTGTCCTTTCTTATTTATTTTGACTATTCCTCTTCATAAGAAAAGAAGTAGGTATGATATCTCCAATTACCGAACGATTACTGGCCTATGTCATGTTGCAAAGATTTTCGAGGCCGTGGTCAGCGACGTACTTCGCTTTCACTGAAGGCCTTTCATTTGTTCCTTCCAGTACACGTTCCTTAAGATTAAATCAACGAAGGAAAGTCACGTAGTAATGGTGATAGGCAAATATGTTGATTAATCTAAAATTTAATTCTTAGACTCAGTTACTAGCCAAAAAACACATTAACAATATTTTCTTTCTTGATTTAATACATTACACTCTGTTTATCACACACAATAAAGAGGACATACTGCGGGTATCCAAACTAACCTCTAAACATTTGTAAGATCATCATAAGGTGCAATTTATCTTAGTCAAGCTTATCTTATTTATCTATCCTACATACTTGTTATTTCAAAATATATTTACCACGTGTACGAAAGCACAGCAGGAGAAAATCCAGAAAGTTTGCCTATTTGTGTTGAATCCAGTGATGTAATACATAGGGATTATTACTTAGTGAACAGAAACAGAAAGGGGTAACAGAGTAGCATTTTTAGCTAAATTTCCCTAGAGAAGGACTTCGAGCATAATTAGTGAATGTGAATGAACAGTAAAATTACTTAATATTTGTTCTAATTCCCCCTTTATATGTTCCAAAGCAAGTGCAACAAAACGAAAATACATTGGAAGAGCAGGTAGTAACGAAAATTAAAGATTCTGGAATAATTCTTAACTCCGTTTTAACTTTGCTGTATAAATTAATTTAACATGAGTCGTAGGACTCAAAGCAATTAGATCCATGTGCGAAGTCGAGATAATATGTTGTATAAGTTTTCACTGTTAATGCTGGGATTTAGAAGCTTCTAAAGTTGGTTTATTGCGATTTGTCAATTAGCATATCGTCACAGGAATAATAAAGTTTTCTTAACTTCTTGACAGAATACAAAGTTATGCTAACTAATCCAATCCGACAAACTTACTCTTTAATGACAAAAAACTCGCTAGGTACTTTGTTTCAAATATCCATCAATGTTATTGTTGTTACTAATTCTTGATTGAAGGACCAGATTATACCCTGATCAAAAGGCGTGATTCCGTCAGGTGTGATCGTTGCTTAACTTGATATTCTCCAGGATATCAAGTCTTGAATAAAAGAAATGCTTCCGTTTTCTGCTATACCTTTTTATCTTGCGCTCGTGGAGAAATTGAAACAAAACCTTTTTTTGAAATTTCACAATTTAATTTATTCAGAAGAACTTATTCTGACGAGATCTAGAACCAGAAGAGCTACATGATTTTTATTTTGCAGAGTAAAGTTAATCTAACTGATCAGCTACAATATAACCACTTATCTTGATATATACAAAATATGTGTATTAACAATGCAAATCCAAACGGTATGCTACTACGAACAATAAGGTAATACAATGTTTGCATACCAGAGAGTCGAAACGGGACCGAAACCTGTCATATTTAGGTTGTTTTAACCGGTCTTGATTTCGGTACCGAAATTTAAAGTGTACCGAAACAGAGCGACCGAAATTAAATGGTCCCGAAATAAATAGATCTTAAAAATATGTGACCGTAACCGCCAGACCGAAATTCAAAGACCGATTTAAATTGGTACCGACCGCGGAAGAAGTGTCCGGTCTTGCGATATTTTCAAATTTTTTCACTACCTTCATTACATAGCATATTCGGTAAATGTCTAGATGAAGGGACCGTCGGTTGGAGGAGGGTGGATAGTGACTGTTGTGAAGGGGGGGAGGGGATGGGTATGGGGTGGTGGAGTAAGGGGGCGTGGATGGGAAGAGGAGTGGTGGGGATGGGGAAGGGAGGGGGTGGAGAAGGGTGGGGAAGGATATGGGAGTGGGTAGGAGTGGGGATGGGGTGAAGGGGAAGGGGAGTAATTGTCTAGATGAAGGGAGGGGGTAGAGGGGAGTCGGATGACTTCATTATATTACATAGAAATCCCAACGACAGCAATTTAACTCTAACCCTAACGTTTCAGTTGTAACCGAAACCGAAAATTTTATATCTACGTGCTTTTTAACCGCAACCGAAAACTATATTTCACATTTCGGTTTTAACCGAAACCGAAACCGAAAATTATATTTCACATTTCGGTTTTTACCGAAACCGAAAATGAAATTTTACATTTCAGTTCTAACCGAAACCGAATTGAAGAAAATTAATTACGGTTAAGGTTGTTGCAATTACGGTTTAAAAAACCCAATGCCTCGCTTCATCCGCAGTGTACCAACTTGTCATTACCAAGTGTCGATAGAACTCGGCCCATCAACCATTTGGAAGGTGGAAGGTTGTCATCGCCATTCAGGTCGCTCCTGTAAAGATGAGAGATATGGGCTTGAAGAAACCTCATTGTACGGTCGAGAGTTCAATATGTGTAAGTAGTGTTGAAGGTAAGAATAGTCTCGCCTATTACTCGACGGAGGTGCCACTTAACCGAATTAACTTCCGCCTCCCACATGCCACTGAAGTGTGGAGCTCCTGGTGGTATAAAGGACCATTCTATTTTCTGATAAGCTAAAAAGTGAGAAATATTTTCCTTAGTACCACTAGATAAAGCGAGATTGTGTAATTCAGTTATTTGACGCTTTCCACCAATAAAGTTCGTTCCATTGTCTGAGAATATCTTCGCTGGAATTCTCCGACGGGAAATGAATCGACGTAAGGCAGCTACCAAAACTTCTGCACTAAGGCCAGATACCAGTTCGAGATGTATACCTCTTGTTGCTAAGCAAACGAAGAGCGCAATGTTTGCCTTGAAAGGTTTGACTCCACGTCCTGATTTTGTGCATACTTTAATAGGTCCCGCAAAATCAATTTCAACGTTGAAAAATGGTCGTGATATGGATACGCGCGCTTCAGCTAGGCTTCCCTTAATTTGTGAGGACTTTGCAGCTCGGTATCTGAAGCACCCAACACAGCACGTGGTAGTCTTATTTCTACGTCGCGGAGACCAAGAATCCAGAATCTTTGTCGAACAATACCGGTCAAAAGTGCAGGTCCAGGATTGAAGTGAATTTTGTGTAGTTCTCTTACTAATATGATTGTTATAGGATGATTTGTGGAAAGAATTATAGGGTGTTTTGCGCTGAAGTTAGTTTTTGAATTTTGAAGTCTACTCCAACTCGCAAGATATCGAAGTCATCAAGGAATGGAGTATGGTTTGCAATTGGGCTTTTCAACGAAACATATCCTCGCTTCTTTATATCATCCCTTTCAGCTGGAAATTCAATTTGCTGAGTACATCGAAGACAAGTACGTGTTGCATCATATACTTCTCGTGCTGATAACATTTCTGTTTTTCTTTCGTGTTTTGGTATCTTAGCATTCTTAATGAATCGCAGGCAATATTTTAACACTCGAATAAGCTTGGAAAACGATGAGAATTTCGTGACTAATTTTAAGAATGTATCTTCGTCAACCACTTTTTGAACGCCTATGAAAATTTTTGGTTTTCTCTCTTCTTTACGAGCAGTAGCATCACCCTTTGAAGAAACGTGTTTAAGCCAAGTATTCGAAGACTCTGATAATTGGGCCATTCCATCATAAACTTAACGTGGGCAGAGACACCTCTAGTTACTAAATCCGCGGGATTATCTTTCGATGGAACATATCTCCATTGAACAGATGGAATTTCTGCAGTTCGATGAGCGACTTATGTTTTCCATTTTCGAGGATTTTCGGAGAACCACGCCAGCACAATCTTGGAATCCGTCCATGCAGTTATTGTAAAATCAGCCAAATTAAAGGACTTCAAAATTTTCTGCATCAAGTGTGCAAGAAGTAACGCACCACACAGCTCAAGTCCCGATAGGGATACCTGTTTTAATGGAGCTACTTTGGATTTTGAAGAAACAATTCGTGTGACAATAGTACCGTCAGTACCTGTAGATCTACAACAAACCACTGCACCATATGCATGTTCAGATGCATCTGAAAATCCATGGAACTGGATTTCTTGTGGTGTAAGGTATATACGCCGAAATATTTTTATCTCGGTTAGTGTAGGCAGTTGTTTCTTGAAAGATTCCCATTTCATTATGATGTCATCAGGTAATTGATCGTCCCAATCACATTTTAGCAATCAAAGCTGCTGGAGAAGTATTTTAATTGAAATTACAAGGGGTGCTAACCATCCCAATGGGTCGAATATCATTGATGATTCCGAAAGAATAATAGTTTTAGAGACTCCTCCTGATTGCATTTCAGATACATTGAATGAGAATGTATTTTCAGATGAATTCCATTGTATTCCAAGTACCTTTACTGTATTGGTTTTATCGATGATTGTGATGAGTTGGCTTGAAGTTAACACAAATAATTTTTTAATTTGATAGCTTGAGGAAGGCATTCGCAACCACTCACATAGATCGTCGACATAGAAGTCATTTTTGATAATGGCAGCTGCTTCTGAAAACTGATTTTGATTTTCATCTGCGATTAGCTGTAGTATCCTTGTAGCTAAGAACGGGGCGCAGCAAGTTCCATACGTCACGGTAGTGAGTCTATAATGCTGAAGAGGATGTGATGGATGCTCACGCCACACAATTCGTTGATAGTCTCTATCTGCATGTGCAATCAACACCTGCCGATACATTTTATCTGCAGAAAAGGCTGTACGGTGCTTGCGGAAGCTCATTAGAATTCTGAGAAGACCTCGCTATACTACTGGCCCTACAAGCAACTTCTCATTTAGTGAGGTACCCGATGCGCTTCTATATGAACCGTTTTTAAACAATACATGGTGTGGCAGGTAAAAGAGGCGTTGATGCTGTTGCTCTGCTGCTGGAATTAATTCCATGTGTCTTGCATAAACTTTAAATATTGCTGTCTGAAGATTGGCTCTTTATCAAACCTACGTTCCATTGCTTGTAATCGTTTCATTGCAGCTTGTCGGGAATCACCAAAGCATACATTTTCAATTTGAAATGGCAATGTAACCGTATATCGACCTTCACTATTTTTTAAACATTTTGTTTAAAATGACGTTCACACTTCTCTTCCTCTGTAGTTAATGGAGTAACATCGTACTGAAGCTCTTCCAGTTCCCAGAAACGTCTTAGGGATTTGTCTATATCAACAAATGTTGTATGTAAGTTTATAGCAGAAAGGTTACCAAATAAAATCTATCCAAATATTCGTTCCTTAGCAATTTGTTTAGCAATATTGTCATGTATTTTTCCGTTACGTAAAACATTAAAAAAGTGTTCCACGTCTATTATTACATCTATTGACGATGGCTTATAAAACCCAGGAACTGCAAGATAGATATGGGTTAATTCTGTTAAATTCAGTTATTAAGAATATTTTTGTTATAATAATAAGGAGAAGAGTTAGAAAAAATAGCAAAACAGCCATATTAATTTTTTAATTAACATAATGATTATCACAATTTTACTACGTTTTTATTATCTAGCTTTCTTCTCTGTCTGTTTAAACATAGCTCAGAACTGGATGACACTGCAATATTAACTCGCTTTCCTGTCTATCTGTTCGTTAGGGGTCCACACATAATCCTATTACATATCTCAGGCTTATCTCATCAAAATGATTAAAATCGATTGAAAATTACTCATACAAGACTGAAAAGTTAAAAATAATTATTTAAATAAAGAAATAATTTAATATACCAAGTTTTTAAATCGGTCTAAAAAGTTCTAAATTATAAATATATATAAGTTCTAAATTATAAATTTCAGCAATGAATTTATTTATGCATTGTACAAGTATTTCAACCTACTACCCAAGATTATATTGTGGGGCTTTGAGGCAGTTTTCTTTATCGTTACATCGTGGGAAGTTGAAGCATATTATTCTTACTTTCCTTTAATTCTATTATGTTAAAAAAGAAGAAGTTAAGTCAACTTACTAAAATGTCTAAAAATTCAGTATCAGTTAGTTAAGTCTATTATAGTATATCAATAGGTCTGAGCTCCTTGTGCATATTAGAATTAAAAACTCCTGGATATAGCTTTCACCAACTTGTGGTAGGTTGATCCTCCTTTTGTTACAAGTAAATACAGAAGGTAATGATTTATTGTAATGAACAAGCAATGTAATGGTTCATTTATATATACGTGAATTGCTTTTGTGAAATCATAAAATAATTATTGATAACTTTAGATATTTTTAAGAAATCACAAGTTATTTTTAGGGTTCGTAAAAGAGGAATACTTACTGTTCAAGATTAAAATGCGTAATGAGCAAATCCTCCTATTATTTTTGTTTTACAGGTGAAAGAATTAAAATAGTTTTGTTTGACTGGTAAATTCACTTTATTGGCTACAATATTTATTTTTACTGGGTCCGGTTAGCTATCCGCAGGCCCGTAGAGACGAAATTCGGGCCCGGGGGTACCACATACGGGACCCCGCTAAAGGAATTTCGGTCCCGGGACTAACCGTTTATGGGCCCATATACAATCAAATGAATGACTTTCAATTTAAAATCTGTCTAGTATATTACACTTTTTTTAAATGGATAAAAATGTTCTTTTGATGACTTAGATGACAGGGTCCCTTTTGAAAGCCCGGCCTGGGGGTTTCCCCTCTTAACCCACTCCCGTTAATCGTTCTAGAGTTTTAACCGTTAGCTGCAGTTAGAATGTTATTGAGTAGAGATAATAACAATGATTTAAATAACTTGATCAAACCAAACTGACAATTTTACGCGGAGCCACGAGTCAGAGAAATATCAAGTAAACAAGAATTTGAGCAAATAAAAATTATTGAAAATATTTTTAACTGTTGATAAGGAACATTCCGCCCGTCTCGTCTTTAGGACGAAATATCTTGTGGTGAACCATTATCGAAAGTAGCGGACTCCCGCCGTAACAAGTCGGTGTTGAATGCAGTGGTCTTCATCTGGTAAAGGTAAAATATAGATCTTGCTAGTTGAAACCCTAACGAGACTATCGGTTCCAGGGTGTACCTCCACAATTCGTCCTAATGCCCAGTTTGGTGGTAGATTATCGTGTTGCAAAAGTACCAAGGAGCCGAGTCTTACGTTGGAAGTAGTTGTTGTCCACTTATTTCGAACTTGTAAATTGTTTAAGTATTCGACAGACTTGTAGTATCAGTATTATGTTATAGCTTGTATTACTTATTATTTTTATTTGTTGTATTTAGTATAATTATGTTATAGCTTGTATTAAGCTTAAATAAATAAATAAATAAATAGACCACCGACGCCAGAAATGGTCAGGCATTTGATGTCCGAGTTGCCATCTGGATAACCTTGACATTTTGAGTGATTGAAGACTTGGCTCTGGAACCGTCAAGAGCGGTGAACCGCAGAGAAAAACAGGTCAGGAGTGAGAGCCTCTAAGTCATCAGGATTAGAGCTAGTTCCAAATGTATTACTTTCGTGCTAAGGCACACAAATAAGGCAATGTAGGCCTTATGGGCTGGTCTTCCAAGTCCTGGACCGTAACTAACGTGCACTGGACCCGCATAATCGAGGCCATTAACTCGGTCCTCTGGAAGGATTCCCATGAGCTGTTTTTGTGCGAGAGCTCTTTGCGGATACAGACCAAGCAGCGTTTAATGAAAGTGTTAACCCGTTCACGGCAAGGGATAATACAAAATCGCTGTCGTATGTAACTGATGGAGAATGTAGGTCCTCCATTTAACGTCTTCTGGTGAGCATTTGCAATGATGAGGTCAGCTAGGTGACAATTTTTGGGGATCAGGAACTGATGTTTCGCATCATAGGCAAGGTTTAACTTCTGCAGCCTACCACTAACAAGCAGAGTTGTCGTGGCATTATCGAAAAAAGGCGTCAAGCGAAGTATGAAGCTTTTATCATTGATCTTTCTTCCTGTTAAAAGGTGACGATATTTGGCTGGGAATCCAGCTTGTTGAGCGGATTTTATCCGAAACATCAGAGAATCGTTGATTTCTTCTGTTGACAGGTGTCCGACTTTTCAATTTTTGTCAGATGTTCTTAGATTGTACACGAACCGCTTGAAATAAGCTGTTATTCGAAGAGGTCGATCGAGGGATGAGTATTTTTTAATTAACTCCCAGCTTTCAAATGGCGTCACTAGAGCTGTCACATGTGAAGTTGTCCTCTCCTCAAAATCAAGATCAGAAGCGGCGGGAGAAGTAACTTTAGTATCCGGCCAAGAAGTAGAAGGCGAGGCCAGCCATGATGGCCCTGCCCACCAAAGCGACAGACTGGATAGTTTAGAACCCCTCTTGAACCTAAGTCATCTGGGTTACAGGAGCCTCGGACATGTCGCCATTGCGCTGAGGGAACCAATTCGTGGATATTGCTTGCACGATTTGCAACGTAGGGCTTCTATTTAGATGGATGAGCCTGGAGCCATTTTACTACGGTTTGAGAATCACAACAACAATAGGTAGAAACGTCCGTGAAGCTCATAGAAGTTTGTACGGTCTGGAAGAGTTGTGCCATAATCGAAGCACCAGCAAGTTCAAGTCTTGGGATTGAAAGCCTCTTAATTGGAGTAAGCTTAGTCTTCGAGCATAGAAGCTTCACTTGAACATTACCGAAATCATGAACAACTCGTAAATAAATAACGGCTGAATATGCCTTCTCGGAGGCATCCGAAAATGGGTGTAATTCGTAAGAGAGACGTGGCATCCTATCCATCTGGATACTCTTATTAGTTCTAGCTCTTTAAGCTGCAACCTCAGAGATAACCAATTTTGTGCGAGATCACTCGGAAGGGGAGAGTCCCAATCCAGTTTTAGTAACAATAATTGTTGAAACATGGCATTTGCGAGAAGTAACGCAGGTCCTAGTAAGCCTAAGGGATCGTATAACTTCGCCACATCTGATACTAAATTGCGTTTGGTGATAATAGATGGAGGGTCGCCAAGCATTACCTTGAATCCGAAACTATCTGATGTTGGATTCCATTGGAGACCCAAAGTTTTTACGATATTATCTTGATTTAGATTTAACGTTGAAGCGCAAGATCGTGAGACGGCATCAACGACTTGAAGAAGTTGAGCAGCGTTTGATGCCCATTTATGTAAGAGGAAGCCGCCAGATTTTAAAATTGCGACTAATTGATTTTGTTTCTCCAGAGCATCCGGTAAAGAATTTGCGCCAGAAAGGATATCATCCACGTAGATTTCATGGCGAAGAATATCTGCTCCGAGTGGATAATGCTTCTCTTCATCCTCTGCAAGCTGTGGAAGGGTACGTATGGCTAAACACGGTGCGGATTTGGTGCCATATGTGACTGTGCGTAATCAGAAATCCTGAAGGGTGGTATCCTTAGATTCACGCCATATGATTCTTTGTAAGTCAGCATCTCGATCATCGACACGAATCTGTCGAAACATCATTCTCCAGATTGAAATGATTGAGCGTAAATCGGTTTGAAGTTTTGGCCCAGCGGTCAAGAAGTCATTCAATGAGAGACCGCTTCTTGATTTGTGAGAGCCATTGAATACTACTCGAAGCTTAGTCGTAGGACTGTCTTCCCGTATTATCCTATGATGCGGGAGGTATAATATCAAAGAAGAAGTAGGATTCGCGTTGCTGGAGACAGCTTCCATGTGTTCAAGAGCTTGATATTTGCGCATAAAGGCAATGTAATGAGCTTTAAAAGCAGTATTAACTTCAGACCGTTTTTCCATATAAAGAAAGCTCCGCATAGCTGTTGTTCGTTAATCTCCAAAAATTACTGCATCTTTATAGCAGGGTCTTATAGGAAGACGAACAATATACCGTCCATTCGAATCACGTCTGACAGTTTCTGAATAAAACCGTTCGCAATCACTATCTTCTTCTGTAAGAGTAGATTCCGGGATCGTAGTTTCCTCGTATTGCCAAAACTTTTGCATGAGTGTGCTTAAGTCTTCTGTTTCTATTTGTTAATGCGCGCATGGAGAATTCTTTTTGGTGAGGCTTTGTAAGCGGTTCGAATGAGGCCTGACAAAATCCAACCGAGCAGTTGGATGTTTGGTTCTAATTCCCTCCATGAGTAATTCGTGATAGATGTCGGCGCCAATTATAATTAATTTTTTCAGAGAATTTAGAAGATACGTGTATATTTAAAATGGTAAATACTGGAAAGTAAGAAAACTAAGTCTATAAGCGCAAATTTTCACGCGTCCCCACGCGTCTTTTCCTTAAAAAAAAATACTAAATCCAAAATGGTACCTTTTAATCTAAAATTCGTACTTTCAAGTTTACATTTCTTGGAATATTACCATTTTATTGTAACGTTGGCGTAAAGAAACATCATGTATGCAAATAATTTTCAGCTTTTAATTTTAATAAGGAATTATATTGACATGTGTTCATATTGATTATAAAAGTGCTCTTTTCTTAAGAAGTGTTGTTGGACTTTGATAGATTCTTCCAAAAATGTTTTTTTTGAAGTACTGACTCATGAGTTTTGATGAAATGCATTTTGAAACGAAAAGCGCTCTCCGTTTTATCACATATTGTTCTGCCCTAAACTATCATCTCTAATATCTTCGAGTTCAACAAACTGGAAATGTTCGAAGAAAATAACGGTATTTGGTGTAATGCTTAATACGCTGAGATTTTTTCTAAGGGAAGGCAATTTCCGACAGTTGTTCTTATCTGGCAACGAACTAAAAGTGTCCTATAGGCCGCCATAAACTGTCTAATAGAGGGCTTATTGTTTCATTCCTAATAGTTTCGAAGACAACTAAAGAACAATTCTATATGGTCCTGATTCGCAGAGCGATTTTAATGCATCTGTCGTAAAGAATATCCAAATTTTTAAGACATAAGCCTACTTTTCGTGTCCCATCAATAATGTACCATCTATTACTGGTCTTCAAAAATATGAGATTGCAGGTTGTGCAAAATAACGTCTGTGTTGTTTTCGCTTAGCGCTCTTTTGAAAAAATCAAAACTAGAAATCTTCGTACTATTTAAGATATAAAAAATATAATTAACTACTCGAATGAATTTTGTTGTGTCCTTGCTATAAGTAATTTTAGGACTCTGCAAAAATCTATTGGATCTGCCACAGATTTACGGACGACATTTTGTGGTATTTTATTTCATAGCTTAACTAAAATTTCTTAAATATATTAATGCTGGGATAATTTATGCTCTACATGTTAAAGGCTGGTGTTGCGACAGTTTGCATAATTCTCTTTTCTTGGAAGGAGAACTGGCTTCTACTAGAGATGGCCGATACTGTATCGATATACTGAAGTATCGATACTTTGCTTTCAATACTTCGAGGTTTTGTAATCGGTAATACCATCCCCCGATACTACAGATCCTCGATACTTTTCTTTCAATACTCGAAGTATTGACAGCCCAGCACACAAAAGCAAAAGCAAAAGCTAAAAATAGTTTTCTATTGAAATAAAAATGTATTGTTCTTTATTTCACCTGCTTTATTAGTTGTTCTTGCGAAATTTCAAATTATTCTTTAAAAAGATATATGAAATTACCGCTGAGATGCGTTTTCATTTGAAAAAAATTATCAATCAAATAAATATATCTTTTGAGCAAATCGATGTTTTGATATTACTCAACGATAAAGTTGTTGCAAATTGTTTTGGAAAAAAAACAATAAGATAATAATTGTAATTTTTATGCAATTTCTAGACCATATATAATTTTTTTAATTTTTTATCCATATGGTTCGAATACTTTTGAGTGTCGATACTTCTTCAACGGTATATTTGTATCTAAGTGCCGAAAGATGAGGATATATTGCAATGCCAAGTATCGATACTTTTCGATTCGGTTCCCATCTCTAGCTTCTACACAAGATTTTATTCGTAGATTGTTGCAAATAGGAAAACATGCTTGGAATTTTAAAAAATGTTAAATTTCATTAATTCAAGAAATATTTCGTTAAGGTATAGGATGAAGTACCTTAAGATAATATCCGTGCCAACGGTATCGTGTTGAATGGACGCCTTGAGAAAGCAGGGCGAATCGAATGAAATTTTAAATGACATATGCCTAGTTATATAATAAATTTCCTTGTTGTGAGGAAATACATTGATTTAGTTTTCAAAATTAGCTGCGACAGTTAAAATTTTAAAAGTATTGCCCTCCGTACTTTGAAGATCACTTCCTGAGATTATTATAAGATTAAAGTTGAAATGTTAGCAACGGCTCCATTAAATGTTCCACCAATGACTTCCGCGCTCAGCACAGCTGTATCACGGCCTTGCTTAAAATAACCGATGACATTCGCTGTAGTATTTCCTCGGAACTGATCACTGTCCTTGCATTGCTTGACTTCTCAAAAGCATTTGATAAGGTTGACCATTATCTTTTAATAGACAAACTTTGTCGTAATTTCGGCTTTACCAGATGTGCCAGTAGGCTTATTTGGTCCTACTTAAGGGGGAGATCTCAATGTGTTGTGTGTGGTGATTCTGTGTCCGGGCTGCTTCCTGTTTTTAGTGGCGTGCCGCAGGGGTCGATACTTGGACCTTTGCTTTTTGTGTGTTTTATTAATGATCTACCTATGGTTGTTAAAAATTGTAGGTATCATATTTATGCCGATGACGTTCAAATATACCTATCCCGTCCTCTAGGGCTTGTTGATGACCTAGTAGATAGATTATGTGAGGACCTTACAGCAATATTAGGTTGGGCTGAGGGAAACAAACTTGTATTAAATGCGTCGAAATCTAATGCGATTGCTATTTCAAGCGGAACTTTGATAGTTCTTGCTTACCTTCCATAGTTATCGAAAATATGTTGATCCCTTACATGAAAGTTGTTAAAGGTCTGGGAATCCTAATCAATAGTGAGTTGTCTTGGAATAGTCACATTGACAGTCTTGTTGCTAAAATTTATGGGACCCTACGCAAACTGTCTTTATCGGCTCATTTTATACCTCGCGACACACGTCTATATCTTGTAAAGACTCTTATTGCACCCATTCTAACTTATGGATGTGAGATTTTTAGCAAGACGGATTCCGTATCCTTTAGGAAGTTACAAGTCGCTCACAATTCCTCTGTACGATATATATTTGGACTTCGGAGACATGATCACATTTCTCAGCAGGCCAACTCTATTTTCGGTTGCTCTCTCAAGACTTATTTTCAATATCGCTCGATATGTTTTTTAAACAATCTTCTTATTACCCGATTTCCCGGTTACCTCAGTGACAGGGTTGTTTCTCTGCGATCATCTAGAAATCTTTCGATAATGACTCCGCATTTTAATTGTATTACTACCGAGAGACAATTTTTTGTTCAGGCGATCAGAATGTGGAATGCGCTACCGCTAAATATTAAAAGGTCATGCAACAGCAGCAGGTTCAAAGACATTTTGTTTTCATATCACTTAAATGAAGTTGAATAGATAAGTAAGCTTTTTTACTTTTTATTTTTTTTCTCCTCAATCCTTGTAGAATTCTTAAACTATTGTATTCCTGTCATCGTGGTTGGTAAACAGGTTCATTTTTTATACTGATTTTAGTGAGTCCTTTGATCGCATTGATCACAATTTGCTTGTATTCAAATTTACTGTGTTGGGTTCTCCATCTCCGTCTCCTTTCGTTTACCAATCACTTCTAGTGTGCCCCACGGCAGTTAATTGGGACCACTTCTATTTATATTTTTATCAATGACATGGGTTCCATCTTAGCGAACTCAAAAAATGTGTGCTGTGCTGACGATCCTAAAACGTTGCATGTTGTCTCTGACATTAATGATTGATTCGTGCTTAACTCTGATCTTCACTGTAATTCTTAGTGTATTGCGAACAATATGCCTCTAAATGTTGAACAATATACGTTTTTCTCGTAATCTAGAAGAAACGATCTTTTGATGTATGATTTTTTTGTCAGTGGTATATTTGTCACACATCACATTAGTTACATAGATCAGAAGCCTAAGGCTTCCTTGAAAGAGATGGTCTGATGAGTCTAACAAAATACACAAATAACGATAAACTTCGTTTTGGTGCCTTCGTCCGGCCTGTATTGGAGTACGCCTGTCCTACGCGGAAAACATTGCCCGTATTGAGGTTGTTTAGCGTAGGCTTATCAGATTTACATTATGTGGCTGTTCATGGATGAACCTCTTTCATTCTGCCTGCGTATAATGACAGGCTTGGCCTGCTCTATTTGGGCTCGACAGAGGATAGGTGCAACAGAACTAGCCCTTGCATTATCTTCGATCTCTTAGCTCAACCAAGAAACTCAAAAAAATAATATTTCTATATCATCTTACGTGTAGATCAAAATCAAGTTACAGGCGACTTGGTAGCACTTCCGGTTTGGCCGGAATTTAAAAATAGTAATACTTTATAAAAATTAAAGTAATGCGTGTTTCGAATTCGTTTCGGTCACTGCTTTCAGAAAAGTTGCAGAATTTTTTTTTCATTTCCGGTGAAACTGGAAGTCGCCAAGTCGCCAGCAGCTTAATTCTGATCTACATCTAAAATTATATAGAAATCTCTTCTTGGTTGAGCCATGTTGACAGTGGATGTGTTTAAGTCTTTCGGGGGCTTGAGCGAACTTCTAAAAATGAGTTACGTAGGTTGCTTCTTAAGTTTTGGGATATGGCAACACAAGTGTGAATATATCAAATCTGACATTGTCATCATAAATTTTGACATTTTGAATGCTAACCGTTTTCAGAACGTTTTGTCATACGAGTGCTATTTGTGTTGTTAACATGTAACTACTTGAAACATTCATCTTGGTAAAAAAATGGAATTAAATCGTGAACATTGTCGTGCGATGATTTTCTATGATATTTGAAGTGGATTAAACCAATAACAGTGTACCGATCAACTCACTTCGACATTTGGTAATGAAGCACCATCTCGAGCCACCGTGCTTCGCTCGTTTTCCGAATTCAATCGTCCTAAATCCGTTGTTGTGCCAGAAAAAATCGATGTTGTGCGTGAACTGATATTGCAAGATCGTCTTGTGACATACCGTGGGATTGAGGCATGCTTGGGCATTTGTTCCACTCGCATACATTCAATATTGTATGAACATTTGTCCGCCAAAAAAATTTGTTCGCGTTGGATATCACATAACTTGACAATCGCTCAAAAAATGCCTCATGTCGATTGGTGCAAAGAAATGTTAAAAAATTCAATCGCGGTGCTTCAAAAGACGTCTATAACATTGTGACAGGCGATAAATCATGGATCTATCCATATGAACCCGAATCTAAGCAACAATCGACTGTGTAGGTTTTTCTAGACGAGTCAAATAACCAAAGGTTGTTCGCGCACGAAGCATTTCGAAGCAAATAGTCTTCTGTTTTTTCGAAATAATTGGGCATGTCGCCACCGTAGCAACGTAGAAAGGTCAATTCTGAATAGTACACCACCATTTGTTTGCCACAAGTGTTCGGCGAAATAAGGGAAATCAATCGCAGAAGACGGATCATTCTCCACCCCGACAATGCAAGCTCTCACACATCAGCTCAAACAAGTGAACTTTTGAGCATTCAAAACATCGAATTGATGTTTCCGCCGTATAGTCCTGATTTGATCTTTTCTCATTCCCGCGGATCAAAAATAAAATGCATGGTCAACGTTTTTCGATGCCTGAAGAAGCGATTGATGCGTTCAAATCACATGTTTTAGAGGTAGTACCTCAATCGGAGTGGAAAAAGTGCTTCGAAAATTGGCTCCAACGCATGCATGTATTGCTCTTCATGGAGAATAATTTGAAAAACAATTAAGCCATTTTCGATTATAAATATTTATTTTGACTTGTCTTCCTCAAAACTTATGTAGGAACCCTCGTATGAGATTCCAATTTCGCAAGAATTTTTATTTTACAGAACAGTAACTTTTTCTGAATTGGGAACTAAGAAAAAATTCGATATATTCTCTGTTTTTTGTTAACTGTTCTTATTTTATTTTTATTTTTATTATGAAACTTTGTAAATAAATAAATGAACTCCGCTGATTATCAAGTGCTACAAGCCCTTTTTTCAATACCTGATTCTCCTTCAAGTAATCCAGGGCATA
Organism: Leptarthrus brevirostris; assembly: GCA_964036015.1. Classification (NCBI taxonomy): domain Eukaryota; kingdom Metazoa; phylum Arthropoda; class Insecta; order Diptera; family Asilidae; genus Leptarthrus; species Leptarthrus brevirostris. The sequence goes on along the minus strand of OZ038371.1, from coordinate 137,679,798 downwards.
CAAAAGAGCCAACAGCTTGATATGCCAACTCAGGCTTAAATTACATTTCAGATTCAACTCCATTGTAGATATTGCTGCTCCGGGTTTCCCGCCAAATCCACAATCATCTAGTGAAATCCTTTTCCTAGTGAAATCTATCAGGTCCATCTTATTTGCATTTATGCAGAGGTCCTGTTCATGGCTCCGCTACTCCACCACTCTGCGACATAAGCTGAAAATATTTTTATTTACCCTCAATGCATATGCAATGCATATGGCATTTGCCTATAGCAACAGTGAATCAGCAAGGTAAAGAATATCCTCTAAAAAGCATGAACCAAAATCAACGCCACCCAAATTATTCGTATTAACGTAGAATGCAATTTTGTAATATTCAGAAGGAAAATCACGTAGTAGTGGTAATAGGCAACAATGTTGATTAATTTGAAATTTAGTACTTTTACTCAGTTACTAACCAGAAAACACATTAATAATATTTATTTCTTGATTTAATACATTACACTCTGTATTAAAGGAGACATACTGCGGCTATCCAAAGGAATCTCTAGCCATTGTGTCTTTATATGGTGTCATTTATCTAAGTCAAGCTAATCTCAGTATTCAACGTTAGTTATAGCTCGATGGAATCTTAGAAAATCGATTTATGTATCCTACATACTTTAAGTTTCAAAATATATTTAACACAGCAGGAGCAAATCCGGAAAGTTTGCCTATTTATGTTGACTTTGTGATGTAATGGGGATTATTACTTACTGATTAGGAAGAGAGAGAGAGAGGAAACAGAGTAGCATTTTTAGCTAAATTAAACAGGACAAATTTCGAGGAGGACTCCGAACGCAATTAGTGAATGTGAATGAACAGAAAAATTACGTATTATTTTTTCCAATTCCCAATTTATATGTTCCAAAAGAAGTGCAACAAAAGTGAGAGGAAAATGGAAACAGAATGTAGGTTTTAACTTTGTTGTATAGATTAATTAAACATGAGTCGTGGGACTCAAAGCAATAAAACCCATGTGCGACGTCTAGATAATATGTTGTATAAGTTTTTACTATTAATACTGGGATTCAGAAGCTCTTAAAGTTGCTTTATCGTAATTTGTTAATTAGCATATCGTCATAAGGATAATAAAAGTTTTCTTAACTCCTTGACTGAATACAAAGTCATGCTTGCTACCAGGTGTACAAAATGAAACTCTAGGGTTTATTATTTTAAAATCAAGCGTAAACTGAATAAGTTTTGTAGATACTTGCTCAAATGGTACCCGCACGACCTTCTTAGTATACACAAACCCTCTCAGTCGCGTACATGGTGTTTAACAACGCACAGGAAGATGGAAGGACGATGGGTTCCACATGCTCTAACAGATGAACAAAAGAAGAGACGGTTCGACACTTCACTTTCTCTATTGAGTCGGTTTAAAAGAAAAGATTTTCTGCATCAAATTGTTACCGGTGATGAAAAATGGGTCCGTTACGACAATCCTAAACGCAAGAAATCATGGGTTGATGCAGGACAACCATCAACATCCAGTGCAAAACCGAACTTTCATGGAAAGAAGCTTCTCCTGTGTGTTTGGTGGGATATGAAAGGGGTGCTGTACTACGAGGTGTTAAAACCCGGTGAAACTGTTACCGCGATGCCATTGAAGAAAGAAGACCGTTTTCTGGACAAGGAAGCCGAAAAGTGATTTTGCTTCATGACAACGCTCGTCCGCACATTGCTGTAAACACACAATAATTGATCCTCGCTTTGGAATGGGAACTTCTACCGGACAAGGCCCCTTCCGATTATCATTTGTTTCAGTCAATGCAAGGGCTGTTGAGCGGGTAGCAATTTTCAACTGAAGAGGATGTCAGAAAATGGCTGGACGACTATTTTGCTTCAAAGCCACCAAGTTTTTACCGGGAAGGAATCCGCAAATTACTCGAGAAATGGCAAAAGATTGTAGACAACAATAAACCTGTAGCGTTTACCTGAAAAATAAATTTGCATTTCGTAAATTTAAGCCGACTTTCATTTTGTACACCTGGTAATACAATTCGACAAACTTGTGAAATAAATCTTTTAATTGCAAAAAACTCGATTGTTAGATACTTTAAAGTCCATTTTTTCAAATATCCGTCAATGTTATTAAGAATATTTTTCTTAGAATAAATAAATCTTATTACAGTGAGAGATAAGGAAAATATTAAGGAAAAATTGCCAAACATCTATAATAATTTTATTTTCTAGTAAAGAGAAATTTCAGCAGTATTTGTGGGCATTATAAGGGATTCCAAAGGTATATTTGCTACCAATGTCTAAGAATTCTAATTAAAGTACGTTTCTTCTACTCCGCAAGGCAGTTTTCTTTATCATTACATCGTATTAAGTTGTAGAGAAGTTTTCTTATTTTCCTTTAATTCTATTTATGTAAAGGTATTATCAAAAAGATTGAATAAATTTAAAACAATTTACTAATTAAGCTGGCATTCAATACAATTTAGGTAGGCAGCGATTTTTTTCATTTCGTTTAGAGTAAGTGGGTACAAATCGAAAGTCTAAAAAAGGTTTTTGGGGACGGTATCATTTGGCCGCCATCTAGAATACAAGGGTTCAAAAGTTTCGCTTATTTATCTTGTTACCCGTAAGTCTGGCAAAACTGTTGAAAGGTGCTTTTTGTGGGTTTTTTTGTGGTTATTTTATTAACAAAAAAGTCATAAGCAACTTATTAGGGAGTGAAGAGTTTTGAAAATAAATAATTGTTTTTTTTTAATAAAGAGCCTCCCAAGAAATCGCCGGTTTGGGGATCCGCAAATTAATTATTAAATTGTGACCCTAATGTGATACTGACTTAACCACAGTCAAATTTCAAGTTGAGTTTATGAGTTTATACTATAGTTTCGGAGATATTAAGAGCCAAAGTGAATCTAAATTACAGGCCACTCTTTACCTAAAAATGATAATATTTTTATTTTTTGGATTAATGTAAAAATTTATCTAAATTTGAATATGGAAATCATGAATGAATATATAGTTTTTAGTAAAAATAATATAATTTTTGGCAACATCATATGCCAAAGCTCAGGGGATGCCTATGATGCTAGAGCACAGTCTTGGCAGGAAAGGAATTAAGGATGAGGGAAATGGGTTAGGAGGTTGAGTGAAGGCGGTGTCGATATACGCTCCGTTTGAAAGTTTCAGGCTCATAAGACGAGAGAAAAACAGAAGATGGTAAACTGTTCCACATTCGTGTTGTTCTGCCTAGAAAAGATTCCCGAAATTTGACGATACGTCCAAACTTGACCTGGGAGCGACTTGTAGATCTTGTATCGGGCGTTGTCATGTGTCTACAAGGAATCAGGCTAGCAATTTCATTAGAACAATGGCCATGGAAAAAGCTATAGAAGAGTGAGAGACAACCGACATTCCGTCGATGCTCCAGAGAGTCAAGGCCTTCAGAGATTGAGGAATCGCCAATAAGCTGGACTTTTTCTAACGCGGATAATGCGGTGTGTCCGGCCCCTGCCCAAATATGAGAATTATATTCAAGTATAGGCCTAATGTGGGACTTGTAGATCAGCGCTAAGTCAGGTGGGGTTCTACATCTCTGTAGAAAACCCAAACATTTCATCGTACTTTTAGCGATTGCAAATATATGATCAGTCTAGCTAAGATTGCTGGATATCTCGATACCCAAGATGTTTAGGGAAGGCGAATTGGGTATATTCACTCCGTCGACTGAAATGGGTTGGGGGAGAACTAGGCGTTTTTTAAGGTACATTAAACAGCATTGAGTTTTGGATGAATTAAACGTAACACGATTTGCTCTGTTTCAAGCGAGGACCATAGAAATGTCGTTGTTTAAGGATCTAAACATGCGTTCCCGATTGACTTCTGTAGCATTTCCACGTGAATTCATTACAGGATCAAATGAGTACGCGAAATCTAGGGTGCTGTCGTCGGCGAAACTATTAATAGGATTGAGAGTAAGAGATTAAAGATCATTAATAAAAAGAAGAAATAAGGTTGGTGAAAGAACTCAACCCTGAGGTACACCGGCATTTATTTCGTAGGAATCAGATGTATCGCCGTCAATTGCTACACTGATTGAACGGTCTGACAAAAAACTCTCTATCCATTTAACGAGGGTAGGGTGCAGACCAAATTTTTGAAGTTTGGCTTAAAAGGGCAGCAAGCCTTTGAAATATCAAGAGCGACGATTTCGGACTCACCAAAATTATGGAGACGATAATTCCAACGCTCCGTTAGAGCCGTTAATAAGTCGTAAGTTGATGAGCGATTCAAAAACTTTGGATATCATCGAGGTTAGTGCAATTGGTCTGCAGTTAGAGGGATCGCATGCCTCTCCTTTTTTAAGTATCGGCCGGACATGAGCAAGTTTCGATACACTTGGAAACATTCTTGTTGAATATGACAGGTGAACAAGTTTGCGCAGAGGTTTAGCCACAGCAGAGGCGCAGCATTTTAAAACAAGGGGCGAGAAACCATCAGGCCCAGTAGCTTTGGACACATTGAGTTTCGAAAGTACTCTAAAAACTTCCCGAGTGCGAAAGTGTAGCGGCTTTTGCTTACTAGTGCACTGTGATGGAGATGGAAGTGGCTGCGATGAAGGGGCATGTACGAATTACCAGCAAACAGGTTGACCTTGTCCAATGAGTCAGAAAAAACATTCCCATCATAAATGAGTGGTGGTGTTGACGAACAGGTGAAATTGTTCTTTACGGTTTTTACTAGAGACCAGAAGCCCTTACTACCCTTTTGAGTAGAAAATACTTTCCGTCTGATGCTCTGGTCGAAATTGAACTTTGCCCGACTAATTGCTGAATTGCAAATATTCCACGCATCTCTATAGATACGTCTCAATTTCTCTGAAGGGCACAATTTATATGCCTGGAAGGCTGCTTCCTTGTTTTTAATGGCTGCGAAACAGTCATTATTGAACCAATTGAACCAGTTGAAGATATAATCGGTGCTTCTGTTAACATCTCTCATAGAAAAGCAATCACACCAATCCAGCTCTCTGAGATATTTATTAAGTCCCATTCAATCATCATTTTTATAATTCCACACTAATCTTTTGGTGGAGTTTAGGTTAGTGGTTGTCAGAGAGGAGATGGAGAATAGGGTGGATATAAAATAGAATGGTCCGAATTAGCGAAGGGAGCAGTTACCGAAATTGAGTACTTTTCTGGATGCAATGTTAGAAATAGATCCAAAAGATGCGAGTTGTACCCCAAAGTATCAGGAACACGAGTCGGACACTTATATTAAAAGACTCCCTAAATAACTCGACGTGTCTTCCAGACGGGCTTGCTTGTGGTAGAAGAATGCCTGAGAGACTGTGTTTTGTGGACGTTGAAATTGCCAGCAACAACGATTTTAGAAAAGGTGGATATTTCCAAAATCTTATCAATATCGGAAGACAGCTTATCGAAGGAACACACAGTGTCAGTGTCAGACATATTCGGGCGGCATTATAAAAAGCAGAAGTGAATTATGTGCCGATAGAGTTTAAATCTAATCGAGACATAATTAAATTCTGGATTAGTAGAAGAGAATTGAGGGAGAATGTGAAATAATTTCTAATATAAACCGCGATAAACCCTCTGAGAAGAGAAGAGTGGCACTAAGTGATAACCAGGACTGTGATACTGATTAATATCAGAATTTGCACAACCGTGGTTTCACTTAGTGCAAAAACAGCCGGATTTTCCGCGAATACCATTATTATAAAAATAATAATAACTGTCTGGCAGCAGCACCTGACAAGGTTAAATTTTTCATCTAATATGTACATTCATCCTTTCAAAGAATAATATACACGTCAATACCTGGAAAAAGTAAAAACAGAATTATTGTAAAACCAATCCAATATATGTATGTAAACAAGTAACCACAAAAAGGAACATAAGTGTACACCCGACCGATTTCAACGAATTAATGACAAAATCATTGAAAACTTATGGTACTAATTAACGGCTACAAGTTAGGAATAAATAAATATCAAGAAATCATATACTTACATTTTAAATTAGTATGTTCCATGATGAGACAAACTGTCACCTGTCGGCTAGTATATTTTACAAGAAGAATTAATTGTTGTAAATAACGAAGCTTTTGTAAAGGAAGTTAACTGATGATTTATCTAGAACTCTGGTGGAGTTTCACTTCTAGTTTAAGTTAAGATAGCTGGATTTGAAGAACGGAATCTAAACCTGTAACTCACTGTGAAAGTGCTATTTGAGGAAATCGGTTATGTATTACCTTGACCCAATTGAATTTAATCAAATATAATATTTATTGTGATTGTTTGAATAGAAATGTGTATTCTGAAGTTCTAAAAGTGGTGTTTCGTAACTTAAGCAAATATAGTAAATTTGAACTTATTTGTTGGTGTATACCTTTACCCTTTAACACGTCACAGTACTAACCTATAATATTTTTTTTTTTTTTTTTTCATTTTGAAGATTAGTTTTGGTTCATTAGAGAGATTCATTTTGGTCCAGGTTATTTAAATGAAAAAGTAGTATCCCTTCTCAGTATATCATATATAAAATTATTTTTATGCTTAACTTGAATTTTCTTGTTATTAAGTAATATTGAAATTATTTGGACCTTCGCTCGATTAAAAATTTGCAAACCTCGAAAGAGTTGGAAAAACTACTCTTTTTGGAGTCTCTTTAACAAAGAAATGAACCTTTTTATAGAGAATAATTTGAGCTTCAAATTTTATTTTGCCATTTATTTGGCATGGTATTTGGAGGCTGTAAAGAGGGTTAATTTATGGTCATATAAATATCATTATCATCTTTATTTTAAATAATATTTGCTTATATAATAATTTGTTACTATTATTTTTTATATTCATATATTTCGGGCATTCTTTGTCGTTCGAATGAAGCCTGCATCCGCTCAAACGTATGGCCTGCCTATGCATCACTGGAGCCATGCGCACCTCGCCGACGGCTGCACTCGAAACCATGCTAAACATTAAACCTCTACATATAGAGGTTGAAAGCCTGGCTATGTGTGCGGCCTACAAACTAGAGGGAGCCGGTCTCCTTGGGGAAAACATAGGTAAGGGCCACACGACAATAAGGGAGATTCTTAAAGCCACACCTGAGTTGGCCATGCTAACTGATCAGATGCCGGCAAGACTCTCACCATTTCAACCACCCCTAATACGGGTGGAAAAGCGTGAGACCTGGACGCTTCCAGCTGTCCGTCCAGGGGAGCTAGTATGGTATACGGATGGATCCAAGACTGAATCAGGTGTTGGGGCAGGGGTCTGGAGCGACTCTCCTCGATTCAGTTTATCACTGGCCTTGGGAATGTATACCACGGTATTCCAGGCTGAGATCTTCGCCATACTGGCATGCACCTACGAGAACCTAAGAAGAGCCTATAAAAACAAAAGGATCTCAATTTTCTCGGATAGTCAAGCTGCAATCAAAGCAATTGCTTCATCTACCACCAGATCAAATCTGGTGTGGGAATGCCAAAGGAGCCTAGACGCACTGTGTAGAACTAATCAAGTAAGCTTGATCTGGATACCGGGACATCAGGGCTACACAGGAAATGAGAAAGCAGACGAACTTGCTAGGAAGGGGTCTAACACCCCTTTTATAGGGCCGGAGCCGGTCTGTGGAATACCTCTCTGCACGGCCAAAAGGCTAATAGCAAACCGCGCAAATAAGGGACATAGGCTGTATTGGAACAGTATTGAGGGGCAAGCTCACTCAAGAAGCCTTATGCCCTCACCGTCGCCGGGTAGATCCAGGGAGCTCCTCAAGCTGAGCAGGTCGGCTGTTAGAACCCTGGCAGGCCTACTTACCGGCCACTGTCAGCTAAGGAAGCACCTGGTGAGGATAGGCAGAGCCATCGACCCCACCTGCAGACTCTGTCTGGAGGAGGATGAGACCCCATTACATGTGCTATGTGAATGCCCTGCAGTAGCCAGGAGCAGATTTAGCCTATTCGGGAAACCAACCCTGGTACCGAGCGGGCTGAAGGACTGCCAACTGCGGGAGCTGTTGAACTTCTTCGGAGGGACCGGCTTACTATAAGGAGTTGAGAGGGTTAACACAATAGGCCCTAGTGGCCGCGGCGCTTGAGAACCTCGCACCTCCAAATTTAATCAATCAATCAAATCAATCCGCTCAAATAAAAATTTATGCAAGTCACTTTTGAAAACCTGATTGTTAAGTTAAAACTCAGCATGGTGAACGCAATATTGTTGCCTGAGTCATCTGACAGCATTATTTTTTTCTTATAATATCAAAACGAAGTTCTAATTCGTTGCTAGTGACGCACCGCCCTTCTCATCGAGCAATCCGCCGAAAAGAGATCCCTTTACATCTAATTTTCGTCGATTTTGAGAAGGCGTTTGACAACGTTGATTGCGAGTATATATGGGGAATTTTACGTAGGAGAGGCGTCCCAGAAAAAATTATCACCATCATAAAGGAGTCCTACTCAGGAGTCTTATGTCAAATCCTACACAAGGGTAAACTGTTGAAACCGTTCCAAGTGCTGAACGGAGTGAGACAAGGATGCATACTGTCACCTTTGCTATTCCTGATCGTCATTAATGACGTTTTGTGCAGTGCCCTAGATGACCACTCTCATGATTCATTTTTACTACTCTTTGGTTAGAATATACATCTCAAGTCTGGTCGCCCTACAGCGCTGTTCATTTCAAGCGTATCGAAACAGTGCAGCCTGGTTTTGTTAGATTTTCGTTCATAGAGCGACTGTAGCGGTAGCTACAAATATAATTATAAATTTTTAATTAAAATATTAATCAGTTTGATTATATTATTTCAATAAAATATTTTAAATAAATCCACTTTGATTATGTTCATTCAATCAGACTATAGATACAATAACTGTCAAATATATTTTGTTTAACCTGTACACTTCGATAAATTTTGAATACTGTGAAACACTTTAAAAAATATAATAATCATTCAATGATTGACAATAAAATACTGTGCTCTCTACAGAGAAAATTCTAAATTTTATATCTATGTATTTATTGTAAGGATACAAAAATTGCAATTGAATAAATCAGTCTAGCCACAAAACTGGGGCTTACAATTACCTGACTCATATTGGACTCATGTGCAGTTCCAATGACAGTACAGAATAAAAAAATTAAATCAAATAATCCGACTGCTTTAAAAGTGAACTAAAAGGATGAAAACAAATTGAAATAAGTATAAAACCCTTAAGTTGAAATTTTCACGGTTCTCAGCCTTAAGGGAGCATTGGAAGGTGATAGAAAATATCCTGAGTGCTCTAAAATATATGCCATGAAACGACTGACTACCTCAGACTGCATGTTTTCGTTTTAAAGCATTAATTTTAGAGTGCTCACGTTCCAAGTACTCCCTTAAACTGAGAGCCATGCCCATTTCAAGTCGAAAGTAAAGGATTTTCTATTTCATCTTGTTTCCATCCTTTTAGTTCGCTTTTAACACACTCACGTTGTTGTTTTTTTTTTTCAAGTTATTTAATTTCGTTTTTTTTCCTTGATGAATATTAATAAGTAAAATACCTTTTCTTAGATACTCATATACATGTACATAATTTTTCCTAATAGTGAAAATACAAAAAATTATCAGTATTAATAATGAATAAGGGTATAAATCGAATAATATTGGTTTTTTATTATGTGTATTCATAAAAATAAACTGTAAAGTTAGTTTCCTCAGGGGTCGCACTTATTTCTTTATTGTTTTTAATAATCTGTAAAACTCAAGATAACTGGATTGATGGACGACAACAAACTGATGAAATCTGCATTCTTCGCTGCTTTGATAACCATTCGGGCTAGATACGTCATTTTTCAGTTCAAGCATTTTAAAGTACGGAGACGGAGTTGGATCAATGCGTTGAGCGGCAAGACCAACATGCCATGGGTCCCGGGTTCGAGACCAGATGACTGTGAGCTTTTATTAAGAAATTAAGATAATCCACTCCGTCTCTGGGCTGTTGTCTAGCTCGCAGCAATGCAAAAACAAGACTAAAGTTTCCTCACTTCCCTTACCCTAATTCCCTTCCGGCCAAAACCATGCTAACGCATCAAAGGGTTGTCCCCTAGGATTTGGCCACATCGTATAAAAAAAAACATAAACCGGTCTTTTATCGCCTACGCTTTTAAGGAGAAGCACCCATTTCCCGACGTTATATATACACACTGTCGATAAACAATACTAATCGGTTTATTAATATATCGCTGATTAAATACAAAAACGTCATAACTCGAAAAATATTAATTCGAGAAACACGCAATTGAAAATTTCAAATTACTTTCAATGATATATATATATATATATATATATATATATATATATATATATATATATATATATATATATATATATATATATATATATATATAGAAAAGTTTCCGACCTTAGGGTTATATTATTTTTGAATGGGTCTTCAAATATTGCGATTTTTCGAAAATTTGTTTTGTTATATATAGAAAATTACTATTCTTAAAAATTTGTAACTAAAAAACTTATAAAGTCTGAGTGAAGTAAAACATTTTTTCATTGTACTGTAATAAGTGTTTGAAATTTCATCACTGAGACTATTAGTTTTTAATTTTTAAATAAACACTTATTACAACACAATGAAGGAATGTTTCCTGAAAATTTTTGGTTTTGTAATCGTATCCTTCTGAGATATGGGGCATTTCACGCGAAGTGGATAACCAACGATTTGGAAAAAGTTATGTATGACCTGTTTCAAAGGTAATTAATCATATTAAGCCACTTATATAAAAATAAGTAAAATAGTGCTTCTTCTAGGAAATTGCATGCTCTTTACAGCCGAAATTGGATTTTTTTTTTCATGTTAAAAATCCAAAATTAATATTTAAAATTAAGTTTTGACAAACTTCGGGATTTTTAATTTTTTTTTAAATAGCTCAAAAAATAACTTAAAATGTAGGGGAGTTGGAGGGGTTGGGTTGTGAACCGGGCTGGGTTGTGAACCATCAGCTTTTTTTTCCCCCTAATTGACACGTATCGCCATCTGTCTGTGTCTGTGTTAGTTTGTATTTTGACATAAGTCAGTTTTTGTGTATAGAAAATCGATTGCGAAAAGTTTTTTTGATTGTTTATAAAGTGCTATGTAAGTGACTGAATTCATCCAAAAAAGGTGACTGTAATGCATGTTTATTTAGTGTTTTGATTCTATTTTACGATCCAATATTTGGTTATGTCGAATTAAGATTTTAAGTGCTGCTGTTTTTGACGTTTCCAAAATTGCGTTATGGCTGGGTTGTGAACCAGTCTTGTGGCTGGGTTATGACCCATCCGTTTTTCATACTAGATTTGTACTAGAATTGTCAAATATCGTCGGATATATTAGAATAAAGTGTTTTTATGTCATTTTACTTGATTTGTAAATTAATTAATTTTAAAATTTATTTATTTTACATTCATTTGAATTTTTAGCCATGTCAACCATAAAAAAAAACACTTACTTTTACTACTTGTCTTTTACTTGTCTTGCCTCTTAAAACCTTGTGAATAAATAAAAGTTTTACTTTCTATAAAATTATTGGTGTTTTACTACCTATTTTCTGACTTTTATCGGGATTTGCCAGATGGTTCACAACCAGCAGCCACTTCTTTGGAATCAAAACACTAAACTGTCTGAATAAAAAAGTTGCGTTTTATGTTCACCTTTCCAACGGTATCTTGAATTCGTTGATATCTTTATTCTGTAAAAAGTTACACTCCCAAAACAAAACCCGGTTCCCAACCCAACCCGCTCCCCAACAGTAAATGTTTGCTCAGTTCCATAATGGGATCTGCATTCGAGCACACTGCAGCGCTTAGTCGGCGTTTGGCCAGTGCGATTGTTTTGTATGGAAACATGAAAAAATTTAAGTTTAAATTCTCTATCTCCGAAACGAATGCAGATCCCATTCTAAACTTTTACACATATTATTTATGAACTATTAGCTACATTTTGAGATAAAAATAAAAAAAATACCGAAGTTAAGTAAAATCTCATTTGAAATGTTTACTTCCGATTTTCTATACGAAAAAAATTATTTTTCAACTGCCAAGAAAAACATTTATTTATCTCTAAAATAACACTATTGACTTTTTTTCTATCACTATGAATAATAGCAAATTTTTTTTTCAAAAAAATCGCTCCTCAAATTTTGTCAATTCTTTAAAGGCTTATAAAAGGGCACCTAGGCTTCATAGAAAAAATAAATAAAAATGCACAATCATTCAGGACATATATAAGTGCAATTAAACCAAATATGAACAAAATCCAGAACCTGACATTTTTTCGGTGTCCGCTTCGCGTGAAATGACTCATATTTCAAATTGAAAATATGCGAAACATCGCGATATTAACAATGGATATGACTCCAAGGCCTGAAACTTTTTAGGAAAGTGGTATACTATATAGACTATATCAAGAAAAAAAACATTAAGGTGAGTCTTAGTTTAATCTGTTACATTTTGAATTTTAAAGGATAAGGTTTTTAGTTTGAAAACGTTAACATTTGCAAAAATTTTTGTATATTTACAGTTAAGTAGACTTAAATATATATTGAACAGAAAATATTGTACATTTTATGCTCTTTAACGTGGTTTTGAACTGCATGATTTTGAAGTGACTATCTTTAAAATCAAAGAAGTTACAGCGTTTAACACAAGCCTATGTAAACTGCAAAATGGGATTACGTAACTGTACAAAGTGGCGGCTAAAAAAAAAAACTAAATATATAAAAAATTTATAAGTACCTGTTTTCAACTCTGAGTATAGTACAAACTTAGGTAAAAAAAATAAAAAATTTATAAATTTTGGCAGGAACCATCATTGGTTTATTTGATTTGGATTGACCCGGTACCAAATGTCACTCAACAACCACTCTAGTAGTGAAACTTTTAGTTGCTGATGTCATGTTTTTATACGAGCCCTGCATCACAATAGTTGGCCCAGCCGATCATAAATGGCAATTTTAAAAATAAGTTAGTTCTTAAACCCACAAGTTAAGTTAAGAAAAAAATTATTTATTATTATTAAATTAAAACAATTTTCGTTCTTTTAACAAAATATAAAAAAAAAAAACAATTCAGTTCATCAATAATAAAAAATTAACATCAAAACATTATCCATGGTTCAAAATAATTGGCCTACTCTCGAGTTGATTCATATTAGTTGGCTTGGTCTGAAGTTTTTCATAGATAATTGTGCTCACAGCAATTGTCACCCCCTTGTAGTTTGCTAAGAGTTTAGTTACTGCAAAATCCTACTGATTATCATTTATTAGCAATCATGGCGCGAGTAAAGCCAATTTCTGTAGAAATTAGGAAAACTCTTATTGGTCAACACGAAAATGGCAATTCGGCATACAAAATTTAGGATACTTTGCAAATTTCTCGTCCAAGTTTGCGGAATATAATTAAATTATTTAATGAAAGTGATGATACTAAAGCTAAAAGGAAACCTGGGCGTCCCGGCATGGCAACTAATGAATTCCGTGGAAATTAAAATTCCATAGAGTAAGGCGTGCAGCAAAAGTTTTTCTTAAACTACTACCTTACGAAATATTAAAAAGCTTGGTTTCGGTTTCTTTAAGGTAAGATGATTTTTATTTACAACAATGGATATCCCCGAATTACTCACTTTCAGGCGAAAGAAAAACCATCGTTAGCATCAGATCAAAAGCGAAGACGTTTACAATGGTCCAAAGAAAAGCTAATTGGGTTCCTAGGCAATGGAACTCAATTTTTTGGAGTGACGAAGCTCGATTTGAAGTTTCTGTTGGAGATAGTCGGTCCCGAGTTCTTCGAATTTCCTCAGAAACTTTCCACACTGATTGTCTGAAGAGAAAAGTAAATTTTTTGGATTCGATTATAGTATGGGGATGCATGTCCTCTCAAAGTTTTGTTAACAGTACAAAGTATAGTATAAAGACATTTTAGAGGAATATCTCTTGCCTTCCATACCTCGCCTTCAAACAAGTGAAGAAGAATTTATTTTTTAGTAGAATGGCGCGGCATGTCATACTGCAAAGAAAGTGAAGGGATGGTTTCAAGAATAGAGAATCCCAGTTTTGCTATGGCCATCTTCGAGTCCCGACTTGTCTCCTTGTAGCACTAGATGAAGAAAGCGTTAAGGACGAATCCCGCCAGGAACAAAGAACCCTTAAAAGAATGGCTAAAGTATATAATTATGGGTCAGCACTACGCCAAAACGCTTAGCCGCCGTTATAAAAAACAAAGGAGATGTTACACAGTATTAAAGTATTAAATTTGAACTGTTACATGATAAATCATTAATATTCCAACTATTATGGACCAAGTTCTGAGTAGGCCAAATATTTTGAACCATGGATAATGTTTGTTATTAATTTATTTTATATTTTGTTAAAAGAAAGAAAATTGTTTTAATTTAATAATAATAAATAATTTTTTACTTGACTTAAGCTTCTTGTGGATTTTAGAGCTAACTTATTTCTAAAAGCGCTTTTTAGGATCAGTTGGGCCAACTATTGTAATGCAGGGCTCGTAGTTAGGAGATTTTACTGAGAGCATTCTACTCATATATCTTAAAGTTTATATTTCTGTAGTTATGGCGTTATTGTATTTATTGAGCGATATCATATTTTGGCGTAAACGAATTTGAGGTATGTAGATAAGAAAAATTTAAAAGAACGGATTACACCAACACATATTTACGTATTTTGTAATTACAAAATCTTAATCGCTAATTTCTATGAAAATACTCTAATTAATTTTGTTGTAACTTGATTTATAAAAAAATATTTATAGCTAAAATATTGTTTTTATTATCGAAATTATGAGTAAAAGTAAAAAATTAAAAGTTGTAGATAATATTACTAACTTTAATAACGTACCTTACAAAATTTTTGTTAATTTATCTTGCTAACCGTAAGTCTGGTTAAAAAATAAATAACTAACACAATAACACCCTTATATTCAATATGGTGGCCGTATGACATCTTCGAACCCGTTTTAGACTCACCTCTGACCCCCCTTCCCCTACTTAACAGAAAAAAATCGCTCTTAGCCAAGCTGCACGGTTGAACTTAGTTTTACACCGTACTAATGTTGAAATGAAGAAAGGTGGTGTTTACCCAGCTCACATCAGCATTACTGGAGATTACACGATCACGATTTATTTGAACTAATTTAGTGTTTCACGATATGTATGGTATGTTGCAATTACAACTTAAAATTATCCAATTGATGCTAGAGATAATCAGCAGTCATGCTTTTGCAGCATTGTCCAGATACCGTACGAGCACTATAATTTTCATTCTCAGAGAAATAAGGGCTAATTACTCCTTCAGACAAAGCGGTATACTAATCAGTTTTTTTTGTGCATCAACGATTTTTCATGGATACCAGGTGGATTCTGATCGCTCCAAATACGACAATTTGTCTTATTTATGGAATGATTTAAAAATCAGTCAAGCTCGCATCACCTTCCATACAATATTAGAAAATAAAAGTTAACAGATTTATTTATTTTCTTCGGAATCTGTAAATGAGTGGGGCTTCCTTCTAGTTATTATGTAGTATATATTAGACCTTCTATTATTATGAGTTATTTCAGTTTTTCAACCGACTTCAAAAAAGGAGGTTCTCAATTCGACTGTATGTTTTTTTTTGTATGTTTGTTACGCGATTATTCCGCCAATTATGAATTGATTTTGATGAATCTTTTTTTGTTTGTGGGGTGGGGTGGGAGTGAAACCTAACTTTGTAACGCGTAGACCAATTTGGATGGTTCTTTTTTTGTTGTACAGAGGATGAAACCCCATGGCTAATAGGAGAAAAAAAAATGGCCTAGGGTTTGGGAGGCGGAAGGGGTAGTCTAGCTTCATAACGCGTTGCCCGATTTGAATGGTTCCTTTGCTGTTATATAGGAGGATAATTTGGTTCTATGGGGGGGGGGGGGGGGGTAGTGTAATTTTTGTAACGCTTGGATCAATTTCGATGATTCTTTGTGTCTGTTGGGTAGAATGTGCCCCGATTGATACCGCGAGAAAACAAAATTTTTGCGGCATGGGGGGGGGGGGGTGGGGGTGGGGAAGAGAAGGAAGGTTGAACCTAACTTTTTGACGCGTGGACCGATTTGGATGGTTCTTTTTTTGTTGTACAGAGTAGAAGACACCAAAAAGTGACAAATAAAATAGTTTTTAAAAAAAATTTTACCGACTTCACAAAAAGCACTAAAAAGCATAAAATAATTTTGAATTTTATATGTATTGCGACATTTGGAAGTCAGTGCAAATAGAACAAACAAAACAACCATAATTAAAAATAATTCATAAAACTACCTGGACGTTTCACCTCACGGGATCATAAAGAAGGACGATCAAGTACTATTGTTGTAGTTGTTTGGTTTTGTTTAATTTACACCGACCTCGAAATGTCGCAATAGATATAAAATTAAAAATTATCTTATGCTTTTTAGTGCTTTTTGTGAAGTCGGTAAAATTTTTTTTTTAACTATTTTATTTGTCTTGCTATCTTCGGAGGTGAAGTGAAGTGTATGGTATTTTTCAATTATTTTTGGGCGTAAGTAAAAAACTAATGTGATTTAAACTTAAAAAAAAAATCCTAGTTCTCCCCCCCCCCCCCTATTTAATTTAAAACGAAATTCCAAAGTTATTTCACCTGGAATAGATGCCGGCAAATGTGCAAAGTTTTCTTTGACCTTTTAGGTATGTAACCCTAAAAATTAATTTTATCTTACAAAATAATTTTTTATGAAACAATCGCTCAATGGGTACATTATTTTTGAATATTTTAACAGTTTCTATACGCTGTACATCAGTATATCCCTGCTATGCAATGGTTAAAAGCTGTAATTGCAAAAAGATTGAGTCAAGAAAATTTAGTTTAGTTCTTAAACGATGCATTTAAATGAAATGTCCACACCACACCACACGAACCTCCAAACTTAAAAATCAAATTAATATTTTATGTAGTAAAGTATAAACTAAAAACGATTTCGACCTATATGCACTTAAACCTTTTGACAATTGCATGGCAAATCTCTCCATGTTGAAATGGCCGACCCTACTTAATACAATAATGAAATATAGAGAGAAGCAAAAAAACATATCCTTAGAATATAGAACTGATAAGGAAGTGCAATAAGCCAGAAAACTGCAGCATACCTCTTTAAGTAGTGGAATGACCATTTTTTGTGTGAGTACACCATTGAAGTAACACAAATTTAGAATTTTGGTAAAGGAGTCGGGACAAATTTACAAATAACCTCAATTAACTATTTAATAATTCACCCAGTTGCTTCAAACTATTTAGCACGCAAATTGTAATCTTTTAGGAATTAATATCAATATAAAGAAAAAAGGAAATTATTATATCTTGATGATGCGTGTCCTTAAAACCTTACCAAGAACTGCCATTGAAGGATTCAAAATGAAAATATTTCAGATGTAAACAAACTGGAAATTGTAATAAAAACTTTTATTTAAGGATTGAAACGAATAAAACTTGGAAACTTTGAGACACAAAAACTTTATTATTTTAATATTGCATATGTACTTATTTCATTTAATTTATGTGTTTTCTTTTTTAAAATTAGTTATTAATAAAAAATGCTCACTTTTTACATTGGATCCCACTCTTCTCTTAACTTTTTTCTAATGTACTTCATAATATTTCTTACAGTGGTGTCCTTAATCTGTCTGGACGCTCTTTTCCATTTGACACTAAAATCTTTAAGGCTCTTAAGGTATCTTTCGCCACAAAATCAATGTCGTTTTCGATAAGGACTTTTATTGTTGCACGGGCATAGTGCGCGGAAGCTAAATCCGGCCAGAATAGTGTAGAACCGCTGTGCCTTTACACAAACGGAATCAACAGTTTTTTAATTCACTCATTGATGTACCCTTCTTCACTAATTGTTCCACTTGTAATGAACGGTGGGCTTGGGTTTCCACACTGACATAGAGCACGCCACACAAGGTATTTGGTCCCAAATTTGTCTATGCCAATTGATGTTTCCGATTCCGGAAGAACTTCTTCTTCGAATTGAGTATACAATTGTGAGCCTGGAAGTGTACTAAAGTCCGCTTTGACATAGGTTACATGGTCCAAAATGATACACGCTTTTTTCTTTCCAATTAAATCATACAATTTTCTAGCTCTTGTTTTGATGACTTGCCGTCGCTTTTCCGTTACTTTCGGTATTTTTTGTTTTTTCGTGTTTTTAAACCGGCACGTTTTTCACACCTTTGCACCATTCTTTGATTTGTTCCACATTTCTGAGCCACATCTCTAGAAGACAATTTTTAACAATTGCAGTCACTATTTTCTTGTCCAGCTTTTCGTTATGTGCACCACTTTTTGTTCCACTTTTTGCTTTTCGGAAAATACACAGCGTTTCAAAATAACGCTTTAAAACTGAATCCACCGTACTCCGCGCAATTTTCAATTCTTTTGCTATAAATTGATTTGCCCGTTGTGGATTTTC
Organism: Leptarthrus brevirostris; assembly: GCA_964036015.1. Classification (NCBI taxonomy): domain Eukaryota; kingdom Metazoa; phylum Arthropoda; class Insecta; order Diptera; family Asilidae; genus Leptarthrus; species Leptarthrus brevirostris. The sequence continues at coordinate 137,661,270 of OZ038371.1, read as the reverse complement.
AAGCCATTTGTCAATAATTTTCTTCCGACGTTTCTCTTCAGCCATTGTTTCAAATTATTACTGGCACACTACACTCAAATTAAAACTGAATTGCAGTTTTAAATGTTCGTAAATAAATTTGCACACATAACGGGTCCTGAAATTTTTGACGTTTAACGCAGGGACAGCTTTGAATTTTACAGGTTATATTCGTTTCAGTTCTTACTATCACTTCTTTTCCAGAATTTACATTTTTCTCGGTATATTAGGACAATAAACAACTATAAGAAGTTAGACATAAACCAAAACCTTTCTACAAAATAATATTTTTGGCGAATTCCAGCGATTTTTGTCACAGCACAAAACAGAGCACTTCATTGTGAAATTTGCTTATTCACTTCACTCTAAGTTCCTAAAGAGTATTTTAAAACAACTTTTATTATATTCTTTGTCTATTTAGTCAAACAAATCTAATAATTCTCTTCTAATTTGTATATAAACTCAAACAAATTTTTTCTCACAAACGCTTTAGACACAAATCACCGAAAGCAAAAGTTGATAGCTCAACTTAGTCAACTTCACCTCCTTCCCTGTCTTCACCTTTCAATCGAGCAAAATGGCTGGTTTCACGTACACGGTTCATAGACGTAATGGCCTATCATGTTTATTATATAATCTAAGAACATGTCTGATGTCAGCTTTCAAAGATGTATAGTCCTTATTTTAAGGTTTATATCTTTATGTATGGATATAAAAAGCCATCAAATAAGAATTCGGAGATATTTTTAACCTTTTGAATACGTGTGTAAATAAAAAACAGTAGCATATATTTCTCTGAAAAAACAAAACTTTCCAAGAGTAAAATAACGATTTAAATCGACTCACTTTTCGAAAATACTTCACACGTACAAACAAACGTATTATCCTTTTTATGATAATAGTTTTGGTTTACCACATGCATGCAATATTCCTTTTATGTAGTACTTTGTAGTAGCTGCAGGATATTAAATCTCTCTACTCATTTTATATACAGTTTGTACAAATATATCGTATTTCTCTGTTTTCCCTTCTTTTGTAGAATTGAATTAACCAGCAATGTCCTAAATTTTCTGTTTACTTTGACGTAGGTAGAAACAGATGTCAAAGGAATTCTTTTGAATAATCTTAAAGCGAGTACTTATACATTATTCACGAGGATAGGGAAAAGTGTATAGGATTTAAAAACAAAGTTGTTTATATTTTTTGACGCTAGCGATTACTTTTTTTAATTAATCCTTTTCGTCTTGTTGTTTTAAATTTCTTTGATCTCCTATAATAAGTTATTAAATTAATTAGAGGAAAACATTGTACTTTAAGACATATTCTTTAACGAATGCAAACTTGCTAGTATTAAATGTATAGTATACAGGGTGTTAAAAAAAGCCCATAACACCGGAATAACTCTTTTTCTCTGTTTTGAACCGAAAAATGTTGCACACCACACCCTTAAGCGGGGGTGGGTGGTGAGTTAGAGTTTTCAAATTGAAACCCCCAGTTTTTATCAACTTACCGCTTACGCGGTGTGTACGTAAAAGAAGTCCGTTAAAAGAAAATAAGTTAATTTTAATTTCAATTAAAATTAATTTTCAATCGAAGAAAGCGATAAGTCGATAAAAACTGGGGGGTTTCAATTAGAAAATTCTAACTCACCCCCTCCCCCGCTTAGGGGGGGGGGGGGGGGTGAGCAAACGATTCTTCCCTCGAAGACAAACAACTGTTTACCCGAACATTTTGCGGGAAAAGAGAAAAGAGTTATTGCGAGGGTGAAAGTTAATTTTTGCACAGTCCCAATCTTAGCCATTTCCCGTTCATTATTCGCGAAGGATGAGCCCGAACACAAAGATGTTTCAGACAAAAGATTTTTTTTCAATCGAGGTACGCGAATAACTAATAAAAAATGGGGGTTTCCATTTGAAAATTCTAACTCACCCCCCTGAATATTCAGAAAAGAAAAGTGTTATAAAAAAAACAAAAACTGCCAATATAATATAAGAATAAATAAGATCTAATAGAAAATAAAAGTAATGAAACAAAAGAAAAGGCGAGATATAAGATAAAGCCAAGATACAAAAGGATTAAAGAAGAAAAAAAAACTACTTCCAACATTAATCTAAAACGCGTTCTAATTTTCATTCAATTTTTGAATAAGGCTTCGGGAATGCGACATTGAGAACGAATCGTTTCTAGGCTGAATTCTCTGGTCAGATGAATCGCAGTTCACCGGAAATGGTATCACAAACTTCCGCAACCTTCATACCTGCTCGCATACTAACCCACATGGGACAAGGGGAATCTCCTTCCAGACCAAATTGTGAGACAATGTTTGGGCTGGTATAATCGGCACTCATTTAATAGGATAATTAATCTTTTCCCCAAATGCTTAAAAGCCAAATTTATGCAGGCATTTAGGGATATACACTAGTAAATCTACTAGAGGACATCGCTCTTACATCACTGTTTTAGCAACATGATGGAACCCCAGTGCATACTGCCATTGAAGCAATATTTAATGAAAATTAATTTCTTTAAATTGTAGATTTTTATAATATTCCCCGATTGGTTTTCTACGTATACATTTCTACATCCTTTCTTTACGAGGTTATGAGAAAGGTATGAATGAGATTGGCAATTTTATAAAAATAAAAAACCGATGTATTAATTATATGGAGTTCGGAGAAAATTTGGGAAAATGCTGAATTGTTGTTTTTTTTCACATTTGGAATGCTATGCAATGCTAGGAGTAAATCAACATTGCTAAGAGTTTTGGAAAGGTCATTGGGATGGTATTTTTTTAGCGTTTGTTTGATGTCACTGGGTTCAGGGGTTCAAAAGATAAAAAAACCACAATGATGTGAACACCATGAAAATTTCAAATTTCCGAATAACCCTGTAACTCCTATACTTTTGAGATTACCTCACTCCCTGCCAGACACACTTATTTTGGCACACCTTATGCGAATGTGTAATAGATTTAAAAATAAATGCCAATCGATTTAACGAGTCTATCAATCTCACCTGGATGAATACGAGAAAAAGGCAAAGAAGGGAAGTCAAATGATCCTCTCTCTACCCTGTGGATTTTTAGTTAATTATGTTATATCGCTGAGTGCATCCGACAAATAATCTCTATTCAAATCCTTTGGATGAACATTGCAAAAAATGGAGCAATTTCATATTCCCAACTGCCTTAGATATGACCGCTGGTTGAGTAAAATCAACTTTTGATGCGAATTATCTCTGTTTAGCGTTTGTCATATCAAGAGTTTTTGATTTGTATAGATGCACTCGCCTATCATGCAGAAAGATTCAATTCAAATAATTGTCGCTTAACTAATGCATCAGAATGAAAACACAGGTCTACAAAAATTGGCGTGATGATTCCGGTTGGGCAGCTGGGGTTCATTTCCGAAGTAATTTGCTGCGCAAAATCCGAATCCGAGGTTAAAATTGAACCATTGGCTTAGGATTTCGAGATATTGAGTTTATGTACTCAAAAAATGGGTTTCTTGGGTACTTTTGAGGTTACGGTTTTTGGTCCTTTTTTCCTAGTTGCATCATTTCATACTACTTTTACTCTTCAAAATAAGCTATGAAGCGGTTACCTATAATAATTGATGATTGCGCTAAATTCGGAGACTTAGGCATTACTCGAAAAGTATATTTCACCACTGCATTAGAGAGAAACACAAAGTTGTTTGTAATTTTGCTGAAGGTCTCCATTTTCCATTTTCGGTACCCTAGTCAATAGCTGTGTTACGTTGGGTAATTTTTTATGATTTGGCTAGAGCTCGGTGAACAACCCAATGATGAGTTTGCATTGGTTTCGGTCGTAAGGGAATTAAAGTACCGGGAATGAGGAAATTTGAATGCCTCGTTGTTGCAAGCTAGACAATAGCCTATTGACGGAGTGGATTTCTTTAATATGAATTAGACACTCACGGGGAGACCGAGGCACGACCCTGGAACTACATATACATACATATAGTTTGGTGCCACTCCATCAATTGATTCAACTCCACAATGAAGAGTTCGCCGGCATAACTCTCCAGTGGAACTCTTTTTCTTTACCTGAGTAGTTCGAGCCGCTCTGCGGTATTTCAGTTCATATGTTGTACTTGCAGTGTTTTAATGTGCTGTGAGAAATATTATGATGCGATAATTATAGTAATTTTGTTTAAAGTTTTAAGTCCTTTGATATTTACGGTAAACAGATGCTTCTTATTAACCTAAACAACAAAAAGTCACCTGCTAGTGAAGTAGAGCGTAGTTTGAACTACTCTAGCGTATTCTGCATGGCCCAATAGATTTCAGCGACTGTCCAAAATCATCGACCTTGTGCTCTAGACGAGAGACCGCCGAGATCCAAACACAGGTAAATTCTCCCCTCCATGGCAATTATTTTACTCTCTACTTTTTCCATGATATAATTTAAAAAAAAAATTATGTTTCGCTTAAAACTTATTAAGCCTTGCATTCACATAACAATTTGTGTTCACATGTGGAGATGTCACCCTATTTCGAGTATTCTTCGACATATTTCCGCAAGCCAACTGTTATCGAATCAAAAGAACTTCTAAAAAATAATTTCAATTCTACACACCAGTTACCAGAATTGTCCGCGTGAAAATCAGCCACGATATTTTTGTAAAAACAAAACTTTTAAATCATGTTATTTATAAAAAAATTGCCGATCTACATAAAACACGACTTCTCAATAACAATCCTAAACTGGAGTCTTTTTTTTAATTGACTTCTTTAAACTGAAAGGGTTAAAGAAAGATTTCATTTGTCGAAACGCGTTTTGAAGGTCTTACATAAAACAGTGTAGATGTACGCTTTCATTAGTCAACAATATATTATGAAATGAATTTAGAAGTTTTTAATTGTTAATTTAATACAAGCAATTCTGAGGTATATTCTGAGGTTTGCTCCCTAAGGAACCCTTTTTCTCTTAATATTTGCTTAAAACAATTCAGTGGGTCAAGAGTTTTGAATTTGTTCATTAAGTGGGTTGCTTTATAGTCTTCTGTGCTGTACCCTTGACTTAATTAATTGGTCGTATGTGAAAGAAAAACAACTTTTTAATTAGGTTTTGAAAAATACCAATAAGCCCTCTGTACGCTGACTAGAGAACAGTAATTATCGCAGCAAAAGCTCTTCAGCTTTCCTTATCTATAAAACGACATTGAAAGAATTTAATTGCGTCTCAATTACTTTTCTGTGCAGCTCCATATCTCCACGTCTGTTATTGTCAGTCAGTTGAACTCGCTTTATGCAAAGCCTGGCGCTAGGTATGTTCTGCTCCCGCCAGGTTTAGCCGGTTGCAATCGTAAAAGTTGGTTTTTTGCTTACATATTGCACGAAATGTATTTAAATTATATCGTTATGTAAAGAAATTATCGTTATGTAAAGAAAATTAATCATTTCAGATTGATTTAACTTATATTAAATTCAAAAAAATCAATCAAAATTTACGTACCTACGAACACGTGAACGTTTGCAGGCACGTACGTACAGCAATATTTTACAGGTACCAATTCTTAATGAAGTCACTTAGTTCTTTTTAATTTCTTCGTATATTAAAAACCTGTTTGGTTAACGCTATCTCGGTTTTCACTGAAAATTTTTTTATTATGTAGCCAAAACCCAGGGGACAACCCTATGATGCGCTTAACATGGCTTCTTCTTTTGCATTTCTGCCAGCTAGGCAAAGCATGTCGATTAATGATATCCAAAATATGTGCCTACCGTTTGTTGCAAGGTGTAATTTTGATGTTTGACTTGGTAAAAATCATTGGTAAAAATTTTTAAAAAAAAATTAACTGACGACACAAAGATTTAGCGCTCTGTGAAGTCAGATCATTTTTTCAAAATTATATTTAATTTTTGGTCCATTACATTTTGAAGTCGGTGCAAATAAATAAAAAAGAATAACTGCTTACCTACAAAGAGAGATATTTCCCTAGTCAGTCCCGGAAAGAGCTGTCTCCTTATCGTTCACGTCATCGCAACTGCACCATTGTCATTGCCCAGCCTATAGAAATGTGAAATAGTGGCTGTTTTGTGTCTGTTAAGCATTTCGGGTGGTTTTTAGAATAACTTAGCAAAGTCTCCATGGATATGCTACATTATTTCAGAGCGTTCCATGTGGAGCTTGTCATCACTAGGGAGAAATAGATGCATTTTTAAGGAAGCCCAACAGGATATAATATCTTCAACATGACAATGGTGTAGCGCAGCAGCTCCATAACCGTTCGCTAGTGAATAATACGGTGATAAAATTGTTACTCGGTTCGGTCATTCACCACTCCCTTCTGGACGCAAACTTGATACTGTATCCCTTCTTAAAAATTCAGAACGAGAGCAATATCGATATAGCTATTCAGCTATACTTTCAGGTGTCAAGCTGAGGATGTTGGTATGACAATATATTCTATAAGTCTGGTTACACTGCATCGCGACAATTTCAATAATGTCGCCGATCACAGAGGGAAGACCCCCAATACCTTGATTACCCCATCGTATGCCATGATTACCCATTATGGGCGACTGCTTGGCATCCACCCTGTTCGTTTCGACCTAATTCGTGACCATCGATAATAGCAGGGGAGAGGATCCCGGCAAACATATTCTGAACTCGGACTGAATTATTCTCGTCTTTAGCCTTGTTATTATCCGATCATCAAGAATTTTATCCAGGTCGAGCTCGGTGTGACATTCCAGGATAGCTTCAGTGCGAACGTTCTTAAAGGCTCAATCAATGTTCAATAATGCAGCCAGCGTGTTTTGTGTGTATTGGATTAAATATACAATTGTGTGTACTTCATGGAGAGCTGTCTCCACGAATCTTCCCTTGCAGTACCCGTATTGGAACTGTGACATGGGTACTCCGCGTAGAATTTATCTCAGATGTATTTCTAGGATTCGGTCTAAAGAGGACAGAGTAATCGGGTTTAAGACCCTTGCCAGCTCGTGGCCTAAATTCCTACAAGATCCGGTGCTTTCTGTAGCAAAACCGGGAATGTGGTACCCAGGCCTAGGGATTGGTGTGGCCAAACCTCTCTCTTAGCTTCTTCGATTTATATTTGATAGATTTTAATGCAGTACTTGTAGGCTTGATATCTTCAATCTCTCGAACAAGTCTTAATTTTTTTTAAGCTCTGGATTACCCGACTGGATTTCCTCCAGTTGGTCCTTCTGTTATGGTTCCCGAAAGGTATAGGGGATTCATCCTCTACATTTAAATTGAAAAGTAGTCAAGTATGATAGGAAAACAATTCAGGTCAGACGCTCTACAGGTTTCAACCCTACAGTTACAATCAGCTAATGTAAGTGTGATGTCTAGCAATTTCTCCCAACCACAAAAGTTATTCGTATTTGTTGGCTAGTTGCCCTTATTACAAACTAAAAGGTAAGCGTTCGTAATAGAATCATACCAAGACTCACTTCGCACGTTATTTTCAGAGGTGCCCTATAAAACTTGCCTGGCATTGTCATCGCAGCCAACAGAGGCTAGTTCATGCCAAAGGTAGATGCAAAATTAGAAAGGAAATGGATGACAAACCTGCAGTTACAGAATAAGAAAGTGATAGTAGTGTGATGGGAAAACAAAGTGAGAATAATAAAGATTTAAATTACCTCGAAAATGAGTGCGTAGTAGTTAATTATATAATCAAATTATTCCAGGAATGATTAGTAATAAAAATGAAAATTCAGTGAAAGTAAAAACTATATCCGGCAATAACTGGATGCGGCAATAACTGGAAGTGACCAGATAGAGATTATGTGAAGGAGAATATTATATCAAAGATCGCAGCACCAGGAATAATTAATAACAGAGGAATTAGCACGAAGTAAATTCTATAACCCTGATAAAATATTTGCGTCAAAATATCCGCGATATATGTAATGTCTAGGTTCGATTGTCCCTTGTATAAAAATATCCAGTTTAAAAAAGTATGGTATGATAAAAAAATATTTAAATAACATGAGCACTTATTTACGGGGTTATCGCCGCTAATAAATATATATAAAGTACGACCTGCAGCAACTCTACAGAAGTCTTCTCTGTTTTCAGCACATTATTTATTACCCAATTTACTACATTAATATTATAAAAACTCTGCGGTGGTATAATACTGCAAAATACGTGAATAGAATAATTCTTCAGACTGTAAAAATTCGAAAACTTTTACTTTATTTCCGAATTGCGAAAATAAATCTTAGTTGATCAGTGCAGAGAGCAGAAAATTAGGAGTCATTAAATAATAAGAAGTCATACAATAATGTGGGAGACATGGGAATAGTAATATACTCGCTGAATTATTTGCTGTCTTTCCTTAATATGTAATATTTTTCCTTACCTAAGGTAGTGAATAAAGGAAAGTGATTAATTCTCCGGAAATTTGTTTTATTAAATTTCTTGTCGAAAGAAAAGAATTCCGTAAAAAAGAAGGAACAACCTTTCCAAAGTATAGAAATTAAAAAAAGCTTTGAATAGCTCTACCCCATTCTGACATGCATCCTTCAACGAAATTTTACTATATTTAGCAAGGACAAAAATTCCTTACAAAGAATTGTTCCATACTTCTTGTCGAGTTTTCTTCTCCTTCAATCTTTGTAAATGCCACGGAAAAATTAATCTGAAATGAATTGTTTAATTAAAGAATTATTATAATTTATTAAAGATGAAATTTGGTTAGTTGAAAATTTTTTTACAAAATTAAAAAAAAATATTGCAAGTTTCTCGTCTTTTGTTCCTTCCTCAAGAATGAAAGTACACGAATTTATATTTAATTAAAATTGTTTTACGGTTAAAAGAATTCCGCAAATTTAGCTTTCCTACAATTAAAATTTTAAAGTAGGTAAGGACATGTATTTAGTCTAGGAGAGAGAAAAGACACAATTAATATAAAAGAAAATAATGTAAATAAAAACTTTCTTATAAATATGAGTAAAAAATCTCTAACCTAATTGGATCGGGGAGAGGAACATTAGTAGATATAGTACTACACACACTGATTTTTTGATTGTTTAATAGATAGGTCTACTATCTTTACTTCATATAGGGATATTAACTTAAATTTGCACCCTTCTTCCACTCACCGATACAATTAAAATAGTTATAAATAATAAATTAAAAGGCCAAATGCAGAGATGATCATGCATAACCGTATAATGTAGTTAAAACATCATTTTTGAAATTATCACGATTGACTGATAAATCGACATATTTATACAGGGTGTTTCAGATCTGACGTGCCAAATTGAGTGGGGTGATAGTCTCACCTAGCCAAACAAAAAAAAGTATGGCAGGTTGGTTGGTTGGAGTTGGGAGTTACAGGGTGATTCATAAATTTCAGTTTTTCATGGTATGCACATTACACTGCCAATAGAGGAGAACCCTATGGATAATCCTAGGATAACGTTTCACCAACACGATGTAGTACCAGCGCATATGGCTAACATTGTGAAGGTAATACTAAGTGAAAAATTTTCTAACCGCTGGATTGGACGAGCTGCACCGATTCCTTGGCATGTTGCATCTCCATTGGACATTTTCTTATAGGGAACAATGAAGTATGAAGTTTACTCAAGCCCAGTTAACAATAGGGAGGCTGCAATACGCCTTAGACAGGGACGTAGAAGGAGGTTGTTGAAATGCGTCGAAAGTTGCGGTGGACATTTTTAACGGCGTTTGTTACTTATCAAGATTGTAATTATTTTTAAATTCAATAAAAAGAATTTTTACTTTCCCTACGTGGACATGTTTCACCTTTTTGGAAAGGTAATAAGTCGGCCAATTCAATAAAAATAAAAAAGAGGTATACTAATTACATAAATTTCGGAGAAAATTTGAGAAAATGCTGAAATTTTGGTAATTTCAAAACATTTTTTTAAATTTTGGGCGTGTCTGTACCTGCAGTGGTAGTAGATCAACATTGTTTAAATTTTTGGAAAAGTAATTAGGATAGTTGGTTTGTAGCGTTTGTTTCATGTGGCTGTGTTGGGTAGATGAAGAGAGAAAAATAAAAGAGTAATGTGCATTTCATGAAAAACTGAAATTTATGAATCACCCTGTAACTCCCAAACGGTTGAGATTTCCCCCCTCCCATAACATTTTTTTTTGTCTAGAGGAGATCTATCACCCCACTCATTTCGGCACGTCAGATCTTATATACAGGGTATCAAAGAATGCCATGTGCTGCTGGGGAAATGGATTCAGAGGTTGAAGAAGGAAATGAAGATGTACGCCCGGTTTAAAAATTTCAGGCTAATAAGACGAAGGAGAAACGGGATGGTAAACTGTTCGTGTAGTAGGCATAGGAACTGACTTTTCTGGTGGTCCTGATGGGGTCCCTGCTGCAGTCATAAAGAAATGTTCTTCGGTGTTATTGGGGCCTTTGCTCTTTTTATTCAGGAAGTCTCTCTCGCGGGGCCATTTCCCAGCATTTTGGAAGATATACTTTTTAATTCCTATTTTCAAGAGTGGAAATAGAAGAAACATTTCCAACTGCAGGCCAATTGCTAAGTTGTCCTGTATTCCTAAGCTCTTTGAACTGTTAATTCAATCCCAATTATCAGACGTGTGTAAAGGCTTAATCTCCACCCGGCAGCATGGTTTTCTCCAGGGGAGGTAAACGGTTTCAAACTTGGTTGAGTTTGTTTCCTGCACTGTGGGTGGTTTCACAGATGGTTGCCAGACTGACTGTATTTACACTGTTTTTAGTAAGGCCTTTGATAAGCTGTCTCACTCTCTCATTGCTTTTAAATTGGCTAAGTTGGGTTTCCCGCCCTCGCTTATTGTTTGGATTAAGTCGTATTTATCTAATAGGACTTATAGGGTACGCTTTCGTGGCGCACTCTCTGATGATTTTGTGGCTCATTCTGGTGTTCCCCAGGGCAGTCATCTGGGTCCATTGTTATTCATCTTATCTATAGATGATATCTCGTATTTGCTTCAAAGATGTAAACTTCTTATATATGCTGACGATATTAAGATCTTTCTTCCAATCAAATCTGATGCTGATTGTGAGATTTTGCAATCAGAGTTGCACATTTTTAATGAGTGGTGCCGCAACAACAATCTCAAGTTCAGCATTGAGAAGTGTCAGGTTATGTCCTTCTCGAGGCCTTCCAGCTTCCGTACTTTTCAGTACATGTTTGAAGGCACTGTTATAAAGCGGGTGGAAGGGGTCAGGGACTTGGGAGTGTATCTTGATGTTAAATTGAACTTCATCTCCCATATTAATAACGTCGTTGCTAGGGCAAACTCTATGCTGGGATTTATTCTTCGATGGTCCAAGGAATTTCCAAGCCCTCAAATAAGACTCCATCTTTATGCGTCCCTGGTTAGACCCCTGCTTGAATATGCTAGTCAGGTTTGGTCTCCGTTTTACGGATCCCACATTAAACGTATCGAGTCCGTCCAGCGTAGATTTGTGCGATCGGCCCTGCGCTGTTTGCCTTGGAATGACCCTCTTATTCTACCACCTTATTCTACCAGCTGGTTACACTTGAGAGGCGTCGTTGGGTTGCAGATTTGATATTTTTGCATCAGCTTCTGCAGGGAAAGATAGACAGTGTTGTGCTTGCTTCCAAAATTTTGCCTAGAGAACTTTCCTATTCCCTGCGTAATCGATCAGTTTTTCAGATTGCTTTTTCTCGCACTAATTACGGCATGTTCGAGCCTATTAATCGCATATGTAGGTCTGCTAATGATATTGGAGACGTTTTTGATACTAGTGTGGACAAAGAGACACTTAAAAGGAGTATCTACAATTTATAATTCAGTCTTTTGCTCGCACTGCTTTTTGTTTTAATTTCTCGTTTTTGTTTGTTCTGTATTTTGAATGAAAACAGTGTTATTATTATTATTATTATTGATTGTGTTGAAGTGGACGGACGCGTCAATTTTAATAAGTGCGAAAAAGTGTTAAAAAAAGCGGATATAAAAGAGCCAAAGAGCCAAAAAGTGTTAAAGATTATAAAGTGTGCCATTGTTGAACGTTTGTGCCAAAAAAGTTGTAAAATTCTAAGACTATTGTGCGAAATTATTTAAAATTAAAATTTCTGAAAATCGAAAAATTATTGACATTTCTTCAAAATTTTTGTTATTCTGTGGTTTCCGTGGTAACGACCAAAATTTTTAATAGAAAGTAGCCATTTAAGAAAGCTAATTCAAAGCCAACTTGCTACTGTCCTCAAAATGAGCGGCAGTAGCAGCAGCGATACTGGGGGGAGTAAAAAGCCCCCCAAATTACGAAAGAAGAAGAAGCGAGGTCAAAAGGTCGACCTCGGACAATTTTTAAAAAAAGTGCCCACCGAAGAGGCAAAAAAAGGGCCCACTGAAGAGGCCAAACCAGTGAAGGAAGTGACAAAAGCAGCTACGAAACCAGGAACGAAAGACAACCAAAACGCAGCGACTTCTGCCGTCTATAGCTCTCCATCATCTACTGGAAAAATTGTGGCAGCATCCGCTGCAAACGTGTCTGCGGCATTCGCCGCAACAAAATCAGTGGCCACCGTCGTTTCTTTGAGGGCAGCAAATGCTGCCACTGCGAAGACAGTACCAGCTGTCACTGCAACGACAGCACCAGCAGTCACTGTGACGACGGCATCAGCCGTCACTGCGACGACAGCTCCAGCTGTCGCTGCGAAGGCAGCACCCGCTGCTACAAAAGGAGTAGCAAAAGCTCCGAAACTGGCGGCCGTTGTCAGGGCTGCGTCGAAAGATGCACCAGCGCCATCCGCAGTCATAATGCGTCCATACCTTACCGGTTCCAAGAAAGCGACCAGCAACCCAGCGCCAACAGAAGCAGCACTAACCAGCTCCGGGGTAGTAACAGGAACCAGTTACGCCCAGCAGGTAAGTGGTAGTTCTGTAAAGAGTTCATTCATAACAATTTCAGGTAGTTATGTGACTCCTCGTCAGACCCCGGCTGATTTAGGCAAGTCTCGGCCTAGATCAGGCGCGGACCTGCAAGGGCTTTTTGACGCCCAGTGGCAGGACGATAGGTACGGTATGTACTTTGAGCACCTCCGTGGAGTTGCACAAAGTACATACCTGCGAGCCCTGTCACAGGTCGTCCCATTGGAGAAGATATTCTCCTTTGGTCTGGTCGGACGCGGTATGGTGGAGGTGTATACCACCACCATCGAAGCATCCACGAAGCTAATGCTCGAAGGCATCGATGTGGGTGGTAGACACCTGCAACCGTACCCGGTGACAGTGAAGCCGACGAGAGTCTGCTTTTCCCGGGTCCCACTTCGAGCTAAGCCAGAGGACCTCGCAGCCTTCTTGCAAAGGTTTGGCAAGGTCCACGGCAAAGTTCGAGCGGTTCCACTCAAAATTGGGGACCAAGGTCTGGGCAAGGGCATCCTCAGCTCTAGCCGGGAAGCATACGTCTCCCTAAACCAGGGATGTGTGCTTCCAGAGGGCTTCTTCTGGAGCATGCTCGGGTCCAGAAATTGGATTGAGGTGAGCACCGAGGCAAAATGTTTCGCCTGCCATCAGGTAGGGCATTTTGCTGCAGAGTGCCCCAAGAGGGAGAGGAAAGTGGCTGAAGTCACTGTGGAGAGTGCTCCTGCACCTGCAGTTGTGCCCGCAGCAGTGCCTTCGCCCAGTGCTGCGCCTGCTCTCTTGGAGCAAAATGCAGAATAAGTGCCCGAGGAAAGTACTCCAGAGACAACTCCGGTCCTGGCTGTAAACGGTGCCACCCCAACACGGGTAGAAGCAGTGAGCTCGGATGAGGAGCTCACCAAGTCAGGGCAGGAAAAGAAGAAGAGGAAGAGGCGCACAAAGCGCAAGCCTGACCAGGAGGTCATGCCTGCACCTCCGTCAAAGAAGGTGCTGAGCAAGAGGGGGGTTTCGGCAGAGGAGACAAAACCTGTCGCTCCGAGTGCGTCGTCGGTGGCATCAGAAGATGTCACTGATGCCCTCTCAGACGTCGAGGTTCTCTCCGCTACCGAGACGGCCGGTCCAACTCAGAGCGGCTACGAATCGTGCGGCAGTACCGCGTCGATGAATAGCCGCTTCGAGGTGGACCCAGATTTGGTGGAGGTGCCGAGGGCGAAACTGCGCACGATCCTCGACAGTCTCCACTACAAAAAGAGCGGAGACAGGATCCTGGCTATACTCAAGCGAGAGCTTGATGATCCAGCCAGGATCCTGCCTCAGTTATTGCTTCTGAAGCAAGAGGCAAAGAAGCGGGCTCGCTATAATGAGGTGTCGAGGCTCGAGCGCCTCTACAATAAAGTAGAGGATGCCCTCGAAGAGCAGCGCCTGGACAGGGCGCTTCTTCAATAGAGTCGTACACTCATAATCTGAGTTCATCTTTCCCCTTGAATGTGTAGGATAGTCTCTCTGAATACTGGGGGCTTAAGTGCACCAACACGCCTACACGCAATTTTTGAAGACCTAAAACATTTTAATACTGACATTGCACTCTTACAGGAGACAAATTTCACACTCGACACATTCACACAACTCGAACGAAACACTATTTTACACAAAGGTTACACAGTTTTTGCCACACCAGCTCCTCGTAGAGGATCTGGTGTGGCAATTGCTGTGTCCAACAGTTTCACACTACCGTCTCCTGTATTCACAGACATCTGCTCAGGTTTCGCGTCTTCCTTAGAATTCGTCTTGCGAGACAAAACACTAAGGATAGTAAACGTGTACCTACGGCATGACCAGGATATCGCAAGACAGGTAATGGACTCTGTCCTGTCGCATCTTGCGAACTTCGGTGGTGAGGTTATCGTTGGGGGTGACTTCAACTGTACACTGGATTCTGCACTCGACCGCCATTCCGGAGTTGAATTCAACTCAGTGAACGCGGGACGGTTGCGGAACCTAGTCAGACAGCTCAACCTTGTCGATGTCTACCGTTGGCTTAATCCAACGACTAGGTCATACACAAGGGTTTCCCGAAATGTCCGGGGTAGCTTTTCGGGTTCGAGGATAGACAGACTTTACGTGTCGTCTAGCCTTCTTAACTTTTTCGTTAGTGTCACTCATGAAGTGTGTTCATTAAGTGATCACCTTCTTGTTGTGGCGACTAGCACTTTGGTCGAAAAGCGAACTGCCTACTGGATTTTCAACAATAACTTGTTGAATTCAGAGCAGTTCATTGAAGAATTCATACAGTTTTGGCATCAATGGCGAGAAAGGAAACAAGACTACGCGAACCTTAGTCATTGGTGGGATGTTGGAAAGCTTCAGATTCGCTCATTTATCGAGACGAGATTCAATCGAAGCAGGTATATAGCATCGAGTTTGACGGCCGAAGTCACCCGGATTGGTACGCTTCTGCCCGCGCAACCAGAATTGATCTCGCAATACGAGAGATTAAAAGAACGGCTGAGAGTACAAAATTACAAACATAGTTTGGATTTTGTACTCCGGAATCAGTCGCGCTGGTTGCGAGAGGGCGAGTCTCCGACCGAGTACTTCTTCCAGACAACACGACGACGTACCGCTTCTTGTGAAGTAGATTCGATTCTTGCCGAATCTGGGCAACTCCTACACGGAGACGAGCTTGCGGATTATATCCGAAACTATTACACACAGCTATATGCTGCACCGACGTTGCCAACATCTACGTCCACTGATGAATTCTTCCAGTACGTTCCTGCTTTCTCCAACGAAAGTAGAGAATTCCTGGACAGAGCATTAACCCTCGACGACATGCTTACCGCTACGAAGGATCTTCGCCGTCATACCTCTCCTGGTTATGATGGTCTAACTCCAGAATTTTTTCTACGCTTCAGGAATCTTTTGATTCCAGACCTATTGGAGGTCTTCAGTTCTGCAGTGGTTGGACATACCGAATTTCCCTCAAGTTGGCGGAGATCCGTTATGCGTCTAATACCCAAGAAGGGAGATCTTCAGAGGTTGGGAAACTGGAGGCCAGTTACGTTGTGCAATGTCGACTACAAGATAGTTTGCAAAGCACTCGGAACGATATTAAGCTCAGTGATAGCATCGGTTATACACCCGGAACAGTCCTACTGCATTCCAGGTCGTACTATTTACGACAACATCGCCGTAGCAAAACATCTTTTCGCCTACCACGAAAAGACTGGTTCGCAGATGGCCATGATCTCATTGGATCAAGAAAAGGCGTTTGATAGCGTCTCTCATGAGTAACTACTGAGAGTGCTCGATAAATTTGGGCTTCCGTCCAGATGGATTGAGATCATCAGTGGTCTGTATAGAGATTCAGTGATTCTCATAAAGCATAATGGGCATATATTGTCTCCTATTCCGTTTCGTCGGGGTATCAGGCAGGGAGGCCCGTTGTCAGGAATGCTTTATGACTTTTCACTGGAGCCGCTGCTAGTAAATCTTCGTCTGTCGTTGAGACAATATTCAGTTCATCTACCATACACTACTATAAGGCCACTTATTCTAGCGTATGCTGATGACCTGTCTATTTTCGTTACGAAAGAAGATGCATTTCCAGTCGCTCGTAGGGTTTTCGAACAATATGAGCGATTAGCGGGCGCTAGGGTTAACCTAAGCAAAAGCCAAGGCCTATGGTGTGGGAGGTGGCGGAATCGTTCAGATTCTCCCCTCGGCATACAATGGACCAATACTTGCTTGAAGTATTTAGGTGTGTATATCGGGCTCGAAGGTACAACACGTAATCGCCGCATGGCTCTGGAAAAACTTTCCGGAGCAGTGAATTCGTGGCGGACTAGATTGTTCCCCCTTTCGCTGAAAGGACGTGCAGTCGTTGTCAATTACCTGATTACCTCGTCCATCGTTCACCTGCTTAAGTCGGAGTGCTTCGAGGAAGGCTTCGTTAAACTTTTGCAGGCAAAAATTATTGACGCATTTTGGGGGGGAAGAAGATGGGTCGCTGAAAGCACGCTCTGTCGACCAGTAGCGATGGGTGGATTGGGTCTTACGGACATGGTCGTTAAAACTCGTTGCCTTCAGATCAGAGCATTCCAACGAGTGTTCCGGTTTGAAGACAGCTTGATTTCTCAGCTGTGGGTAAGCGCCTTGGGGGGTGCCGGAGTAGGAAAGCATTACTATCTGCTTTCAGTCCGCCCACCCTATCCGCACGACTGGTCTCAGGAAATGATCTCTACGATCACGACCTGGGGCAGAATAAGACCGGCATTCCATTTGCAATGGGATGAAATTGGGTACGGGGATTTTTCAGCTATACCGATCAGGTTAAATCCTGAATTAGTGGATTCGGTGTTCAGTAATGCTCGAGGTGTAACAGCCGATACAGGACAGCTTACAGTTCTCGGAGATTTCATTGATGCCTCTGGGAACATACTAATACACCCACATACAACACAATTAAATGAATTGGTTGATACAGCACGAGAGCGTTTCAGCCAACTCAGTGCCAGGTCGCCTGGCACAGAGGTGGTGAACGCTTTTGTGGTGAATCAACCGCCGCACACGCCATTCAGTACACTGACATCACGTCGGCTGCGCGATCTATTTGCAGATGCGTTTCCTGTAGAACACTTAGGTGTTAATAGATGGAGCGCACATCTCGGGGTGGAATTGGGAGTAATCGGAGGGGTGACTTGCAGAGTGATCTACAGTTATCCGTCCAATTATAGAGACTCTGATGTGGCATTCAAACTGTTACATCATAGCCTCGTGCATCCAAATCAGCTGTCGCACATTGACCAGAGCGTTCAAAGAGTCTGCACGGTTTGTGGGGGTGAAGGAACTTTGTTCCACCGATACTTCACATGCCCGGCCTTGTGCGAATTGATGCTACTGGTCCGTCACTTGTGCCAGATAATTTGCCCGCGTTTCGGCATTACTCGAACATCGTTTTTACTGGGGCCAAGGACATGCAGCCAGGTGAATTGTTTAATTAGCTTTGTTCTTACACTAGCTAAATCAACAGTTCATTTGTATTGCATGCGGATCGAGCCTGGGCAACAGGCCACTGACACACAGTTACATACACGTGCACTTAAGAGACACTTCGTTGTTAGGCTGAGTAAACGACTCCGTCTCGAGTTTCTGGCAACGAACGCCGACACATTCAACTGTACCTGGCAGCCGCTAGCGTCGGTGCAGAATGGCAGTCTCACTTTTCACTGGTGACAATAGGCCGCAGCCTTGTAGCATCTTGTCCACGGAGCTTCTCTCCGCTTTGGATTTGCTGCAAGTGCTGCGGGGAAAGTGATTCTCCCGTTGGGAGAGAAGAACTGAGAGGATGATGGGATCAGTTTGCAGATGTCTACGACTCTGCAGACTGGTTCCGCGGGACTCTATCGCGTTCAAAATTTTTCGTGCGTTCGTCTAGAACACTTGATGCTGAGTGTTCCGGGGGAGTAGAAAAGTGGCGAACGTCCCTACGGAGAGCGTTTTTGCTTGCACGCAAGCAGGGGTTCTTGATTTAGCGACTTCGCCCGGTGCTGCGTCTATCCCAGGGAACACTCAGTGTACAGTGTTCTAGTTATTCAAAATTCTCGGTTTAATTTTCGGCTATTTTTTCGTCAGTTTAGGTTAAATTTAAAATATTTTCAAAATTTAAGGAACTCTTCCTGGAGCTGCCGCTTGCCTGGTGGCTTTTAAAATTTGTTTTTGATTTTTCTTTATATCTTTTCATTAATTTTGATACTACGCGGTTTTTTGCTGATGTCTATTGTTCTTCTAAGTTAGTTTCTTGTTCCTGTTCTTTTATTGTTCGTATTCATTTTTTTTTTGCTCTTTATATCTATTGTTCTTTATATTTATTGTTCTTGTTCATTATATTGTTCTTATAGTTACTTAACCATTTTTTGTTAATCTTAGTATTCATTTTATAGGTTAAGTAGTTTCTTTTTTGTCTCTTTTTATAGCATTTTTACATTTACATTTATAACGTTTGTGCCAAATATAGTGCCATAATTACATAAAAACAAAAAAAACAAAAATTATTATAAAAGGCATGTATCGAGTCGTGTGTATGTATCCTCTTTTTGACTTGACTGGGATTTACTTTAATGACCTCTGTTGACTATGCACCTCATATTTTTATGTGTGGCGTATTTTATTCGTGTGTTAATTACTAATATTATTTGCATGGGTGTGGGAGCCTCATTCGACTCCATATATTGTTATATGGGGCGAATAGGTCAAATGGTTCTAGGCTTCTGCCTATGAAGTGCGCCTTCTGGGTAAGAAGGATTTGTTCTTTTTACAGGAAGGATTTCCAAAATTTAATAATAATAATAATAATAAATTTATTCAACAAGTGGAGTACAATAAGACAAAAAGAAAGTCTTTTAATCAGTACTACTAAAGTTACTAAATAAAAATTCAACCAAAGTAATTATTATAATACCTATCAAGAAGTTATTTATGTAAATTTCATGAAAAATTTTATGAAAGCAAGAAACAAAATGAAGTACAAGAAAAAAAAAGATAAAGATTCAAAAAGAAAGCGAAAAAAAAAGAAAAGAAAAAGAAATGAAAAACTACTGCAATCCGAATGCGTGTGCGATCATTCTGTATAAATTAAATTTTATGATAACAACATTATCCTTAAGATGTATGCCGCCAAAGTAACCGTTTGAAGGAAGCAGTCGAATCCGCTCGCTGGATCGGAACAGGAAGTGCGTTCCAAATGCGACCAACCTGAACAAGGTAAGAACTATCCAAGACGGAATGTTTACAGCGAGGTAATAGCAGGTCGTAGCGTCTATTACCGCGTAAAAAATTAACCAGATCGTAAAGATATGCCGGAACTCGATTATAAAGGATTTGATGAAGGAAAATTAGTGCTCTGCGTTTTAAGTATATGTCCAATGAGCAATCTAGAATTTTATATCGGAAGGGAGAGATGTGATCATACCTACGCAACCTGAATGCAAACCTAATGGAATCGTTGTACGCTATTTCAAGCTTGCGCTTGCAGCGTGAGTCGAGTCTGGGATAAATAATGGAGCCATGTGTGATATGTGGCAATATTAACGTTTTGACTAACTTTATGCGAAGGTCGGTAGAGAGCACATAAGCATACAGCCACAGTCGACGTAGTACCCCATAAATTTGACCCAGTTTCATATTAACGTGATCACAACAACTCATACTAGTGTTAAGCATAATTCCCAGATTTTTAGCTTTAGAGACATAGGGTATGATAAACCGGCCCATCTCTAAAGGAGGAAAATAGGTTAAGTCATAACTTTCTCTGCCCATCACTAATGCTTGCGACTTCTTTGGGTTAAGAATGAGATTATTGTTTGCTGACCATTGTAAGATACTCTGAAGATCTTCATTTATTCTACTGACACAATCCCCCAGAAGACCAATGGGGCGATCTAGATAGATTTGCACATCATCAGCATATAAGTGCATAGAACAATTTTTAATAACAGACGGCAAATCATTAATAAAAAGACTGAACAGCAAAGGTCCTAATATTGATCCCTGGGGGACACCAGTATACAACAAAAGCTTTGGCGAGATGGTTTCGTCAATTTTAACCCGCTGTGAGCGTTGAGTCAGGAAGCTTTTAAGTAATTTCACAGCAGATGAGCCAAATCCGAAAGAGTCTTTCAGCTTGAGAAGGAGTTTAGCGTGATCGACACTGTCAAAAGCCTTCGTGAAGTCTAAAAGCACTAAAAACACTACTCGATCATTATCCAAAGCAGTTCTAATATCAGTTGTGATTTTTAGGAGAGCCGTATCGCAACTATGTTTAGGACGAAATCCAGATTGCCAACGACTTAAAGAGCCAGTTAAATTTAAATGCTCCGATATCTGTTTTGCCATTATCTTCTCCAAGGCCTTCGCTAAAAAACATAATAAACTTATCGGTCTAAAATCTGACGGGGCATTGGGACGAGAATTCTTAGCTATAGGGACTACTAAAGCCTCCTTCCAAGGAGATGGAAACACGCTGAATGTGAGGCAGCCGTTGTAAATTTTAGTGATGGCTACAATGATGAAAGGTAAAATTAGCTTTATAAAGCGTGGGGATATGTCATCTGGCCCAGTTGCATTAGACCGAATAGAATTAATAGCGTTCGCAGCCTCGACTTCATCAATGCAGCGAAAGCTAAACTGTGATCCAGCGTGATCTACGGAGAAATTCAGTGGGGAGGATGCAGTGTTGGAATTTATGCAACTGCCAGTATTTGAAGTAAAGAACTTATTAAGCTCGTTAGGATCTAGATTACATGCCAAGGAATCTTTTCCATTGACACCCAGTCTACGCAGGGAGTCCCAAAGCTTCTTGGGTGCAGCATAGCAGTCCAGCTTAGACGCATAATATGTTGACTTTGCCTCTCTAATCCTTTTGTTTACGAGGTTCCGGGATTTCCTGAAAAGGAGACGACTATTTGAGGATCTAAGTCTTTTATGCTGGCGGAATAAGAAGTCACGTTCAGCAATTAACTTCTTGATTTCTGGCGAAAACCACGGGCAGCCATTTATTTTTACACTTCTGCACTGCAGGGGAGCGTATTTATTCATAAGGTCCAACAAGACGTTATTAAAAGCCATCACACCTGCGTCAAGCGAATGCGAAGAAGAGGTTATATTCAAATCCAAAAATAGACTCCAGTTAATGCCGCTGCACTCATCAAAAAGAAGATCAGTGTTAATACCTGCAAAGTTCCTAAATTTCATAGTTCGAAAAGGAGTTTGAGTAGGTGTGGCTAATTTATATTTAAGGAATAGTATGTCGTGATCAAGGATTGCAGGGGGGGAGAGTTGAGAATGACGTATTACCTTTAAAGCATCAGTGGTTAGTAAAAGATCTAATTGAGAGGGAGAAGCAGTGTTGAAGTATGTTGGAGAATCATTAATCACTTGAAGATGCAGCGAATGAGCCAGAGTCAGGAAGTCATCTGATTTATTGTTGTCAACGAGGATATTGACATTAAAGTCGCCTGCCACAATAATGTTGGAATACCTATGAGAGAGTGTGGATAAGGAAACTTCAAAATCAACAACATTATCAACATTAAATAGATTAGGTGGACAGTATACAGAGCACAGCAAGCATTTTTCAAGTTCGGTATTCACCTCGATACAAATAAATTCCAGAGCACCGGAGCGCGAGCTACTTAGGAATCTGGACTTGAAGCACTCTCGAACATAAATTGCGACTCCCCCACCTGCCCTTGCTTCCCTATCACAACGGAATAGCCTGAAACCAGGTATCGCGATAAATGCAGAAGGTACATTAGGTGTAAGCCACGACTCACTGATAAGGATCGCGTGAAGTCCAGTACCCGAGAACATTTCCCTCAACTCATCCATTTTCGATCTGATACTTCTAGCATTGAGATAGCAGATGTTGAGACCCGGTATATCATTACTCAATATGTTTATCATAGTTCTCACCTTACTGTCCAGGTTAGCGCCACTATCCATACTCAACCAAATCCACGCGAGCAAGTCGAGCACGCACTTCAACGCCACCCGCAGCACACATGCAGTAAAAGCATAAGAAGCAAAGGACTAACAGATTATTAGCACACGCAACGGTAACATAAGCGATGAAATTGACATAATAAAAGTAAAAAGAAGAAAAAGAAAATAAGAAAAATTTAAAATAAAAGTAGTTGTAGAAAAAAGAAGTTATACGAGAAAAATAAATAAACAAGGAAAGAAAAAACAAATCCATTCAAAATCAAAACATCAATCGACCGATTCCGCATCCACAGTTTGTCCAGAATTGGCCAAGGCAGTCAGCTGATCTAACTCCAAAAGCTTAATCGGTGGTTCATCTTTCCCATACTTCACGTGGACGATGCCATTATTTGTATAAACTGAAGCGAGTTTTTTCAGCTTAAGCCATTTGAGAGCCTCACGCAGGAGATGTTGATTGCGATGAGTGAGACTTTCATTGATGTAGACAATTTGATCTGAGGAAAAGTCACTGAGTTCCCGCAACCTTATTTGTTTACGTGACCGATATGCCGCCAAGAATGCTTTCCTTTCGTTAGCACAAGAGAATCGGGCAATCACAGGTCGATCAGCTGTCACTGTTTTGCTATGTTTGCTCCCGATGCGAAAGGCATCGATATAAGGCGATAGTTCGTGGTTAAGAATGACAGCTAGCTCGTTTAGCAAATTCTTTGGGACTTTGACGGTACACTTTTTGTCGCGCGTTTTGATGTGCCAGGAAGGAACCAGGCTAGCAATTTCGGTAATGTAGAAGTTGTTACAAATTCAATTAATTGTCTTTTATATTGAAAGTTATGTAGTTTGATTATATTAACAAGATACAGATATTTTATAAATTCACTTCGAGAACTTCTCGCAGGCTGTATCTACTAATAAAATAAATTTCCTGAATAGTGTGATACGCAAACACTTTGAAAACTAAAATAATACATAATTTCATCAAATGCTCATAGCACTGTACTTAATAAAATTAACATTACAATTAGATATCAATGTTTCTGGTTTCTTTAACCGCTTGTGAGGCATAGGGCGTCTATTTCACAGACGCTCCACCTGGTCCGGTTCTGCAAGAAGCAAGGAATTCAACTGTTGCCACGATTTGTACATCTAGGTGCTTTCTATCTCTACGGGTCTTCTCTATGTGTTGAGCGGTCGTCCAATCTAGGACCTCTTGGCTGTTTTCTCAGTAGGTACAACACTATTGTATAGTAATATTTGTTTAAAACAACGCGCTTCGGTCTTAATTCTTTTATTGACTAGATGAGACTGACTTATTACAAAATGATGGAGCTATCATAAGCAGTAAATTTGACTAACAGTAAGAGTTATGCACATGAAAACTTACGCAAATTAAATGAATAGTATCAATATACTTAGATTCAATACAATACAAATATGTACAACGATATCGTACAATATTATACATACACTACAACTGTCTATCCCGTCTTGGTCTATAAATATAGGTATTCCTACGTTGGTAATGACCTCCGCATGCGCCGGAGATACCGGTTGACAATAGCTTGTTATTTGACAGGTCACTTTTCATTTTGAACCGCCCTGCAACAAAACAGATTTTACTTTCGTTTCGAAGAATCGTAATTTTGTGCGTGTGAAGATGTTATTGTTGCGCCACATCTCAGTAGGAGTATTAAATGCCACGCCTGCCTTGTTGGTGTGAACCTGTACATTAACTTCGGCTCCGCCATCTGCTTCAACTATTCTTCCGAGATAGCAAAGTTTTTCCACTAGTTCTATTTGCTGCTCTTCAGGATTTTCATTTTGTCTTCTGTTGTCCAAACTCATTAAATTTTGGTTTTACTCTGTACTCAGGGATCCAGACATTTAGGACACATGATTCTGTTTGTTGGATACATACGTATATCGTCGGCTTAACTCATATGATTAAAAAGTTTTCATCTAATACCTCGCGATCGGGTGTCATCGAGAACGCTGAACAATAAGTCATTAATGAATGAAATAAATTTAGAGACGGAGTTGGATTAATTCGTTGAGCGGCACGACCACCATGACATGGGTCCTGGGTTCGATACCAGGTCTCCCCGTGAGCTTTTATTAAGAAATTAAAGTAATCCACTCCATCCCTGGGTTGTTGTCTAGCTCGCAGCAAGGCAAAACACAAGGCATTCAAGTCAACTATGCTAACGCACCAAAGGGTTGTCCCCTAGGCTTTGGCTAAATCGTATAAAAAAAAAATTACAATCAAGAAAAGCAAAGGTCTTTGCATTCTTCTCTCACTCCGTTCCACACTTAAAAGGTCTCCAGAATTTTTCCTTGTTTAGGACTTTGGAGACTGTAGTTAAAAGACAAATACCGCGTCAATTGCTACAACTTCCCAAGTCGTTTTTTTTAAATCTTTGCAATTATGCCTGATTTAGGTATCGGTATCCCAACATTCCTGAATTATGAGAAGAAGAATATCAGCCGCAGCAATGGAACCCGGGTAATTTCACCAGTATTTTATCAATCGGAGATCAATCGACTCTATTGCGTCTGCCAGCTCCAATCTTTTCTAAGTTTTAATGTTAATATTGGCCACAATCGGCGATTGTTCCTTCTCGAATGAACAGGTATTCGACGGGCCAAAGGTATTTTTTAGGCCTTTAAATATTCTCTCCACGTCTGCAGTTGATACTCCTCGGTAAAAAGTAGGAATCCATGCTACAGGATGTCCAGTTGTAAACATCTTTCCTGCCAGTTTCTTGGCAATCTTGTATAGATCTCCATTCTCGCTGCGAAATGCCCCTTCTGCTTTTTCTGCTAGACCGTTGATGTAGTTGCGCATGTCACGTCTTGCACTGCCAATACCGCAATTGCACTGCAATACGGGTAGCCAAATTATTGCGGTCTTCTAATTGTTTCTGTTCTTGTATTTCAGATCCTGTGGTTTCACTGATACTTGGTCGTTTTCCACTCTCTTTTCGTCCCCCGTGTTCTGTAGCAGAACTCACAAAGCATTCCTTCGTCCTTTACCATTTGTAGTCGGTGGAGTCCTCGGTGTTATGAAGCAGTCCATCAGCTTTTTGTCGCAATTTGGTGGTATATGCGCTGTAGATTTTCGGCGTTTTAAGTCTCTGCATATTGAGCTGTGGTATATTAGATGTTCTGTTACGTGGCCGTGTCGTAACATATAAAATATGAGCCCCCATTACTATAACACTTTAGGGAAAATGCGGTTTGTCTGGTCTCTGCCCAAATATGGAAATTAATATTGAGGCTAGGCCTGACGTGAGACTTGTGATCCCAGGTTCGAATCCCACCCGCGGCGACCCATGGTTGTTTTCTGCCGACAACAGATTAAGCGGAACATAGTCAAAATACGAAGTGAAACTTAATATAATTAATCGTTACAAACTTCATTAAGAAATGGTTCTCAAAATATAGAACTTACAGGAGTAAACTGGTCAAAGAGCACGAAAAATGGTAAATTTTTCTTATTTTTTTTGCTCAAAAAATACAGTAGAAAATTATAAAAATTTTGGTTTTTGTTTATATCATCATCAACTGTTATGTGCAAAAAATACAAAATGTTATTTATATAATAATTTGTTACTGCAGAAGGAACTTCTAAAAGCATTTTTTTCCGCTGTTGTAGCTCTCTTTGATTTAGATAATCTGAAAAAACCATTTAAATATCGTGTGTGTATAGTACAAAATAAGAATATAAGGAAACTTATGTTCCTTAAATATAAAGTGTTTCATTTAATAGTTTAGTGGCAATTTCAATTACCCAATTTTATCTTACTACACAAAAAGAAAAGACGTCGTGACCCATTTCATATTTCAATTTTCTTCAGGAGAAACATTAAAGTCTTTTGTTGACTTCGTTCGAATTTTATACTATTACGGATGACGGTGTACGCACAGTTTAATTTGTAAGCAGACTATCTCCATTTTACGTTTTTTGCGATACGCCACTACGTGTTTAAAGGACGATATTTCTGAATAAAGCAAGCCCTTGGGTACACAGGTTGGTTCTGCGAGCAATAAAGGTAAATTACAGTTAAGGTGGGCACAGCTTGAGGTAAGTTTTAAAACTTACGATATTATGCTGTAATCTCAAATGGCTCTTTATCTTAATCTGCTGTTAGTGTTTGCTGACTTTATAAATAATCTCTGTAATTTTAGATTTCCGTCTAATTTAGGTATTTATGTTTGCACTACAAAGTATTCGCTATCTTGATCATCTTAACCACGAGTAATGCTAAAATTTCGCGAGCTATATTAAATATTATTGACTCTTAAGATAACAATGGCTCCTTTCCTCTTCCGTTCGCGTTAGCTATACGTGGATGCTTCAAAGAAATTGATGAAGTGGCTCCTTATACACGATTTTTCTTCGCCCAACATATTAATCAAATTAAAGCCACTTTAGGTTTGGAAAAGGAAATCTCCAAAGGCTTTGTGGATTGACACTTTTCAAATCTTCTTTGCTGTCCTATTCTTTGTTGCCCCACTTACCGCCGGGCCGTTTCGTTTTCTCGTATGACAATAAAAAAGCTTATTTGGCTTAAAGCGTGTTCATGAAAATGCTCTTTAAGACATTTAATATAATGTTAACTTAGTGGAAATTTTTTCCTTATATTTCATCGGTGCAATAAGCGATACGGTACTTCCATCATAAGAGTCCTAGGTTCAGATCCACCCGATGGGGCCCATGTTTTTTCCTGCTGACAACAAGTTATGCCAGTTTTCCATGGTATGCACGTTACACTTTTATTTTTATCTTTTAATCTACTCAATCTACTTTCCAAAATTGACAACAATGTTGATCTTACTACTACCACTGCAGGTACAGTCACGGCCAAAATTGAAAAAAATGTTTTGAAATTACCAAAATTTCAGCATTTTCCCAAATTTTCTCCGAAATTTATGTAATTAGTATACCTCTTTTTATTTTTATTGCATTGCCCGTCTTATTACCTTTCCAAAAAGGTGCAATATGTTCACGTAGGGAAAGTATTTAGAAATTTATACGTAGAAATTCTATCGGAGAATATTATAAAATTCAAGAAGTTAAAGAAATTAAACTCAAGTTAGTTCTAAGATGCTTTTTATTGAATTTAAAAATAATTACAATTAATCTTGATAAGTTACAAAAGCCGTTAAAAATGTTCACCGCCACTTTCGATGCATTTCAACAATCTCCTTCTAAGTCCCTGTTTAAGACGTATTGCAGCCAACCTCTCCCGTATTTTCGTCGCTGAATTCCTAATTCGGCCAACGAAATCCTCCCTAGTGTTAACTGGGCTTGAATAAACTTCACCCTTCATTGTTCCCCATAAGAAAAAGTCCAATGGGATAAGGTCTGTAGATCTAGCAGGCCTCGGAATCAGTGCACCTCGTCCAATCCAGCGGTTAGGAAATTTTTCACTTAGTTTTTCCTTCACAACGTTAGCCATATGCGATAGTACTTCATCGTGTTGGTGAAACATTCCCCTAAGATTAAAATTAATGGTCCTACCAAATGGTTGCCGATGATACCAGTCCAAACATTGACACTGAATCTCTGTTGGTATGAGGTCACCTTTGTCATGCGTGAGTTTGTTTCCGACCAGATATGGAGGTTATGGAACCTCGCGATATCATCCTTGGTGAATTGAGATTCATCCGTCCACAGAATTCGGTCCATAAACGCCCTATCGTCAATGCCGCGTTTCAGAAGCCAAGTGCTAAATATCAATGTTCTCTCAGAATCTCCTTCCAGTAGTCCTTGGGCTGGGCGATGATGATGTGGTCGTAATCCCTCTCCAAACCTTAGATGACGACACTCTTAATCACCTTGCGACTTGCCTCGTGCTTTTCTCAGGGTCCTGCCTCACGATGGTGATTATTTAGTGCTCGACGTCGACAGAAGTTCCCAAAGTTTCGGGTCACTTCTCCAGGTCGTGTGAAGTTACACTTCCTGTTTCTCTGAACCTTTGGAAAGTCCGTGTGTATACCCTTCTTTGGGGTGCTCGCCGGTTAGTGAATCTCCTTTGGTATTCTAGTACAGCCGCTCTCTCTTTTCCGTCTACTACACCATAAATGTAAAGAATATCCGCGTATTACTCAAAACTAAATTCTGCCGTTTTTTACTAATTTTTGCTTAAAAACAACCGTACTTATTGATTTGTTTTTCAACTATGATAGATATTCTTGTTAACTGACCCTTTTCTATTGCAAAATTTTCATCACTTACGAGTAACAAAACGCCAGGATACAAGGATGTGAATTCTGGCTGACACATACTAATATCGGCAATGAAACAAAATTACACTAACATTTTTATAACTTTTTTGCAGAAATAATTAAAACTAATTGCCTGTTAACCCAAAACCAACATTTTCGACCCTTTATCATAAAAATTGTGTTTACTTAAGGGGGTCCTCTACTCCCGCGGTTTCAAAAAATCGATTTTTGTTTTTGTTTTAATTTCAATCTATATTTTTCTGAGAATACGCCACAGAAAGGATTTCATCAACGTGATAAGGAAGGAGAACTCTACGGCCCCAGTATAGCAGATTAACTTGGAAGTTACTACAATCAAGTTATACACCGTAATTTATCATTAAACGCGTTTTCCCGAAAGTAGTGTTTTTTTAACTGCCGAGTAAAACTTCTCATAAAAGTATTGGGCCGATTTCAATAATTTTTTTTTCAATTGTTCAGAACACATACCGCTATGTTTTCCCGAGTACGATTTGCAAAATTTTATTTTGTTCCACTTTTATAGCCTCTAATAGGTCAAAAAATGACGTAAAAATTGGAAATTTTACGAATTGTTGCATAACTTTTACAAATTGCAAAATAAAAAAATCTGTCTCGGGAAAACATAGCCAACGTATTATTATAAAGAATATAAATTTTCAGATTACTATAAACTATATGTTGGCTTCGTTATCAAACACCAGGATAGGACCTACTGTTTCGTCCTGATATTTGCAACGAACAACATGTAATTATGGTAATGGAATCAGAGCTTTGAGTTTTTGAGTTTTTCTTCTCGTGAAGCCTAATCCCTGCAAAATTTAAGTACTTGCAAGTACTTGAGGTAGTTGTCTACGCTAAATCAATTTCTCTGAACTGCTCAAGTACTTGAGAGTAGTTACGCAAACTTTTTAATCCAGAGTGCGAATATGATGTTAAACTCATTTCAACAGATGGCTTTTGGCAAATTTAGGTTAAATTTGTCAAAATTTAATAAATTTTTTGTTGGGTTTGCATGTTTTAACAAAATTGAAATTAAAATACTAATGTAACTAAAATAATAAATAAATAAATATTAGTTTTATCTCATGCATTGCTGTCTCGTTACGTCACAATCGATCAGCTGTATTGTGTCAAAAACTTATTCGGCTTACCTTGTATTCTGAGTACCGTGGGGTCTGTTGGCTTTCAATTCTTTTTCCTTTCCCATTAACAACTAAATCTCTCAGAAACCCGACCCGCGGGTACACGGTTCCTACCCGGGTATCCGGTTCTCACCCGGGTACCCAATTTAAGTCGGGTACTTGGTTCCTACTCGGGTATCCGGTTCCAAGGGAGAATCGGTTCCATTATCAGAGTCTTTTCCAACGCCAGAATCCATTCCGTCACAGGAATCGGTTCCTCTTGAAATCGTGCAGTACAGATTCAGTTTCAAGGAAAAACAGAGGAAATTTTGCATTTCACTAAGGAAATGTCTAGTTTCTTTGGAAATTAGAGATTTTTTTGTAGTGAAATTACAAAATATTACTTAAGATTTATTAAGTAATATTTTGTAATTGTGGCCCAATTGGCCACAACTTTGCTTAAGCGGGACCCATGCAGTTTCAACATCAATGTCATCAATGACGTTTCAAGGTCGCGAGAGTTATTTTTTTTCATCTTCAAAAGTAAAATTTAAAAGTCAAAACGTGTATCCTCGAAATAAAAAAAAAAAATTTAAATGTATTCAGTTGATCCTTTGCAATTTATTCCCCAAAAAACCGCTCAATTTCAGGCCTCGAGAGTAGAGGACCCCCTTAAAGAATTTGCTACCTAAAGTGCAATAAAATAATTAGGTAGTCAGTGATTTCTATGGATGCGGTTTTACTAATTCTTTTTCTACCTAGCCATGTTGCACCTTTTTGGAAAGGTAATAAGACGGGGAATCCAATAAAGAAAAGAGGTATACCGATTACATAAATTTCGGAGAAAATTTGGGAAAATGCTGAAATTTTGGTAATTTCAAAACAGTTTTTTCAATTTTGGCCGTGACTACCTGCAGTGGTAGTAGTGAGATCAACATTGTTGACAATTTGGGAAAGGCCATCGCTATGTTAAGTAGATTAAAAGATAAAAATAAAAGAGTAACGTGCATACCAAGGAAAACAGTGTTAAAATGGATCGAAAGCAATCCATATCAGCGTGGAAACGTACATCCAAGCCACCGAAAAAGCGAAAATTCTGATGCAATGGATACAGTGACGAAATAAATACTGATTTCACGAAACCTCATTTTCCAATGTGGTGTCGTTGTTTTCTCTGAAACTTTTTCACTGATCCTTCTGAAATTTTAACCACATACTCTTCACTAAAATTATGTTAAAATATTCATTTTTTCTATTTTTTTGAACCGAAGAATTGTTCGAACACCTTTGTTTAAACAGCCGCAACTTTGTTAGTTTAGCATATTAATTAAGAATTTTAGTTCAGACAATAACCAACGACATATTAAATCAAAATATTTTTGAATTTTGTGCTTCAGGCAATTCTAGACTGAAAAATCGAGGACACCGTCTACATCGCTTTCTTTTTAAATGGTTATGCATATGCCGCCATTTTGAATGTATTTGTTATTTAAAATAAAATAAAATTTTCTTTCAGAATATATTTATTAAGCCTTAAAGGATATTATATTGATAAATAGTCTTAAGACCGCACAAAAAATTCATTAAAATTGCATAATTTTCGGGCCTCTAAAGTGTAATAAGCCCTTAAATTATGAGTAGTATATCGTTGAGTGCCCTTTGCTCTTTATCACTGCCATTATTCTCAGATGCATAGACGCAATTTATCTAATTTAGGATTTTATATCGAGCTTCTTCGATTGGATGGTAAAATTCTTTTTGTGAAGTGTAGGTTCGCTGGGGTACTACCATTTGAGATGTAAATGAAGTATCTTTTATGGGCTTAAGGTCGGGGCTTGAGGCTGGCCACTGCATTTCCGCTATATGGCTAGTCTTTATGCATTCTTTTACCAGTCACACCATATACTTGGGATCATTGTCTCAGTTTCACGTGTAGAACTACTCCGGTCGGGCGTTCCTCAAGGCTCGATCTTTGGTCCACTTCTATTCAGTTTATATTTAAATGATTTACCACAAGCTGTGAAAAATTCTGCTGTACATTTATATGCTGACGATGTTCAAATCTACCTGAGCAGACCTATTGGTCTGGTTGAAAATGGCGTCTGCAGAATCAACAAGAATCTCAATAATATTTATGAGTGGTCTAAAAGGAATAAACTATCAGTTAATCCAAACAAATCAAGTTGTTTGGTAGTTTATAGACAACCTATAGATAAATCTTACTAAATAATTCTGTCCTCGAGTTTGTCTATGTTGTTATGAATCTAGGTATATTTCTAAACTCAAGTTTCAGCTGCTGCAGTCTGGTATCGCATATGCTGGGGAAAATATATGGTGGACTACGACAGCTGTGGATAACATCTCGTTGTTTATCTTTCGGTATGCGCATAAAATTGGCTAAAGCACTAATCTTACCATTCTTTAATTATTGTAGTAATGTTTTTACCAAATTGGACTCTGTTTGTCATAGGAAGCTGACAGTCACTTTTAATGATGTTACCCGATATGTGTATGGAGCTCCACGTTATGCTCATGTGACGCACCTTCCACCTATACTCGAAATCTCTATCATGAATATCTTCAACGGCGACAGCTTATATTCCTTTTATGAGCTGCTACATAAGGGGCGCCCTGACTACTTATATGAGAAGTTGCGTTTCTTACGTTCCGCTAGGGGAATTCGAATTCTTGCTCCTAGATGTCTGTCTTGCTATGGTGAACGATTTTACTTTGTCCAGGCTGTGTGTAAGTGGAATTCTCTTCCTAATTATATTCAGAGGGCGGGCTCCAAACGATTCTTTTTGCAATTACTTGGCAATTTATAGGAAGCTTGGAATAGGAGTAACACTGCTTTTTTTATTCTTATTTACTTACATATTTCTATAATTATTAACATTATTGTTTTTGAAATCATGTTTTTTTTCTCTTTTTATCTTTAACTCTTTGCGTTTCCACACTTTTTTTATTTTGGTTTTTCTTAATTTGGTCTAGTTTAATGATAACACTTAATCTACCACTATTATTAGTACTGAGACAAGATTAATAATCTTCTGTAAACGTATACTAATAAAATTACTATTACTACTATTGTCGTGTTGGAATTCTGAAAGCACGAATAAATTTTCCTCTACATGCTGTTTCATTACATCAATTAAGATTTGAAGGGACTTGTGCTGGTAGTACCACTTGTTTTTTAAGATAGTCGAAAAATTTTTCTATCTTCAAAAATTGACGTTTTTCTGCATATTGGTTGTTCTTACGACGGAATCAGTCCCAAGAATTCACAGAATTTCTTGCAAGCATATCAGGGAGCTGGCAGAGAGTTATACTGTGTATTGCTCCTTAGTTTTGGAGACTATTCTGACATCTGCGTACCAGCTGTGACCTTACTATGCTTAAATTCAGCACCTTTATTGCCAGTGACGATATATATGCCTATGTCGCTACCATTAAATAGATTTGAAACATGCTGCAATTGTATGGCAGTCGAAACTGACTATTTATATCCAACAGTACTACAAATTAGAAGCGAATAGCTCTGTAATTCTAGTAAACAAGTTTGTTCAAGCTGAATAACTTCAAATGAGACAAGTGCAGATGTGCTAAATAGTTGACTATACCTGTGTATACAATTGCTTTTGCTTACATAAACCTCAAAACTCACTTGTCCAAAATTTGCTTAAATAAATGCTTTTATTCAGAATTTCACAGAAATTGTAGAAATTTCGACTTTGTTAATTGTGCTGTATTATCAGTTTGACTCGGTACATTCGTACCACGTACATTTATTCGTTCCCAGGGAAATAACAGCACATTTGGTTTCACCAACCTATTGCGTTCTAATTAATTTTCCTAATTATCATTCAACCAAATAAACCTTTCCGGATGGAACTTCCGTAAATAACAACTTGATTTCACGAAAATTGCTTGTTGGGTTTTTGTTTATGCTCTCTACGTTAAACGTTGGCTCATTACAGCCTTCACCACCAATCGCGGGAAAATGCATTTTGAGAACAATCGACCAAGCAACTCAGAATTTAAATTAACCAAAAATGTATTAATTTTAAATCAAATCAGTATCAATCAAATTTAATTAAACTTAAATTTAGTAAATATTTTTATCCATTTCAAGAAAATCAAATTCGCATTAAAAGCACCAACATCATTATGAAAAGATTACTATAATAATTAAATGTGCAAAAAAGTTATCAAAGTTGAAATTAATTTTGAAGGTTTTTTTTTTTTTATGTATATATAAGACAATGGTAGTCTATTCCACATTCTTAAATCTGTGGTCAGAGGGAATAACTTGGTAAGTCGAAAAAGACCAAAATGATATAAGTGTACTTTTCCAATCTCTTTTACGTACTATTAACAAGTTGGTAACTCATGGCCCTAATACTTTCCGACCACATTGTTATCAACAAAATGTATTTTCTCTCAAAAATGGACCTGGAGGAATTGTTCAAAAGTGAAAAAAGTGCTGCCCTGAATAGTTGCGATTTTCGACTTACCAACTTATTCCCTGTGACCACAGATATTTCATCTACTAATGCTGAACTATATTTAAATTATGCAATAGCAATCTAAAAATAGCAGAAAATAAATTGAATTTGTAAAAATTTGTTTCCAATTATATCAATCCTTAGGAGTTTTTAATTCTTTTCAAATATTTTGAATTACTGGAGCTCAGTAGTAGCAGATGGAGTAGCACACACGGCCACGGGAGGAGGGCAACCAAAGGGGGGGGGGGAGGGGGGGGGGTGAGGTAAGGTTTGCTGTGGACCAGACGCGTCAGGGGGAGAGGGAATAGGAGGTGTAGAGAACCGCATAGATAATGACTTCAGATCACAGGCAATGGAACCCAGCAACTCGGAGTTGGCAGAAACAACCGAGGACCAAGCACCGAGATCACACTTCACCTGTTTAACCCCACGACGAATATCATCAAATATCGGGGTGATTGAAGAGGGACCCGCAAGAGGAACCGGGCAAGGGCTGAGGCTCGCGATCGCCGCATGCACATCGTCCAGAGATCTCCACACTAACGAGATGCGGGAGGAAATCTCGTGCGACTTATCCAATAGGACACCCGAATTGGACACGATAGAGTCAACAGATTCCGTCAGAGAGGTAGCGTCGTCAGACAACAATTCTAGACCCCCCCCCCCAGCGATTCGCGATGGAGCCAACCCTGTCAGCGACAAGAGACAGGTCACCGGAAAGGGTCTCCATCATGCTCCTGACAGGTCTCAGCACATGGCACGGCTTGATGTCACAACACTCACTGCAAGTCTTGGGACGCGAGGATCGGGTACCACGCTTCAAGCAGTCCAGATGAAAAGTCTGGCCGCAAACTCCATCACAAGTAACAGCGTCAAGAACAATTTCGCCCGAACAGGAACCACAGACAGCCATGATAACAGAGACAAAAATAAAAACAGAGAACAGTAAATAAATAGAGAAATGAATGATAAGGTAAAAATGAAATAAAATAAATCAAAATAGGAAAGAGAAAAAATAAAAAATATAAATAAATAAAAGTCAGAAAATAAAATAAAATAAGAGTCAGACAAGGTAAAAGAAAAAACGAGACCGAAAGAGTAGAAAATAATACCAAGTAAAAATAAAATAGAGAAAAATAAATATAATAACACACAATCAAAAACAAAATAACATAAGTTAGGATAAAAAAAAGTAAAAGTGAGATAGGACAGTGAACCTGAGAGATGTGAGAGACAAAATACAAGCAAAAACGAGACCGAATAAACCGAAATTGGAACGGGAAGCAAGAGTACCAGAGGCGTCAGAAGAAACACCCAGTCCAAAAACCTACCAGAGTTGTTAATCATATCACTGACCCAGGGCCGCCGAGAGGGAGGGGGCGAAGGGGATAAAACCCCCGGGTCCGGGCTTTCAAAAGGGGCCCTGTCATCAAAATCATCAACAGAAAAATTTTTCCATTTTAATAATATATATAAGAAAATGTTTCACGATCGAAAAAGTGTAATATACTAGACAGATTTTAAATTGAAAGTCACTCATTCGATTGTATATGGGCCTGTAAACGCATAGTTCCCGGCCCGAAATTCCTTTCGCGGGGGGCCCGTATATGGTACCCCCCGGGCCCGAATTTTACCTCTACGGGCCTGCACTGACCTGCCACAACGCAGAGGAGGCAATGCTGTCAATTAAGCCAAGGAAGTGTGAAAATGAAAGTGTCATCGTTCTCGGAGCATTCCCAGCTCACAGAAACATGTTGAAGTCACCTGAAATCAGCAAGTCGTCCGATGGAAGCAAGGGACCAGCAACATGATCTGACGAGGGAACATTTACAAAAGATGGGGTTGTCAACTTCCATAATCTCCATTTATGGGCGGATGAAAATCCTACAGAAATCCTCCCAAATAGTCAGTTAAAAATTAAATATTTGGTGGGGAATTATTGGTAGTGGACCAGTTCAGTTACCCGTTATTAATGGAAATACTTATTTGGAGTTCTTACGTGGCTCCCTTGAAGACGAATTAGGCGAGCATATTCCACTCAGGAGATGGATTGGTCGCGGCGCACCCTGTGTTTGGCCAGCAAGATCTCCTGATCTGAATTCATTAGACTTTTATCTATGGGGTCGTTTAAAAGACCTTGTCTATGGTTCAGAAATAAGATCTGTAGAGCAATTGTGGCAAAAAATATGTACAGCTTGCGACCAAATCAGAAATAAACCTAGACTTGGAGGTGTCATCAAAAGGTATTTCGAGAGCAGAAATGTGTGTTCTTCAGGATGGGGGACACGTAGAACACTTAATTTAAAAATAGCATTTCTCGAGCAGCATGAAAATGTCAATAACTTTTCAATGGCTGCAGATATCGAGTTAATCCTTGTTTTGTTGTAAAGAGCTTTCTTATAGCCTCTTAAGAAAGAAATAAAACGATATCCTTGGTGTAAAAATTTTACAGCATCACGGATAACATACCAAAATTTTGTGCAAAATTTTCCCAACATTCATGTTTGAGGTACAATAACTCGAAAATTTGTAAGTGGATTATGGCATTGGGTACCATTAGAAAAAATAAAGTATCCTCTTTCAAAAAAGCTTTAAATGTTGGTCTGGCGATGGCTTTGAAAGGACTTACAAGCATTTAAGTGAGCACACCTCCTTTGAAGGAACCAACATTTTGAAACGCAATTCTGAAGAGGAAGGGTTAATTTTAGGTAAGGGGTATGTAAGAAAATGTTGATCAGGACACATCAAAGAATCCATTGGTATAGCGTTTCCTACACATTTTCCGAGCACCCTGTATATAAAAATATATTATAACTCTACGGCCCTCTCATGCGCGTGACCAACACGCTCGTAACCAATTTTTTAGAGTTTCATGCCTGAAATGACTTCGGTGTCTGCCTTTCTGTATAGCACCGTAACTACTGTTGCTATCGACCAAAATTTGGCACAGATATAGAAGTTATTTGTCTAAAATTCAGAACTACAGGGTGGTTTTTATGTACCGTTCCGATATTATTTTCAATAACTTCGAAACTATTAGTCATTTTCAGCTAAACTTGAATATAAATATTTTGAAGAAAAAACATAAAAATTTTAAAATGATATTTAAACTAAAAGGCGCAGCAGTCACCAAATAAAATTAGTGGTAATTTGACCGCCAGTATATTTAATTTTACAGGAATAGATTAACAAATTACGTACATAAATATGGACTTAATATTACTTAGAATTGCTTTATCTAAGTAACATTAAGTCCATATTTATTATGGCCTTTGATATAAAGTTAAAAAAGTTACCATATCAATTGAAAAAAAAGTCAGAGAGTGAATCATGATTTTACAAAGTTTTCTTACCTTTATGCTCATTTGCTATTCATACCCGTGAAATAATAAGTAGACTAAAGTAATTTTAATTTTTAAATTAACTTACTTTATGGCGATGCGGCACATACACACTATATAAAATTGTAAAACTTTCTCAATTTCTGTCTCCATGAATGGGACTTCTAATTAAAAACTACATGGCATTTTTTCGCCACCAGCCATGGAGCTTTAAAGTTTTACGAATAAATAGTGTAGCAGCAATTTTTTTTTTTGCAATCTTAATCATAAGTTCATTAAGTTCATTTTGGACTAAACAGATCTGTTAAGAATTCATACAAAATCTCTTCACCCTCTTGGAGTTAATGCTTAGTGTGCAAGATGAACTGGAAGACAGTTTTTCTGCAAAGATGACAAGAAAAATAATGTTGCTGTAACTAATGAGCTAACATGACTGGTCTCAACAAGATAGCACAACATCGCATACAGCTCTCGCTACAATAAAAATTTTGCAGGAACATTTTTCATATCGATTAATATTAATTCTTGTGATGTCGATTGGCCACCTCGTTCTCTTATTCGAAACATATGCAAATCGAACAGTAAGTACATAAAAAACGTGTGTGTGACTTTCTTTTATATACATATACCTTGTGCGGTATCTTTTGAAAGGGTTTGCTTTAAAGGTTTAAAAAAATTGTATGCGAAGAATTCCTTCCTCCACCCTCCACCCTCCCCGTCCTTTTCCTTTTCAATGAAGTTTGCCAGCCACATACCTGAATATTATAAATCTCAAAGTCAGTTCACAGGTGTGGACTAAGTAAATGTACCCCAAAAGTTTCTAAGATGTATTATTAATTTTTTGTTTCACAAGAAAAACATGTTGAGGGTAGCACCAAACAAAGCAAATACCGCACGAATTGCTTCTACTTGTCCTTAATCACTTTACAACGAATTATTAAATGCCAAATCGTGGAAATTTGCTTTTGCATTCCTAAAATTGAATAGGCGTATTTTCTGGAGCTCAATTATCTTGTCAACTTATGATTTATTAGAATAGGGATTTTGTCAACAGGCCTGCTGTGATAACTGTGTTAAGCTTCCTTTTAGAAATTAAAATTTAGGCGTGGTAAACAAAACTTTTTTTCATTTAAAAACAAAAATATGACTTGTAATTTATTGTTGCCCTGTCATACATTTGTTTTAACGAGGTTGCCTTTCCTTTAGCGCAATGCTTTTGATAGGATGAAATATGATTTTATCAAGTAAGCCAGAAAAATTTTGTTTTAGTTTAGTGTGATACCTGAAATAGTTCCGGGAAGTTAGATAACTTAGTTTAACTCGGATGGTTGAATAGAGCTATAGTCGCCATTTATTTGTTTTGGGGGGTTACTTTTAGATGAGTTTGGGTTCAAATGTTAGGCAAATTTTCACAACACTCCAGCAAAGTTGAATTATAATTTGATTAAACTGAATTTATTCCTTCTTCATTTACAATGAGATTGACTTATTTTTACGACAAACTGCTGTACAGATTGCTTTCTATCTATATAGACTGAACGTTTTTCAGGCTCACTCTTCTCTCAACCTATTAGAACATAGTTTGATGCAATAATTGAACTCTTCTCCGTCTCATCTTATCTCGAAGTTGCTGTTGTTGATCCTTATTTTGTCCGAGTTCTGATGTTTATATTGGCCTCAGCCGGCGGGTGTTCAACAAAATATTCTGTCCACATCAACTGCGAAGATGTTCCTCTGTGACAAGAAGGTATCCATTAGTATCTTTCACATGATGTTTAGTTGTAGGGGTCTTTCCTACCAGTCTTTTGACAATCTTGTATAGATCTCCACTGTCACCGTGGTAGACCGCTTCTTCTACGCCTTTGTGTTGATATTTTTTCGCCCTTTCCCATATTTGGTGGATGGAGTCCTCGATGATGCTCATTGAGCCGTGACATATTATATGTTGTTTTACGTGGGCGTACTGCTGCCATGCATAAACGAAACTTAACTGTTACAAGAAGTCACTTTCTCCAATTTTTTCAAACCGCAGAATGTTCAATCTGATTCTAAGTTCAGCCATCTGGGGAAACCCAGGATATTGAATAAAATTTTTTGTGTTTCTGTAACAACTCCCCATTTTCGTTTCTGTTTCGGAGTCCAAACTTCCCCATTACATGTTCCTGGGCGATGCTTTTCGAGTTAATGTTAGCGTTGAGATCCCCGTAACTATTTTTATATCACCTTTGGGAGCCTTATCAAAGGTGTCGTCAACGAGCTGGTAAAAGGGCTCCTTAGTGGTTATATCCGCTTGCTCAATCTGCGTATAGCATTGAATTATTGAAATTTCACGTACCCTGGTCCGAAATTTGCCGATGATAATTCGGTCGGATATTGGTAAGCATTCCAGTAGTGATTGGCGGGCAAGTTTGGTTAGCAACAATCCTATACTTGCCAGGCGGGTTGTATTTAATTCTTCTTGGCCAGAGCAACACTGTTTCAGATCCTGGTGATATAAACTCTCCACTTCCTCTCCATCTAGTTTCGCTTAACATTAAAAGTTCTACGTCCATTTGCAATCGTTGTATCGTCTCGTATGTATCACTAGGAAATATAGAAACTAGGGAGATATAGATTATCCTTAATGTTATCGCTCGTAATCGTTCTCGACTTACCACGAAGTCGTGGATATAAGTATTGAAAGTAGGGATCCTTGAGGGAGACTTTTCCGAAATATTTACATGGCGGTCGTATGTCGATTTACTCTAAACTGGGCAATTCAATAGGATAATAGGTGCAGAATGATACATTTTAATAAAGAGTATTTCTATCCTATGTGGGTGATATCTTGCTCAGGTCCCTACTATTTTATTATTCTCTACATAAATTGCAAAAAAACGAAAAGGCCCACCTCGAACAAGCTTAACCAATTAGTGACGTTTTCCCTGCTCTACCGGAAAAACAGAGGATGCCATCATGTTAAGCACCCTCGAAAACGAAAGGATCGAGAAGGGTAATTTTGTACCAATACCGAATTTTTCGAATATCAACATTGCAGCTGCATAAATTTTAAAAGTAATAGGTCAGTATCGATTGGCGACAGGGGATACTGACTCTTTGAATAGTTGCCTACAAGTCTTCAATAAATCTACACAACAACATTTTTAATCGATACCAAAATTTCAATTGAAAATTATCTCTTATAGTCTTAAACTCATAGCACCTAATTCATCATTTATTAATCATTAACATATCCGACAGAAATTATTAACTTTTGATTTGGGTTTGCGTTGAAATTTTCAACAGCAGTTCATCAATGCGGGCGTTTTTAAACTTATTATAATGCGGACTTTCACCGCTAACTGACGTTATTGGTTAACTTGAAGAAAATTGTAGGTACTTATCGACTAACTTCATTGTGGCACATTGTTTAAGCAACTTCTTTATAATTATGACAAATCTGAGGCGAAACGATTTGGTGCCAAAGAACAGTATTAATACAAAAGGAGAAAAGGTTTGATAAAAGGGTTTTTCAGAATCTTAAGCTATTTATACAGACCCGTCTCTAACTTCCAAAGGAATAAAATTGGTAACAAATTGTAAACCAATTTAACTCAAGAGTAGTTTTTCGAAACAATCTAAATACGATTTCTTGTGCTGCTTGATAACTGAAGGCCAACGTGTAGCTTAAAATGCCTTATTTTTTCCGGTGAAAAATAATCCGCCGCCAAGAAGCAATTTAAATTTTTTTCAGAAAGGACTCTCTTTCCCTCCTCAAAGACCTTGGTCATTCACGCTTCATTTTGTGTAGATAAAATTGTGCACGAGGAAGCTGAAATTCCAAAACAATTACAAATAAACAACAACAACAATTAAATATCCAATTCCTTACATTCAGGATTTCGCAGTTTTCTCAAAAGTTGATTAGATTAAAGCATACCACAAAATTCACGTAGAACCTTAGGTCTTTGTAACGGAGCCCAAACAATTTAGAGACTTATTCAGTTGTTTTTTGCGTAATTTGCAGTGAAATTTTTAAAGAAGTTTTTGAACAATTTGAAGAAATTTTACTTCGTATTTACTTAAACAAATCCTTTATCAGTGAGGTCAAAATCTTGAGACTCCCTCTTTTAGCTGATGGACTTAAAGCATTTTAACAGGTCATGTAAAGGTAATAAAATCAATGACAGTTCTAAAGATGATTGAAAAGCTAAGGCGTATTTTATTAGGTATGCCTGCCTGCAACCGCAGAAACAAAAGGGAAAAAACACAAAATTTAAGAATTCTCTTTAAATAAGGTAAACAAACATTTTAAAAAACTCCTTTACCATTCAAAAATATTTTGAAAATTTCCTAAAAGAAAAGTTATCGTTACAAAATTAATATTGAAAATAATGTGTTCGTTTTTTGTTACAGTTCGCGGTGATCACTCCAGAGCCCAAGGCATTAATTTGAAACAAAAAAATTATAATGGGGGATTAATCGTTCCTTTTTCGATTCCGATGTATGTATGTTTAGCGTTTTATAGCGAGTCAAAGTCTGAAATATTTTCAATATCTGATATTTAAATTTTTCGTAGCTGCCATTTTGTTAATAATATTTATTTTTAAAAATAGACCGATTAATGCGATTAAGTTTGTACTGTGTTTATAAAACTCTGTTAAAACATTATATTTCAGTTAAATGCTTTGGATTCTGCAGTGGTCATCTGCTACAAAAGAAAAAATCACATTATTTTCTATATTATATTTTTAATGATAAATAATTTATTTATCTTTTATAAATAATGCGAAATACTTTGTAAAGAATAAATAAATAAAGGCAAAATTGGTTTTTGATTAAAAAAGCTTGTTTGGTTTTCTCAACAAAACTTCTCAAATTTTACGTTCTAATTATGTTTCT
Organism: Leptarthrus brevirostris; assembly: GCA_964036015.1. Taxonomy (NCBI): domain Eukaryota; kingdom Metazoa; phylum Arthropoda; class Insecta; order Diptera; family Asilidae; genus Leptarthrus; species Leptarthrus brevirostris. The sequence continues at coordinate 137,618,792 of OZ038371.1, read as the reverse complement.
AAGTAACATTTTAAGAGGGTTGACCCTACCCTGACGGGATTCAAAAAACAGCGATTCTCACGAATTTTTTTAAGGGTTAAAAGACAATCGAACGAAATTTTCAACTGTATTACAAAATTTTTTTTGAGTAAAAAGATTGTTATTTTGAGCCGTGGTAGCCTTCGGCGTCAGAGATGTTCAAAAAAAGGCACCTCTAGTAGTGCCAGGCGCGATCAGTCCTGAAACTAGGTAGAACAAAATCTTTTAGATTTCCTTAACAGTCCTGAAACTACGTAGCACAAAATCTTTTAGATTTCCTTAAACTATATAAGACTGGCTATCGTGTAGCTTAGGATTTTTTATTTAAATTTAAAAAATTACAAATATGATGGCAGTTTGAAAAAAAGTTCCATTTTTCGTGAAAAAAACGCAACAACAGTGTTTATAAAAAATCGAATAATAAAAATATCAAAAACAGCCTATGCTGTACGATAGAGAAAACAGTTCCACACATTGTCGAAAAAGTTTGAAGTTTTTAATACTGTTTCGGTTCGTTTTAAAAGTGAGCAAAAGGCCTCTAGAATTCTTCTTTTATCTTTCCGATGACTTCGAATATCAACAAACCATTTTAGAAGGTCATTCTAGACACTATAAGGAATAGATTTATACAAAAAAAATCGATTTTTTAAAACCTTCAGGGTGGGGTCCCCCCTTAATAGAACATTCTAGTTTCTCTCTCTCAATTTCCTAGAATTAGACATCAACAATCGGTTGTAACCCGAAAGAATAGGCAGCCGGGTTATAACAGCATGCTTCTACCTCGAATCCAGAGTTGCTAGCTTACTACCACTAGCTTCCTATCCTAGCTACAAAAATTAGCCTCGTGCCATAACTTTCGCAATATGACTATCAAAAAACAATTTTTTTACCCGAGAAACTATAATGTATCTTCAAACATGTTGAATTTTGCAAAACTGCTGCAAAATGCCGACGTTATACAAATATCTTTAAATAAATTTCTAACTGGGAACACAAAAACGCCAAACATTATTTTCATAAAGTAACCAAATAAAACCATATAATATAACTAATTGTCTACCTATAACCCATCCCTACCCATATAGCGCTTGTATTCTTCTGCATCGACTCCTTGTCTTTCGAACGCTATAGAACAAAATCGTCGGAACTTATATCAGATATAGAAGGTCTTTAAGGACTATCAGGTTTTTCTCCTCAAAAAACTGACGAAAAATTGTGCAATAAAAACCAATCCTCAAAACCACAACTCTCTTCCTACGTGATGAATCCGAAACTGTATACTTCCTTTATAGAAAACTGCAATGATCGTTCGATTAGCTGGTACGGGCTTCTTTCGAATCCGTTTTGCCTCGCAAATCAAAAAACAGTTTTTAAAAAGTGAGCCTGATTTTCACTTTAATCTTAATTTACAATAAATACTAATGTTTAACGAATAACTGCTAACTGTGTTGAATGTTGAAAACGCTACTGAAGTCCGACATTGTTGGATTCCACTCCAATCTTCCAAAACTGAATTAGAATTTGTTGTTGATGCTTCGAAATTTGGTATTTGTGCTGAAGCCTATAAAATAATATATTCTTCAAAGAAATGCTCATCATGAGCACATCACAGCAGAATCTTGTTGCCTTTTTTTAAAGCGGTTTAAGTATTTTGTAAAAGCTCAATTTCGGCCGCTACAAATTATTTATTTTTTTTTTCTTTAGCACGTTGGGACTAAATTTTTAACCCTATCACGAAACTAAAAACCATTTGTGTTCCTGATACACCCGACGAGGCTCCTGTCAGCAGCAGAAGCTAGTTCGGCTAACTACTTAAAGAGGAAGCCCAAATATAAGCTCCTGCGGAAGTTAGGAATGGTTTCCTCTTCTTCCTCATCTGGTCAACTCCTACAAAAGTCATTCGGAGACGCCTCTAGTCTATTATTATGTATTGCTGCATAGCAATGACCCGAAATAACAGCCACAACAGCGCTGATAATGCTACGCTTAAGCGAGATTTGATCTCTTCACTAACTGACTTGACTTGAGAAATTAGGCAGATGTGTTCCCTTTGCCACATATCTTTATCAATCTTATAGAATGCTTGTTTAATTTGCAGCTTGCATGTAGGTACCGGCTTAGAAAGCTGGGGAGTTTAGCTTTCAGCTTGGAACCATCAGTATATAGATACACTCATTCTCCCCATTGAGGGGGTTATCCTCCCATTCCTTCCTGTTAGGAATAGTGTAGTCAAATTTGGCTTTAAAAAAAGACTTGGGTGTGATATAGTCAATATTATTTGTTATTCTACTGTCCATAATTTTGATGGTATTCGAGGATACGGTTTGCTTACCGAAAAGATCCACCAGCAGGAGTTAAGGGTGTAGTTTCCAGGGCACCTGTAAGCAGTAGCGCTACCATCCTCTGAATCCTCTCCAGTTTTTCTGGTAGATCACCTTATCCAAAGCAGGGCCCCAGACGACTACACTATAAGTAAGTAAAGACCTTATTATGCGGCCATAGAGCCAGTACACAATAGGCGGTTGTGTCCTTTTTACACGAGTACTGCGCTGCCGTTGATTTACGTACACTTTCTTAGTTGTTAGATTTCCAGCTAAATTTCCTATCCAGAAGAAGTCCTAGATATTTAACTTATTGACCAAGTTTTAGTCTGACCCCATTAAGTGCTGGGCAGCTGTTAAGAGGAACTGTATTTTTATGCCTGGACCACACCTGATACTTTAAAGAGGGCATGTTGCAATACCTCAGCTAAGATATTTGGGTGCCTGTCCGAGGTTAGCAGGCGAGGTTTCGTAATAACGGTGGGAGACCGACTTGGAGAGTACCTCTTTTTACGTCCCTTTTTATAGTGGATTACCCTAAGCTGGAATTAACCGTCCTGCTTTTTTTTAAGTCGATAAGGGAGATTTTGTTTATTTTACAGACAAATGGAAGCCTTTGGCTAGAAAATCTTGTAATAGGGATTTTACAAACCTTACAAGAAGAAAAAAAACAGAATCTTCAAAAGGCATCTATTTTTGGAAACAAACATTTCAAAAAGTCATTGTAAGCAATAGGGGCCCAGGATGGCTACCTTGTGGTAAGATAGCAACGCATAAAACAGAATACGCTGCGCGTAGAAATTTCAGCGAGTTGATTTAATCAACAAATATATAGTGAAATCTCTGAGTAAACCACAACCTCTTAACTAATCCTACCTGCTTTGAGGGCAGAAATAGGGAAATTTAAAAGTTGCAGAAGGAGATGAAGATGAAGAACTTTACACATTTAAGTCGTAACTATTTTCAATGTATAAGAATGAACTTAAAAAAGTTATTTAACAAAAAAGTCCTGCCAGTATTGAGGATAATCTTATTGATAATATGTATGTTGGATTGAAACTAAATCAATCACTTTTGCTCCACCGATGTGAAAAATTGAATTCAAGAAAAACGCAAAAGAAAAATATCAACGAGTAACAGCTGGTATAAACTTTTTCTATAGAGGAATACTCCAGGGTTCCTATAACCTCCTTGTGCGTCTACCACACCGAATCTCAACCAACTCTCCACCTGATCCGGTCCTGCGCGAACGCCGGTCCCGGGTACCGTGCGACTTTCATTTTCGGAGGTACGGTTAACAAAATCTTGTAGAGAGACCCATTTTCATGTTGAGCAGCCGTAGAGAATCAATTTTACGTTAAATTTAAAGATCCGGAGTTTCGTACGTGTGTGGATGTCATCGGTGAAGTAAGTGATAACGTGTCGCCCATCCAACGCAAAGGTCCGAGGTTCAAATCCTACTGGACGCGACGCATGGTTGTTACCTGCTGACAACAGATTACAATGAAAAGGACATTTGGGATTTTTATGAAGTTGTCAAAGACCAGGGGACAACCCTATGATCCGTTAATATGACTTTTGACCGTAAAGGGAGTTTTTAATATCTTCTTTTTTGCTGTGAGCTAGGCAACATTCTAGAAACGGAGTGGATTTTTCAATTTTTAGTTTAAAACTCGCGGAGAGACCAAGACTCAAACCCTGGAACCATGTCGTGGTGATCCTGCCATTCATCTACCGGTTTAATCGTTGTCTCGAATAGGTTCAAGTATTTCTCCGGGTCCTTGCCTTACAAGGAGAACGGGAACTAAAGAGAGCGAGATGTTGTTACTGCACCATATCTCAGCGGGGTTACACAGTGCAACTTTAGCCCTGTTGACGCAGCATTATACATCAGCTTCACTTCACCGATATTCTGTAAGAATACTTCCGAAATTACAAAATTTATCAGTATTTCCTATTTTCTGATCTTCAGTATAAATTTCATCTTCACTGCTACAGTCCAAGTTCATAACTTTGGTTTTAGCGGCAACCCTGATTTATAACGATTGAAAGATAGAACAAGTCGCATAGTGCAGGCCCGTAAGGTATTTAAAAGTCTCCGTCTAATTCCTTCATTAAGAACAATTAGACTGATTGGTACATATAAAAAAAATCAAAATGATTCTATGGTAAAACCCAAAAAGAGATTTATGGATAGAGGAATATGCAGCGCCAATGCACGCTTGTTATTATCCTTTTATAATCGCACGATCGTCACCTACCGGCTAGTCTTGCCTCCCAATCGCGTTGATCTCTAACTTAGGAAATTTTGCAAATATTTAATCCAGCGATGTCGCAAATTATTCTTAGAATTATAAACTATTTTTTTAATATCAATTTAGCCTGACCCTTTAAATAAATTTCGCAAAACAGGAACCAGGACGAAGCAAAACCTTTTTGAATATTAACATGAAAGTCATCAGGGTGACATCAAAAACTAACAGACTGCCTAATGATGCGTTGTTCGAATTTATGATCATCAATAGATGATTTTTTTATAGTAAGGGTGAACTTCGTTAAGTAAATAAAATAACTGAATCTAGTAGTACACGCAGCATCGAACCCAAGTTTTAGAGAAGGAAAGGAACCATCAATCTTTAGCATTGAGTAAGCAAACCTTTCTAACCTCCCTTGGCTCGTAGAGTGTCTTTTACTCTAACAAAGTAGTCATCAATCGCATCTTGTAAGCCACATTAGGATTAGTCACGCATAGAAGAGTAAACAAGAAAACAACGAAAGTAGAAACGTTTAAAAGATTAAATCAAGGTAGTAAGCAAAACTGATAAATTATTCTTGAAAATATGTATTATTGAACTTGAACGCGTTTGCTTTACATACATATTTACTGAAGTAGGTAAAACATTTTCCCACCCGAAATAAATTCCTTAAAATTTTCGTTGTACTAGATAATTTATCAGCTATCAAGAAAAAGATAGGATTCCTTTTCTCACATGATCTCATATCCTCGAAATTCGGAAGAAAGAATTCAGTGGGGAACAAGAATTTGCATAATAAAAGCCTAAAAATAAGTTATAGGTGAGATGGGAGCAATTGATACGATTTGCGCTTTATCTCATAAGACGTAATTGATGGTTTGGTTGATCTGGGATGAAAAAAATTAGATAAGATGGGAAAAAATTTTCGTGTTTTTATGCTACTAGGGATATAAATTTAGCTTAAAAGGAAATGATCTTAATCAACTTACAAAATACGTGTTTACTATTTTCTTGCGTTTATGTATGTGCTTTAAATACAAAAATGTTAAATTAGCGAATTTTCAGGTGTAGCAGGTCAAAGTCCTTTTTTATAATTTTTCGTCTTTAAATTTAGGAAAATTACATACTAAAAAAATGGTTTTTTATACATAAATTAAATGCTTTTTTAGTGTTATCAAATGCAGCACATACTTTAACGCTCTAACCGTTTTTGAAAAAATTAGTTTTATTTAAAATTACCAAACCCAGAGCAAATTATTTTTTGTTAACAATTCCAAATATGTATTTTTGTAAATAATTTTTTTGTGATAATTATACGAATTTCACTCATTAATAGTATCTATAAATAAAATATACATACCTACATTAACCACAACGGTCGAATACATAATATATAGTTATATTTCTATTTAGCAAAAAACAATGATGACTTTGGTTTTTCTTCTTAGACTGGATGTGGCCCAAATTGTACTTACTTGCTTGGGGTCAATATGATTTACTCGTCAGAACAAATCTGCAAAGAGTTTACAGCTTAATTATTCCTCTATACGTATTAAGTTGAGTTATGATTGTTGACGGGGACGGACGTTAAGCCGGCCTTACTCCTCAAATCTACGTTTTAACTCGGTTACAAGAAAAACAAATTTATGGAATTAAAGTGTCATCTTGCCAAGGAAAATGGGTTTTTATACTCTTTATGCTCCATCCTGCTTTGGAGGCAGTATGCCCGTGCTACCTCGAATGAATTTAACGGCTCTTCACTGCCAGGAAATTAGTTTCTTTCGCTGCGATCTAAGTTCAGCATAGCCGAATAACCTTCCTGCTGCATTTAACCTCATCGCAGCGGATTTACATAGAATTTTTGGATTCTGTTCATCACTTCCACCATGTAGACATAGCAATAATCCATGGAATGTAATATATGGCCAACCAAATTGCTTACAATTTTTTGTTTGTTTTGGAACCAGAGGTCACTAAAAGCAACTCTCTACTTATTCATTTATTTAAGCTTAATGTAAGCTATTACATAATAATACAAAATAACAAAATAAATACTACAAACTTAAATAAACAATAATTAAAACAGATAATGTAACCTACAAGATAAGCTATGATTATGATAAATATAAACTGGGAGGAAGAAGAATTTGGAAAGGCGATCAAGATGGGCGGGATAAAGATATAAGGCTTTGTGAACGGATGATTTATTCAGATGGAAGTCAAAGGAGGGAAGGTCGTTGACTTTTCGTAGCATCCTGGTAATTGGTTCGCGTTGACCGTAGTTCGTGCGATGGCGGTCGAGTCGGAAAAGGGGAGTGGACCTAAGGTTGCGAGAGTGGGTATAGATAGGTCAAGATTGCAGGATTAAGGGGCAGTTTATGGCACCAGCTAATAGCTGATGAATGAAGAGAACGTCGAACACATCACGACGTTTACTTAGGGGTTGTAAGTCGATCAGTTTCAGACGGTCTTCATTAGGTGGAAGGTTGACTTGACTCTGTCTACCCACGGAAGATCACGTAGAGCAAAGCGAATGAACCTACGCTGGACAGATTCAATTCTGTTAATGTGGGTTGTTTGCGTGGGTGACCAAACCTGGCTGGCATATTCAAGGAGAGGTCTAACGAAGGAAATATAGAGAGATTTGGAAACATAAGGATTGGAGAACTCTCTAGACCAGCGCTTCACGAACCCTAGCGCGGAGTTAGCTCTGTTAATTATGCTATCGATATGGGAACGGAAATTGATTTCGCTATCACAGATTATTCCTAGGGCACACAAAGAGATAACGATAGGGACTGGTACGTCAGTTAACATGTAGGTTCTCGGGGTGGAGGTAAGACGCTTGCGGGAATAAGAGATGGACTGGCATTTGGAGACATTCAGCTCAAGAAAGTTTTTCATGCACCATGTGGTGAACGAATCGAGGTCATTTTGGAGAAGAAGAGAGTCGGTTGTGGAGGAGATATGTTTAATTATTTTCATGTCATCAGCATAAATGGACAGCTCTGAGTATTTGATGACACAATCAACATCATTAATTGTAAGGATGAAAATTAATGGACCGAGGTGGCTACCTTGAGGGAAGCCGTAACGAGCGACAATGGGGTTAGAAATGGATGAGCTGAAAAGAACATTGTACTGACGGTTGTTGAGGTAGGATTGAATCCAAGAGATGAATCGAGAGGGGAAGCCTAGGCGATTAAGTTTAAACAGGATAACGCTATGGGAGATCTTGTCAAAGGCTTTGCTAAAATTGGTGTCGATAACATCAACATCTTTACCGTTTTCCAGGGCACATAGTGTTTTGGAGACGAATTCGCTAGGGTTGGTGGTTGTAGATCTTCCTTGGGAGAGGAGAAAATAGACTTACACTGAAAGAACATGCAATCTTAGACAAATTTTTCGAATAATTTAGGTACGGATGATAATTTAGCAATGGGTCTGTAATTGGATACATCGTTCTTGCAGCCTTTTCTGATTATGGGAATAATATAAGGGTTTTTCCATAATTGAGGGAAAACCCCTTGACTGACCGAGAGGCGGAAAAGCAAAGTAAGGGGTTGAACTAGATGCAAGGCACACTTTTAATAATTTTGGGTCTGTGGGCAGGCCTTCTTGATGTATAATTAACATAACGATGGTGCTGGTTTTACCATCAATGCAGACGGAATTCGGTAGTCGTGCAGATAGGCTAGAAACAGACGTACGTTTTCATTAATGCGGCGGTCCCATAAGCGGGACAAGAGGTATCGTCCATCGCTGGAATCCGCAGAACGCAAAGTCAATTTAATTGTAGGTGGGATTAGGGGATCGATAAATGAGTTATGTTCGGATGAAGGAGTTTTGGTTAGTGGAAGGGGCGGATTAGCGGAGGTAGAAGAAGTTTGAGAAGGGGCGACAGTGAAAGAAGATGATGACTTGCAATTAAGTGATCATGCGGAGGAAGTAGCGGTTGCATGGTTTGGTGTATACAGAGGAGGGGTTGGACAGAAGGAAATCGAAGTATAGGTGGTGGGGTGGTTGGAAGATGATGGCTTGTGGTTAGGTGGGCACGCGGAAGAAGTTGGGAGTGCGTGGTTGGGTGGATGCGCTGGATATACAGAATCCGAGACAGTGGTGGTAGGGTTGTCCGCTGGGATGGATGGGTTCGAGGGCTTTGCTGTAAGTGGATCAGACGGGTTTACGGTTTTAGAATAAATAAAGTTAGGATACTTAATTCGGGTACTTAGTTTAAAGTTTGGAAATGCACACATTTTGAACTGCCAATTGGAGTTTGGATCAGTAGGTTTAGGACTAAAGGTGAGAGGTGCGGAAGAGTGATGAGAGATTATGTTCCTAAGTCGGAGAGATTGAACGAGAATTCAAGCTCTAGTTCGATAAAGCAAGCTTCTGCCGTAGTTTTGGCCGCAGTGTCAGCCTAAGATCTCCCTTCACTGGAGTTTCTTGAATTGGGGATAAAACTTAATGCAACTGAAGCCTTAGGCACAAGAACAATTCAAGTCAACACCATTCGCATTCATGCAATACTTTGCACAATCATACCAATCTTCTTTGAACCAGAAATGATTGGAAAATAACTTCCCGCAATTTATTTCTCAAAAAAAGTAATCATGATAGCATCACTTCAGCGTGAATGGACCGACCTGACATACAGTCAGTGACAACTTGTTCATGGCCGTCTCAATGGTATCCCGGCCAAAGGTAAAATATCAAGAAATGATTATAAATTCTTAAAAAAGTATTTTTATATTTTAATGGATACCAACACCAATTAAGAAAGCTTATACAAACCTGCTTGCCCTTTACTCTTGCTTTTCTTACTAACATCCTTCATGCCCTGCGTCAAACACTAGCAGGGAAAAGGCACTCTGCTCTCTCACGTCTAAAGTTTTCAAGGTATTCTCAATACTCGACGTGTCCAATCGATTGAACCTTATGGATTTCATCCCTCGTGTTAAAATGCGCAAACCAATCCAAAGTGTTTGATTCACCCATCAATCCTCATCTACAAAGTAACTATCTTATCAGCGATCGCTTTCGGCACTGGCCGCTCAACCAATATGATTCGATTACAATCAATCGTAAATATACGAAATTTATGATTGGACCTAAAGCTAGCAGCTCACGCTAGTACAATATCTCTTTTTAATCTTATTCAATTCTAAATTTTCTATATATACGATCGATTGCATTCGAATTCTGATGTAACGTTGGAATTAACATCTGCATAAGTTTTGTAAGCTCGCAATCGTTTCTATTGATATTTGAGTGGCTTTTTATAAAGTCTGGCATACTGCCCCTTGAGTTAAATTTTAAGTAATTAGTATGTACCCTTGTTCGTAAAATAGGCTAAAAGTCTTTTGTCAGGCCGTTTAATAGTTTAGTATTAGCTGGACGTTTAATAATAAATGGACCGTATATATTCAACCGCTAAACACATGATAAAATGCTTCGCTGATCTATAAGATCAAATTCTCCTAGACTCGGATATATCTTCTACATTTGCGCAGGGGCTGCACGCACCCTACGAAGAAATGACTAAACGGAACGGCTGTAAACGCAATTTTCTGAAGCATCTCACAACTCCAAACATACTTTCCACTACAAGCGCATTTTGAACATGGCCGTAGTAATTTTTTATTTTTAGGTAAATTTGCCAAAAATATTACTTTAAGTACAGTAGCCCCAAAAATATTATATTTACGACGTCTCTGCGCCAAATTAAATCAAGTTCGAGCCAAATAAAAAAAATTTGCGAAATGTAAACAAGAACGAAAATGAATTTTCCTTACTACTTTTAATTAAAATTGCTTCGTAATTAAGTTTGTTTACACGTTTAGAGCGTATTTACTACATATCTATAGCGAAATATTTTGAAGAAACTTACATATGAAATGATATTCCGGGCAATCGGCGATGGACGCAATTTTCACAATTTTGCACAATGCACGACATTTTCTTTAGTTTATTTTACAATGGAAATTATTTTCACTTCCTTTATGTTTAAATTCATTAGGTTTTCTTCACAACTTAACATTCTTTAAAGCGATCGAATATAAAAGAAAACTTTTTCGGCACTTGTTTACATTAAAAATGACAATTTAAGTATCTTCTTCTTCAGATGCTTCACTCAGGTACAGGATTTTCACACGGTATATGTAGCTATTCCGTTTAGTTCTTTCTTCGTAGCACGCACCACTTTGTGCGCGTTGGACAAGATTCAAAGAAAGGTTATTCCGCTTACTGGTGATTCCACAATCTCTGAGAACATTGCCTCGCTAAGCCATCAAGGGCATGTTAGTTTTCTCTCAGTCTTCTCTTTCTCTAAAATAATTGCAAGCCCGATTCCTTTAAGACAATGAGGTAAGATGTGGACGCAGTGTCAAATTTCATGAATTCTTTCCCAAGCAGAAGAACTCTAATGTGGAATAGTTTACCACCTGCTTTTTCTGCTTTTTTGTCGTCCTATGAGTGTGTAACTCTTAAGTATTTTTCATTCAAAGTTTTGCTTCGCATCATAGGACATACCTTGAGCTTTAGCAACTAGTTGCATTATAGGGTATCCCTTGATATTTTTTCTTAAAAAATAAAACAAGAATAAGGAGAGCATTTGGGAGCGGCAGAGAATCTCAAAGACAAAATCTCCAAATTTAAAATATCCTACCTCTAAATCTTCGAGGACAAAATTAAATGTTTCAATAGATTTGAAAGCAAAAATTCAAGACATTTTCAATACAAGCTGATGGTATGTAGAACAAAGAATTCAAGGAATTACGCAGTTTGAAAAGTAAATTCGTTTGCTTGTCGGGGAATGCATGGCGATGAATTTTTCCCTTTGTTCCACATATTTTGTTTGTATATTCTCGAAAAATCTCTCCTTTCGCACACGTTGAACAAGTAAAATTTGGTTGTGCTATGAAATTTTGCAAATAATTCTTAACCAGAACAAATAGAACAGATTACTAAAGCCCCCCCCCCCCCACATCCTTCCAGGGGATACAGTGCTCACGTTAATCCCATCTTCCTCTTGTATGACAAGATCGTTCTACGGCATCACAAAGTTTCTCCTGAGCTTGGGTATCTTTATCAATAAAACAAAATCAGGCAGGTTTATCGTAAAGTAGGCAAAAACTCGAAGTCCCCGTTCAAAAATACGAAAACTTTTTTATAAATAAATTAGAGGTGGGGATGTTTTATGAATATTCAATGATGAGTTTGGTTGGAGCCTTTTGAAAGCTTATATCTTTTAAGATTAAAAGCGAATTTAAAACATGTAATTTTTATTATGTTTTGGAAATTATATCTGGTTCAAGCGACACTAGTTTTTTTACCTTAAATATGTGAGTAAGAACGTAACAGAATCAAGCACAGATTATACTGTGATAAATTATGATTTGTACCTCTAACCCACACCTCAAGAATTATCGCAGACTTTTTGCCAGCAATGTTTACTTGCAGATACATAGACCATTCTTTTATCTTATCTATCTCCCACTCTCCTTCTTCACCTTCTACCGTATTTCTAACTGCTGCTATCAGAGAGAAAATCAAATTATACGACACCTTTGAGGTTGTGTACAAAGTAACTGATAAATAAATAGAAATTAAACCCATAAATAAATAACGAACAGTAAGGCAATAAAGTAATTAGTAATTTGGCCATTCCTTACTAATATTTTTCATGGCTTGTGACTTCCCATGGAATGAACCTGCATATTTGACTTATGTTGAATTGAATTGCGTTGAGTAGTGTATACATTTGGTTATCTTTGGATAATAAATTATTCAGTCTATTCCAGGCTTGACTTTATTTTCCAAATTTTGTAAGCTTGTGGAGAAAAATTGAACTTAATTAATTCTCCATCAATAATGTTTCCGCAATAGTGGAGAATGGAAGTGCTATTTGAAAACAAAACTTGTATTCAACAAAGTGTAGTAAAACACAATTATAATTTCCATTAATTAAGTGATACGTAAAAAATTAACATACATATGTTCCATATATTTATGTTCAAATCCTGAGAACAACTATATTATCTTATTTCGCAAAGGTTTAATCAGTGGTATTTTCGATATGCCCTCGTATGTATGTCGATAGATGTTGTGACAGTTTTTATTTTGGCCTTGTTTTATAGTAATTGTTGAGCAGACAACTGAATACGCTACAATAATTAAGGGACTTAAATGCAAAACACGCTATATCCACAGGCAATAATTTTTCAGTAGAGCCCAAAAACGCATTACAAGTTAATGAGTTTTGCATGTTTAAGCTGAATTTTCTATAGGAATAAAAGAGTACTCCTGCTGCTTTTTGGAATGATATGATAAATTTTAGTTTATATATTGTTACGTAAATGGGGCTCTTCGAGTTCGACGGATTTATTAAGACACTTATTTACAGTCACAAATGCTTAAAATTTTTATTCACTTTACGGATTAATTCGATGTACAATTTTCTTGACAATATTTCTTCACAATATACCGTTTCACTTCATTTATTTACACTTATTACTTAGCGGTTTAAAATACAACTAACTTATTAGGCTGCTACTAAGCCCTATTTATACTACTTAGCTTAATTCTAGAAAGTTCAGCAACTTAGTTCTGGCAATTTCCGTTATTCAGTTTCACCACACTAAGTCACCACAGGTTCGAGTCGGCCTTTATTTCATAAGGCATCTGATGTTTTCCTGGTTTCCTGCTTTCGGGACATAATTTAATTATTCCACTCAATTCCATTCTGGTATTTTAAATTTGTGCGTACCGTAAAACTGTTTATGACCACGCAGAAACAAAAATCTGTAGGGTTATGATCAGGAGCATAGGTTCGATCTAATACCGCTATGATCAATATATTGTGAATAATTGTTATTCATGAAATTCCAGACGACAATTCGGAAATGTACTGGTGCAACATTCATTTGAAAGCACAAGTCTCTTTTTATGATTAGTGAAACATCCTCTATAAGAGCTGGCAATTCCTCAGTAAGGAATTTTTAGTAATTGTCTGCATTTCATCTCGTAGTATTTTCTAGTTCTCACCAGTCAGATTTATGACTCCGTATTTCGTACAAGAGGCTTCATCTGTCCAAAGGACTGTTTCGAAAAAATACATATTTTGCTGAGAGAATAAACAAGAACACAATGGTGGTGTGATAAATCTTACCCCTTCCCATAATATGTTTGTAGCCCCCCCCCCCCAAATTTCAAAAATCGCTAAACATTCTTTTGTGATATTTCACGTTACCAGCTAATTTGGCGTACACTGATAGTAGCAACGTTTAGAACTTTATTTAAAGAGTCACCGAGGTTACGTCAAATTCTGACGCCTTGAACATGAATTCTTCTCGACATACCACTATGGGTCCTCCGGCTCGAACTGGCGCTGTGACTGTGAGTCCGGCGAGTACCCTTCGGAGCGTCTTCGTTTCCGGAATTCCCCTGGAGAATACTAAGGACGACATCATAGCCCACGTAACATCTCATACATGAACTCCACGTAGCGATATAGGCTATAGAAATATACGCTCTTCACGTTGCCGCGGCGGGTGTTCCTTTTCATCTTCTTTCAAGATTCTTGTTCCTGATTAGTTCTGTGGAACAGTTGTTTCACCTGATATTTGGCCGATTAACTGTTTTGTTCCTGAATATGTTTCGAATATGTTTCTGGCACTCATTGAAAGAACTATAAATTATCACTCCACTATACCAATGTAACTTCGCTCAAAATTTACTCGCCTCTTCATTAGTCCTACCGATTCTTGCTTCAACGTGGTCTACTTGATTGGAATTTGGCTGTGTGGCAGAATTTTTGACGTGCAACTCTTCCGCCATAAGTTTACTGTTTTTTGACTGGCTCGACATCTTTCTGCCCGGGATGCTGTTGTGGGAGGTGGAGTTCTATTTGCTGTTTGACGTAGAATTCCGTGCTCGATTTTTGATGTTGCTGGCTCAGATATGCTGCATTTGTGTGTGTAGTTTTAAAACTTTATCACAAGAAGGTATTTGCTGCTATGGCTTATATCCCGTCAGACTCTCCGTGTGACGTTTACGAACTAGTCGCTGCACGCATTGACGAAAATACAGATGTTTTGCTGTCTTCTGATTAATTATTGTTTTTTGGCGATTTTAGCCTTCCTGCAATTAACTGGGACTTTGGTTCTGACCGTGACGACATTAGGCCTTGTTTTTTTTTTGCCACTCCTCAATATTATTCATCTTTCTACTGATTCCTGTGGTATAGTCGGGAGAACATGCTTGTCGCCCATGGTCCCTGAAACTGGATGTCGTCATAAATTCTTATGATTGTCGTCGGTGTAGTAAGTGATAATGTGTCGCAATTCCAATCCTAAGGACCCAGGTTCGAAATAGACGACATCCGCATGTCCGTTAACTTGGCCCTGCCATTTTTGAAAAAATAAAAAATTAGATTTGTGCCGTATAAGCCAGGTCCCTGACATCAGTGGAGCCTAGTTCGGTTAACTCTTCAAAGAAGGAGGAGCCCAGAAACCGGTTCCTACGGTTGGCTAGGGCCGGAAAGTTACCGAGGAGGTGAAGAATGGTTTCCTCTTCCTCTTCGTCATGGCAACTCCTACAGAAGTTGTTTTATAGGCGCGGCTAGTCTATCGGCGTGTCTGCCTATGAGGCAGTGACCCGTGATGACGGCCACGGTACTGCTAATTGTTTTGCGTCCGAGTAAGTTGAGCTCCCTTGACCATTTAGGGTCAAGCTTTGGCCATATCTGTCGGGTAATCAGGCGGGTGTTTTTCTCCTGCAAATTAATGTTTGCAATCCTGAGAGATTCCTGTGAGAGTTCCAGTTTGCATGTGGCCAGCGGTTTACCCAGCTGGTGGTAAATGTCCGAATCAGGACGAGTGGTAGGTTTATGAATAGTTGTTTCTTTATCTAGAACTTTCTTGTACTTGATTGAATTGCTTTCTGGTTTTGCATCTGCATAGTGTTTCGCTTTTCTGGTACTAAAATTACACTGTTCTCTATAGTACATTACATTAGTTAACCGCATATGTAGACAAGGTAACATTAAGGAGGAGGGTCTTTGAAAGTTGGTTTGTGTATGCTACGTATTAGCTTGGCTTAAGCGTTCTCTGTTGCCTATGCACCCCTGATTGTTTTGTTTGGGTGTGTTTTGGTTTTTGGGTTACTAACGTGTTTTTTCGCATGTTGGTGTGGGAGCCTCATTCACTTCAATATTTTGTTATATTCTGGTGGATAGGTCAATTGATTCTTGGCTTCTGCCAATTCTGTGAAGTGTGACTTCTGAGTTAGAAGGGTTAATTCTAATTAACATTACCAAATTACCAAGTAAAGTCAATATTCTATTCAATTATATTCTAAATTATTAGCCAACCTATAGATAGAGTAGTGTTCGAAAAATATAATCCTTACAAGGCATTGTTTTAAAGAATTAATTCAATTTAATAAATAAAAGAAAATAAATAAGTAAATTTTTTGAAGTTATAAATATACGAATAGTTTTTGGACCTTATGTCAACTCTTATATTTCGATACCCTACACGTAAGGTTTGTCCGACTTTTGATTTTTACAATCGGCAATATGACATATCCGCCATATTGGATTTTAAATGATTACACATACCGAGTTAGAGGAGGAAACAATACCGCAACATATAGTATATATATTGTAAAAACACTAATATTTTACTCGTGCTGACCTTTACAAAATTAGATGTAATGCTCTTCGCAAACCTATATAAGCTGTGTGGGGTCAACGATTATTCTTTAGAGATGGGCGATACTGTATCGATATACCGGAGTATCGATACTTTGCTTTCAATACTTCGAGGTTTTGTAATCGGTACTACCAGCCCCCGATACTACCGATCCTCGATACTTTTCTTTCAATACTCGAAGTATTGAGAGCCTAGTACACACCGTTTCATTAATTGGTGTATGGGTCCACTCTCTAGTCGTGTGGCAGTATGCAAAAGCTAATAGATTTCTACTGAAATAAAAATTTATTGTTCTTTACTTCATCTGCTTTTTTAGTTGTTTTTGCGAAATTTCAAATTATTCATTTGCTAAAAAGATTTCATTTGAAAAAAATTATCAATCAAATGCATTTTGAGCAAATCGATATTTTGATATTTCTTAACGAGAAATTTGCAACAAGCAAATTGTTTTGTAAAAAAAAAACCAATAAGATAATAATTGTAATTTCTATGCAATTTCTACACCATATATAATTTTTTTAATTTTTTATCCATATGGTTCCAATACTTTTGACTATCGATACTTGTTCAACGGTATATTTGTATCTAAGTACCGAAAGATGCGGATATATTGCAATGCCAAGTATCGATACTTTTCGATTCGGTTCCCATCTCTACTATTCTTCGCGGTAAAGCTCTACTTAGGTTGATGTGCTTTCTCGATTGCTGGGGTGGAAAATATGCTAAGCTCTCCATTTGATGTGCATTATAAAAACTTCTATTACGTAATTACAGAAGTGTATATACCCAACTCTCATTCTAATTATTCCTTCACAAAAAAAAACACTTGCAATCAGCAGCGTAGTTAAGTTTATTTTTCTTTAGAAGATAATGTAAGTTATCAAAATACGATGATTTCTTTGAATAAATAACCTCTGACTAAAAAGTAATTAACCCAACGCAGTCTATGTTTACTTTTACCCCTGATATACTTTCCACTGGTTCAGGTTTTACCTCTGTTTTAAAATTTTTTAATCACTATGTAACGTTTTGTGCTGACATAGGACGGAAACAGTTTCCTTCCCTCTATACAGTTTTCCTTAGTTCTTTATAAATAAGTAAATTTAACAAAACAGTCCTAAATCAAATTTGGAAGGGAAATTTAACTATCAGGACAGCAGAGCACTGCAAACATCTGAAGGGTCCAAATATAAGAAAGGTTGCAATTAAGAAAGTTATTTATTATGGCGGTCGGATGGAACTTGAAATAATAAAATATCATTCCTTCGAAAATTTCTCTATGCCAAAGAGCTTCTACTATAGCAAATGCAAATTTTTAGCTAAAAAAACTTTTAGGTTACTAACTTAGTTCAACTTCGCAAAACGAACACGTGTTTTGGTAAAAACTAGAAAACAATTCCTTGACTTTACATTAGCTTTACAAAAGTTAAGAGTTCTTGATTTCAGAATTTTAATGTAATATTATGGAAAATTATTCGAACGCAAAATTTATGAGTAAAGTTCTATTGCAAGGCATGGATGTTCTCCTGGTAAAAGTAAAGCCTGCCTTCGAATATTTTTTCGTTATTACAATGTACCAGTTGGTCAACAATTTTCTTTTAATATAAATATAGCAAAATATTGCGAGTTTTAGATTTTATTTGAAGATTTATGCTTCTACTAATATTGTAATCAAAAACCCAATATTAAGTAGGTGTTTATTCTTTTAGTATTTTAAGCTAAGTTTCGTATTTGCACGGTAACAGTACGCCCACGTAATGCAACATCTTATATGCCACAACATCTAATAAGCTAATGTACTGCATTATAACACCAACGACTCTATCAACCGAAAATTAGGAAGGGCGAAGGAATCTTTTGTGATCTGTGGTACAGAACACGTGGGACGATTAGAGACGACCATGGATCAGTGACGCCACATGGTGCAAAATACAGGAAAGGAAGGGGATTAAAGACCACATCAATTCTACTATCGACGTTGCAGTGAAGCATCATCTTAGAACTGCATATCGATCTCTACAGAAAGGCGTCCAAATAAGTGTAACACTGACAAGTGCAACTACATCAACGCGCTAGCTTAAAAGGCAGAAGAAGCGGCCTACCGCGGTAACAGTGGAGATCTTTACAATATTGCCAAAAAACTGACAGGACATTCTATTACAACACAATTTCCTGTTGTGGATCCCTTCATGTCACAGAGGAACATCAAATATGCGAAGGTGTCGAGAATGCGAAGGTGTAGAGCCTGAACACCCGCCGGCTGCTGTCAATACTAGCACCAGATCTCCGACAAGACTAGAGTTGGCTGACGCAATTAAGTCGATGGACGTCTGTAAGGCCCCAGTGGAACTACTTAACGCAGATCCCATTGCTGCGGCTGATATTCTTCTCCCCATAATCCGAATGTTGGCAACCCGAGACCTATCCCAGTGAATGGAAAAAAGGCGTAATTGCGAAGATTCCCAAAAAAGGCGATCTGAGGAGTTGTTGCAATTGGCGCGGTATCCGTTTTTTAACTGCAGTCTAATGGCTAAAATCATCTTAATGCGAATCAAGAATACAATCGAGCGCACTGTTAACGATGAACAGGCAGGGTTTTTTGAGGGTTTCTCTTTCAGCGAACACATCAACACCCTCCGAATTATCATCCAGCAATACGCCAAATGAAAGGTCCCCTTTACATCTAATGTTCATCGATTTTGAGAAGGCATTTGACAGCTTTGATTGTGAATATTTATGGGGAAGCTTTACATAGGAGAGGTACCACAGAAAAAATAATCACCATAATAAAGGAGTCCTACTCAATAACCCAATTTCACGTCCTACACAAAGGAAAACTGTCGGAGCTCTTTCAATTGCTGAGTGGAGTGAGACAATGAAGTATACTGTCACCTTTGCTTGTCCTGATCGTCATTAATGACCACCCATCGCCAGAGATTAGATGGAAACTCTTAAACTACCTTACTCACCTGGACTATACCGACGATGTTTGACTCCTATCCAATAAACAAAGTCATGTAGGCAAAATCTCCGAACCTTGAGTAAAGAAGGTCGCAGAGCAGAGCTGAATAGCTATGCTAAAACCAAACTTATGAGCTTGGACTCCAGGACACAAGTTGAAATTTATCTGGAAGCATGTGGATAAGTTTTCCTATCTCAGAAGCATAGTTACCTCAGACGGCGGAGCTGAAGCAGATGTACGGGCTCGCATCAATAAGGCTCGAGTTTTAATACTCTTGTTCAGATCTGGAGGAATAACGATATCTCCAGACGCACATACATACGAAAGTGGCAATTGATAGGCTACACACTAAGAAAAAAGCCCACGGAGTCCAAGGAAGATAACGTATTGGACGACGGCGCAACATATGGAGAAGATTCGTCGAGAGGGAAGGTACCCAGAAGAATAAATCGTTGCCACAATTGAAGGCGTTGGATCAGAACCGGACTAGGTGAAAAGTCTGTGTAATAGACGCCCTATGCCCCACAAGGGGTTTAAGGAACCAGATAGAGAGAGTATTTTAAGAGCAAGCAATTACTAATGAGATGCTTTATCACCCAAAGGAATATAGGTCTTCATATGGAAAAATATTTTAAATAAAGGTAACTTATCTACATAAATCCTAGAAATTCGGTATATTAAACATGTCTGTCGACTATTTTAATTTTAAAATAACTTTTTCAATTGTAGGAGCGACAATTTTTTTTGGAAATTTTAAAACTTTTCTTTAGCTGCCGGAATATTTCAGTGCGGAATCTTAAACTACTAAAGAGACCTTTAAATGTTTTTTTACTTGTTTTGATCCCCAATCGTGGTCATTCCCCTTAATTAATGCTGTTTAAGTTCTTTCTCTTGCTATAGTATATATCGGGGCGAAAAAAAGAAGATAACTGAGAGTCAAGATCGACTTATTAAACGATTATGCTTAAAAATTCGTTTATTAATTGCCAAAATCGAAAAAAAAACAATTAAGAGAAGCTACTGGTAGATTTGGGCTTAACCTAAATATGCAATAGGCTAAATTCAATGGAATTAAAATCATGCGGATCTGTCAAAAAACCACTTCTGACAACACCAAAAAATGCGATCAATGCGGTTAGAATGGGCGAATGCTCATAAAGATTGGACAGCAGATGATTGGTCGAGGATCATCTTTTCAGATGAATCAGAATTTAATTTGGTTGTTGCAGGTTCAGAGATTTTTAGACAATTGTCTGATCTCTACCGTTAAGCATTCGTCCTACATTACGGTCTGGGAGCTATAACAAAATTCGGAGTCGGAAAAATAATTTTAATAGATGGCATGGTAAATGCCAAAAAATATATTGGAACTGGTGTTATTCCAACTTTAGAGTGATTGTCTGAGTTTGTTTCGGACCAAGTTTTTCAGAACGATTCTGCGCCATGCCACTTGACCAAATGGGTATGTTTCCTCGCGTTGTTGTTTTTAATTGTTAAACTATTATATCGCTTTTATCTTAAGTTAAGCAAGCATAGAGATTTTATGGCAAGCTCTTCACTCCCGTGGCTTGGGAACAGCCCGACGTAAATCCCATAGAACATTTTTGGCACTAGTTATATGGGCAGAAAAATTAGAGAGAAGCAAACAAAGAATGTCAGAGAAATGAAGAAAGTGATGAAAATAGTTAGGTTTCATGAAATAACATTTGGCTTAAAGAAAACTGCATGAATCCATGCGCAGACGAGTGACCGATGTAAAATAAGCTAAGGGTGGGACTACCAAATACTGAGGATTCGTATTATTATTATTTTAAAACCTTTGCATTTTTTGTGTTGTATTTATCCTATTTTCAGTCTAAACATCTTAATATTAAGTATAAACTTCTTAATATTGTTGAGTTATTAATGTTTTAATTATATGTAAAACAAAACGTAAAAAATATGAATAAAAAATACCTGCCCTTAATCATAGTTTTCTTCTAGTATTTTTAGATATAAATATAAACGTAAAGATAAACTTAATGTCTTTTTATTTCTTGGTTTAATAAATAAACATAAAATCTTTACTCTGTATTCAAAACCAAATTTATAACAAAAGCTTCATTGTTTGTTATAAATTTGATTTCTTTAAATTACTTTTTTTTCCGAAACGAGTGTAGGTAACTCAATAAATTCTTTTATGTTAAAAAAAGTAAAATTCGAAATATTATTACTCGTGTATTAAACAGTATTCAAAATAGACAAAAAACATTAAAAACAAATTTAAAAAATATAACGTAACTCGTTATATTATAAAATCGATTTTCCTTTTGGATTTTTCTAGCAAAACGCTCTATGACATCGTCAGTGCTCATTAATAAATCTTTGTGAACATATAAAAGTTCCAACCCAGTCGACCTGTTTTTTCCCAATCGAGGTCGTAACCACGTTTTTAATCGACGCATGGACGAAAATGATCCTTCTGCAGTGGCAACACTGACCGTAAATGTCGCCAAAATATTTAAAGGCATATGAAAATGCATATCGACATCACAGTTATCTAGGACCTTTACAACGATATCTGATGGCAAGTTTCCTTTTGTTTCACCTTTCTATTTCGCAGTCCACAATACTTTGTTTTCGAGACATTTGTTTACAAACATTTTCTTCATTGCAAATTCTTAAATTTTTTTTTAAATTCGAATTTTGCAATAAAAAAATTTATATCGTAATAGATGTAAAATTAAACATGATTGTATGCTTTTTAACGCCTTCAAAGGTTCAATCTACTGTCTTTAGCTTCTTCATGCCACTCAAAAACTGCTGCTCATACGATCAAGGCAATATCAACAGTAGCAGAGGTAGTGTACTCTATAACTAGGAAGCAAAATTACACAAACGCGGCGACATTTTACGAAAGTACTATATATAATATATTATATCTACTTACTATAATATAATATAATAGTCAAGCCACCCTTTCGTACCCTCACCTTAGTCTCAAAATTCTTACCATGGCGCTACTGCGCTACAGCAAGAGAGAATCATCAAATTTGGGGCACATAAGTAAAGGGACTACTCTCTCTTCCTTCCGTTGTCACTCTAGGTGCAAAATGTTTTATCATTTACCATTAAGGAAGCGATACAAAATCGACAAATTCGATCTACGCCTTATGTCCATTCTCACCCTGAGCCACAACTTTTGTCACGCTACAAATGGAGGAAGTTAGGTTCCACTTCTCCACTATCCCCACTCCACCCCAACAATTTTTGTAATTGCGCCATTGGTTAATATATTAGATACATCAAACACGGAATCATCCAAATCGCTCAACACGTTAAGAAGTTAACCTACCCCTCTTCAGCCCTCTGATGCCCAATTTTTTCAATTAGTAGCACTGGGGGATCATAGTATACACAATAAAGAAAAAAACAATCATCTACATCGGTCTACGGGTTACAAAGTAGTTTCCATCTACTCCCCCCCCCCCCATCCTACCCACCTTAGCATTTGGAACATGATACCAACCCCCCTCTATCTATTTCCTATAACACTTTACCGGATTCGAAACAACGATTGCAAGTGGACCAACAATTTAATGTGGATTCCGAACCACTGGCATTTTCCCTGCAAGCCCCATGGCCTTTTATCATAATCTGCTGTTAGCAAAAAATCACCATGGGTCGCCGCCGGATTCGAACCTGAGACCTCCGGATTTGTAGGCCGACACGTTTTCATTTACTCCACCGACGACTTTAACATGAGACGAGTGGGGAAGCATATTCTATACATCAAAAGTAGAATCATCTAAATCGAACTATGCGTTATTAAGTTGGAGTAACCTACCCCTAGCTTCACACTAAGTCCAAATTTTTTATCATTCTATTAATGGAGGTTCATAATTCACACAACAAAAAAAGCATACAAAACGGTCTACGCTTTGGGAACTTAGATTTAATCCTCTTCCCCACCCCAACTACGCCCTTTATATTTTTGGTATGGTACCAATGGGGAATACACTATACATAAAAAAGGATCATCCAACGGACTACGCGTTAAGAAGTTCTGCAAATTTACTCTGTCATTCTGGTGCTTCTACACATTTTTTCCGCAGTTATCTTTTGCTTTTTTATTGTCTGTAACCGAGAGTTTTACCTTTTAATAAAAATTTCCTTTTATCTATGTATGAATTTTAAGCAAATCTCTTCTCTATTTCAGGTCATTCATGGTGTCCACATCGAACCAGCACATTTAATAAGGAAGCGAAGTCTAAGCCAATCACTGAGAATTCTGCTCGTATATGATGACTCTGTTTATAGGTATGTACGTCTACTTTTTAAATATTTTTATTAAAAACTTTACAAATTTTTTACTAATAAAATTTTTTTTTTCTAATTACATTACATTTTTACTTATGAAGTCATTGTTTCTTTTACAGACTCAACAAAAGTCAATTCGAGTTAATTAATGTAAGTTGCTTTCTTTTAAGGGGGTATCCAGGTTTGAAATTTTCAAAAAATTGAACTTTTTTTTCTCAATATTTAGTCACTCTATAACCTCAGAAATAAGATAGAAACGACTTTTGATCTCATAGCGTATCAGAAGTGGCCGAAAAATGAATCACGCCGCCAAGCCTCGAGCGCTCGCATCTTACAATCGGCGTGTCGAGATGACCGTCTTATCGAAGTAGTATCTTACCGTCTTATCGTCTTTTCTCAGTATCTCAATCTTATCATGTGCCGTCGCCCCCCATTTCTAGTTCGAAAATAAAGTGTCACAAAGAGAATAGCTAAATTTTGACACATATTTCGACGATGAGACGTGTTTTTCGCACTTTATCTTTTAAACGCGTTTATCCCAAAACACATTTTTTTTGGGTTGACGCCACGATTCCAGTCGATCTACTAGGACAATTTCATTCAATTTTTTTTTTAAATATTCAGAAAAAGCTTAGCAATCGCATGAACCTCGGTCTTGATTTTCAAATAATATTTAATAACAATATGAAACAGTTCTTGCTTAAAAAATGTAGAAAAAAAAGAAAAAATGACAAAAACTTGCACTATTTGTTTATTTATGAATTTTTTTCCATAACTGAGGTTCAGGATATAGCTATTTATGTGCTCTTTTATAATCAATTTTTGTTTTGTGTTTAGATAACCCAAAGTTGAGAAATCATGGCAACCGTTTCGATCGGCCATAAATTAACCGGATGTTAATGAAAAATGAAAATAAAATTTTTTTTGGAAGTTATTAACATGTTAGAAAACATACTAAAAATTTGTAAATGTCAAATAAAGATTAATGTTAAAAAAATGTAGTTGAAAAAAGAGGTCATTGAAACCTGGCTACCCCCTTAAGTATACAAAATCTCATCAAATTTATTGTTTGATTTTTGAATATATCTACTTAGGCCAGTCCATATTAGATAACAAAACATTTTTATAAAATAAACACACATATGATTACCTTTTAGGAAAAATTTTATATAACAACATGACTTTTCTTATTGGGAAAAAGTTTTATTGCTTTGTTATATAACACAATTTGTTATATGTATATTGTTGAGAGGCCTTAATCTTTTTTATGTTGTAGCCAAAGTCCACAGGACAACCCCTATTTTATGTTAGCATCGCTTCGGATAGACGGGAAGTAGAGTAATTTTTTTTTAATTTTTCATTAAAAACACCCGGAACCCTCGAAAACTGGAACTCTAGAAAAATTGCGTAGTGATCAACCAATTGATCCAACTGCGTCGCATTAAGCGTCACATTTTTTAAGTTATATTTGTTTCTAAAAAATATAATACACTTCGCAAAAGTAATTCAAAAGATCGGACCGAAAAAAAATGATTGTAAGATATACAGGCTGTTTCACATAGGTTGAGCCAAAATAAATAGATCTCACCGATCCAAAAAAATAAATTGCATGGTAGGGGAAGGACAAAATCAACAGTTTAGGAGTGATTCATAAATTCCAAATTTGTATCACTATTTTATTTTTATCTTTTGATTTACTTTACGCAGTGACATCAAACTCAGACCACAAAACTACTGTCACAATGGCATTTCCCAAAATTTTAGCATAGTTGATACAACCGGTATCTTTGCAGGTACAGTCAGTTGCGAAAGTGAAAGAAATGTTTTTTGATGACCTTGAATATTAAAAATTTCGTCGCTGCGGAACCCGGCTAACTAATTCGTTTCTGTTGTTATTGTTATTGACCTTTGATTTTCTAGAGGGATGTTCTCTAATGTATCTGGCAAAGTATTCTCCAAAAAGTCCGCATAAATTTGGCTATTAAGAACTTGAGGTAAAATGAATGTTCCTATTAAATGCTTTCCGATGATATCAGCCCAAACATTGGCACTGAATTTTGGACTGGATTGAGGTCAGCCTTGTTGTTGTTAGCACCCGACTAGGTATGGAGATTGTGTAAGTTTCTGATATCATCCCTGGTGAATTGCGGTACATCCGTCCACAGAATTCGGCGCAGAAACGACCTAATCTTTATGCCGCATTCCAGAAGTTAAGGGCAAACTTTCAATCTTCTTTCGGAATGTCCCTCCGATTTCGATGTGGTGATAACGACGAAATCCCTCTCAATCAATAGCTCTCCGAACTTTAACTGAAGACACTTTTAATCGTCCTCTGAACCTTCTTGTGCTCGTTTCAGGGACTTGCTGCTCGACGTCGGCAAAATCTTTCGAACTTTTACATAATTTTTTTTTTTACAAGTTTTTGCTGCGGTAATTAAAATTAGTTACTTGTGCACTCTGAACAAACATTTTCATTATTTTATTCAAATTATATTAGTGACTTGAATTTCGGAGAAAATTTTAGAAAATGGTGAATCGAAAATGGTAATCGCAAAACATTTTTTTCAGTTAGGGAAGTTACTGTACCTGCAATGGTAGTAGTAAGATCAGCATTATTGACAATTTTGATGTAGTTGCATTTAGTAGATCAAAACACAATGTCGAAACTTTCAAAACCTCAATTAGCTAAAACTTTTTTTTCACGAAATAATGTAAAAGTTCAAAAAGTGCTGAAAAACATTGAAACTTAAAAAAAACAGCTGTTGCGATATTATCCTTTATTAGCGCTTGATAATTTAACAAACTAAAAATAACAGTTCACAATTTTAAGGATTAAAAAGTCAAAGCATATATTGTTAAAATGGAAGTTTAATGTGCACATTTTTTAAAAGCTCCATTCTAGAAGATTCTTGCTTGTAATTTTTTGATTTATTGATTGATTGAAAAAGAGTTGGAAGCAAAACTTCTGGAACCTACGAATATATGCGATGTATCTAATTACATGGACATCGAAAACTTGTGCCATGTTGCGAAGATTTTCGACGATTCAGTAAGCGACGTGCTTCGCTTTCACTGCGGATCTTTTATACGCTGGGTTGCGAGTAATGCATTACTTTTGGTAACCTTTGGGTTTCACTAACCATTACTTTTATAATGAGTAATGTAAAAAATTTATTTTAACCATTACTTTAGTAATACATAACTCATTACAAAAGTCATGGTTAATATAAACTGTTTACATAAAATTTACATTAACCATTACTTTTGTAATGAGTAATGTAAAAAACTTACATTTACCATACTTTTTTTAAAAGTTAAATATGGAAGTATTTTCCATTACCCTTACTTTTTTTTAAATTAATGGAAGAAATTCCTACAAGGATTTTTAACATTGCTAAGATATGATTGTAGACGGGAAATATTGTTTATAACAATTGAATTTGTTATAAACAATAAAAAACAGTTTCAATTGACCCAATGGAAAAAATGTCCAAGTTAAGTGTATATTCACGGACTTCATTAAGGTCTTCGATAGCTACTGCATCCTTTATAAGCTTTCATTGCACGCATTTCCTCCTCGTTTTATCGATTGGTGATTTTCTTATTTGTCTCATCACACAGAGCGTGTCCTGTTCAGTTGAGCTCTTTCCGCTGAGATCTTTTTCTCTTCTTAAATACCACAGGCTCGGCCTATTTGTCCTCTTTATTATTATACGAAATTCAATTTTTTTTCATTTCTCGATTTGTACAGCCGATTTGGGGTTTTGGAACCTGCTATTTACGAATATGAACTCGGTTTTATTCTATAACAACAAGATTTGGCGGAGTAAGCAGTCTTAGTAGCTGCAGCCAGAGTATCAGCAAACAAAGAGACGCGTACATTTACGATACGATATTTGTTTCGGATGGAATGTCCTAAAATTTGATTATTCCAGTTTAAATCTAAAGGCACTTTAATCGATTTTTTCACACAAAATTCGACTTCGTTGACAAAATTTTTAAATATTATTAGATTTTAATGTTATTTTATACAAAAATGGACATTTTTTTACTTTTAAGTTAAGATAAATTTTACGGCCAGATTCCGATTTAACGGTCAAAATTCACTGATACTTTTAAAAAAGGAAGAACCTTGTAGTCCTGTGTTACGTTTGGCCAATTTTTCTTCAATTGCAGAATTCTGTGTTATGTTGACAACGCTAAAATATTTCGAATCGTTTTTTTGGGACACTGATAGTGAGTGTGAGTGAGTGTAAGTGTACTGTTATGACTTCCCACGGCATGAAACGTCCTATACTCTATGATTACTTTATAGACGAAAATACTTTAAGTAGACTCGACAAGTCCGAAGATTTGGACATGTTTCGGAACTCTCGTCTATCCTTCAAAGATCATATTGACTCTATCTATCGGCTTGCTCGCTCTGGGCTTCGTAAATCGATAGTCAAGGTAATTTAATTACCCTTATTTGAGAAAACGTCTATTAGACCAATTTTAGAGTACGCTCTAGGTCTGCTTATTTCGATGTTCACCGCATCGGGGAAGTGTAGCGTAGATTTCTTGGGTTCGCATTTTGTGGCCTTCCCTGGAGTAATCCCCTTCTTTCTTATTGCTAAAAGACTTTCGCTTTCTGCTCGCCGTTTGAGGAACCATGACTTTCTTCATATTCCAGCACCGGGCTCTGTATGGCATGCATGAAGCGATATCTTCAATGTCCCGCCTTTTCAATGAGAGTTGCGCGTGCTTTGACTCTTACTGCTCCAGGCTGCATTTGAGCAAGCAACTTGAGTTATACTTTGATTAGGCATAATAATTTTCTCATTTATTAGTTCAAGGTTTAAGTTTTATAGGTTAATATTTATGTACTTAATTTTAAGTGTAGTCAGCTTTGACGAAGCCCAAATATGTCACTATTAGAACACTTTTGTTCCCCCTCCAGTAAGGAAAGTCGTAAGTAGGGAGGCTGTTAGCTTTGTAAACTTTAGGACACCCCCTCCCCCCCCCCCCCCCCCCCCCCTCTGGATCTGCTTCACTTAGCCCATCAAAGAAGAAGAATCCCGGAGAATTCTTTTGAATGCGAGTGTTTCTTGTTTAGACTATTTCGAATATATTTCATTCCTTTTTGATACTTTAATTTGGTTTAATGATTTCTTCAGAATTTATTATATAAGTATTATTATATTCACCATTTTTAACCATTTTTCTGTTATTTGATGTTAAAATTTTTCTAGTCATTATTAAACTTGAGATGAAGTCCAAAGGCTAACTTGGGATGCGTGGATCGATTTCGAGGATGTGTTCTTCTGTAATATGACGTATATTCTCCCACTGGTACCATAGAAAAGACTTCATTTGTGGGGTATTTAGGAGGCGGAACCTAACTATGTAACGCGTAGACCTATTTGGATGATTGGCTTTTTCTTGTCTAGTGTATGTGTTTCAATTACTCTCTCTTTCTATCTCTCTCTCTCTCTCTCTCTCTCTCTCTCTCTCTCTGGTTCCCGTAATCGCTTGTCGGGCATGGGGCGAGAGAAAAACTTCACCCGATTCAAGACAATGATTGCAAGTGAACCTAAAATTTAAAGTGAATTCCGAATCAGTGACATTTACTCTGTAACCCCCATGGCCTTTTTATCGTAATCTGTTTTCAGCAGAAAACCGCCATGGGTCGCCGTAGGTGAAATTCGAACCTGTTACCTCCAGATTTATAGGCACTTTTGGATGGGTGGTAGAGGGGTTGAGATCATGAGAAAGGAGGATTAAAATATATTTTTATAGATTTTTTACTTTTAGTATATTTTCTACGCTAAGTTACTCGAAAAGTGCTACTCGTATGAAAACAACAATTGGAACAGTTGCAGAGGTAGCGTACTCTATTAAAAGGGAACAGGATCTTCTAAATCCGGGCACATGCATTTTTGCTCCGTCATCCAAAATTGTATACCATGGTGCTACCCCGGCAATGTACTCCCTTTTCTTCCCATTCCCACTCTAGGTACTAATTTTTTACTTTATACGCTGTATATAGTGATAGTCCAAATCACCGTTGGCATTACGACAGGCATTACGATTGTGCCCTGTTAAGCTCCGACATCCACATTTTCGACGACTGGTGCTCTAGCAACCTTCTTTTTCCCTGAATACTAATACCGTGATGACCATTACCCGCAGAAGATGTCGCATTCACTTTGACTACTCTTTAGACGCAGGTGTCTTGTGTAGGCTTGACATGATCCAGGACCTGAGAGTAGTCCTTAATTCCCGCCTATCCTTCGAGATCCACGTGGATTTCGTGGTGGGCAGGCCTAATTCGTGCTCGGATTTCTGAAATGGTGGTCCAAGGAGCTCGATGATCCCGATTTAACTTGACAAAAGTGGATGACAAAAGTGTTATCTGTAGCAATCAATTGTCTTAAACATGGCATTATAGGACAACAAATTAATGTTTTTTATTATTTTCTTTTCTTTTTTCATTGTTTAATTTATATTTTTCGTTTGATTTTACAATTTATGTATTTCTGAAGTGGTTTTTAAATTTTTTAGCTAAATATGCTACGTACATGCAAACGAAAACCCGAAAAGAAGCACAGTTTTTAAATAATGCCGGATTCCATTGCAGAGGACTTTTTTTATTCTAAATTCTAAATTCTAATAAGATTTGGTAATTTCATTTTACAGATGCGCCATAACACCTCCGCTATGTGATGCTAGGGCGCCAGTGCAGGTGTTTGCGGGAAAGTCTAAAGTTTACAAACTAAGCATAGAATCACTTCAGTTTCTACAGCGAAAAGTTAGTAAGGGGATGTATCTATCTTATGTAGTAATTTTTTTAAATTGAGCTATAAGAAATGCGTCATAACCTATCCTATTTATTGAAATTAAAGATATTAAAAAGATTGAAATTAATTTCTATTTTTTTTAACTGTTTAATTTTAATAATTTTATTATTTTGTGCGAAACATATCGCAGATAGCATCGCTAAGAGAATTTTGTTAAGGTTTCATTCAATGATTTGTTATTTACTTTTTTAGTACCTTGGGGTTCGTTCTGCACCCGAGAATATAAGACTCTTTTTCATCAATACAACAAGAATAACAAGCATGTCATTGTCTTTAGTATCCTTCACCAACCTATCTCCGAACAAATTTACAAACAAACAAGACACAAGTGTGAAAATCTTGTTTTAAGACAAAACTTTTTAAAGAACCTTATTTTAAGTACCTAACGTTACGTGTATATAAAATAAGAGTGCATATTTGCTGTTATGGAAGATAATTTGATACGAAAACTTAATCAGCGTGAACGGCAGGAAGTTGTGGCAAGTATCCTTGCTCATTTTACATGGCTTCTTTCATCGGATTACTAAAGTTCTGCAGATACGAACAGCCGCAGAGTTAAAGAATATTTCATTAGGGTAGCTGTAAGAAGCGTTTAACTTACAGCTTCCAGCTTATTTTCAGGAGAGCTGAAACTTTCCACACTTTACGAACTGTAATGTTTTAAATAGAGTTTGAAGCAAAAATAGCGTCATTAACAAGAGATAGGAAGAGTTTGTTACGGCACTGCGCATTGCTAATGTATATTTATTTGATTAAGCAGCAGCTGGATAATAATAGCATTTTTCCTGCTACTGTTATAAATTTTACAAATAAGAACGAATGTTTTTTAAAACTGCACAACATCATAAACAGGCAATAGTGCAGACCAAGGAGTTTTTTAAAGTTGCACAATAAATATTTTTTGCGATATCTAAAAAAACTTTCAAAGTTTTAAAATTGTGTCGGAAAACTTTTTATTTCAGTTTCTTTGGGGTTCGGGGTTTTTTTTATCCCAGGATACCTGTTTTTTACATGCATTTATAAGATATTAACGTTCATAAATGTCAATAATGTGCAGATATTTTATTTAGACAGAATTATATGTTACCCTGCCCGACGAAATTGGATTCAAAGTTTTCCAGACAAATGTGTATAAAGTTTTCAAATTCATTTACAGGTAGGTTAAGGTGGATTTCGCACCACCGAAATTATTCTGCAAATCCGAATTGCCTTTTAGCGTAATCTATTGTCGGCAGAAAACAGCCAGAAGGGTTTGATCTTGGAACTCTGGGATCAACAGGTTATTCCTTACTCCACCGACGACTTTAATTTCCGTCGTGTTTACTTTTAGATGGTTTCTTTCTACACAAATTCAAATGGTTGTAACTAAGTACCAATATTAAAGAATTAGATAATTTGAAAAATATGATGAACAACCAAAATCTGAAAATCAACCCTCTTTTTGGAGAAGCATATCTCTCTCTAGTTTCCGTATCCCCTTGTGGGGAACGGGCCGATTCGAGCTAATGATTACAAGTGGATTCCAAACCACTGACATTACCTCCGCAAACCCCATAGGATTTTTATCGTAATTTGTTGAAAGAAGAAATCAACCATCGATCTTTGTCTGCGGGATTCGAACCTGGGACCTCCAGATTGGTAGGCCAACACGTTACTTTTTATTATGAAAAAAAACCAAATTAAAACTACATTTAATTTTACTTACCTTCTCTTTTATATATGTATATGATAAGAAGAGTAATAGAAGTAAATTAGGTATGTTTGACTAAATAAAATTTGATGTTTTGCGCTGTAAAAACAATAACCGCTCCAATTCGAAAAGAATATAATTTTTTATGAGAAGATTTGCTATTGTTAATGACTATATTCTTAGGATTTTTTATTGTCGTAATGTACAGATAAAAGTGTCAATGCTAAAAAATAAATGATAATTAAGTCCACTCTGATCCAAAAGTTCGACTTGGTCGTCGTCGTGGACTTAACGATATTTAAAGTTCAGGCTTCTATGTACATAGAAAATTTCAGCGTAATTTTTGACGGAAAACGTATGATTAGAATTTCCTTGAGATAGTTGGGTTTTTTGTACTAAATTCTCAAAAATAATATGGTAAATAAAGACATGTTTGTTATCCTGAACTTTCTTAATTTCTTTCTCTTCCATATCCAGATTTTCTTGTTTAAATTATTGCAGCTTATTAGGAATTGGTATAGCATTCACTTTAATTGTTATGTTGTCCTCCCTGCCTTTTTAGCGGCTGCTACAAATTTCGGAAAACTGAATCCGATGACCACTCTTAGCTTTGTATGTAGAAGACTATTTCATTTAATCCCCACTCAAAGCCGACGATCAAGGCGAACTTTTGTATGTATCTATTTATTTATACATTTCGTCAAATAGCTGAGTCCTTACAGATTAACAAGAAAAAAAATTTTAAGAAAACTAGAGTAAGAAAACTAAGTCAAAGAAAATTATATTGTGATTAGTTTAGTTAGTTAAATGATCTATAAAAGCGTAACTAAAAAAGAAAACTTACCAACTCCTTTAAAGCATGCACCTATATAAATCAATAATTTAAAAATAAAATATAACTTTTTAACTAAATTCAAAATACAAAAATTAAAAGTATACAGCCAATTTAATACGATTTTTAAAATAACCAGAAGTAACAAACAAGCGGAAAAACAAAAACAATATAACAAGCAATAAATAAAAATAAAAAAATATAAAAAAAAATTTAAAACTTTTTAAAATGAAACTGCTCTAACTACTGTTCCCTAATTTAAGATTTGGTCAAGTGAAAGTCAACATGATCATTAAACAGACAAAGCAATGAGGTAATTGGGTCATGCAGGCCATAGTTTGTGCTGTGGTGAGGAATATGTAAAAAGTCGCAAGTCCTCAAGCAAGATGGAGCCGAAAAAGTCAAAACACCCAACAATTCTGCGGAATTAATAACACCCCGCAGGCAGGCGAAAGAAACAATAGTTCCAGACCTGTTGGAATGGAAGGGCGAATCTAGCAATTTGCCTCTATACGATCAATGTACTGGCACACTCTAAGATTGGTCTGACAAAAGAGCAGAAGAGAAGCTTCGTTATGTACAGGTCGTCAAACTCCTTTGATGATCTTTTTATGGAGCCCAGAGACGCATTGGCGTTATTTTTAATAGCATCAAAATGGTCCTAAAATCAATATTTGTTATTCAACACAACTCTAAGTCTTTGGTTTTGTCAAGTTTAATCAATGCACTAGCTTATATTCAGAGAAAGGAAATTACTAGAGCACGATCTACGGAAGTCGTCTAAGTCAGAATTTAAATGATACAGTCATCATTAACAGTAACAGAGGATTCTCCAGTCAGTAAGAAGCATAGATATCATTGATTTAAATGATAAAAAAAACAACGGTCTCAGATGGCTATACTGAGGCAAACCTGAGGAATTATGAAGAATGGCCTTTAATCGAAGTTTTTCAAGTCCAAAAACCATTAAGGGGAGTTTTTTGCTGTTGATGAAAATGTGCTGTGCGTTTTATGCCGCTGATATCGTCGGATCTTATTTCTTTTAAAATAAGACAGTAGCAATGATCAATGATTATTAATCTCAATAATTACGTGCCATACTTTAATTTGGACGATTCAATCATTTCCAAAAATGCACCAGTCAATTGGCCGGCGAGACACACAATTGGATTATTTTCTTTGATGATAAGTAAAATCACTTGCTAATGTTGAAAAACCAACAGCAATTAAATAATTTAAATAAATGATGTTATTGGTGAAAATAGAACAAATTTGTATAAACAAGTTCATTAATATTGAATTCGGCTTTTTTTATTTTATTTAAAAATTATGTCACACTTACTGAATAACCCTTTATAATAACGATTACATTCTGTTTAACATTTTGCAATAATTTGTTTTTACCCGTCAAGTATCCCAATCCTAATTAATCTGAAACTGGTTGTTAGTAAACATGCCAAAGTTAAACATTCTAAGAAATATACCTAATTTTTCCCTTTGTGTTTTGGCAGTGTCTCATCAAAGTGCATCAAAAATGCAATGTTTGATAATGACAGATCTTAGTTTCATATTGATGGAAACATCATTGTGACTAAGTTATTAAATAAAGTGACTATTTGTAAAATGCATAGCAGAATTGATGGTAAGTATATTTTAATAATATTTTTCGTTTTCTTGTGTATTAAAGATTAAATAAAACGGAATTTAAAAATCTCTTTAAAAAAAATATTAGTAACTCCAGTGTCCTCAGTGTTAATTTTTTGATATTTGAAATCAATGTAAAATACTATAAAATGCCTAAGAAAAATTAGTTGTCCTAACTTGCCTGTTACTGAAGAACTTTGAAATTTCAGATACAATTTCGCGAAATCAGTAATTTGAAGTGTGGCCGAAGGAAATGTAGAAGGCGACGAAAATTTTCCTAATTTGTCAAAAGGTTTAAGAGTATTTTAATGTTGACAATATTGACAAGGAAATGTAACCCACTGTTAGAGATTACTGTAAGAGAAGAAAATTTAACACAAAGCATCTGAACTTTAATAAATACTTATCGGATATTGGGACTCCACCTGTTAGCAATCCTTGGGTTTTATCAACTGATTCGGCAGCAATTATCTGAAAATAGAAAAACAAAAACAATTGTTAAATATTCCACAGGAAAAATTGTAAACAAAATGTAAACTAACAACCGAACTGCATCCCGAACAATATTTGTTTTATATATCCTATTCGAGATACCGAGAAACAACATAGCACGCAAAACATTAATCTAGTAATGTTAGAATTAGATAAAAGAATTTTACTTACCCTTTGATCCAACCTCTAACCACAACACAAACGATTTCGATTGTCAATATAACTATATTAAATCTCTGCATTACCAAACTTGTTTTGAGCAGAAATATAGTATAAGATCATATGAAGAATACCATTAGTGCACTTCGGTTTTTGGTAGCTCTTGAAATTAAAGCAAAATTTGATCTGTATTAAGTTAATGAATTGAAATTTGAATTGGTCGAATTTTGTACTTTGAAATTGTTGAACTTTATTTCGGAAAGTGAATAT
Source organism: Leptarthrus brevirostris (assembly GCA_964036015.1). Classification (NCBI taxonomy): domain Eukaryota; kingdom Metazoa; phylum Arthropoda; class Insecta; order Diptera; family Asilidae; genus Leptarthrus; species Leptarthrus brevirostris. The sequence goes on along the minus strand of OZ038371.1, from coordinate 137,583,297 downwards.
ATAAATTGAAAATTAATTGGTTGTATTTATTCAGGAATCATTGTGAACACCCACTGTTATGGATCGAATTAGAAAATTCGTACACATCATATACCAAAAGTGGGCAAACAGCAATCGAATGAAAGAAAGATTTGTCAATAATAATGTTTTGTGATTAGAAGGACTTGTTTACTTTCCTGAATTTCAAACTACAATAGAATTGCAACCCTCAACTTCTAAGGGCCCTAGTCGTCCTAGAAAGTTACAAATTTTTAAATAAAAAAAATGGTAAATATAAATTTATTTTTTAGTTAAAAACATAATAGTACAACATTTCAAGAATCTTCTGTTAAATTTTTGGGTAAAAATATTGTGAATCTTCGTATACACAAAAAAAAAAATACGTTGCGGTGATCATCATAACTCATTACTGGATAATATGTTGACAAAAAACCAAAAAGATTTCGATAGTTTATGAGTTTTGCGACGTAGCAAAGTTGAGATTTTGTTTATTTTATTGATTTTTCAATTTGTTGTTACCTCGTAATTTATTTATAAAAGAAGTGTGCAAAATTTGAGAAGGATCGGATGTGTAGTTTTTGAGTTACAGTGATCACCGACTTTGAAAAACTATATCTGAGAAAAACGCGTTTAAAGTTTTAACACTGCTCTTTTGTATATGGGATGTATCGAATGGAGGTAGACCCGAGGCACTGTATCTCCGGCAGTTTTGCTCCACTGGACCTCAAATTTTAACTAGATACTCTTGAAGAGTTGTACTATCAAATAAAAAAATGTTGCCTTTGTAAAGTTGAGGAAGATGTGACGTTAGAATTATTTTCAAATAGGGATGCCATGGAATCTCTGGTATGAGTTAGTACAAGCAGCGCTTCAGTGACGAATCCAGACACAGTCAGAAAGAAGAAGACACATTGATGAATAGAAGAGGGCTCTAAAAAACTTATATTATGGCAAAAGAAAACACCATCGAGCCCTAGATTTTGAAGGCTGATTAAACTTTTATTACAGTCTGAAAGTATTGAATTATTAAAAGTTGACAAAATGCACAAAATGTGCAGCAAAAATTCACTTGACGCGAGTTAATTTTCAAAAATCAAAATCAAAACAAACTACTTGTACACTCGAGCAATGTAAGAAACATAAAAATTTCTTAACATGATCGGCGTTTCTAATGAAGAAAAGTTAAACTCCTTTGGCTCGTTCTCGTTTCGTTTTTTCGCGAAGGCGTCCAGCAGCTGAAGAAAAGTGAACCCTTTGGTGCTGCTATTGAGAACGAGCCAAAGGAGTTTAACTTTTCTTCATTAGAAACGCCGATCATGTTAAGAAATTTTTATATTTCTTACATTGCTCGAGTGTACAAGTAATTTGTTTTGATTTTTATTTTTTAATAAAAGTTGAAACAAGGAAAATAGAATATAAAGTTGTGATTACTCCCTACCCCTCCCCACCACAGATTTGGATAATTTTTTTTAAAATTAACAATTGGGGATCATATTCTATACAGCTAAAAGAGAACCATCAAGTAGATCAATGTATTACGAAATAAAGCGAAATTTAATTGTTTACGGCAAAATGACAATTACGGCAAACTCTTTTTTTATTATATTATAATAGTATCAGCTTATTATTGACGTTTGAGCTCTCTTCAAGCAATTCCCACATATAAACTTCTTTGATGTCGATCAGAATTATTAAATCCTCAAATTGTTTTACAAATTTGGGAATATTATTAACCTATCATTGCACACCTTAATTGCTCAAAAAGTAGAATATATATAATGTAACCTTTACGAGGTATTTAGTTCTCAGACTTAGTTTGAAGTACGTAAATTTTAATATATACGCATTGATATATTTCGAAATCAAATGCTTGCAAATTATGTTTACAAATCTCATTCAGTGAGTTAAAGGCAACGAATTACAAATTGTGGTTCACTTCATTCGTTACAGGACGAACGTGCTAACCACATAATCTGATTGCTATTGGTTCAGAAAATTACTTTTTTAATGAAATAGTATAGTATTGAATTATGTACATAGAAGCGATGATTTAGTTCTGTTTGAAACACTCAATGATTATGTGGAAGTTTTTCAATTCATCAAAATATAAAAACCTTTTCTACGTCGTTGCTTAAGATCTATTTAATGAAATTGACAGTTATACAATGTACATCTTGAGGTTCGTTCACAATTACTTTATATGGAGTAAAAGTCGTTGTATCCGCCAAACGTATAAAATATTATTCACCCTTACTTTTTTTGTAAAAATTAAACAGACGTAGCGAACGCCTTTGAAAAAAAATCTCATCTGTCCATGTCAAAGCAGCACTACCTCCTGATGAAAACGTAAATGATTTCTGCCAGTTATTCTTCGCCCACTATAAGCGTTACACAGGGTATATGTTAAGACGACGTAAATGATTTTGGCGTAACCGACGTAATTCCAACAGTGATCATAAAATTTTAAATTAAAGAAAACCTAGGTGTTTAAAATTAACTTAAAAGGAGGACGAAATCTTTGAAGAAGTTTAGCAATTTAAATTTATATGGCGTAGTTAGTTGGGTCTCTATGACATAGTAATGAATCTAAGGTCAGCAGAATTGCTTAAGTTCATTTAAAACTAATTATCGACTGTAGCTAAGATACCGCATAATTAAGTACAAAACACATTTTCTCACTAACATATATGTAGAATTAAATAAAACTACATTCAGTCTATTAAAATTGTGTCTGGTGTTCTTCTTTGCCCACTTTAATATAAAGCGGTTTTGTTTTATGAGCTTTTGGACTTTTGGACTTTTTGTCACTTGTCAAACTAATCATGATAGGCCTTTTTACCCTACTGCGAGATGCAAAGAAGTTAGGTAGTGTGTTTATTAGTCTGTATATATATATTTCTACCTTTGTGGTGCTCTAGAGACGAAACGTGTTGACTAAGTTCTATGATTCTTGCGGCAATAAATTTGTCTTAACCTTGTGGGTGTTACTAAAGATATAAAACTAATCACAAGTCAATAGACGCCGTATTTATGTCGTCGGTGAAATAAGTGATAGCTTGTCGGCCTAACAATCCGTAGGTCCCAGGTTCGAATCCCACCAGCGGAGACTCGTGGTTGTTTCCTGCTGACAATAGAGTATGATAAAAGTGCCATGGGGAGAAAATACTGTACAGTGATGGAATGCACTTTAAATTGTAGCTCCACTTGCCATCGTTATATTCGGGTGAAGTTCTTGATTCATTATGAAAGAAAGAAAAATAAAATAGTTTTTAAAGAAAAGTTGAACCGACTTCACAAAAAACGCTAAAAAGCATAAAATAATTTTTAATTTTTTATATATTACGACATTTTGAAGTCGGTGCAAATCAAACAAACCAAACAAATACAACAAAAATATTTAATCGTCATTTCTTATGATCCCGTAAGCTGAAACGTTCAGGTAGTATTATGTATTATTTTCAATTGTGGTTATGTAGTTGTTTTATTTGTTTAATTTGCACCGACTTCAAAATGTCGTAATAGATATAAAATTAAAAATTATTTTATGATTTTTAGCGTTTTTTGTGAAGTCGGTTCAACTTTTTTTTTAAAAACTATTTTATTTTACACTTTTTAGTGTCTTCTACTCTTTACAACGAAGAAAGAACCATCCAAATTGGTCCACACGTTAGACGTTTGTTTTAACCCCCTACCCCACCCCCATTCCACTAAACTTTTTTTCTCATGGTATCAACCAAGGACCATACTCTACCGAACAGAAAAGGAATCATAGAAATCGGTTCACGCGTTACGAAGTTACTACCCCTCCCCCTCCCCCACCACCACCATAGGACCAAATTGTCCTCCTATTAGCAATGGGGGATCACACTCTATACAACAGCAAAAGAAGCATCCATATCGATTCAGGCGTTACAAAGTTAGGTTCCACCCCTCTTCTCCCACCCCCACCACAGCAACATTTTTTTTCTCGTAGTAGCAACCAAGGATCATACTCTACCCAATAGAAAAAGAATTATGCAAATCGGTCCACGCGTTACGAAGTTAGACTACCCCTCCCCCCACCCACATCTTTCTCCATAGGACCAAATTATTCTCCTATTAGGAAAGGGGATCATACTCTTTACAACAGAAAAGGAACCATCGAAATCGGACCACGCGTTACAAAGTTAGGTTCCACCCCCATCCCCCAAAATTTTTTTTTACCTGGTATCTCCCACTGAACATACTCTACCCAACAGAAAAAGAATTATCCAAATCGGTCCACGCGTTACAAAGTTAGACTACCCCTCCCCCCCTCCCCCCACCCAAGGCCAAATTTTTTTTCTCCTGTTAGCAATGGGGGATCATACTCTGTACAACAAAAAAAGAACCATCCAAATCGGGCCACGCGTTACAAAGTTAGGTTTCACCCCCAACCCCCACCCCCACCCAACCAAAAATTTTTTTGACATGGTACCAATCGGTGAACATACTCTACCCAACAAAAAAAGAATCATCAAAATCGGTCGACGCGTTACGAACTTATGCCCGGTCAGACATAACAAAAAAAAAATTTAAAAAAAAAAAAAATTTAAAAAAAAAAAATACGCGCCGAACTTAGAACCTCTTTGTTTTTGGGAAGTCGGTTAAAAACGAAAGTCAATGAATCATGTCAAGTGGGATATCATTAAAAAATGTTTCCTTTCAAATGACAATTTAGGTTCTATATGGTTTCAAAATTCAATTTGATTAAAAAAAACGCGACTATATGAAAAGCATAAAGTATAAAACAAGTGAGCAGGGACTACTTCATTATTATGAATTTATATAATTATTTTCGAAGGCACTTTAGTCCATTCAAAACGCGCGTTAGGGTGACGGAACAGAACACCGCTTCCAGACTAATTTTACTTTATGTTTTTTGGGTCGCTGATTACGAAACTCGGGTTCCCTCAGTCCTAAAATGGTTGCCTCACCCTTAAAGATGCAAAACACACCCCTTTTTGATAGTTTTTCACGATAATTTTAATAATAATAAAAAATAATCCATATTTTTAAATATATTTTTGTGCAGGTGATTGATTTATATCAAATCAAGCCAAATTTGATGATAAGAGATAATCCCAGAGGGTTAAAACTACCCCTATATTAACTAAAAATAAAACTACCCCTACATCCTCCTATAGTGACTAAAAATGGAAAAAAATTTATGAATAAAAGCGATATTTTTTAAATTATCGTACTTAAAGCTATTAGGGCTGTATATCGTCTTACATTTTTTTTATCTGACTTTGTAAGATAAATATTTGAATTTTCCCCCACAAAATTGAGTCAACAAAACTAAAAGATCGATGGCTTATCCAATTATCTGAACCATGGTCTTGTAAAATTGATGATAGCCAATTAATCAAAAGTTTTTTATTTTCTATATTACCTAGAAAATTTTCTTGTGAAACATCACATTGTTTTTCATAATCAGAAAGAAATAAGATGGTTGCAGAATGGTGTTTGCTACCCCTCCTTGATCTCTAATAACTTGTTCTCTGATGGATAGCCATCAAAAACTACAGTAAATGGCTTGTGTGCGTTTACATATTTATAGTATTTTTCAAATATACTTTGAAAAGTATCTGTTTCTTTCCAAACCACTCGATTAAGCATATAGCCACCATCGATAACAGTCATCAAATTTGAAGTAAATAATGCAGAACAATTTTCTATAGGTTCAAAAATACTGTACAGTTTAGATTTTTGGGTCTTACGAAAACCAACATCATCGAAAATTGCAGCTAGGAAAGGAGACAGTTCATGATCAGTATAATATTTTAAGCTATCCGTTTTATCATTTAACAGAAGGATACGCTAAAAGACTAAATTTGGATCGGTTGGAACTAATTCATCATCCATATTAAATGAGGATGTCATACATATTAACGGGAGCACTTTATCATTTAAATTTAATTTACTGAAACATTTATTTGCTACCGCTTTAAAAATCGTTAAGAATTTTTCAGAAGCATTATGACAATTAATGGTATTATTTCCGATTAACCCGGTATCCAAAGAAATTAAATATGGAATGCTCGTGAAAGGATCATTTTTTTATTACATTCCATGCGTTCAATGCATCATAATATTCTCCGCGCCACCTTTACAGCATAATCCAAAAAAATATTTAAGCTGGCTTATCTGTTTCTTCAATAATTGTAAAGCTTATATCAATTGCAATTAACTTGTTTTGAAGTAAAATTAATTTATAATTTTATTAAGTAATAAATTATTTTTATTTGACAATACCCATTCAATGGAATTTGAAGCATAGGTTGAACAAATAACTTTTTTATTAATTTTTTATACATTTTTTTTTAATTTCAGTCAATATATATATTTTTGCATTTTAAAGGGTGACGCAACCATTTTAGGACTGCATGAACCCGAGTTTCGCAATCAGGGACCCAAAACACATAAAGTAAAATTAGTCTGTAACCAGTGTTCTGTTCCGACACCCCACACATCCGCGTTTTGAATGGACTACTTATGGTTTATAATATTCCACCTCAAATTACAAAAACTGACATGCGACTACGCCTTGATAACTTATAATAAATTTCTAAGACAATACGTATAACAAACTTGGGCCAAGTTTAGATAGTTGGATTCCGTCTTCCAAGACCGCGAGAATAATTATGTGAATTGATGATAATGAAGTACCACCAGATCACTTTTATACAGTCGGGTTTTTTCTTTTTGGTTTTAGTTATTGTTTTACACAGGGTGTTTTACATAGGGTGATCCAAAATAAATGGGGTGACAGATCTTACGTAGGCGATCATGACATTTTATTCCTCAACTTTAACCTTAGGTCGAGGGCACTGCCTAATGAATCGGTAATAACTTATCGCGATTTTAAAGGTGTCGATGTCGAGCGTCTTTTGACTCAATCCTGTGAGCTGACTTGGGAAAACGTTTATTCAGCCAACTCTGCTGATCATAAAGTAGATATTCTCGTGCAAACTCTTACTGACCTCTATAATGATCATGTTCCGATTCGTAGTGTTCGTGTTAAGGCTACGAGATGTCCTTGGTTAACAAGTGAGCTGCGTGGCATTATGGCTGAAAGAGATTTTCTTCTTGGCCGATAAAGACTAACGCGCAATACTGAGATGCTCACAAGGTACAAAAAAGTTCGTAACAAGGTGATCGCTAAAAGTCGATCTGCGAAAAGAGCTTATTTCAGTGATAAATTTAATTCCAATCTTCCACCTAAAAATTTATGGAGAAATATTCGCAACTTTGGTGTTTATAGTCGGGAATCGTCTGAAATCAATATTGATCCTAATGAGCTTAATAAATTCTTTGCAGCAATCCCGACACCAGCAGCTCCTGTGACAGGCCTCAATTCTTTCATGGAAGACTTCCCTAGCGATGGATTTGCCTTTCGGTGTGTTGATGCCGTGGAAGTATTTTGAACATTGCAATCAATTAAATCTAATGCTGTGGGATCTGATGGGTTACCTCCCCGATTTCTCAAATTAATAGCTGCGGGATTATTACCTGTTTTAACTCACATCTTCAATCACTGTTTCACTTCCTCACAGTTTCCTAAGCAGTGGAAGCGGGCTGTCGTTGTTCCTATTCCCAAGAAGTCTACCGCTTTGCATATGAGTGATTTTCGTCCTATCAGTTTGCTTTGTTTTTTATGCAAGATTTTTGAGAAACTTATATTCATGCAAATTCTGGACCACGTCAGCAGAAATTCTATGATATCGACTTGGCAGTCAGGATTCCGCCGCTCTCACAGTTGTGAGACTGCCTTATTGGGGGTCACATCTGATATACATGAGTCACTCGATGAGGATTGCCTAACAATCCTTGTCTTACTTGATTTTAGCAAGGCTTTTGATTCTATTAATCATATTAACTTGCTAACACAGCTTTTCCGTCGTTTCTCATTCTCTTCGACGGCTATCAAGTTTATCCAAAGCTTTTTACATGAACGGAGTCAATTTGTTCGGGTTAAAGATGAGCAATCGGAGTCGAACTACTCAGGTGCGGCGTACCTCAGGGATCCATTTTAGGGCCTCTCTTGTTCAGCTTGTATATTAATGACCTACCTGATGTAGTTCTTGATGCCTCTATACACTTATATGCAGATGACGTTCAGATATATCTCAGCAGGCCAATAGGATTAGTCGAGGACTGTCTGTCGGCTCAACGACGAACTTCAGCGAATACATGAATGGTCCATACTAAACAACTTGGTACTTAACCCAAGCAAATCTAACTGTCTGGCTATTTACAGAAACGGGATTGACTCTAATTTGCTATCTCCAATATTATTAAACGGGGTTGTTCTCCCTTATAGGGACACTGTTAGAAATCTGGGTGTTGAACTCAATACAAGGTTCTCGTGCTGCAACTACATAAAGGGCATAATGGGAAAAATTTATGGCTGTTTGCGGCAGCTCTGGCTAAGCTCTAGCATCCTTTCGTTTAGTTTACGCAGCCGTCTTGTTAAATTATTAGTTATTCCCCATTTTACGTATGCGAGTATTATATTTCCGGTTCTCGACTCAGTATGCCGGAGGAAAATTAATGTTGCATTTAATGATGTGGTTAGATTTGTCTACAAACTTCCCCGCAATAGTCATATCTCAATGTATTCTAACTCTCTTCTCGGATGCAATTTGGATACATATTTCGCTTTTCGTATCCTGATATTTCTCCACAAGCTCATTTACCTTAGACAGCCAGTATACCTCTTTGAGAAGTTACAGTTCTTGCAAACGACCAGACATTTAAACCTTTTGATCCCGCGGTGCAGGAGTCAGTTTGGTGTGCGTTCTTACTTCGTTCAGTGTGCTTGACTGTGGAATCGGTTACCAAGTGACGTGCAGCGCACGGTTTCCAGCGGAATTTTCAGTAGATCCATAGCGCAGGCCAATATTTTCTGAGTGATGACGCACATCGGGGGTTGTTTCGCTTTTTGTTTTTCTTTTTTCTCGATCTTTGCTCTTTGTATTTCGTTTTCTCACTAGTTCTTTTACTTCTTTTTTTGCTATATTGTAGTTAACGTAATTTTGTTCTCAATTCATGAGTTTATAGCGTTTGCATTTATTTTTATTTTTGTTTAATCTTTAAATTTGTAGTAGCCATCAATATTAATTAATTCAACAATCTTACTTTGTACACTTTAAGATAATTAATGTATCTTTGTACTCTTGAATAAAGCATAATTATGATTATGATCAATCAAAAAATTATAGAGAAATCTTAACCGTTGGGGAGTTACAAGGTGATTCATTAATTTGCAATTTTTAAGATATACACAGCACTATATTATTTTTATCTCTTGAGCAACTATCGCAATCATCTTTCCAAATTATCAACAAGGTTGACCTAGTTTTACCATTACAATTAAAAAAATTATTAACGATTACCTAAAATTCAAAATTTTCCCAAACTTTCTCCGAAAGTCATGTAACTATTAATAAACCCCTTTTGTATTTTTTTATTAAATTGCCTATTTTATTTTCTTTCCGAAAAGGCACAACGTGTCCAAGTGGAAAAGGGGTTGTAGCGATTTATACGTAGAAAACCGTTTGGGGTATATTAAAAAAATCTGCAGTTTAAGCAAATTAAACACATACCAACCCTAATATTCTTCTTATTGAAACCTGTTTTTATTATGGTGCAAAAGCTGCTAGAAAAGTCTTTCGCCACTTTCGATGCATGCCAATAAACTTCTTCAAATTCCCTGTTAAAGGACGTACGTCAACTTAGCGGGACAACTTCGGCGAATCGCAACACGACTAGGCTCACAATTTGCCGTTATTTTGCCGTTAATTAGTTGTGGAAAAAATAATTTTGCCGTTCTTATTTTTTAAAAATTACAGGGTGTCCCGCTAACTTTATATAAAGTTAGCGGGACAACTTTGAAAAATTCTTAAAAAATGATTGTAAATAAAATTTAACTATCTTAGAATTTGCCGTTTTTTTGCCGTTAGTGAATGCCTGAAACAGATTTCCGATACGACTTAAATTACTATAGTTATAAGAGAATTTTGATTTCACGAACGGTACTGCAGGCAGAATTTCTAGGTTTCCATCCTTTTCTTCCAACTGCAGTTGAATTGCGACAAAATAAACGACTTCACAACTAAATCAAATTGACCGAACGGCAAATTCTTAACTAAAAATTGTGTTGGAAAAACCGTTATATATGCGATTTTTGGGGGTTGCCTCGCTAAGTTTATATGAGGTGAGTGATATCGTTCAATTCCAAGGAAAATCGATGCACGGCAAAATCAACGACTTCACAACTAAATCAAATTGACCGAACGGCAAATTCTTAACTAAAAATTGTGTTGCAAAAACCGTTATATATGCGATTTTTGGGGGTTGCCTCGCTAAGTTTATATGAGGTGAGTGATATCGTTCAATTCCAAGGAAAATCGATGCAAGGCAAAATCAACGACTTCACAACTAAATCAAATTGACCGAACGGCAAATTCTTAACTAAAAATTGTGTTGGAAAAACCGTTATATATGCGATTTTTGGGGGTTGCCTCGCTAAGTTTATATCGTTCAATTCCAAGGAAAATCGATGCACGGCAAAATCAACGACTTCACAACTAAATCAAATTGACCGAACGGCAAATTCTTAACTAAAAATTGTGTTGGAAAAACCGTTATTTATGCGATTTTTGGGGGTTGCCTCGCTAAGTTTATATGAGGTGAGTGATATCGTTCAATTCCAAGGAAAATCGATGCACGGCAAAATCAACGACTTCACAACTAAATCAAATTGACCGAACGGCAAATTCTTAACTAAAAATTGTGTTGCAAAAACCGTTATATATGCGATTTTTGGGGGTTGCCTCGCTAAGTTTATATGAGGTGAGTGATATCGTTCAATTACAAGGAAAACCGATGCACGGCAAAATCAATGACTTCATAATAAAGGGATTGGTGAAATGGTTTGTTTATAAAAAAATATTAAAGTAATTAAGTTTAAAGCTAAAGTCGTGAAAAACATCAAAATCGAATGAATGCGTTGAGGTGTTATTATAAGAAAACGTTTATAGTTTTAAGAAATACTCTCTCTGTGTAATTTTTTTTTATAAGGCTTCTTTTAGGTAACAGACAAAATACAAGAAATAATTTTGGTAGGGACATGAGACGAATATCAAAATATGGGACGAAATATTTTAGAAGCGTTGAAACTTAATTTTAATTTAATTCCAAAATTGAAAAATATATTCTTCACTTCCTTCCCTGCGCTTCCACATCAGGGCCCTTAAATTTTAATCGTCAGAATGAAGTTATCTGACTCCGCATTTGATCCAAAATAGAACTTTTCTTTTAAGTCATTCCTTTAGATAGATGAGAAAATTTGTTTACCAGTTATTTTCTTTTCTATGATCCCGTACCCTTGCAATATACCTACGTAGAATTTTTTTCAATACCTTCTTTTACTTTGACTAAGTATATGATATTTTGTCAGTTATACTGGGTCTAGATACATATATCCATTTATTTTACATATCAACCCACCGCAAATTAACGAGAAGTAAATTGGTTAGTACTGAAAAATATAATTTTGAGCCGGTCGTTCCTGTGGAACCTCTTGCAATAATTCTAAATCTAAAACATGTCGAGCATAATTTTATTTTATAAATGCTTTTGGCAAGCACATAAATACCACTTATACAGTACTCAGTTTTGCAATATGAGCGGGGGCAAATCGAACATTTTCGATGGATTAAAAAAGTATCAGAATTGTGGCCACAAAATTAACACAAATTCTGGCGCCACCAATCGTCCTCCATTTGTTATAATCTTCTGTATCCATTCCCCTGCCAATTTTTTTTTCTTGTATTCTGTGTCCTAAAAGAAGCCTTACTAAGAAAACTACACAGAAAGAGTATTTCTTAGAACTACAAACGTTTCCTAATAATAACGTTTCAACGCATTCAGATGCCCTAATGACGCCAAGCCACAGAGTTCTCCAAACTTTGGAGAATAAACAGAATAATTATATATTTGCAACACAATTTTAAAGTTAAGAATTTGCCGTTCGGTCAATTTGATTTAGTTGTGAAGTCGTTGATTTTGCCGTGCATCGATTTTCCTTGGAATTGAACGATATCACTCACCTCATATAAACTTAGCGAGGCAACCCCCAAAAATCGCATATATAACGGTTTTTCCAACACAATTTTTAGTTAAGAATTTGCCGTTCGGTCAATTTGATTTAGTTGTGAAGTCGTTGATTTTGCCGTGCATCGATTTTCCTTGGAATTGAACGATATCACTCACCTCATATAAACTTAGCGAGGCAACCCCCAAAAATCGCATAAATAACGGTTTTTCCAACACAATTTTTAGTTAAGAATTTGCCGTTCGGTCAATTTGATTTAGTTGTGAAGTCGTTGATTTTGCCGTGCATCGATTTTCCTTGGAATTGAACGATATAAACTTAGCGAGGCAACCCCCAAAAATCGCATATATAACGGTTTTTCCAACACAATTTTTAGTTAAGAATTTGCCGTTCGGTCAATTTGATTTAGTTGTGAAGTCGTTGATTTTGCCTTGCATCGATTTTCCTTGGAATTGAACGATATCACTCACCTCATATAAACTTAGCGAGGCAACCCCCAAAAATCGCATATATAACGGTTTTTCCAACACAATTTTTAGTTAAGAATTTGCCGTTCGGTCAATTTGATTTAGTTGTGAAGTCGTTTATTTTGTCGCAATTCAACTGCAGTTGGAAGAAAAGGATGGAAACCTAGAAATTCTGCCTGCAGTACCGTTCGTGAAATCAAAATTCTCTTATAACTATAGTAATTTAAGTCGTATCGGAAATCTGTTTCAGGCATTCACTAACGGCAAAAAAACGGCAAATTCTAAGATAGTTAAATTTTATTTACAATCATTTTTTAAGAATTTTTCAAAGTTGTCCCGCTAACTTTATATAAAGTTAGCGGGACACCCTGTAATTTTTAAAAAATAAGAACGGCAAAATTATTTTTTCCACAACTAATTAACGGCAAAATAACGGCAAATTGTGAGCCTAGTCGTGTTGCGATTCGCCGAAGTTGTCCCGCTAAGTTGACGTACGTTGTTAAAGGTGTGTTATAACCAGCCTTTTCCGTATATTTAACGCTGTAATTCTGCTAACTAATTCGTCTCTGTCGTTAATAGGCCTTGAATAAACTTCATCCTTCATTGTCTTCCATAAAAAAAGTATAATGGAGTAAGACCTGGAGATATAGCAGGCAAGAAATCAGTGCACTTGGTCCAATCAGGAAATGTTTCATTTAATATTACCTTCACAATGTTGACGGTATGCGCTGGTGCTCGGTCGTGTTGGTATTACATTGCCCTAAAATTATCCAGATGGATGTCTACTAGTAAATCTAACATTGTGTTCTCCAAATGGTCCGCATAAATTTCACTATTAAGCACTTGCGGGAAAATAAATGGTCCTATTTAATGGGTGCCGATGATTCCTGCCCAAACATTGCACCGATTTTGGGCAATGAAGTGTCAACCTTGTGCTATTTGGGTTAGTATCCGAGTAGGTCTGAAGGTTGTGGAAGTTTGTGATATCACTTCCGGTAAATTGCAATTCATCCGTCCACAAAATTCGGTGTAGAATCGCCCTGTTCTGCATATTGCATTCCAGAAATCAAATGTAAAAGTTCCTTCCGTTTGAATACATCAGAGCAACGACGAGGCATAGACTAAACACAATCTAAAGAGGCCTGAAGTCATCGAAAAGCTCGTGAATTCCATGAACAAATCCAACAACTGCTAAAAATGTTTTTCACCTCCCTGTCTGTTAGTAGGTCGGCGTATACTAAAATCGATATGCCGCTATATGCTGGCTTACAAATCAAAATAAAATAAAATCAGATTGTTAAAAATTTTTATTTATTTTTAATTTAATATAATTATAATTAAGAGCACTATCAGTTGTTCAGAAAATCCATTTCTTTTTTCTTACATTTTCTGATAGTACTTGCATATTTTTAAATATATGTATAGTTAAAAATCACGAAAATGACGTTAAAAATGACGAAATTATATGCGTTTACCCCAATGGACAGATAGAGCTGTCAAAATTACTTGCCGCAAGGTGAAACACTTGTTTTTTCATTCTTTTCCCCATAAACACATTCTATTGAACTCTAAAAGGTAAATTCGTACACAGTTCATAGAGTTATTTCCGACCATGCAACATGAAGACTCCGGGAATGTTCCGTTTCAAAGTGCGAATTTTCCTTTATTTAATCGTAATCACTATCTTATACTTCGTGTAATACACTACAGTATTTATCATATTCATAATTTGAGATATAGGATTTCCCGCCGATCTAAAATATTTCCGATTAAATTTTCGATCTCCTTTTTAAATTGCCGCCAGCAAATACAATTATTGCGTTCTTATATTGGCAGCACATTCAAAACATGTAATAGAAATAGACGAACGTACAGAAAAATATCTCCGCTCTCATTTTGGTTAAGCAAATTTCAGAGGAAAATAGCCATATATTTCTCAATTTTATTTTAATAAATAAGTGGAGTACAGAGAAAAAGTATATAATAAAAAATAATTTCAGAGAAGACAATTTAATCTGTATATAATAATGGTTTTTTTTCTCGACAGTATTAGCAAAATACTCGAAAAAAAATGCAGGCAAAAAAGATTTCCCACTACTGGTAACAAAAATAGTCTCAAAATGATTCTATATTTTTAAAAATGAATTTTTTTGTTACCGCATTGGCTTTCGTTGTGAAATAAAATCCTTAATAAATAACCTAAATAACTCGGGAAAAATTACCTTTTATTTGAATGTCTTACAGTTAAGTCCCCATTTTAAAAATTTTATTAGGGAATTAAAATTCCTCAATAAAAAGATTTGTTCTGCAAAGTTCAAAAAAATTTGATTTCGCAAAGGCTATTAATATTAAAAATTGATAAATAATGTTTAAGTTGTCTATTGCGATGACAATAGTCGAATTTTATTAACACTTTTCTTCATAAATTCGGTCATTTTTTAAGCATCCATTCTTGATCTACCTATTATGTTTTTGCTTCTATTTTTATAAGTGTATAAAGGACAACTTGGACTTGCTGAGAATGTTTTAATAAAATTTGAATAAATAGTTACATAAATATACTATGTCCTAACTGAGAACTACCTAAGACTCAAATTAAAATATATATCCACTTTAACCGGTTTGTATTAATAAAACTTTTAAACACTTGTTAATTGCTTAGATGTTGTGCTTAATATCACTTTTACCTCAAATGATCACCAAAAAGACAAAATCATATTTGTCTACGCTTGACTGAAATGTTAGCGATTTCAGAACTTTTTCAGCTGTTCTTAACGTATGACGTTCTTCAGAAAACAGTATTCTGTAAGTTCCATTTATTATCTTGTATACTTATCTGTCCAATCGACAATCTCTAATCCGATTAGAAAATCCATTCGACCTGCCCTCGGACCTGTGGACCGCCTAAGGGTGTATTACTCTGAATGGGTCATACTGTAATATCTAGGGACTGTAACAGTTGATAAGACATTATGCGTGGTAAAATTAAGGCTTCCATTCCAGTAGAGAAACCACTTTTTCGTGATTTCAGCAACACATTAACCCGCTTTTGGGTATCCTGCTTGTATTGTTCGACCGCTTAAATATCCTTAATCTCTGGCGTCTCGTTTAATCCAACTTCTTAGCCATTTAACTGATGTTCCCAGCAGCGTTACCAAAACGACCTACGCCTTTTTTGCACAAGCTCCTTGTATTGAGAGCGGGGTTGTATTTTCGTCTAAAGTGCAGTTCACTGTAGAAGGAGCAACTGCTTTACTAACCGAATATTTAGAAAAAAAAGTCTTGCTAACTAGAATCCTTATTTTCTCTAGATGTACGACAGTGTTGTGATTTTTTTTTGTTTTTTCAAGACGTCCAGAATTCAGTGAATTAGTTGGTATACATGTAAAGAAAGTGAATCAAATGATTTTTCCCTTTGTTTCTTTTGATTACCTTTTACATCTGGTTTTACTGCCTTAAGGCTCAAAAGTCTGGAACTTCGTTTCCAAAAAAAAGTTTTCCAATCCAAACAAACATTCGCTGGTAGTCACATGGAGTGCTTTTATTGCAGCAGAACTTTTCGAAGTTTTATTGGGATGGAAGAGCAGTTTAGTAATGGGATTAGCAGCCTATTCTTTAAATATGGTCCAGGCAGCAAAATAATTTGTATTAGACAAACTTAAAAGGCGGATTAATATCTCGGCCTCTCCTGAATGATGCGATTTTATATACCTTTTCTTTTGGCAAACAGCTTGGGGTTGGCTGTGAATCATTTGATAAAATAGGCCGTAAAATTGGCGCCACTTCAGATAGTTTTCATCAGACTTCGGCGCCACTTCAGATAGTTTCCATCAGACTTCGACCATCTTATTTTTCACAATTTCATTGAAAAAATAAACAGAGTGGCTTCCCTACGATGCTTAATTTTTCCGCCAAGCTTATTGCATTGGATGGCTGGATGATCGGTGAGCTCCCAAATGGTATATTGGAAAATCTAAATCTGTGTCTAACAGCAAGTAATAGTTGACAATTTTTCCTCGAATGCCTGGAGAGTTTTCCATCGCCTTGGCCAAGCCTTGCTCGAAGCCAATCGAAGGAATCAAATATCGCATTCTGTTTTTTAATATCTTTCTTAAAACCTTTATTCCCTTTTGGAGGTCGCTTTGACTTGAGTTTTCCGAATTCCCAGTTTTAATCCTAATCAATTTCTAATCTTTATCACTCCCTCTGTCTCTTTTAACTTTCTCTATTCTTTTCAAAGTTAAACACTAACTAATAAGAAGCAAATCATTAAATTTTTTCAAAAGATTAAATTTTTTTGTTATAAGGGAAAGCTGTTAGGCAAATTCCGACAATAAAAGAGGGTTGCTAGTTGCATTGATGGTGTGGGAAGCACAAAAGGATAAAGACCACGACGATTATATTAATTAAAAAAGCGAGTTTTGTTGTTTACATTGAAAACAATTAGACAAATGGCGAAAACAATTGACGAAATCGGTCTTTGTTGCAGCGCGCGCTGCAGAATGTCATATTTTAAAATATGACATTCTGAAAGAGATCTTTTATTCTGCGATATTTCGGCAGATGGGAATTTCTATGGCGATATTTTGCTTAGCGATATTTTTATTGGCGAAATTTCAGTAGACGGCAATTTTAAGGACGACCTATCATAGTAGACCCTCTAACATTTTGCACACAGCTTAAGTTCCGACGACAATACAATGTAGTATATCTAATATCGTTTCAAATTCAATATGGCAAACGGTCCAAGATTGCAGCTTACCTTTTTCTTCACAGCTCCCTTGAAATGTGCATCAAATGAAAGGATTTGACGAGCAGAATATGAGAAGATAGGTGACGTCATTTTTAACCCAGGGCAGACGCCCTAATATGGCGCATGACCGATAATTTTTTTTGGCAACACGGTTAATATATATTTATTTCTATAATATAACATTTGAAGAACATTTCGTGAAATTAATTTTTAATTTTTATGAAGAAATGAGCCATTGACAGCGAATCTCCGCGGACGTCTCTAAAAAAAGTTTGATTGCGGTTCCCTTCATAACTCATCATTGGATCAGCTGAAATCAAAAAACCAAAATGGTTTTTTTAGTTTATAAGTTTATGCAGGTACTGACGTCAAGTTTTCTTTTATTGATTTTTCAATTTTTTACGGCACTTGGAAGTCAAAATGCCGATTTTTCATCAAAAAAATAGAAAATATTGTGATTTTAAAATACGTTAAAATTAAAAAAAAAAAAACTCGACGTCAGTACCTCGTCATTTATGTAAAGAAAAAGTGTGCAAAATTTCAAAAGGATCGGTGCAGTAGATTTTTAGCTACAGTGGGCACCGACTCTGAAAAAGCTAAGTGTGAGAAAAACGCGTTTAAAGTTTTAACACTGATCTTTTGTATATGGGATGTATCGGATGGAGGGAGACCCGAGGCACTGTATCTCCGGAAGTTTTGCTCCAATCGACCTCAAATTTTAACTAGATACACTTGAAGAGTTGTACTATCAAATAAAAAAATATGCAAAAAAAAAAATTGTAAAACCTTACCCCCCCTTAACACAGCGACATCAAACTCATGCACTAAACCTACCAATGACCTTTCCAAAAATGCAAACAATTTTTATTTATTTATTTATAACGAATTCGCAAAGCTGGCTATTACGAAAAGTACAGATTATTAGAACTAAGAACTAGAACTAATTTATTCCAATTAGTAGCCTCAATTGGCTCTTCAGTTCCCGCCTGGAACAACCCAGCTCAATGTAGGCAGCGTAATCGTTATAAATGCATGACATTGAAGCAATAAGCTCGTGTAAACCGTAAAGTGTTTAATGGCAGGGAATATCGTCCAGAAATCCGGAGAAGTTGATCTTCCCTTGCAATAAATAATACAAAAATTGAAATGACACGGAATATTTTGGCATCATCGGCAGAACATGGGATTCTGGCGCTGAACAGGAGCAACGAGACATCCCAGAACTATTTTTTCTTGCTCTGGCTTTTAAATCTATTATTATTAGTTGGTTACAAGACTTTAATAGGAAAATTACAAGAAAATTTCTCAGAATGGAGACGGAGTTGGATCAATTCGTTGAGCCGCACGACCACCATTCCATGGGTTCCGGGGTCGAGACCAGGTCTCCTCGTGAGCTTTTGTTAAGAAATTAAAATAATACACTCTATCTCTGGGCTGTTGTCTAGCTCGCAGCAATGCAAAAACAAGACTCAAGTTTCCTCACTCCCCTTACCCTCATTCCCTTCCGGCCAAAACCATGCTAACGCATCAAAGTTTTGTGCCCTAGGATATGGCCACATCGTATAAAAAAATAAAAATAAAAAAACAACAACAAAATTACAGGTCTGTGAAATTTTTACTGTCGAAATTCAAATTTAAACAGTTCAAAAACGAGAATGTTCATTAAGGCCTGTAATATGTATACAGGGTGTTTCAGATCTGGCGTTCCAAAATGAGCGGGGTGATAGATCTCAACTAGATAAACGAAAAATTGTATGGCAGGGGGGGGGGCAATCTCAACCGTTGGGAGTTACAGGGTGATTCATAAATTTCAATTTTTCATGGTATGCACATTACTCTTTTATTTGTATCTCTTGATCTACCCAAAACAGCCACATCAAACAAACGCTAAAAAACAACTATCCGACTGACCTTTCCAGAAATGTCAACACTGCTGATCTAACTTATACCATTGCACGTACAGTTACTACCAAAAGTGAAAAAAATGGTTTACGGATTACCTAAAATTCAGCATTTTCCCAAATTTTCTTCGAAATTTATCTAATTAGTACAACCCTTTTTATTTTTATTAGATTGCCCATCTTATTACCTTTCCAAAAAGGTGCAAAATCTCCACTTATAGAAAATATAGTATGTAGAAATCCTATCGGAGAATATTATAAAAATCAACTAATTAAATCCTCTCTAGTGTTAACAGTGCTTGAATAAATTTCATCCTTCATTGTTCCCCATAAGAAAAAGTCCAATGGGGTAAGGTCTGGAGAATTAGCAGGCCAAAGAATCGGTGAACCTCGTCCAATCCAGCGGTTAGGAAATTTTTCACTTAGTATTACCTTCACAATATTAGCCGTATGCGCTGGTATTCCATCGTGTTGGTGAAACATTTTCCTAAGATTATCCATAGAGTTCTCCTCTATTATATCTGGTAGTGCATTGTCCAAAAAGTGCGGATAAATTTCACTATTCAGCACTTGCGGCAAAATGAATGGTCCTACCAAATGGTTGCCGATGATACCAGCCCAAACATTGACACTGAATCTCTGCTGGAATGAGGTCAGCTTTGTCCTGTGTGGGTTAGTTTTCGACCAGATATGGAGCTTATGGAAGTTTGTGATACCATCCTTGGTGAATTGAGATTCATCTGTCCACAGAATTCGGTCCAGAAAAGCTCTGTCGTCAATGTCGCGTTCCAGATGCCAAGTGCTAAATTCCAGTCTTCTCTCGGAATCTCCTTCCAGTAGTCCTTGATGGTGATATGAAGGTAATCGTTCTCGATGAATAATCCTCCAAACCTTAGATGATGATACTCCTAATCGCCTTGCGACTCGTTTTGTGCTCGTCTCAGGGTCCTGCCTCTCGATGGTGATTATTTGCTGCTCGACGGTGGCACAAGTTCCCGAAGTTTCGGGTCGTGTCTCCATTTTGTGTGATGTTACACTTCCTGTTTCTCTTAACCTTTGGAAAGTCCGTGTAAATACCACTCTTTGGGGTGCTCGCCGGTTAGGGAATCTCCTTTGATATTCCAGTACAGCCGCTCTCTCGTTTCCGTCTCCTACACCATAAATGTAAATAATATCCGCATATTCCTAAGAAAAAGCTTTATTCTACCATTTGTTAATAATTTTTGCTTAAAACACCTGCACTTATTGATTTATTTTTCAACTATAATAGGTATTCTTGCTGACTGACCCTTCTTCATAGCAAAATTTCCATCAGGTACGAGTAGCAGAACGCCAGGATACAAGTGTGTGAATTCTAGCTAACACAAGCTAATATCGGCAATAAAACAAAATTCACTAACATTTTCATAACTTTTTTGCAGCAATAATTAAAATTAATTACCTGTTAATCCAAGACAAACATTTTCGACCCTTTATCTTAAAAAAAAAAGAAAAGAAGAAAGAATTTCTTACCTAAAGTACGATAAAATAATTAGGTACTCAGGGAGTTCTAAGGATACAATTTTTCTAGTCCTGTGTCTACCTGGCCATGTTGCACGTTTTTATAAAGGTTTTGGGCAATCCAATAAAAATAATAAAGAGCAATACTAATGACATGAATTTCGGTGAAAATTTGGGAAAATGCTGAATTTTAGGTAATCGCAAACCTTTTTTTTCACTTTTGGTAGTAACTGTACGTGCAATGGTATGAGTTAGATCAGCAGTTTTATAGCGTTTGTTTGATGTGGCTGTGTTGGGTAGATCAAGAGATAAAAATAAAAGAGTAATGTGCATACCATGAAAAACTGAAATTTATGAATCACTCTGTAACTCCCAAACGGTTGAGATTGCCCCCCCCCCCCCCTGCCATACAATTTTTTGTTTATCTAGTTGAGATCTATCACCCCACTCATTTTGGAACGTCTGATCTGAAACACCCTGTATACATATTACAGGCCTTAATGAACATTCTCGTTTTCGAACTGTTGAAATTTGAATTTCTTTGCGGCTCAACGAATTGATCCAGTTCCGTCTCCCTGTTGTGGAATACAAGTTAAAACTCAGTTAATTTATTTTGCTAAAAAAACAAAATTTAATTTCGACAAAGTTAGATATTAGTGAACTCTTTCTGAACACGGTTGAACAAAATCTGAACTAGAATTGCAAGCTTAATTCTATGTGAACTTACTTGTACTTTAACTTAACATAGGTAAGAAAATGCAGATTTGCAATTGCCAGGAATTGTAGTTCCCACACGATTTATGCAGCTCGAGTGTAATCGTGGGTAGATGTTGCTTAAACGTGCCGCTGTTTCATGTTGCTAAATTTGTCTGTTAAGTTATACTATATAAGCTAACGATAATATTTTATTTCTAAAGAATTAATTGCACATTTTTGTAAAAGTTAGCAATTATAACAAATTAATTTCAGCAAACTTAATTACAACATAATTATTCTTTGACGGTAAGCATTTATTAGGTGTTAAAGACATTTTCTCTTTCATTTAATAAATTCATTCGTCTGGACACTATAAGACCACCAGATTTGCTCCTTCGATAGTTAATTTACTTTTTACCACCTCAATTTATTTTATACGCACATGTCTGAAGTTATTTGTATCTAAGTTAAAGCCAACAGCGACAAAAAGTAAATTGAATTAGTCTGGCTGCCTTGAAGTAGTTCTGCTTCTCCAAATAAAGGTGAAATTAATTAATTTAACTCTATTCACTTTGGGTTATTTGCAGCTATTTTAAATAATCTGCCTTGTATGTTTATACAAAACCCATAGATGTTAATTTAATCTCCCTCAGTAAAATTTATTTCTGACCTATTTTTCCTTAGGTCAATTTTGTTTTGTCCTATTCTCTGAGAATTTCCTTTGATGCTTATTAACTCAGAAAGACCAAAAAGGGTTTTCGCCGAAGGCTTTTGAAAGCAAAAGAATGAGGAGTACAAATCAATTAGCGAAGATCTAAGCATTGTTCAATAAAGCCGATAATTGTATTGGCATATTAATTTCTTCGGAAATGCTTTATATCCCACTTGATGAAAATTTCGTGGAGGAACTTATGCTTTTAGAGCTTTCCTAATTAGATAGGGTGATAAAAGTGAACCAATTCTGTGGGTACTAGATCTAAAGATCTACCCAAGAATTTTTGTATGAAGAAATCCTTTATAACCAATAAAAATACGAATTCTATACAACAGAATAGAAATCATCAAAAGTGGTCCACACATTACGAATTTAGTTTCCGCTACACTGTATAATATACAGGGTGTTTCAGATCTGACGTACCAAAATGAGTGGGGTGATAGATCTCACCTAGGTAAACAACAAATTGTGTGGAGGGGGGGGGGCAATCTCAACCGTTTAGGAGTTACAGGGCGATTCATAAATTTCAGTTTTTTATGGTATGCATATAACTCTTTTATTTTTATCTTTTGATCTACCCAACACAGTGACATCAAGCAAACGCCAAAAAACTACTATTCCAATGACCTTTCGAAAATTGTCAACAATGTTGATCTAGCTCCTACCTTTGCAGGTACAGTCACTTCCAAAACTGATAAAAATGGTTTGCGATTACCTAAAATTCAGCATTTTCAAAAAATTTTCCCCGATATTCTTGTAATTAGTACACCTCTTTTTTATTTTTATTGGATTGCCCATCTTACTACCTTTCCAAAAAGGTGCAACATGGCACGGTAGACACCGCATCCTTAAAAATCCCTGACGACCTAATTATTTTATTGCACCTTAGGTAGGAAATTCTTTAAATAAACAAAATTTTTAAGATAAAAAGTCGAATATGTTTGTTTTGGGTTAACAGGTAATTAATTTTAATTATTGCTGCAAAACGTTATAATAACGTTTGTGAATTTTATTTTATTGCCGATATTAGCTTGAGTTAGCTAGAATTGACACCCTTGTGTCCTGGCGTTCTGCTACTCGTACCTGATGGAAATTTTGCTATGAAGAAGTGTCAGTCAGCAAGAATACCTATTATAGTTGAAAAATAAATCAATAAGTATGGGTCTTTTTAAGCAAAAATTATTAAAAAATGGTATAATTTAGCTCTAAGGAATACGCGGATACTATTTACATTTATGGTGTAGTAGACGGAAACGAGAGAGCGGCTGTACTGCAATATCAAAGAGGGGCATTTACATGGACTTTCCGAAGATTAAGAGAAACAGGAAATGTAACTTCACACGACAGGGAGACACTACCCGAAACGTCGGGAACTTCTGCCGACGTCGAGCAGCAAATAATCACCATCGTGAGGTTAGACCCTTAGACGAGTCGCAAGACCATTAGGAGTGTCCTCATGTAAGGTTTGGAGGGTTATTCATCAAGAGGGATTCCGGCCATATCACCATCACTCAGTCCAAGGACTGCTGGAAGGAGATTCCGAGAGAAGACTGGAATATAGCACTTGGCTTCTTGAACGCGACATTGACGACATTGCCCCAAGTGCTCAACAGTCAAATTTATGCGGGCCTTTTGAAGAACACACTTCTAGATCTAATAAAGGACATCCCTGTGCATAATCGAACGGACATGTTTTGCCAACACGATGGAGCACTAGCGCATACTACTTACATTGTGAAGGCAATGCTAAGTGAAAAATTTCATAACCGCTGGATTGGACGAGGTACATAGATTCCTTGTCCTGCTAGACCTCCAGAAGTTACCCTATTGGATTTTTTCTTATGGGGAGCAATAAATGATGAAGTTTATTTAGGTAATCGCAAACAATCACGTCAGATCTGAAACACCCTGTATAACAAAAAAAAACATTCAATTACGTTACGAAATTAGACAACACATATGACCCATCGAAATTTTTTTATAAGTTGCTATGGGGAAGCATACTCTATACAGCAATAAAAGAATCCTACAAATTGATACACGAGTTACCAAATTAGACGCGAACTCCTCCATCCCAAGGTCTCGTTTGTGGAAATTCTGTTTGAATTAGTTGTCAAAATCGGTCCATAAAGTATAAAGTTTGGTCTCACCTTTCTCCGACAACAACGAAGCTATAATCCTCCTACCAATGGGGCAACATACTCTACACATCAGAGAAAGAATCATCCAAATTGGTTTACACATTGAAAAGTTAGTCTTCGCCGCCCCCACTCCCACACTAGATCCAAAATTTTAAAGATGGTACTAATGCGATAACAACGAGAATCATCCAAATCATTTTACGCGTTACGAAATTATGCCAGGTTATACATAAGAAATTTTTTAAATATATGGGTCGAACTTATAACCATTCCATTTGTGAGAAGCCGGTTAAAAATGGTTTGCTTTGTATGCGAATGCAAGAGACAACAGGTGTGATATTTGTAGGAGCGGCAAAATTTATGCGCTCAAAGTAAATACTTTACCAAATTCCCATTTTCATGATAATGATAGTCGGCGAAATAAGCTAATTGCACAATATTTAAATACCTTTCAAGTTAATTAGTATTCTATGTCTGTTAAGGAAACGAGATTCGTTATTAGAACCTTGTATTTCATTATTACGCTTCTTCTCTTGAATGATTATTTTTTTCTTCTCCTCTCTTTTGTTTTCTCTGACCACATAATTAGATTTTTATTAATTTTATTAATTTGTAGCTACTTTATCTATAAAACGAATTCATGTTGGTCGAAATGGCGTTATGTTATGCTTCAACAAATTAATAAAATGGGAAATCTTTAACTTTTGCTATTTTACAGATAAAAGAATGAAATTACTCATGGTAAATGTGTATGGCATTGAAAGTTTTCCTTTACATTAATTTTGATTAAATATTTGGAATAAAATTTCAAAGGCAGTAAATCTCTAAATTAAGACCCGATATTTTTCGACGGCATCAGAACGTCGCTGACTTACCTTTAGATCTTTTATCTTCTTTAACTGTAGCATTGAACTATATGAATCAGCTTGTATAGGTAATAAGGTATTACAAGCTAATAAAACTTACCTTACGTGGGAACACCATTATAATGTCCCAAGAAGAATACGTTTCTGACCAATTTTTCGTTAGAACTTAATGAAATATGTACCGATTGTGCAAAGGATATATTATAATGTAGACTTAAAGCTATATGCACATAAACTTTTATTTAAAAAATTATAATATTTATGTAGATATTACTTGCGTATTAGTAGTTCAAAAATGATGTATGTGCCAAGGGCGGGCACGAGATCTTCTATTTGGCTGATTAAAAAAACATTTTTTTTTATTTAAATGCACATATATACAGGGTGTCTTATTTTAATTTCCCCACTCAAATATCTCGAAGACTATGCAATGCACCCTGGAAAAAAAAAATGTCAGATAAAAGTGGTTAGGATTTGGGGGGTAAAATAATGGTTACCTTGCCGTTGACCTATAAACCCGATTTTCAAGTCTAATCAAGGTCAACTTTGTTTTTTTAAATGGAAACGTCTTCTTTTTATTACATATTCGTATTCCGCGGGAAAAAATACGTATATTTTGTGAGAAATATTTGTCTTGAAAATGCTTTTTTCTTTCTCTAAAGGGCGTTATAACGTTAACTTCTCCAGGAAAATATCTCGAGAAAGATGCACCTTGGAATAAAATTGTTCAGTCAAAAGTTGTAGGGTACGGAGGGGGACAACTGGTGATGACCTCGATTTTGACCTTGAGGTCAATAGTCAAGGTCATTTTGAGGTCAAATCCATTTTTTTTAAATGGGAACCCCTACTCAATTATCACATCCTGATCACAGAACAATTCAAACACTCAAAATGAAAGCTGAAAATGGTCATTTAACTCGACAACGTCCACGTATTTACGACGAAACTTCAGAAAGATCCTGACTTCTTCAATGTAATGAAGAAAATGTAACAAATACTTAATTTCGAGAAATGCTTAGTGAGCACTTACCTGTGATGCTTAAATATGTCGAAATAGCAACGAGACAAAGAATGTGGGTTCAATTAGATGGTGCACCAGCACATTATGCAGGAAACGTACGAAAGTTCTTAAATGACATGTACCCTCAAAGATGGATAGGACGAGGATGTCCCGTTTCCTGGCTTCACCCGATATGACATCTCCCGATTTTTTTTTTTTTGGATTCATTAAAAATTCAGTGTATGCGGAAGCACCAACTACGAGAGGAGACATGATAAAGCGCATAAGAGAAGCTTGTGCAGCAATTCCTAGGAACGTACTACTGAAAAGAGTGAATAATTTTCAAAAAAGGATCAATTAATGTCTTGAAGCGAGGGGACTCACGGAAACAAAAAGCACCCCGGAACATGAGAGGCGTGGGGACTCATGGAAACAAAAGGCACCCCGGAACGTGGGGGATTGATGAAAACAAAAAGCAAACCAAGAAAACATTCTCCTACCACGTCTACGTTGTTGTTTCTGGGTAAAGCTGAGAGTAGGTTTTCATCCTTTCTGGATTTTGTCGACTGTGATTTTAGATCTCAAAGTCTGGTTCAAGGGCTCATGTCAATGTAATATTTCTTATTCTCTGCTTTTTTCCCTCTGGATATCTGGGTGGAGAAATAAAGATGACAATCTTTGACGTCGAACTTCAAATTTAGGATAAGAGTCAAAGTTTTATCTGAACGTAAAAATGTCAGCTCTTTCCATTTCCGAGTTCAAAAGTAGGGGTTGACATTTAAAAACTCGATTTGACCTCGAAACGCCCTTGACCGTTGACCTTAAGGTCAAATTCGAGGTCACCGCTAGTTTTCCCCCTCCTAAGCCTTTAACTTTTGTCTGAAACATTTTTTCCAGGGTGCATAGTTTACGAGATATTTGAGTGGGGAAATTAATATGACCTACCGATATATACGATAACATATTTATCGTTAAACCGTAATTTATTTAATTTATTTTTGTGTAAACGTTACTAATTTTTATAACATTTGCAAATTTTGCCAAAAAAAATTTCCATTCAGGTGCTTTAAGGAGGTCTTCTACCTTACGACGCCGTTTTCGATACTGTTTTTCGAGGATGAGTCGTATTGACACCAATAATGCGGTTTTTGGTTCCACGCGTTTATTCTTATACTTTGAAAATTAATTTTTTGAAATTTTTATTGCTTCTGGTTTGACCTTTGTTCAACTTTGAAGTACCCCTTCCGAAAAGTTGATATCAAAACGGTTGTCACGATTCAGCTCATGAAAGACGTTTAAAAAAAATTGAAAAAGATTTAGTTTTATTATACCCTTGGCTATCTTTCGACGAACGCAATTTTTAAAATTTAAAAATTTCGCAAAATAATTTAAAAATAAAATGTTTTGTTTTTCATATTTTTAGGGTCAAAAACAACTGTAAAATTGTAAAATGAAAAATTTTCAAAAAGCCTTTGTCAGACGATAGCGACATGTTTTTCAAAGATTTTTATAAAAGACTTGAGTTAAACGATCAATTTTATTTCGAGATAGCATGTCAACCAGTGGCAAAAACGCAACTTTTGGGAAATCTTATTTAAAGATGTTCATGCATGAACCTTGGAGTGAGATCACATAAAGTTCGCTATGTGTCACCTCTTTCCAGTACCATTCAAAGTTTCAAAAATTCAACGAAAAATTTCCACAAATTGATTTGTTGATGTAAATTTTTTTTTTATTTTATATTATTAACTTATCCTTTTTTGCGAAGTGTGAGTATACTCACAGGTGACAAATTAAATGGTCATGTTAATTTCTCTTACATAAATTTCAAGAGTTGCATCTGTGCCGGGCTTCGACACTGTACTGCTTAGCATTTGCTTAATCTGGATGATCTCGCTCATAGAGTTTACAATACCTTCTGTTCGCTCCCTCTGCTAAGCTATTATTTAACAGTGCTGGGTGCGAAAGATTGTATGCTGTTTTGTACATCGCACTTTTCCCTCCGCTGTAGTAATAAGTGCAGGAGTTTTTCGCCCTGTGACGTGCATTTACATGTTCCTTTATTTTGCGATACTTAATTTCGTACTGGAACCCTGTCATAAAATTTTCGTAGTGAAGTATTCGCAAAGCTAAAGTTGCTTGCAGATCTTCCTGTGGGTGTAATATTCTAGTCCAAAGTATATGGTCAGTCGGCAGGCAAATTGACGCCCATATACATATTAAAAATATTTTTTTTATCCCCAGTAGATAGCTGCAGCCTCTTTACCTAATTTTGAGTAATTCACTCTGTCTTTGATAGCGATCTTAATGCGAATACTATAGGCCTTTCTTCGGCATTAGTCGTAGTTTGCGACAACTATGCACTTAAGCCGGTAGGTGACGCATCAGTAGCTAGGGTTAGTAACAGGCCGGGATTATATATAACAAGAATTTTGGGTACAAAAAACTCCTCCTTTGATGTGGTTGATGGCTTAGGTTAGGTTAGGTTACAGTGGCGGCTAGAAAGCTCCACATAGACCACACCGGCTCCACATAAACCATACTGCTCCTAAGGTGCGGGAGATCCATCTACCGATGGCTTTATCCAATCTCGCTGTCTCTAGAGCACCTACGACTGCGTCAATGTTGGCTTCGAGACTTTCCCTTATATATTGATATACAGGGTGTTTCAGATCTGACGTGCCAAAATAAGTGGGGTGATAGATCTCACCTAGCCAAACAAAAAATTGTATGGCAGGGGGGAGCAACTCTTAACCGTTTGGGAGTTACAGGCTTGATTCATAAATTTCAGTTTTTCATGGTATGCACATTACTCTTTTATTTTTATCTCTTCATCTACCCAACACAGCCACATGAAACGTTTCAGCCCACAGGATCATAAGGAAGGACGATTAAATTATTTTTGTTGTTTCATTTGCACCGACTTCAAAATGCCCTAATAGATATAAAATTACAAATTAGTTTATGCTTTTTAGCGCTTTTTATGAAGTCGGTTCAACTTTTTTTTTTTTAAAACTATTTCATTTTTCACTTTTTAGTGTCTTCTGCTCTATACAACGAAGAAAGAGCCGTCCAAATCGGTCCACTCGTTAAAAAGTTAGGTTTAACCCCCTACCCCGCCTCCATTCCACTAACACTTTTTTCTCATGGTATCAATCAATGAACTTACTCTGCCGAACAGAAAAGGATTCATCGAAATCGGTCCACGCGTTACGAAGTTACAACCCCTCCTATTAGCAATGGGGGATCACACACTATGCAACAGCAAAAGAACCATCCAAATTGGTCCACGCGTTACAAAGTTAGGTTCCACAACCCCCCCCCCCCCCCCTCCCACCCAACCCCATACTCTACCCAAAAGAAAAAGTATTATCCAAATCGGTCCACGCGTCACGAAGTTAGACTACTCCTCCCCCCACCAAGCCACCCACCATAGGACCAAATTATTCTGCTATTAGCACTGAGTGAGCACACTCTATATAACAGTAAAAGAACCATCCAAATTCCACGCAATACAAGGTTAGGTGTTTCTTTACACTCAGTTTTACTTTTTTTTGTAAACTACCACAATCTGATTTTGACATTTCAATTGGACTGATATACCAACTTTTCAAAAAGGTGATATTGTGATAATTGCAAGCAATTGCTTGAACTTTTCTCCTGCCCATTCGTCAATTTCTTTAACACTTATGGACTTTTTTCCATAGCTGTAAGTTGAACACTAGCTATTCGCAAGCTCCCAGTATCATGCAACGATAATTTGTGTTACTACTGATTGAATTTCGTCGTCGGTGGAGTAAATAATAACGTGTCGGCCTACCGATCCGGAGGGCCCAGGTTCAAATCCCACCGGCGGCGACTCATGGTTGTTTTCTGCTGACAACAGATCACGGTAAAAAGTCCAATGGGGTTGCACAGAAGCTGTCAGTAATTCGAAATCCACTTTAAATTATAGGACCAGTGGTTGTCTTGAATCGGGTGATGTTCTTCTCCCGCTCCACAAGGAGTTATGGGAATCTTCTCTTACCACTTTGGAAAGATGACACAATAATCTTAAGTTTAGCATGAATTTTATGTTTCTAGATTGTTCCAGTTGAGTTTTCGCTGGAGAAAGTGATAATATGTTGGCCTTCCGTCCCAGGGGTTCCAGGTTCGAACCCCACCGGCGGCGACTCATGGTTATTTTTTGCTGATAACATATTACGATGAAACGCAATTGGAGGTTGCAGAGTTATGTCGATGGTTCGGAATCCATCTTATATTGTACGTCTACTTGCAATCGTTGTCTCGAATCGGGTGATATACTTTTGCTGCCCACGCCGCACGGGAGCTAGAAAGAGGGGAGATATTGTTCCAGTAAAAAATATTCAACCAACCAATAGTAAAATCCTCAAATATTAAAATTTAAAAATCATCCTGTAATTTCTACACAAGATTTCTCTCCCAATACCAGACAATTTTTTGTTGTCGCCTTCTTCAGTATTATCCTCACAAACGGCAATTATCTGTGTGTAAGTCAGAATTGAGGTTAATGGATGCAATTAAAAAAATGAGGCCTAAGCTACTTTGGCAAGTGCGAAAATATCTAGAAAACTGTTAGTGGCATCTGAGCAACATTGAACTTTTCTCATTAGAACCCTCATAGCAAACAAATATCTAATTAACAAAGGGCCAATATTAGAGTTTATTTTTCCCTTAAGACAGTTTTTCTTGCTCTACTACTGATTTATTTTTATATCGATTTATCGTCTTCTTGCAAAAAATGGCAAAAGCCAAGCATGAGACATACATAAGCATATGCACATAAATTATATCGACTGTGATTACATATATTTTGAAGAGTGGGCTTGGCTTTTATGGGTAGTCAATCAACTGAATATTATTCCCTTCTACAGTACTGCTATTTACTTTTTCCTAAAAAAAATATTTTCTTTTTCAGAATACAATACTGCCGGAAGCTGTGCAATTTTGGGAAAAGGCTCTTATGGTGCGAGAAACTAAAGGAATTATCCGGCTGAATAGGTACAAAAGAAAAAATATTAAATTGTTTATTATCCATGAAATTTGCGTGAAGAGGTTAGACTAATTTTCTTCCTTCAGGAAATGCGATAGTACACAAGTCTTTGTGAAAAACTCCCTAACATATTGTATAGATTCTTGTAAGCCAGTTACAATGTGTGGCGAAGTGCAAGTGAGAGAGGAACACTTGGATGTAAGCAAATTTTACAGATTCTAAATAAACGATGTTTCGAAAATATTTGTCTTTAAGGTATGCAGGATATGCAATGCAACGGGTCAAAACTGCCGAGAGGATCCGAATTCTATCGCAGGTCCGGGTATTGAGAATGCTGATTTCGTGTTTTATGTATCTGCTTTGCAAACAGAACGTTGCCACAAAGGACTAACTGTAGCATATGCTGCGCATTGCCAACAGGAAGCTGCGCTGGATAGACCAATTGCCGGACATGCAAATCTCTGTCCAGATAGTATTTCTACGAAACCACAAGAGTTGCAAACCTTACTTTCGACTGTCAAACACGAAATACTCCATGCATTGGGGTTTTCCGTTAGCCTGTATGCTTTTTTTAGGGATGAGTGGGGAAGGCCAAGGACGCCACGGAAGCCTGATACAGGCAAGCCTTACTTGAATGAAAAGTTTGTGAAAGCAAGCATTTGAGAATTCTAGTGCAAAACTGATAACAATTTTACAGACTTCAGATTCATCAGTGGAGTGAATCTACTATTCGGAAAGTGGTAAGGGAGAATTGGTCGGTTCGAGGTGGAGATGTTAGAAAAGTAATTGACATGATGGTTACGCCTAAAGTGACGGAGGAGGTTCGATATCATTTTAATTGCTCAGAGTTGGAGGGTGCTGAGCTGGAAGATCAAGGTGGAGAAGGAACAGCACTAACCCATTGGGAGAAAAGGATTCTAGAGGTAAGCATGTACAAATATTTCTATTCCATGATGTATGTGCACTGCTGGAAAAAATTATTGCATCATCTTTGAATTTCTGTAAACTATAATAGAATGTAAAACTTTGTTACTGTATGTTTTTCTGATATATAAAAAATTAAAGGTGTACAAAAATATATCGGTAAAAGAAGAAAGAGTTTATTACGATAGCAATAGAAAAAGCTGCGATCTTAGTAATTTAATTGATTAGATTAAACTCTTTTAATAATAATTAACCAAGTTTTTAAAGAAAAGGCTAGGAAAAAAGCTACTGGATATCAAAACTGCTTTCGTCTTAAGAAAAACGTTAATGGAAAAGTTCGGTGTATTTACACATTTTTCAATAGAAATAAATTCGCCCACACAAAGTAGAAACTTAGTGAAAATTTAAACCCAAATATACCACAAAAAAGGATTAAAATATATTTAGCACTGACACAGCTGGAAAAGTTTTTTGATGGCGTTTAGAACTTTGTGCAATTCATTAAGGCGCTACATTAGATTGATAAAAAAAACAATATTGTTGGAAATAGGGGGTTATATATAGGGATTTAATAAAAATTTATTTGAGGAAAAATTCGCCTTTATTGCTGGACCACCTTCTTATTCAAGAGCTCGATTCTAACCAAAGAAAATCCTCAGCTGGAAGCAATGTTCGTTCGTCCCTCTCTTTCCGCTTTGGTTAATGTAGTTTTCACAATTAACCAAAGCTGCTAGAGGCTTCCAATTGAGGTAATTTCCAACAATATTTGTTATTCAAAAGCATTAATGGAAAATAGCCAAATTATGATATAAAACAGGCACGCGATAAACCGAAGCTTTTCGAAATATTACGGATTTCAAGATTTTCCCATAGGATTGAGCCATTTACGCGGTTTTACTTTAATATTCTTCTCAGCAATGAATTCAATTCATTTTATTATTATTATAAAGGGGAGGTTACTCTTATAGTGGACACTGCTACAAAAGAGGTATATTGTGCCCACTACTATGAAAGACGCTCTACCACCCTGAGTAAGTGAGGAGTTCTTTAACAGGGAAGGATCAGCCCGGCTCAGAATTTCTGACTGAAGATCCTCCTTCTAAGCCAAGCAAAGGCAGGGCAAAAACGCATAATGTACAATGTAGTTTCATGGTGTTCCGTTCATTGGATAGAACTAACCGATGAAGGTAATACCTTAGCCCACAGTACTAGATAGAAAGTCTATACGCAAACTGCGGCCCGCTTTAGTTAAGTCGGTGGTATCGTAGTCGGCATAGTGTTTAATAAGTGTCTTAACCGTTGTGAGCCCGGGGTCACTTCTCTAGTAAAGCAACTGTTGACTCCTAGCCCAATCCTCCACCACAGCTCTTGTTGACTGAACAGTACTGGCAAAATCAAGCAACTACGAGCTGAATGACTGCGATCCAGTGACAATATCAGCGAGCCGGAGCCTCAGGATTGTTGCCAAAAATATAGAGCCGCAAGGAAGAAATTGAGGAAAACGGTCTGTATTAGCAAGAGTTAATGCTTTAAGCAGCTGTGCAGTTAGACAAACGGCCACCCATTGAGCGAAGCTCACAGAGTTGTAACTGCGAAGCTCAAAGCAAGAAAGTGCTCATAGATTAACTGTCCGGCATTGCTGAAGGAAATCGTGACCACGCTTTCCCTTCCCAATCAGGATACACAGCCCCAATTGAGGGGGCAGGGGACAGAAACGATACCTGCGGTATCAGCAGAGGAATTGTTCAGGTTGTCCGCGAGAACAAAGCGTCTTAGCTATATGGTTTCCCCAACAAAACCATAAAATTATCAATTATAACTAAGTTAACTTAGGGCAAGGTTTGTCTCAACTTTCAACGCATATATGGAAGAAATAGTATTCCCCTAGCCATGGAAATCCCAGTTGTTGCTGCTTCCCCGAAAGGAGAAAAGCCACCAGGAGAACACGCCTCATATCGCCTAATATGTTTGTTGTATACAATGTGGAAACTGCTTGAGAGTATTATATACAGCAAGACTACTCCCGATCGTGCAAGAAGCAGAAGGTCTTTCGGTACATCAATGTGGATTTCGAGTGGGCCATTCCACAATTGATGCAACTGACACCATCGTTAACCTGGCTGGAAACGTACTAAAGAGGAAGAGGGGGACATGCCTGCGAAGACTGAATGTGCCAGCATAGTAGGATTATTAATAAACCAACCGTACTGCCACAGGGATCGATCCTGGGCCCAATCATGTAGAATATAATGTACGACGATCTTGTAAGGGTCACACTTTCGTGGGGTTCGCTGACGACATAGCAATCGCAGTTATCGCCAAGCTTTGAGACGACGTAGAGAAAAAAGTAGTCGAAAAAGGAGAAGTCCTGAGAGTCAGAGTAAAGGATCATGAAATGACATCGAAAGAGTGCATAACATATTTCGGAGCGATGATAATTGGTGAGTTAAATTTTCAAAAACACCTAGAACACGCAAGTGAAAAGGCGGTTAAGGCGACAGCGACACTGTAGCATATGATGCCAAACATCGGAGGAACTAGATCACTGTGGTGACTACTTCCAGCTAGAGCATCTATCTGTGAAAAGGCTGTAAAGTGCGGAAACACTAACAAAGGTAAACCCATGTATTGCTTAGGGAGTCGCCAGCGCCGTTAGGATGACGTCGAATGAAGCACTCGAAGGGTGTGACAGGAGCGATGGCAGAACTCCCACAAAGATAGGAGGACACATAGATTAATTCCAAGGATCGAGCATTTAATAATACGGTGGCGTTGTACACTACCACCTTACTCAGCTTTTACCTGGGCACGGTGGTTATCGTGATTATTTGCAACGCTTCGAGCATGACAAATTCCCTTTTTGTCTTAAATGACGACATGTATCGGATAATGTATTTTCTGCTGCCACGTGTTGTTAGGGTGAGAGAAAACTTACAATCGTTTTTAAGTTTTTGGGTCTGGTTCATATGAACTGAAAATAAAATCCCTAATTAAAAATCCTTAATGTCAAAATCTCTAAAAATAAAATCCCTTATAACAAAATATCTAAAAGGGATTTAGGGATTTCTTCTTTTTTTTAAAGATTTCCTCATTAGGAATTTTTTTTATTTTAGAGATTTTGTCGTTATAGACTTTTATTTTTAGGTATTCGGTTTTCGGTGTTTTGGTTTAGGGATCATTTTTTACGGGATTTTGTATTGATCCCGACGTATTTAGCGTACAAACGGTCTTTAAGAAAATGCTTTATTCCCTTTTAGAAATAAAAGATCTTCTTAACGATCAGCTGAGGCTGCAATTGGGCTTGGGACCCTGGAAGCAAGAGGATGAATGAACCCTTTATAGTTAGTTAATCAGCGATTTCGTTACCCTCGATTTCCCACTGACCTGATAACAACTTTGACAAGGTTAAAACTTAACTTTGGAACTTAACTTTGTATCGCGTGGACCGATTTGGATGGTTCTTTTGCTGTTATATAGAGTGTGATCCCCCATTGCTAATAGGAAAATAATTTGGTCCTATTGTGGTGGGGGAGCGTAACTTCGTGACGCGTAGACCGATTTCGATGATTCCTTTTCTGTTCGGTAGGGTATGTTCCTTGATTGATGCCATAAGAAAAAACATTTTGTGGAATGGAGGTGGGGTAGGGGGTTAAATCTAACTTGTTAACGCGTGAACCGATAGTGAAGTCGGTTCAACTTTTTTTTCTAAAAAAAAATTTTTTTTTGTAAGATCTTCACTTGCTCACCAGTCAGTAACCGCGCGCAGGGCTGATCTCAGTAGATCAGTTTATTTGAAGTCATTTAGGAGGTCGTTTACAACAAGTTACAATGACTAATGACAAAATACAATCTTGAGGGCACCATTTGGCAGCCCTGATGCACAGATATGTGTTATTGGTCACATACATATTGCGGGTGGATGTAATTTCTCGCTCGTTTTTCATAGTATCCATCAGCTTTATAGTATACTATATACAGTTACTCACAAAATTGAGCGTACACCCATAGCAAAAACACATTTCCTTAAAATTTAATCGTACAAAAATGTTTAATGATAAAATATAATATATTTCAAATATATATATTTTGTTTAACTTATGTCATCAGTTATAAAAGAAATAAATTAATATTATAATGTTTTGCGATCGAAAAACTAAATAATATTCCAATTTCACTCACACAAAATTGAGCGTACACTCGAGAAATCTACCCATATGACAATACTCCATCCGTTAAGATATATTTGGGGTGTAGTGTTTAGGAGAGTTCTTACGTTAGACTTTCACTGAGCCCGTCCTAATTTATAAAATAGTTGTACTCTCTCTCTCTCTCGTTCCGATAACCCCTTGTGGGGCATTGGGTGGAAAAAAAATTCACCTGATGCGAGACAACGATTGTTATATATAATAAATTACGTGTAGATTACATGTTAAATTTAATTTATACATTAGGGCTAGAAACATGTTCCCATGAAGAGCACCATAAATCTTAGATCTTAGTTCGGCTAAATCCTTAAAATAGGGGTAACCTAACTAACGGATCCTGTTATTGGCTAAAACCGGACAGTTGCCGAAATAATTTTCCCTTCCTCCTCACATTGTTAACTCCCGTGGATGTAAATTGAGGACACGCCTATTCTGTTAGAGTTTCTGCCTATGAGATAGGATCCGTGATGTCAGAACAGCGCTTGATTAGGGAGGTATGGTCTCTTTCCTATTTTTCTTTAGCAATGTTGATGAATGTTTGCTGAATGTCCAGCTGTCATGTGGCTTTAAAGCAAGTAAGAATATAAAGTAGTGCCGGTTCTTGCCAGTGCACCGGCTTTGCCGTTATCTGGAATTTCACTATGTCTTTATATATATATACGATATACCCTCGTCAGGTGTACGTTAAGGCAAAGGAAAATGAATGCGTCGATTCGGGTGGTCGTTTACTCTCCAATTTAGAGCCATTACTGTACAAATGAGAATAGAATTTGGATTTTGTTGTTGAAAGAAGGCCATTGTAATCAAAGTTTTTTGTTATACTTCCATCCAGAATTTCGAAATATCCATAGTCGGTACGTGTCGATGTATACACTGAATTGAGCCGAATAGCTTGGTTGGGGATGCTTGTCAGTGAATTCCATCGGCGCGAGACGGAGGACGGAGTCCAGGGTTTTGGAGGGTCTTCTTCTGGTAGGTATTTTTTCCTCCCATTCAGGTCATCTGGCAACCATTAATAATGTAAGTGTAGATCTAACAACTCTCACATAGAAGCACGATTCGCAGTTCCATGACGCATTCTTTGCCTATTGCCTGCACGCGTAGAACACAGCAAAAGCTTGCCGTACGCTTTCTTGGGTATTGGGTTTCCAGCTGAGTTTCCTATTCAAAAAATTCTACATAGTTAGTTTTGGGGTGTTGACAGGAGGAACTACATGCTTATGTGAGAAGAATATCAGCTCAATTGGTACTACAGGAAAAATTGGTACACTGAAAAGTATATTCCATCGTCTCAACTAGGATATTTGGGTGCTTGATTGAAATTAACAAGACAACGCCACCAGCTTTAGGCCGGAGTGTTCTAGATCTAGAAGTTTAGATCATATGCCAGAGAAGCGATAGAAGGATCCCTCCTTAGGCGAAACTTCTTGTTGCGTACCTATGTATGGTGAAACACTCAAACTGAAGTTTACGATCTTGCATCTGAACATGAGATATACAGTTCAATCAGTGAACTATCTTAAGGATGTCGTCATCGCCTCTAGTTTGACGTTGTTAAAAGCACCCTCAATGTCAAGAAAAGGTGAAGGGGTGAATTCCTTGTACAAAATCCAATACCAAAACATTTTTTCCAAAGCATTTCTAGGAAATAAGTTGTCGGTGAACTAAGTGATAACGTGTCGGCCTGCGGAACCGGAGGTCCCAGGTTCGAATCCCACGGGCAGCGACTCCTGGTTGTTTTCTACTGACAACAGATTACGATAAAAAGCCATGTAGGTCCTCTTGCAGTCTTGGTCTCAAATCGGATGAAATTCTTCTTCCGCCACACACTCAACAAGAAGAACTAGACCGAGAGAGAGATTTTTAGAAAATGAATTTTACGTCTGCACATTTGCATTTATTGCATTTAGGAATCCCAGACAATCACTTTAATTATCTACTTTCTCTTTCTTTCAAGCAAGCTAAGCAGAATTTAAAAATGCGAAAAAAGGCGCACACTGTAGTAAATAAAAACATTTTGAAGCTTGGAATCGAGAATTATGGAAAACAAAATCATCTGGACGCCCTCCAAAATATTCACATTTTGGGAAACGCGCAGCGTTAAGAGTACTATCTAACACAGAACCTTCATCATCAAAAATTTTAAGACTTGCAATATGACCCTATTTTTAGTTAGAGAAGGGGTTGCTGTCTCTAAAAGACTTAAATACCAAAAATGTTTGCAAAAACCCAAGTTAAGGCAAAAAAATCGTTGCTTGACTTAAATTAGCCGAACATCTAATAGAAAAAAATAACAGGAGAGAAGTAGTTGAAGTTCAATGGATCTGATAGATTCTATAACTTTTGTGACGACTTAAGAAAGAAAAGAAGAAGGGAGGTGGCTCTATAATGATTTGGGCAGCCGTAAAAATAGCAGGAGCGAAATGGTCTTTGTCAATGGAATAACTGTTGCGGCTTATCAAGAGCTGCTGGAAGCTTGGTGACTAGCGGATATTTTCCAGCAGAATAGTGTACCCATCTATAAGACTACCTCTACCAAAAAGTGGTTTCAGGATTACGAAATCCAATTATTACCATGATCAGCGTCCTAACCTGAACCCTATATAAAATTGGTGGGATATCTTAGCAAGGAAAGTCTGCTACCAGAAGAAGTTATTCATTGATAATGCTGCAGAACTGAAATAAAGAATAATTACAGCATGGTTACGAGGGTTCTGATAGGGAAGAGCCTTATAAGTAGCGTTCCGGGTCGGTTACTAGATGATTAGCTGTAATAATAAAGTAAGTTTTAAAAAAAAATTGAACCGACCAAACAACTACAACAAAAGTATTTAAGGCTCCTTCCTTATGATCCCGTGAGCTGAAATGTTTAGGTTGTTTTATATAGCATCTTCAATGGTGGTTAAGTAATTGTTTTGTTTGTTTAATTTCACCGACTTCTAAATGTAATAGCTATAAAATAAAAAAATATTTTACACCTTTTAGCGCTTTTTGTGAAGTCGGTTCAACTTTTTTTTAAAAAACTATTTTATTTTTCACTTTGTTGTTCAACAAACCTATTTCAGCAGTTGCAGAGATAGTGTACTCGATAGAAAGGAACTCCGGCAACATATTACGGAATGAGTCACTGTCACTCTTTCATACAAGAGAGAATCATCATGGTCAGGGAATCATCGTAGTGATTCTAGATAAAAAACATTTACCAATAAGGAAGCATATTCTGTACAACAGAATCAAAATCATGGAAGTCGGTCTACGCCGCCCCTCCTTCAACTCTCACGATAAGCCACACTTTTTGTTATAACACCAATAGATACTCAATGCATTCAGAATCATCTAAATCAGTCCACGTGTTACAAACTTAAACTACCCCCACCACAACTCTTGGTCAACATTTTTTCTTATAGTAGCAATGTATTCAACATAAAAGAATCATCGAAATATGCTTGAGCAACGACCCGTTCCCGCCCCACCCCACCCAATCAACTTTTGTCGTGGTACCAATGGGACAACATATTTACGAAGTATGACTACCATCCCCCCCCCTTCCCCGCCCCACCACAGAAAATTAACAATAGCCGATCATATTCTATACAACAACAAAAGAACCATCCAAATCGGTCCACGTATTAAGAAGTTAGGTTCCACCCCACACCACCAGAAAGCTTTTTGACATGGTAGCAATCAGGAACATACCCTACTCAACAAAAAACAGAATCATCCACGCGTTACGAAGTTAGACTACCCCTCCCCACCCCTCCCTACGACCAAATATGTTTCATTACTAGCAATGAGGGGTGATACTCTATACAACAGAAAAAGAATTATCCGAATCTGTCCACGCATTGCGAAGTTAGGTTTCACCCCCACCCCACCAAATTTTCTTGACATGGTACCAATCGGTGAACAAACATACTCTATATAACAAAAACAAAGTCATTAAAATTGGTCCACGCGTTACAAAATTATGCCCGGTCATACATAAAAAAAGATAAAAATACTTGTCGAACTTTGAACCTCTTTTCTTTTTGGGAAGTCGGTTAAGAAGAAGTGATTATGTCTGAAATAGCTCCTTTGTAACGAGGCACCACTCTGTCGATGGGTAACATATCGATCACTTCCCAAGAAACACCCTGTTTACATATCATAAAATCATAAGTGTACTTTGAACCTTGTTGTGCAGAAATATTACTAGTAGCGTAATTTCATAAAACTGAAAATTTAACTATAAAATTATTTTAAAATTACTTTGAACCATACTTTGTATTTGATTTATATTACGCTTTCACAGGTACCACTATATAGCTCAGAGTTTTCTAGAAAAGAAAATTTAAAACCGGCTTTCAACTACTCCTCTAGTTTAAATTAATGTGGAAAGGTGATGCAACAATTTTTTTTGGAGTAGTGTACTTAATATCAAAAGTTCTAAATCAATAAAATTGATATCACTGTGCATTGAAAGTAAAATCTGTTTAACTTTTTCAGAATGAAGCAATGACAGGCACTCATACACAAAGCCCTGTTTTCTCCAGAATTACTTTAGCATTAATGGAAGATTCAGGGTGGTATAAACCAAACTATAGTATGGCAGCTCCATTGTCATGGGGCCGAGGACTAGGTTGCAACTTTGTAATGCGCAGCTGTAAAGATTGGATACAGGTTAATAATGCAAGGTAAAAATTATCAATACAGGTTTGTACATATTACAATAAAATCCAAGTCAAAAATGCACGAAGGTTATAACATAAGACGCCTAAACATGTACTTACTATAGTAGGAAAACATCCACGTCTACTAGCCAGCAATTTAATGCCTTTATAACTATCATTAGCAAGCTCGTTGATCTTGAAAGTAACTGTCTAGCTGAATAGTCAGCTTGTTCCGCTCTGACTTGAGTAAAATCTGCATAAAGCGGAACTACTGACAAGTTTCAACTTAGAATTTGAATGAGTTAAGAAAGAATGCCAATACGATGACTTGCTAAATGTGCCTTGACTTCTTTTCATTGCATTTATTTTTACTCAATTATTGTTGCTCACTTTAACGATTTATTATGTCTCTGGGAAGTTAAATTAAAATAGTCTGCACATGACTTTTTACTTTTATTTCTTTGACTTCGTATTATTATTATTATTAACAGTTTGGGTATACGTGACGTTACCTCAATCATATACCCTTCCCGATTTTATTTCAAATTGATAGTTCAACTTCTTGTTTGTGATTCAACTAATTCATTTATCTACATTTTTCCAAAATAGAACAAGTAATGTGAGTTCTAAAAAATTTCATCTCTATTTATATGTAGGTTAAATTTTTACAATTGATTTAATTAATGATGCTTATACGATAAAGAAGAATATCGAATTTGATTTTGAAAAAATTACGTATACTATAATTTACACTAATTAAGAAAGCAGCAAACTTTAGCCTTAAATTACAATTACAGGAACCATCTTTATAATTTCTTTCAAAAGATTTCTATAGAAAATTGTGCCACCTTCTTAAAATTTATTACTTTTATTTACGGGGTCGCTTGCTTTTTTATTTCACTTTCTTTTTCAATAAAGTATTTTAAATTTTTGATCTTATTATTATAAAATTGAGAGTGACTTTCTTCTTTAGGGAACTATAAAACTGCGCGAGACGAAGGTGCAAAAATCAACTTCGAACTTCATGTCATTACAATCTGAACGATCAATTCGCGATTTATGAAAAAAAATTATGAGTCTGGTTGGAATAATAATAAATCAAGGTAGTAGGTCACTGAGATAGTACTTCTTTGGGTTTTTTTGTTGTCCCTTCGTTCGTTTAGTAGATTAAAAGTTAAAAATAATTTATTGATGTGTATAACATGAAACTTGCAGATTTATGGATCACTCTGTAATTCGCCAGCGGTTGAGATTGCCCTCCCCCCCTTATCGTACAATTTGGTGTTTCACTAGATGAGATCTATTGCCACATTTATATTAGTACACTTATATATATATATATATATATATATATATATATATATATATATATATATATATATATATATATATATATATATATATATATATATTATAAAAGGTTTTGCTACGTAGTACTTTATTAGATTTATAAAAGGTTTTGCTACGTAGTACTTTATTAGATTGCCAAAATTACTACATGCAATTATTGTAGTAAATACTCATCGCTGCAACATAATCGAAAATTCACCTCTTAATGAGCTTTTAAAGTATTCACGTAATTCGTTTTTGTTAAGCTTTGAGTTTAATTATGAATTCTACTATTGTCATATCACCCTGAGTCACTTAATTTTTATAATTCCCACAGATATTTACTGCCGCTTTAAGATGCAGTATATGTTTTGTAGACGCATTATCAGAAGAACCAGAGATGGGCATTTTTTATTCGAATAAAGATAAGAGCTCAAATAAATTGAAAAATCGAATAAAAATTTATTTAATTACAAAAATTATTTGTTACTTGGATGATTATTCGCAAATAATTATTTGTTATTTGGTGCTTTTTATTCGAATTTCAAATAATTATTTGTTATTCGATCTTGCGTTATTTTATAATCAAATAATTATTCGTTATTTGATGACTTATTCGCAAATAATTATCTGTTATTTGGTGCTTTTTATTCAAATTTCAAATAATTATTTGTTATTCGATTATCAAGTAATTATTCGATAGTTGATGTCTCTTTATGGAATACTTATTTGTTTTATGGTATTATTTACTAAAATCTTTACTGTAAACATCGAAACATAGCAAGGCAGTTTTAATTTCCTAAGTACGAGACACCTTGTGATATGAAATGCGTGTACCAAGAAATAATTTTTTGAAATTGAACTTATGGACACCAACAAAAAATAATTATTTCATAAAGAGACATGAACTATCGAATAATTATTTAATAATCGAATAACAAATAATTATTTGAAATTCGAATAAAAAGCACCATATAACAGATAATTATTTGCGAATAAGTCGTCAAATAACGAATAATTATTTGATTATCGAATAACGAACAATCGTATAACAAATAATTATTTTAAATTGGATTAAAGAGCACAAAATAACAAATAATTATTTGCAAATGACTTAAAATAAATTAAAAATCGAATAAAAATTTATTCGAATAATTTTTTATTCGATTTTTAAAAAAAATCCTTATTTGATTGAAAATTTATTCGAATAATGCCCATCACTGAGAAGAACATTATTTTCGGAGCATTAATTACGAATTTCACCCAATCTATTTGCTGAAAAGAGGAGCATTTTT
Organism: Leptarthrus brevirostris; assembly: GCA_964036015.1. Lineage (NCBI taxonomy): Eukaryota > Metazoa > Arthropoda > Insecta > Diptera > Asilidae > Leptarthrus > Leptarthrus brevirostris. The sequence continues at coordinate 137,539,700 of OZ038371.1, read as the reverse complement.
ATGTCTGGCAGAGTATTAAGTATAAAAACCAAAGCTTTATTTAAAAAAATCCCTGCCTAATTTCTTAATCATTCATTAAATATTTTATGAAATTGAATTGAGATATAAGGCTAGTCCAGAAAGATAAAATTTAATTTTCTGGAATACTATGATAGCTGAAGAATACTGTAATAGTAATGCAGTTAAAAAAAACAACGATTTCTAAAAGATATGTAACAATTGCAAAAATAAGTTTCTATGTTTTAGAACATATTTGAATATTTTATGTATGCAGGGTAAACCAGGTTCTATGAGAAATATTTTAGTTAGTCATAGTACGGGTCCAAATTTACAACAAATTGCGTGGCAGGGGGTTATTTTCAGTGGTTACCGAGTAACTGCTATTTTAAAGGTGAATACCATTATGAAGGGTAAGAGAATTTTTTTTGTACTTTCCCAATCTTCATATTCAAAATTATGTGAAAAAATTTGAAGTCAAAAGAGTGAAAATTAACTAAGTAACGGTCCGGTTCTTACACCGCATATCTTTTACAATAGAAGAAATTTTCGGTACTCATATTGTGAAAACGCTTGTTTGTTGGATTACAGCTTTCTTTAGTACTATAACCAGTTTTCAGCATACAAAATTCTATTCGTTGCATTTTAGTTTAAAAACAAGACATTCATGCTAACGCATCGAAGGGTTGTCCTCTAGGCTTAGGTCATATCCTAAAAAAAAACAAACAAAAAATTATTCAGTTGTTCATAAATTCGTTTTTTGTACATATGATGCTCCTCTGTTTTAAAAAATATTTCGATTAATTTCCGATCTTGTCCCACCAAAACTTGAAATTGATATTTAATATTGGTTTTTTTTTATCTTTTTAAATTTTTGCGCAGCTGATTTTCGCAATTTTAATAATTATTAGTTTTTAAGAAAACGGTTAGGCACAACAATAACTATATTCTATATATTGGTATTAAAAAAAATTCAATTTTTATTTTGAGGTAATCCCTCACCAAAATTTCAATGAGGCAATGGGGAAATAATCACGTCATGGGTGATTTTGAGGGATTACCTCAAAATAAAAATTTAATTTTTTTATAATACCAATATGAATATAATTATTTGTAATATTTTTTATTAAAAATTAATATAAAATAGATGAAAATATCCTCAATAATGAATCTCTTATCCTATCTTCAAATGACTAAATATAAATCTTTGCAAGAAATTCGCGGGAATTGGAAATTTTTTTTTTTTTGTCTGCCACAGTGGCTTTTCCCTCAAGGAGGATTTCTAGTGTGTTGGCTTCAAAAAATCGGTTTTTTTTTCTTTTTGCATTTTCAATATTCTGAAGTTTCTGAATAACTCTATGTAAACCGTTTTATTATATTATTATATTTCGATTCCAGCAAATCGGGGCTTAAAATATTCCGCAGACATGTGATTCTCGTCTCGACCACACTTAGTTTTTTTCGCTATATTAAGGGTAGAGTTACGGCCGCTTACAGACGAAAAGAAAATTGTGATTTATTTATTTAAGTTAAATACAAGCTGACATAATTAATAAATAGTAAAAGCTACAATATGAGCTCTAATTAAAGTAGATACAGGCTGGAAGGAAGAAGAATTAAGAAAGGCGATCAAGGTGGGCGGGATCAAGATATAAGGCTTTATGAAGGGATGATTTACTCAGATGGAAGTCAAAGGAGGAAAGGTCGTTAACTTTTTGTAGCATCCTCGCTTGCTTTGACCGTAGTTTGTGCGATGGCGGTCGAGTCGGAAAAGGGGAGCGGACCTAAGGTTGCGGGGATTGGTATAGATGGGTAAAAATCGCAGGATTGAAGGGCAGTCTATGGTACCACTTAATAGCTGATGAATGAAGAGAATGTCGGAAACATCACGACGTTTACTTATTGGTTGTAAGTCTATCAGTTTCAGACGGTTTTCATGAGGTGGAAGGTTGAATCTGTCTACCCACGAAAGATCACGTAGAGCGAATCGAAGGAACCTACGCTGGACGGATTCAATCCTGTTAATGTGAGTTGTTTGTGTAGGTGACCTGTACCTGGCTGGCATATTCAAGGAGAGGTCTCCCGAAGGAGATGTAGAGAGATTTGGAAACATAAGGATTGGAGAACTTTCTGAACCAGCGCTTCACAAACCCTAGCGCGAAGTTAGCTCTGTTAATTATGCTGTCAATGTGGGAGCGGAAATTGAGTTCACTATCACAGATTATTCCTAGGTCACACAAAGAGGTAACGATAGGGACTGGTACGTCGGTTAGCATGTAGACTTTAGGGGTGGTGGTAAGACGCTTGCGGGAATATGAGATGGACTGGCATTTGGAGACATTGAGTTCAAGAAAGTTTTTCATGCACTATGTGACGAAGGAATCGAGATCTTTTTGCAGGAGAAGAGAGTCGGTTGTGGAACATCATTTATTGTAGGGATGAAAATTAATGGACCAAGGTGGCTGCCCTGGGGGACGCCGGAACGAGCGACAATAGGGTTAGAAATGGATGAGCTAAAAAGAACATTGTACCGACGGTTGTTGAGGTAGGATTGAATCCAGGAGATGAATCGAGGGGGGGAAGCCTAGGCGATCAAATTTGAACAAGATAACATTATGTGAGATCTTGTCGAAGGCTTTACTAAAATCGGTGGGTATAACATCAACATCTTTATCGTTTTCCAGGGCACAAAGTGTTTTGGAGACGAATTCAGTAAGGTTGGTGGTTGTAGATCTTCCTTTGAGGAAGCCATGCTGGGAGAGGGAGAAGATAGACTTACAGTGGAAGGACATGGAATCATAGACCAATTTTTCGAATAGTTTAGGTATGGATTGTAATTTAGCGATGGGTCTGTAGTTGGACACATCGTTCTTGCAACCTTTTTTGAAGATGGGCGATTGGTTCGGGATCAGGGTCGAAAGACGTAAACGACGTTTGAGTGCATTTGTCCAAGAATAAAAAGTAGTTAAGGTCAGGTTGTAGGGAATTGTCGTTGAAGGATTTACTGAAGAAGTGTGCAAAGAAGTTGGCGATAACCTTAGGATCACACGAAGAGGTATTCTCAAGTTTTAGGGTAGAGGGGTAACCATTGGATTTCTTCTTGGAATTAATAAAGTTATAAAATCGCTTGGGGTCAGATATGAGGCTAGTTTCCATCCGTTGGAGGTACTCATAGTAGTGCATATCACAACGTTCAGAAAAAGAGGTATAAGCAGATAGGTAGGAAGAATAGTCGGACTCGGTCTGGGATAGAAGAAAAGTTTGCTAACGTTTATTTCTCCTGTTGCGAAGAGAGCGTAATTCTTTGTCGTACCATACGGGGGATGAGGAGTAGTTTTTACGAGGAAAAAGGGGGATAGATTGTGTAAGACAAGCGTGTATTTCTGAATAGAACGCCTCTAAAGCAACGTCAACTGGAAGATGTTGAGGGACTGTGGTAATGTTAGAGTTGAGGAGCAAGTGATTTAATTTTTCAAAGTCGCCTTTACGAAAATTGAAGGAAACAGAAGACTCGGAGCTTGAAAGTACATGAGGGTGTTCGTAGGAGAAAACAAGGAGCAGGGGTGGATGGTGACGATCGAGAGGAAAGGAGATGGTTGCTTTCCGCGACAGTCGAGTTAACTGGGTCTGAAGAAAAGATTAAGTCTAATTGTCTGTCCAGAAAGTTCCTGACTCCACTTACTTGAAAGAGACCAGCAACGGAGAGCTGATCGGTAAAAAAGGCTTCTTTGGCCGAAGATGCGTTAAGGGGGACAAAGTGAGAACAGTCCTCAGACAATGACCATTGAATACGGGGAAGGTTAAAGTAAAAATAAATTCATCGGATGCGTAAGCGTTCTCAAGCAGTGTGTCGATCGCTTCAATTATGGGCTCGTAGGCATCTAGAGGTTGAGTGGGACGAATATACCAACAAATAGTGTGCAGAAGACACTTATTTAGTGCTAATTTGATACATACAAATGTAAATATTAATCCATTGTAAATTTCCCGCCATTTTTCGTGGTGCCGCGTTTTTTTGAGTTGTCAAATTGAGTGCCCTATATTTTGGTTTTTTAACAAAACAATTGTCTTCCTGCACTTATTGTATCCATCTTACTCTACCCCAAAACAAAACTCGAACTTTGAAGTGACTTTCCTCATTTTTCCTATCGTAGCGTTAAAACTACTATGCGCAAGGTGATCCTTAAGACATCACTGCAAAGCTAATACTATATGCTTTTAAACAAGTTCAAGGGTCTTGCTTTTCAATTTTCCAACCTGAAATTGTGCCTTCGGTGGAGTAAGTGATAACTTGTCGACCTTCCAGTCCGAAGGTCCCATTTCTCAATTTCACCGCGGCGACTCATGGTTATTTTAGGCTGACAAAAGATTATGATAAAAAGGCCACTTTCAATAGTCTCGTGAAGTTGTTCTCCTGCCCCACATGGGGTTACGGGAACCAGAGAAAGAGAATATAGTTGGAATATTTTTCGCTGTCGTCAGAACTCCGCATTTCATTATGAATTATGAAAAGTTTTACTCGCGCGTGTCACTTACAAGAGTTACATTGCTTAATAGGCTCTGGATTTAAACTCGCAAGAGACCAAAGTAGGGTCGGATTCAAGGGAGGTTGGGGGCAGTCGTTGCAACTGCCCCGCGCCCAGCCTTGATCGAGCTTTTACTATACTAAAGTGGAGTGGAGACGGAATTGGATCAAATTGAATTAAAATATCCGCTCCGTCTCTGGGCTGTTTTCTAGCTGTCTAGCTCGCAGCAATGCAAAAACAAGATTTCTCAGTTCCCTCACTCCCCTTACCCTATTTTCCTGCCGGCCAAAGCCATGCGAACGCATCAAAGAGTTGTCCCCTAGGCTTTGGCCACATCGTAAAACAAAAATCAAATGTAGACATTTTACAGTACAGTTAAATAGTTCACTTGTACACGAACAAAATTTCAGAAATGTAAGAAATATTACTACTTTATTAAGAACTTCAAAGATACAAACTTCGAAATACAAAATACCAAACATTAAAGCTATGGCTTTAAGCCATTCGCCAGTTGACAACCAAAAATAAAACATAACAAAAACTACAAAGTATAAATAATTAAATTCAGAAAATTATATATATGAATGAGAGAAAAAAAGAAAAAGAAATGCAATGAAAGTAGGAAACATGTAAACAATTATACTCTTAAACGAAAAACGATCTGTACGCGTATACTTCAGCACTGTAGTTATATAAAGCTGTCCAATCTCTACCATTTAAGTAACTATAAAAACCCGCTTCATCAAGGTAACTCCTTCCGAGATAAATCAACCTGAATTCCTTTAGAATAGGACAGACTGCGACGAAATAAAATGCGTTTTCGACCTCATTGATATTGCACAAAGAAGAAAGACTCAATGTATCTTTTTTCCACGCTCTACTATGCAGTAACGATCATGATACATGGAACCTCTAGCCGATGCAAATATTTTTCTCCACGTCCAGTTTTCCAATGCTTCTAGCAAATTTTCCTTACATTTCCGCCATACCTCGGGCACCACGGATTCAAGCTCCATTTGCACACCTAATCTATCCGCTATCTCAGACAAAGCATAAACGAAAAAAGTTTTTCTTTCGGTAACCTGTCCTCACTCAAACTTAGAACCTTTAGTATGTAATCCAGATGCAACCTCAGAGTATAAATAAATAATTTACTTATACCAGACTCGATGTGCAGCATATATTTGGGTGTATTGTCCGGTTGTCGGAGAAGCTGGTTTGTGAAGAATCTAAACAGTTTTTAAAGAGTGTCATGCTTCTCCTATCATTCTCCTTATCGCTACCGAAACCGTCCTGAATACATATAATTTATCTGTTAAACAAACATCACTCCTGGAAAGAAAACTTCTTCAGGTGCTATGAATATATACATCGCCATACGTAGTCGGCCGCACAGATGCAGATGGGCAGAAAGGTAAGGCGTAAGCGAAACTCTCAAATATGTATAGCTGCTCACAATTTCAACATCTGCGCCCTTATATGTCCAGTGCTCTTCCCGTGCCCTTCTGCCTCTTGCATTAAAAATCATGATCTTTGACTTCAAAAGATTCACTTGTAAATCCCAGGTGTCGCAGTACTGCGCCAGCCTTTCCATCATCCGCTATAACTTGCCTATGTTATCAGCCAATGTACCAATGTCATCCGCATACATCAGCAAAGTAACTTGCACACCACCAATATCCATACCAACTTCTTCCAAGTGCTCCTCCAAATCAATTAGATAAAGACTGAACAGCAACTACACTACAGCTCGGGTTCCAGCATATAAGTCCCTTAGTACCCTAACAATCTTGCTTGTCACACCCATATTCAGCAGTTTGTAAAATAAAGAATTTCTGTTCATCGAATCAAAATCAGCACTGAAGTCAACGAAAAACGCATATACTTTTCTTCGCCGTTGTTGTTGATACAGTTTTACAATACACCACAGATTAAAAATGTCGAAGTCGAATAATCTACTGTCGAATAATTTCGTATAAAACCCGCTTGACACTCATTTATTATTCCATAAATTCCAGAGTAGAATTCCGGTAAAGAATTTCGTAAAAGTGTCCAAAAAATGTAACCCACGATAATTGGCATGGTCACTAAGGTTACTCTTCTTATGCAACGGGAACAGTATCCTTCAAACAGAGGATTATTGAGTCGTGCCAACAGCTAAATAACTATTAAACTTTTTGTAATATTCCATGGGTATCCTGTGTAGCCCTGGAGCTTTACCGTCTTTGACAATTCTGAGAACTATTTCAAGTTGTTTCACCATCCAATATATCATTTACTATGAGAGGCTTTGCATAGTGTATAGAACCAACCATGCTTGTCGAATTAAGTAATTCCTGAAAGTATGACCGAAAGTGATGAGAAGGAACAGCTATATCTCCCACAAACTTATGCAATCTCATTTCCCTGAGCGTAGCCCACCATTCTTTAATATCTCTAACTGCCTGGAATATAATTCCCATATGTAGGCAGAGGCCGAGCATATCGCATTGTCCAAGTTGGATAAATTTCAAAAAAGGCTATACAACTTATTGGCGACTTAACTATCCCTGAAAACATTAACTTTCTCGACGGAATGTCGGTTGACTTTCAATCTTCTGTAGCCTGATTCCTTGTACAACGCGCGACAGAAGTTCTCCAGCATTATTATTTAAAAAATATTAATTGAATATTACTTTTTTTTATGTATAATGGCACTTTATTTGGCACAATCGTTTTAAACAAAAAATCCTACAAAACTCTAGCTACCCTAAAAAATGTATAATATTCAAAACAAAAGACACAATAGTTAACGATCAAAAAGAACATTGAAATGACACGGTACGTTACTCTAAAAATGTTTCGTAAAAACGGCTCTAAAACTTAAAGGCAAAAACAATAGTAAAAAACCTATAAAAAAGAAAATGCAAGAAGTTTTAAAATGCCTCCAAGCGATTGCTAGCTTTAAGAAAAGTTCTCAAAAATTTTGAAAAAATTCCAAAACTTATCCTAGCACTAAACAAAAATAACCGAAACCGTGAAGAAACTTATACAAGAACATGATTGTTTGAGTGTTCCCAGAGGGTAGATGCAGCACCGGGCGAAGTTCCTACTTCGGAAACTACTGCTCCCAAGGAAATGCCCTCTCCGTAGAGCCGGTTGCCACTTTTCTAGTCCTCCGGGAGCACTCATCCAAACATGTTCTAAACGAACGCACAGAAATTTCGAACCGATTAGAGTCTCGCGGGACCAGTCTGCAGAGTCATTGACGTCTGCAAACTGCTCCCATCATCCTGCCAATTCTACGATTCCAACGTGAGACTTGTCCTTCCCGCAGCACCTGCAGCAATACCAAAGGGAAGAGAAGCTTCGTGGACAAGCTGCTGCAAGTCTGCGGCCTGTTATTCCCAGTGAAAGACAAGGCTTCCTTTCCGCACCGACGATAAAGGTTGCCAGGTGCAGTTGAATGTGTCGGCCTTCGTTGCCATGAACTCTAGACGTAATCGCCTCTTCAATCTGGCAATGAAGTGGTTCTTTAGTGCATGTGTGTGAAACTGTGGGTTAGTGGGCTGTTGCCCAGGCTCGATCCGCATGCAGTTTAAATGAATTGTCGATTTAGCAAGTGTTAAGATAAAGCTTATCAAGCAATTCACCTGGTTACATGTCCTTGGCCCCAGTAAAAACGACGTTCTTGTAATGCTGAATGTCGGGCAGATATGCTGGCACATATCGCAAACAAGATTACTAATGTCGCACAAGGTCGTGCATGTGAAGTATCTGTGGAACAGGGTTCCTTCACCACCACAAAACGTGCAGGCTCTTTGAATTCGTCGATCGATATGCGACAGCTGGTTTGGATGCACGAGGCTGTGATAGAGCAGTTTGAATGCCACATCAGAGGCTCTATAATTGGATGGATAACTATAGATGACTCTGCTAGTTATAGTCCCCATTACTCCCAAGTCGACCCCAAGATGTGCGCGCCATCTATTAACCCCTAAGGTATCCGTAGGATTTACTCCTACGAAGAGCTCGCGCAGCCTACGTGAATTGAGTGTACTGAATGTGTACTGAATGCTTTTATTAATAATGTAATAAGAAATTGATTACGAGAAAAGTATTAAGCTTCCAAATTATCAACGGTTACTAGTAGTTCATAGTAACTGAGGTGTGATACAAATATTCGTGCATTTACTGTTTGTAGATACCTCTCTCGTGAAAACAGCATCTATGGTTTGGTCATCCAGCACCTTGCCTATAATCACCGTGTTTTTGGTTTCATGTTGTGCGAAGTTCTAAAATATTCTCGGAATCTTCTCGTGATGATTTATTTTATAGGGATAATGGATATTCAACGAGATTTTAGTGGAATTTTGGTTTTGCACAGAAAATCACAAAACGAATTTCCTGGAAGATAGATAACTCAAAAAGTTTCAATTAAAAGAGCCACAGTTCGAAAAACGTGCACCATTTTTTCCATATTTTTCGTTTTGCTGAGGGGTTTTTTGGTTATATTTTTACTTTTTAGTTTTAAAAATTTAATTTCCTCTAATCCTCTACACCCTCGGGCAATTAAAATAAGTCTGTATGTAGTTTTTCATTTCGTTCTTACAAATCAAACCTACAAGACTTTGTGTTTCTTATTTATAATTAAATGGCAACTTTTGCTTCCAAAAACTTTCTGGTCTTTTCATATCTAATAAATCTTCGCCATTATCTATAGAATAAATCTTAATAAGGCTAGTAAGTATTTTTTGTAGGATAATAAATGAAATTCTAACTGAAGTTTGACTAAAATTTAGGTGGCTACATAATCAAAGTCATTTTCTCTATAAATTAAATCCAGTAATTTCAGTGATGAAGATTTCATTATTTCCTAAGTACACAAATCCTTAAAGCAAGTCTCTTAGAGATTGAATTAAGTGTGTGAATTTTCTTCTCTCTATGAATTTCATGTTTTAATTTCTTAATTTCCTTCCAAATTTGTAAATATCCTGTATTGCAATATTAGTCAATTATCAAGTAAAAAATGAATTTAGTTTCCGTTTACAATAAATTGCGCAGATTTTTCTCTAGAAGCTTATTTATTTAGCGCGTTGGTACACAATAATTATATAACCATTCTTATGCTAATATTGGTTCTTCGTTTGCAGTAATAGGAAGTTTTGATTGATTATTGCCTTTCTATTTTGTTTCGAAATTAATAGGCATATGGTTTGGTCAGTGAATCGTACCGAAATATTTATGTGAACATTCCCGCCGTTTATCTGGGACAAGTAGAGTTTGAAATTGTATGATTATTCAATACTATGTGGCAACTGGATTAGAAAATAAAATGCAAATTTTTCTTGAATGTTTTGTTTATCAAAACCATTGATTTAATAAGTGGAAATAAAATCTTTGTTTCTTAAAAAGGCGGAAGCGTTTGTTTCACTAGTTAATACCAAAAAAGAGCTGGTTTCTTATAGACTTCTTACTATGTATTTTGGGACGTAGAATTCAGATAAGATTTGATGCAGTTACTGGCGATCAAAATTCCGAAAAAACTGATTTTCCGCCCTTTCTTAAAAGTCACTAAATTTCTTTTGCTGGAAGAGTCACTGCAACTCCATCAAATCTTATCCGTCCATTGGAAAAAGGACAAAATGATATACAATTTATGTAGATCGATATACGAATATAAGCCAATAGCTCAAAAATTTGTCAAATAACGGGGCTTTCGAGAATATCTCAAAAATTAATGATTCATAACAAAAAAGAATGGTTGGCATTTTTTGAATCTACGCCCCCAAAATACATAGAAAAAAGTCTATGATAAACTAGCTCTCGAGATGAAGCCCCAATTATTAAACTAGTATTATTTATTGATTTATATATATATACATATATATATATATATATATATATATATACATATATATATATATATATATATATATATATATATATATATACATATATATATATATATATATATATATATATATATATATATATATATATAATTACCGAAGTTACAAATTCTTTATTGCTGCTTCTTTCCAGCTCTAGAATTTTATTTAAGACCGAATTACAATTCCGAGTGGCACTTTGCTAAAATGGGAAATGCCTGGCACATAACTAAATGGCAGCTTCGACTTCTTATTCAACTGTTACTGTACTTATGCTTTGTTTAAAGTGCAAAGTCGCAATGACAAAACTCGACTGTGACTAAAAATGTAACATGCAAATACCTATGAAAATTACAATATTTGAAGCTGCAATGTGATTTCAAATTGGGATTCGGCGTTAATTTCACCTGAAAATTCAGTCGCACTCAACTGATCAGTCAGTACGCCTGATGCCGATGACGCTAAGATGTTTCGTGCCGTTTCTTCTAAACACTAACCTGGCTACGTTTCATCACTGCTGTTCTAAAAACCATCTTCTACTGAACGTTGAAACGATTAACTGCTGCACCTTCTCCCGCAAATGACGTAATATTGTTTTTGATTACTCTATGGTAGTAGTATGGATGGTAGTATTTTGAGTAGACCTAATAGATCCATTGATTTGGGCGCTATTCTCAATTCTGTCTATCCTTCGAGGATCATGTAGACATTATCATCTTGCTCAACATTGGGCTTTGTGAAACGATTGTCCAAGGAACTTGAAGACCACTACCTAACCAGGCTTCTATATGGTAGCTTCTTCAGGCCGATTCTGGCATACGCTAGTCCTATATGGGCTCCTTGCTTTGCGTAGCACATCAATCGCATCCAAGCGGTGCAGCGTACATATTTTAGATTCGCACTCGTGGCTTCCCCTGGAATGATTTTTTTTTTTTATTGATATCGTGACAGACTCTGTTTAATTTCTTGAAATAATAATTTTTATTTTCGATTTTCTGTGAAGAGCGGTAAACTCGGCCGAACTGCTGGCCTCTGTAAGCATTTCAGTTCCTACCTACTCCCTGAGGAACTACGAATTCCCTCACGTTCCTTATCGCCGAACTGTGGACGGCATAAATGAGTCAATGCCTTCAATGTCCCGCTTTTTCAATGAGCGCTTTGTTTGCTTTGACCTCCTTTTCCTCCTTTTTTATGATTTAGCCAAAGCCCAGGGGGACAACCCTATAATGATGGGGAATGAACGAAATTGAATTTCTTATTTTTACATAGCTGCGTGCTAGAGAACGGCCTAGAGAAGGATTGGATTTTTTACTTTCTTATTCAAAATTTACGGGAGACCCAGTCTGGAACCCTGGAACCATGGCGTGGTGATCTTGCCACTCAACCAATTGATCCAGTGCCATCTCTATATGGCAGCTAAAGGAGCAAATTCAGCGATGGCCTAATTAGTCATCAGTAATAATGACTAAGGTTTTTTCGGAGGCTAAGAATTTTTAATTTAGGTTAAGGTTTATTTATCAAAGGTTAATACTAACTTTGCTTTCTAATCTCATTGTTTGTTAGTATTCAGCTTTCATGAATTCCTTCGGTGATGCGCTAGGGATGTTTCACTCCGACAGTATTCTTTGTAATATAAGTACGCTTACTTTTGTACAAGTCGGTTTAGTATTTTAAAAAAAGATGTGAAACCTACATACATACATACATACAATGACTTTTATATATAATTGGCCAGGGACGTAATGTGTAATGAAACTTAGGGGCTCTCCGGGGCACGTATACATGCAGGGTGTTCCAAATAAATAAGTGTTGTAATAGATCTTACCTAGCCAAACAAAAAACTGAACGGCAGGGGGTGGGGGCAATCTCAACCGTTTAGGAGTTACAGAATGATTCGTAAATTCCAAATTTCATGGTATCACTCTATTACTTTTATCTTTCGGTCTACTCAACGGAGAGACATCAATCAAACTCAAAAAATTGCTATTCCAATAACTGTAATCAGCGAAATCTGAGAAATGAGTGTAAAAAGTCCGCCATATTGGATCCCCTGTACCCATTTGATTGATTGATTGATTAAATTTGGAGGTGCGAGGTTCTCAAGCGCCGCGGCCACTAGGGCCTATTGTGCTAACCCTCTCAACTCCTTATAGTAAGCCGGTCCCTCCGAAGAAGTTCAACAGCTCCCGCAGTTGGCAGTCCTTCAGCCCGCTCGGTACCAGGGTTGGTTTCCCGAATAGGCTAAATCTGCTCCTGGCTACTGCAGGGCATTCACATAGCACATGTAATGGGGTCTCATCCTCCTCCAGACAGAGTCTGCAGGTGGGGTCGATGGCTCTGCCTATCCTCACCAGGTGCTTCCTTCGCTGACAGTGGCCGGTAAGTAGGCCTGCCAGGGTTCTAACAGCCGACCTGCTCAGCTTGAGGAGCTCCCTGGATCTACCCGGCGACGGTGAGGGCATAAGGCTTCTTGAGTGAGCGTGCCCCTCAATACTGTTCCAATACAGCCTATGTCCCTCATTTGCGCGGTTTGCTATTAGCCTTTTGGCCGTGCAGAGAGGTATTCCACAGACCGGCTCCGGCCCTATAAAAGGGGTGTTAGACCCCTTCCTAGCAAGTTCGTCTGCTTTCTCATTTCCTGTGTAGCCCTGATGTCCCGGTATCCAGATCAAGCTTACTTGATTAGTTCTACACAGTGCGTCTAGGCTCCTTTGGCATTCCCACACCAGATTTGATCTGGTGGTAGATGAAGCAATTGCTTTGATTGCAGCTTGACTATCCGAGAAAATTGAGATCCTTTTGTTTTTATAGGCTCTTCTTAGGTTCTCGTAGGTGCATGCCAGTATGGCGAAGATCTCAGCCTGGAATACCGTGGTATACATTCCCAGGGCCAGTGATAAACTGAATCGAGGAGAGTCGCTCCAGACCCCTGCCCCAACACCTGATTCAGTCTTGGATCCATCCGTATACCATACTAGCTCCCCTGGACGGACAGCTGGAAGCGTCCAGGTCTCACGCTTTTCCACCCGTATTAGGGGTGGTTGAAATGGTGAGAGTCTTGCCGGCATCTGATCAGTTAGCATGGCCAACTCAGGTGTGGCTTCAAGAATCTCCCTTATTGTCGTGTGGCCCTTACCTATGTTTTCCCCAAGGAGACCGGCTCCCTCTAGTTTGTAGGCCGCACACATAGCCAGGCTTTCAACCTCTATATGTAGAGGTTTAATGTTTAGCATGGTTTCGAGTGCAGCCGTCGGCGAGGTGCGCATGGTTCCAGTGATGCATAGGCAGGCCATACGTTGCAGTCTGCTAAGCTTAGTCCTTATCACATTAAGTTTTGCTCTGTGCCACCATGTAATTGCTCCATAAGTTATCATGGGCCTTATTACCGATGTGTAGATCCAGAGCATTGTTCTGGGTTTAAGTCCCCAGGTGGTCCCGCAGGCTCTACGGCATGCCCAAAAGGACTTCCGAGCTTTTTCCACAGTTATATCAAGGTGCAGGTTCCAGTATAACTTGGAATCCAGGATCACCCCTAAGTACTTCACCTGATCCTTGAATGGTAGCGCAGTGTCCAAGAAGGTCGGTTCAGTAAGACTCGTCGTGTGCCTCTTCCTAGTGAACGGAACGACGACTGTTTTGTCAGGGTTGACTTTGAGGTCAACCTCATTGCACCAGGTTGCAACTACATCTAGAGCCCCCTGGAGTTGTGTCGTAATGTTGTTTCCAAGTTTCAAGGCGTACAAGTAGCTCATCGATCACAAGGCACCATAGGAGGGGTGACAGCACCCCACCCTGCGGACACCCTCTTGTGACGCAGCCCCTTATCGTCCTATCGAGGAGACTCAAGGTAAGATCTCGAGACCTGAGCAGCACATCTATCCATCGACAGAAGGTCGTCCCAAGGCCTCTCCTTCTTAGGGCCCGAGTGATCACATCGAATGATGTGTTATCAAAAGCGCCTTCTATATCCAAGAAGGCTGCAATCGCAGTTCCCTTGCTATAAACCGCTCCCTCCAGCTTGAGTGTTAAGTCATGGAGTGCCGTTGTAGTAGATTTTCCGGTTTGGTAGGCGTGCTGCCGAGCATGAAGTGGTGACTGTAGAAGATACCTCTCCCTGATCGCCCGATCAGCAACTTTTTCCATCGTCTTTAACATGAACGATGTTAGACTAATAGGCCTGTACGCTTTAGCGAGTGTGTAATCTACACGGCCTTGCTTTGGAATAAAGGCTATTTTCACAGTCCTCCAGATAGATGGTATGTATCCTAGTGCAAAGGACGCCCTGTATATTCTGCACAGCACCGGCGCAAGAACATCACAGCCCTCCTGTAGGAGCACCGGGTACACACCATCCGTACCAGGGGACTTGAATGGTTCAAAGGATGAAATAGCATCCTTGATGGCTTTACATGTAAAAACCGAGCTGGCAACCCTCCAGTCCGCCTTGGTCGCCCTCCTTTCTAGGTGGTCAGTTAGGCTGGGCCTGTCTGCCTCGTTCGGTTCCTCCACCCTTGAACCAGGAAAGTGAGACTGCAGTAGAATCTCTAGTGTTTCTTCCCTGGTTTGGCTGTATGTTCCGTCCGGTTTCTGGAGTGTGCCCAGGTCGCCCGACGTAGTTTTCATAAGGGCTTTATGCAGTCTCGCAGACTCGCGAGCGCCCTCAACGTTTTGGCAGAACTTTTGCCAGCTGCATCTTTTGGATCGGCGCAGTTCTCGGTTGTAGGCAGTTAGGGATTGTCTATATTCTTCCCAGCACCCGCCTCTTTTCGCCCTATTGAACAGCCTCCTGGTAATAGCCCTTAGTCTCGCAAGTTCCCTTGTCCACCAAGGGACGTTCCTGTTCTGGGACCTTACTGACACCGGACAACTTCCCCTGAAGGCCGTCTGTATGGCATCGTTAACGAGGTCTGCCGCAAGTTCGACGTCTTGCGTAGACTTGATCGAGCCCATGAACCCATAAAGTCTACCAACCAGTTCCTCTTTATAGGTAACCCAGTTTGTGTTCCTTGGGTTCAGGTATTCCTTTATTTCATTGACACATTCTCCAACTCTGAATAGAATGTGTTTGTGGTCGGAGCATGATGGCTCGTCAGATACTCTCCAGTCACTAACCAGTTCTGATATGTAGCTACTGGAGAGAGTGATGTCAATTACCTCCCTCCGACGGCCATTGTCAAAGGTAGGGTTAGATCCACGGTTTAGTATAACTAGGTTAGTAGTTAGCAAATAATCAATAAGGTACTCACCTCTTCTGTTATTGCCGCTGCTCCCACAGTTAATGTGGTGTGAGTTCGCGTCGCATCCAATTAGCATGTGCGCCGCGTTTGCCGACCCGATGAGTTCCCTTAGTTCTCTCGTCGGTGGTGGTTCAGTGGAGTCGTATGGGAAGTACGCAGAGCAGATTAGCACCCAGCATCTACGTCCCCCCGCACATACCCCCACTCTGGCAGTTGTAAGGTCCCTTGTACATAAGTCTGTGGACGGCAAACAGTTAGTTTTTTCTTTATTATATACAATACAGGTCCGCGGCCTGCTGTCCTTGGTATCATAAATGATTCCAAAACCAGCTTGTCGCAGTCCCGAAATCTGGCCGAAACTTACCCAAGGTTCCTGGATGAGGGCCAGATCTACAGCTTGAGTGGCCAGCAGCCTACAGAGAACTGCCGAGGCAGCCCTACTGTGTTGTAGGTTTGCTTGGACCACCTTCATCTGGTTGTTTTGGAGCAACAGTGTCCTCCTCTTTCGCTCCCCCACCGGCCGCCTTAAACAGCACAGAGGTGATGCTAAAGAAGAGTCGCATCTGCCGCTCTTTTAATATCCGCATGGACCCTTCGTCAATGGAGAGTGCCAGCGTCAGTCCGCCTTGTTCCGCTTTACGGCCCAATACTCTCCAAGAGGTTGCTGGAATCGGCTGGTTCTGCTTCTCGAGCTTTCCCAGGACCGCTGCCGGATCCCCGTTGTTCTTGGGTATCCACACTACTATCCTGTACAACTTGGGTAGGTCCTTCTCCTCAATAGCCTTAAGGGAGGCCCCTTCCCAAGGTGTCAGTTTGGGTATCACTCGCACCAACCAGCCTCTGGTGTCCGCCGTAGCACAGGTTAGCCTCAATGTGCCCCCTGTTACTCGGGATCCCCAGAATTGTGGGGCAGTCTCCTCGGCCGTAGTTTCATCTATGGCCTGGTCGAGTGCTTCCCTCAGAGCCTCTATCTGCTCATCCGTTAGCCTGTTCTTTGGATACTCAGCAGGTATCACAACCATAGGTATCCCTGCAAGCAGGTCCCTGTAGAGTGGCTGTGTCCCTGCTCTGCCCGTCTTCTTTTTCTTCGTGGCCTGTACCCCCGGAGAGTCCCCATCAGAACGGTTGCGTTTTACCACCGCCGTCCTCGATGGTCCAGCTCCAGTGTCGTTGGTCTCCCGTACCTTGCCAGGAAGCCCAGTGCCCAAGAGAGAGCCGAATGAATTCGCCAGCTTAGGGCGGAAGCGTGTATTGTCGCCACTCCCACCGGCCACTGGTTTCTTCTCCGCCTGCCTACCGGCGGATTTAGGCTGCTGAGGAGGGGCAGGTGTACCGCCCGCAACCTCTGCTGCCTTTCTCTCCCGCGCTAGCCTCCTGCGCGTCGCACCTGAAGGTCGTACGCGTCTGACGTTGAGCTTAGCAACGCCCTCCGCGACAGCCTTCACCGCTTCTTCCTCGCCAGACTTGGCTGGCTTCGGTAACTGACGTGAAGCGTCAGAGTGGGTGTCACTTGCGCGTCCCCCCTCCTCTGCTCACTCGTTGTTATTTTGTTTTTGTTTTGTGTTATTATTTGTATTTGTGTCCATATTTTGGTCCCACGAGTGTGGCGGGAAAGGGTGATCGACCTCTGACAGAGCCCCCTTGTCAGCGGCAGGGCTAAATACAATGGGGTGCGCCTGGTGCCCCAAGGAGATCGTTTGCGACAGCGCTTTTTACTACCCGCTGCCATGCAGCCCTCGGCACGATGACATTTCCACCTTAGCTTGGTAGGTTTGAGAGGTTTTCTCCCCGGATCAGGGATGGGATAGATGGGAAAAGGGAACAGGACGGCGACTGTCTGCTATGCAACGCACATTGCCCGGATGAGCCGGCATGATGGGAGCGTCATGCACGCTTGGAGGCCGTCGCCAATCATCCTGGACCCATGGTTGTAGATGTTGAAAATCTAATACCGAAATCCAAGAGTCAAATTTTTCCTTCCTAGAATTTCAGAACAACATTTTGTGCATCCGATTATCATATTTATCATTCAGATCAACATATTGATCATGGAGACTGAGTTAAATCAATGGTTGAGTAGCAAGATCATCACGCCATGGATGCAGGTTCAAATCTCGGCGTGCCTATTAATATTTCTTTTATTTGCAATTTGCAATTAATAAGAAAATCCACTCTGTCTTATCTAACTCGCAAAATGCAAAACCTGACATTCAACTTCTATCAGTCTCTTTTATTATTCCCTTTTGGTCACCTCCATGCTAACTGCAACATAGGGTTGTCCCCTGCGCTTTAGCTACATCATAAAAATAGAGATTCCACAGTGATTCATGATAACGAAGATGATGAATAATGAGACCATTGGTTTTCAATTCTTGAACTATTCTTAGAGCGATATCTTTTCAGCGAAAACAGAACATATCCGTCAAAGCTATTTGTTAAAAATATATATGTGAACTATGTATAAAATTTCTTTCGCTTATTTATAACTATAGTTTTTGGTGGGTACCCTGATGCCCCGAGCATCGGTAGCACTAAGCCATGGGAACGTTTGAGAACGTTTTATTCATGAAATTTTTTTGAAAAATCTCCAAAATAATAATCCTAGAATACCATTCGCAAGCAGAAAATCTGTAGTTAGTTCTATTAATACTGATGAAATAAAGAAACGAAATGGAGTTTAATTCGTTCGTTTATTCAGTTATTAAATCAAATTTTATGATAAACAAGGTGAATATGGACGTACGCACATGTACTTGAAACATTTGAACGTAAATTCCTTTATTTATTTGCTCAACTTGTACCGAACGTTATCAAGGTCTTTATCTTGCACACTATGGCCTTCAAAGCTTCAGTTTTATTAATATTTTTGCCTTTCATATTTCCTCTTTATACATTGTTCCATTTACGATTTTGTTCTCTTGCTTTTATGACAACATAAAGAAGAACTTTATTACAGAAAAAATTATATGAAACGAAGGGTTCTTTTATTATAAGATAATTGTTTGGACATTCTCAATAAATTGTCTCTGTATTGTGTTTAGGGGAGTGTGTAATAAAACTTTTTGCTTAATTCAACTTGTGTCCTTATTATACGTAAATAACATTTTATCTCTTAAAAATGGGACAAGGTATTCAACGTGTATTTGTAATTTGCGATAAAAGTACTTCAACACTGTCGAGTTTTTTATATAAAGGGTCCAGCCAACTTTAAAAAAAAGTTGCTTTTACATATATTCGCAAAGCAGAGCAAAAAAAATTCAATAGGAAATATAATATCCGATTAACTCATGGTGATGGAGGGGGGAGCTGAGTTCTCTTTCTTGGGTTCGCTACTTTTCTTATACCACGATCATTGCCTTAAAATCTAGCTGGCTTGGTGTTCGAGATACAACGTTTGCCAGTCAGTTCAGTACATTATGTTCCACAAGCCCGACTCCAAATAAATTCTCCTATTCCTATCTTATGTCTTATAAAACAAGTTGTTGTATGTTTATCGTGCCTTTAAAACTAATTAGTTAAAGTAATTTACTAGTTTTATTTTAAACGCAATATTTTGTTTTTGCGGAGAACGAATAAATATAGACGACTGCGGGTTTTTACAGTTATTATTAAGTATTTATGGCATGGAAAAAAATTTTTTTTTGGTAATAAATAATACAAACTGGTGGCTGTCGGAGCTCTACTATCGAGGTCTGAAAATTTCCTGCTCCTCCCCTTTGTCTGACCTGAAACAAAAATTGAATGTATGTTAGAATGACATACGATTTTTATGTTTATTGCGAAATTAAATTGAAAAAAAAAACTATTTGTTATTGTTTTTTTTTTGCTTCCAAAAACAATAATATTGTAACGTAATTAGTTCCTTCGAACCTAAAGTTTACTATTGTAAGGAAGCTGACTTAAATATGATATGATAACACAAAAAGTCATACATTAGATTCTATAAATCTTTTTCAAGAAATGTACCTATTAAATAACATGAAAAATATATGTAGTAAAACGATTTAACAAGTTAAACCTCAGGAAACAACCGTATGATGCGTTAGGATGACTTTGGCCGAAAGGGAATTTGGGTAAGGGGAATGAGGGAAATTGAATGTCTTTTATTTTGCATTGCTGCGCGCTAGTCAACAGCCCACAGAGGGAGTGGATTTTTAAATGTGTTGCAAATTCGTAGGCAAGTCGAGGCTCCAACCCACATCCGTGGCGTGGTATAAAGTATATATTATAGTTCCCAGAGTTTATTTCAATTTTAATTTCTAAGCTGTAACTTCCCAAACATAAATCAGCTAAAAGAAGAAGAAGAATTCTGAAGAAAATTTTGCCCACACTCATCAGCGTGTGTAAAATTTGGGCAAAAGGGGAACTTACTCGAAAAATTAAATAGACGCAGTGTGGACGAAAACATTCGGTTTTTTGAAAAACTTTCGAGTAAAACTATGGTTAAAAAATAACTGGAAAAAGTAGCATAAATATAGTGCAGGTACACATTCAGACACATACACACATCACAAGTGCAGAATGCACGAAATATACACATGACCCGAGCAAATTTTCAAAAATTGTAAAAACCGTTAAACGGTTTAGTTCGGAATTTTTTTGCAATTCCAAGTTTTTAAAACATACACACATATTTTTCAAAAACAGTGGTTAGATACATACTGGCAACTTAAGAAATATCATTAAGATCGCATATGGCCCTTAGTATTAGTAGGTCCGACTTTAGACAGATATTAGACGGCTTTTCATTTAACTTCATTTATACAAATATTTATTAATAATGACAATTGCCACAATTACCTTCATGAGATACACTTGTAGTCATTCAAAATGTGTGTCGACAGTGATAAAAGTATATCTTTAAAAATTATTCGAGAAAATATATGTTTTGGCGTTTCAAGGTTCTGAAGAACATTTCCACGTATATATATTACTATATCACGTATATATTTGAAGGGAAAGAAGGTTAATTTGAAGTGATTTCATTGCTTTACCTTCCTTTTCAGTAACAGAATTAATTAGCGCCCACCGGAAGTAGAGCTTTATCAGGGAGTTCATCTTCAAGGATCCAATATACGTTTAGTGTAATTCTCAAAGTAGAGCTTCTTGAATAAGAACCTGCAGTTCTCTTATGATGCTAATAAACATTGTTGAACTGAGCATTTTGATAAAACTGAAACTTTCGCAGTTTCCTTTGTAACCTCTTTACTTGCAACGAGTGATAAGAATTTAAAAGTGCCTTTAATTGGAGAGCACTAACATAATTCTTTTCGGTTCTTTTTTTTTAATTAAACTCTGCGAGCCTGAAGGGCACTTCTGTTGTTAATTCTTGATTTAAAAACAGTGTGAAATCATTTTTTTTCATTCTTTTCAATTACTTCTCACTTGACACCATTGGGGAATCCGTGACAAACCCTTCTTATTTTTTCGCAACAAGCTATCAATCTTTATGATCTCGCATAATGACCCCCCAGGAGGGTTT
The DNA here is from genome assembly GCA_964036015.1 of Leptarthrus brevirostris. NCBI lineage: Eukaryota > Metazoa > Arthropoda > Insecta > Diptera > Asilidae > Leptarthrus > Leptarthrus brevirostris. The sequence continues at coordinate 137,518,588 of OZ038371.1, read as the reverse complement.
TTAAAATTTTCTTAATTAAGAAAAATTTTACTGAATTCCTAAAAAAAATAACCTTAAATGTATATGACCATATTTTTTAATTGCATAATATATCATATTTTATGTACATCCATTTTTTGATAGTTTTATTTATATAGCTTCTTTATTTTTATTTAATGAGCAAATCCTGCGCACGATCCTAGTGCTAGGAGCTTTACCGTAAGTTTGATGGGTTGCTTAAATGGTTGATTGCTTGCTTTAAGTCATGTGATGCTTGATTGGTTGCTTTAATTCACTGTCAGATATTTTTATTTGGAGGATAACATAAAATTTTGAAAATGCACAGAGCAAAAATCGCTCTACATCCTATTTTTCTTAATTACGTTTCTTTTTTTACCAATTTTTTGCAATTTATTCTTTCTTATTTTAATATTCTTAAAATATTGTCGTAAGTTCTAAAATATTTTCTTTCTCATTGTCTTACAATAGCTTAAGATGTAAATTTGCAATTACTTGAATATAGCAATCGCAAACAAACCAATATTTATTATTTCAAAAACTAATTGATATACCTACTAGTCTAATAAACTTAATTCTTAACTGTGTTAAAAACTTGTGCATCGTTTCTAACCTGAACGGATTTTTGTTAGTTGCTGAGTCGATCAATCTTTTTATAGCTGTTGTTACCTTTTTGACAATCTCGTTATTCATGCAATAGAAGTAAGTCCAAGTCTGTTTCTGTGTTAACATTATGACAGGATCCTGAAATAAGAAATAATCACTCTATCCGTCACGATTTCTAAAAATCTACATTTTTTAGCCAAAAAATGCAAAGGGGTCATTACCTGCACCTTCGCTTTGATTGTTCATTCCCTTCCCAGACGTCCGATGAGTACGTATACCATAAAACCAGCAGAAGTCTTTCATTTAGAGTTTTGTATGATAATCCCAGTTCAACCGCTTATGGGTAGTTAACGTCGCCAGTGGGGACTCCCTAGCTATTGCTAACCTCTTTGGTGACTTCTGTAACACTGCTTTTTTAGTCGATAACTGTGATACTATTATTATGGATTATATTGATTTGACGAATCGTCCACTGACTAATCTTGATTTTAAAGACCTTTTATTTCATGACGGTGTAGTTTTCAAATAGGTACATCGCTAATTTGACTGATTACACCTGATTACTGATTTCTTATTGAAAAGTTTTACTCTCTTGGTTTCCTTCATGTTTTCGTGAAGTGGATATCTTCTCATTTGACGGATCGCACTCAGCCTGTAATATTTTTTGGTTCCCTTTCGATTGAAATTTCTAACTAATTTAGGGTTCCTCAGGGGAGCCATTTGGGGTGGCTTCTCTTTATTATATAAATCAATGATGTACATATATACTATTTTGAAAAATTCAAAAATTCTTTTTATGCTGTCGACGCTAAAATTTTTCGTACAATCGCTGACGATTGCACTCTTTTAAATGCTGACGTGGGCGCCTTCAATTAATGGCGTTCTAACAATCTCCTTTTCCTGAACATTGTCAAGTGCACTAATATATCGTTTTCGCGCAAGAAATTGTCGTTCAAATTTAATTACACTATTGATGGATACAAATTATCTAGAATTTATAAAACCAAAGACAATCCTTAATTAATTAATTCATTTTCTTTTCCTGATCATATCAATTCTATCGTGAATAATACTAATGCTACTTTGGGCTTTATAAAGAAATGGTCCAAGGAATTCAACAACCGATTCATCACAAAACGTCTCTACTGTACCTGTTAGACCCATCCTTGAGTATGCTGCCACCTTATATTGACAGATTGAGGAATCATGATTTCCTCTACGTACCTTACTGTCGTACTAACTATGGTTTTAATGATCCTGAGTCCTCAATGTCTCGTTTATTTAATATTAGTTTTGAAATTATTGACTTTAATCTTTCGAGAGATCAGTTGAAGAGTCAGGCTTAGTTACAATATTCTTAAACATAATACTTGTACGTTTCTTTTTGTATTATTTTATTAAGTATAACTCCTGTAATCGATTTAATGTAGTCAGACTTTGACGAATTTTGAATAAATAAATAAATAGCATTGACTTTCGGATACATTAAACATAAAACAATTTGCCCTACCCCAAACGAAGATCGCAGAAATGTTGTTGTCCAAACATGCATTCTGGGTTTATTTCTGTAGAGCCCTGACGAGAATTTATAACAGAATCAAAAGAGTACGTAAAGGTGAGGTGTGGGTGAGATGCAAAATAAATGCTTAATGCTTGGCTAAAAATAAGAACTCTTACAAAAGCCTTTGAAATATTGAGAACCATTAGGCCCAATAGCTTTATACACTTAGCTTTATACACACCTTAAAAACTTCTCGATTGCGAATATGGAAACTTTTTCCTGCTAGTGCACTGCGATGGAGATGAAATTGGCTGCAATGAAGGTAGAAAGTATATATATATATATATATATATATATATATATATATATATATATATATATATATATATATATACTGGTTTGACAACAAGCAAAGCATAGTTTTTAATAAAGAATCTCTCTTACTTTGGCATATATTTGATTTTTATTAAAACAGTACCAAGTGCTGTTAGAGGTACTTTCAAGTGTTCCGTCGTGGCCAGTTTCGAAGTTAAATTTATTTCTAGATACTTATGTTTGCTAACAATTTCCATATCTGCTCCTTGGTATGTCCACTTTTCCGAAATTGCTCTTCGGACACCTCCCGTTTGGAATATCATGATCTGAGAGATCGTCTGCGCATGTTTATTCCTTCGTCCATACTTTCATCTATATTATTTGATTTAGTAACAGCATAGCTCAGGTAATACAATACAAATTGAATAAGTTTTTTAACCAATTCTTTCCGTTACCCACCCGTCACTTAGCGACGAATCCTCAGTACTTTAGCCACTCTGCTATAAAATCAATCATTTTGGCTTTACCACACCTCAACCAGCGCACCCATACTTATCCAACCACTCAAGGTCAATATTGTTCTTGTCATTATGATACAAAACAATTCACTTTTTCCCTATCATCCATATTTAACCCACTTACCACTATTCCCCTGCCTCCGTCACGTAACGACTCATTCTTACTATTAATTCTGATACAAAACCCATCCTTTTTGCTTCACCACCCCTCCTACAACAACCCATCCACAATCTACTCCCACTTATCGAACAACTCAAAGTTAACGTTGCCTTTACCATTTCAATAACGAATTAATTTCTTCAATATCACCTATCCCCTGCCCAATACGCACTCATCCTCCCACCGATTCAACCCCGCACTCACATCTAACGTCAACGATTGATCCTTTACGTTACATCAGCCATTCTCTTATAAAACCAATCATTTTGTCCCCTGCCTCCATCCCCTCCTCTTTGCCCCAACCCAGCTCACATACTGAGTTACTAACCAGCCTAGTTACAAAACCATTAGCCCCTCAGCGCCATTCTGAAACCAAGGAGCCGCACACGCACTCAATCTCCGACACCTTTTCACTCGCAAACCATTTCATTATTCACTAGCATTTCCCCCAGCCATTCTAATAAAAAAAACCAGTGACTTAGTCAATACCGTCCTCTTTGCCCCACCGACTTTGAAACCAAACCAAAAATGATTTTATTACACCAGCGCATTTGACCACTACTCATCGATACTATAATGCATAATATAATGAATGACCAACTGCTCTCTAATTAATTACCTTCTACATGGAACTGCTAAATGAACGAGTACTGCCATTTGCTACATATTTTTTAGCGAGCGAATATGTTGGTTAAAAACAAATTATGTTTCACTCTCCAACGAATCGAATGCATCAAATGATCATGAAAAAATTAGCTCTCGAATTTTACTCTGTTGAATTCGATTCGGCAACGAGTGAAGTGCAGAAGAATTAAATTTCTTGATTCGGGAATCGAATTAATACTTCTACTTATTATACTTATTTTTCAAATTTTAAATCGCCTGTAAGAAATTTTCGATATCCGTCCTTTCCATAGAAATATCTTTCTTTTCAAATTAAAAGTTAAATTTTTGTATATAAATATTTTGCATTTTATTTCGTATTTTAAAGCTGATTTACTTGTTTTAGGGGCCGCTCCATCCATCCATTTTGTTCTAAAGTAAAAAGGGACCCCTTACAAACTGAATGTACCGACGATAGAAATTCTGTTGCCCTTTGTAATCTCATCCGACATGAATACGAACTTCCAAAGGAATACCAGGTAATCAATCGGTTAATTGTATGTGAAGCCCGTGTAAATATGTAATTCTCCTTTCAGAATTTTGATAGCATAAATCATGTTCCAGACGGGCAAGAAGGTTATTATGGAGGATCGGTATCTTTAGCTGATCATTGTCCGTATATTCAGGAATTTACATGGCGAAGTAAAAATGTAGTTGTCCGAGGATCACACTGCCAATTCGAAGAAAATAATCCAAGTGAAATTCTTTATAATAAAAGTAATAATTCTTATTTTAATAACTCTTTTACAGAAGCTGAAAAAAATTTTGCACTTGAATCATATGGATTAAATTCCAAGTGTTTCGATCACACTGAAAGTATGTGGGAAGAACGATCTTGTAGACAAACGAGAGAATGGCAGCACTGGGGTTCAGGTTGCTACAAATATAAATGTGAAAACGGTCGACTCAGTGTTGTAGTAGCAAATTATTCATTTGAATGCTATTATCCTGGACAAAAGTTGTCAATACGTATAATGGCTAATGGTTGGCTACACAAAGGTGCAATTTTATGTCCACCGTGCAATGAGCTGTGTGGAGAATATTTCGAAAAAAGAGGTGAAATTTGTAAATTAAGAGAAGAAGCACCTCCATCAAATAGATACCCCTTCGATGATTTGTCGTGTACAGGTCACAGATTCCATTTAAGTTCTTTAGTTTTTAGTTCTAATGCAATAGTTACCTTACTTTTACTAGGCTTAAGATAAGAAAGCTTTAAACATAGGTAGTAAGATAATTATTTTGTGATAACTTTTTAATAGAGATTTTAATTGTAATAATCAAACACAAAATAATTACAAATCATAACAATGAAACTGTTTAGGTTTTGTTTCAGTACCAGAAAGCCTCAGCTGATTTTAAGGGGACTTTCTCATGAATAATTTTCAAAAAATTAAATTTTTTTTACATATTTCGATTCTATTTACATTCAAAAATTACCTCCTAAAATTTTATAAGGAAATTCTCACTAAAATAAAAGTTATAGTTACATTTGTAAAGACGTCTGCGCAGGAATAGAAACCGGTTTCTATTCATACGTTAAGTGCGACGCTCCAAAACTTACTTGTTTTTCTCGAAACTTCCATTTTCAAACTGGTAGGACATTTTTCTCCGAATCCACTTGACCGATTCTAATAAACCAAAAAACTTTTGATTATTTATAAGAAAAACTAGACAAAAAGCCTCTTAAACTTCAAAAAAACTACCCGCTCTTTTTTTATATATGGGTGAATCGTCCCAAAAAAAGGCGATTTTTTTATTTTTTTCAGAAATAGGTTTTCATATAAAAGCATCAAAATATAATGAAGTATGTATTTTAAAGGTGTATTGCCTAGTTTTGAGTCTTAAAAATAGAATCCATTTCAATTTTCCGAAAATTTGTTACAGGAGGTCCATAAAGTGTCCTACACTCAAAAACACACTTTTTGCATGACGCCCTCTACAGCAGTCAATAGGAAGTAAAATCCAAAAAAAAAACATTTTTATATACTTAAACTTATATGAAATAATGCCCAAAAGAAATATTGTTTATAAATGTAATAGTTTCGTTTAAAAAAATCTTAAAAAACTGTCTTTTTCCAAAAATTCATGATAAAGTCCCCCTAAAACAAGAAGGCTTTTAAGACTTATACGTAACTGGAAAAGTTCTGATTTAAAATAAATACTTTTGATTCCTCCGTTGGAAATTAATTACACAAAGTGTGCAATGAACAAAGTAAAATTTGGTACAAAACAATTACATAAAATGTAAATATCGGACATAAGTTAATACAAAACTAAATTGTGCGCTGATTTAAAAAAAAATCACCATCATAATATATAGAGTTATCTAATTTTGACAAAACGCATATACGTATAATTGCTCTTTCTTACTTTCATCAATGTTAAGGCACAGAACGATCGACGCGTATTACTTTCTAGATTTTCAAAATAATGTCGACGGTATTCTGATATTTACAAACTACTTCAACAGTCCCTATTGATATGCCGCTGATAGCATAATGTTACAATGGTGTTTGCTCACAAGAATTAAGCTATACCAAATACTTCCCCCTTTATTTTATTGACTTGAGTAATGATGAAATTAGTAGTTCAAAACAGAAATCTTTCCATGAGCACAGATTTAAAAAAATGTATCCTTTATTTGTACGTAAATTTTAGTCTTATTTAAATTTTTTTGTACTTTAATCCAGCAAAAATAACCTAAACTATTCAGTACTTAGATTTGTTAAATTATTTGCTTCGCAGTTCAATGTGTTGCTTTCTTCTACTATATTACATGTTATAACAAAGCAAGTAGTTGCTGAAAATTTTTATTTAAGTAACTCCTTAAATGCGTAGCACATCGGGCGAATAATGACTTTTAACGTTAACATAAACTAACAATCTGCTATACAGTAGTTTCGCCACTAACAATAACATTGATTGCAGTCGCCTAAGCCTTAATAACTTAGATGAATTTAAAAGAATTAGTTGTGTTACAAAATATTACTTAAAGATATTTAATGAAATAAGCGGAAGAGCAACTGTTTCCCGCAAAATAACTATAGTATTTAGTTGAAGTAAATAGTGAATGCATCAAATATCTCCAACCAAAAAATCTCCAAAATTTGTGGATTGTATGCGTGATTTAATATTGTATGGCTGTAAATCAAAAGCATAAAAATTAGTAAATTCAAAATTTGAAATCACATAATCTACAAATTGGAGCCCGGCTCCAAGATATTTCACGCTTGGACAAGAAGCTTCATGTAGGTTTCCTGAAATCAAAAACGAAATTAAGCTCATATAATCAATAGTAATATATTCAATACAAAATTAAATATAATGCGTCCAAGTAATCATCTAACAATGCGCAACAAACTCCTTCATTATTAATATTTATCCAACAATTTCACTGTAAAACGACATACAGGCAATTAAACCTATCTGCAAATACTTAACTATTTAATTTAAAAAGGAAATTAAATACGAATTAAGTTTCAGATCTCTATTATAGTTCTTAGAGTCCCGCCCTTAGTTCAACCAATAATAAAAGCAATTTGTTTGTTTCCTTTATACAACCAATATAACTTTAACGAATGAGTGATGGCGGTTAACTAATATTTCTGAGCAGTCGCGAGGCAGATATGTAACGCTCAAAATGAATTGAACGTAGAAGCAGCGATGCAAAGTTCTTTTCCTGGAGAAGATGCAGACGTGGTGGAGTTTCCACGTATATTACATGGAAAAAAAAATTTTAACTAAACGTTGTGGGGAGGTATTTTATATGTAGAAAATGTGTACCAAGTTTCAAATGAATCGGTCTAGTAGTTTTTAAATGGCAGTGAACACGGACTTTGAAAATTTAGTTTTGAGAAAAACGAGCTAAAAAAGTGAAGAAAAAAATTTTTTTTTCACTTTACACAGAATCATCGATTCCAGCTCCATAGAGTAGACTTCCTGCAGCAGCTTCAATGTCTTCAGCCTCTTTTCTCTCAAGTCTTTGTTTTATCCTGGCTTCTTTGCTATGATGCTCAGCTTGGATCTCGGCCCTGTCAATTCGATTGCTGTCCTCCAATCTTTCGTCTTCATGAGCGCTTGGGCCGACGCTGACGTTCATATCCGACAGAAAGGTGAGAACAGCACCAGCACCTTCGTTGAAAGTGCATGCAGCTACATAGGATGCAAATTCAACAATTTGTTTGCTGCCAGATAATTTTTTCGGTGCAATTCTCCAAATTAGCTGGTTCAAACTTTCCTTGGCATTTTGAGTAAAACCTCCAAGACACCTTTCCAGAAGTTCGTCTTTACTCAAATCTTCGTAAACCGGTTCAATCGCATGTAAGACATCTTCTGGAAGTGGATTGTAATCATGTTTGAAATTTTCCACTCCTGTTGTGGCCAATGCTTTTTGATATGGACACCACGAGTTCTCACCGCTCGGGCACTTTTCGTGTTGAGGGTTATCGTCTTTTTTTTCATTTCTTCTAGCGAATTACAATTATGCCTTATTGCTGCTCCGTAGTATCGACTCAAATTATCGATGACTTTTCCGGTGAGTTTTCCTTTGCCGCCGAGTACTTTATTTCTCCTTGTTTTAACAACGTTTTTCCCTGTTTTCACAACTGTATCTTGTACAGTATTTTTTACCAGATCACGTAGACGTTTTCCCATTCTTTTTTGCACGTGACCTATTCTTTTTTATTTATAGTAACATTTTCACCATAAGGTTTAGCTTTCACTAAACTGCCGTAAGTTTTACTGTCACCGTGTCCGATATAGTTGCTGATCTTTGCTCCGTAATTTTCTTCTGAGCGGCGAAACATTTCGATAACAGCGTTAACTTCCATGTTACCTGATGGTCCGGTGTGATTGGCTTGACATTCATTATTTTCAACGTGTTCTTCGTGCCACTCTTTAAATTCAGCAGTATTTAAATTTTTTTCCCATAATTTGCAAAGCTGACAGTGCAAACTACTTATGAAAATATCAATAACTTTTCCAGACCAATATCTAATCAAGGAAGTGACGCCAAACAAGGAGCTGAAGCCTTGCTTCTGCAACGTGTCGTCGCCAGAAACGGTCAAAGTGTCGGAATCCGAATCTGCACGTGTTTTCTGTTTTTCTTCGTCTGCGGCGGAAAGAAGGACTTTTTCAGCAGTCGTTTTGACGCTGCAGCAAATCGATTTCATAAGATCCAAATAGGACGGTTTCGATAAAAAATTACTTGCAATATCCATGAGACCGCAAAATTTATTGCAGTACGAAAGCAAATCTAGTGTTTATTTCATAGCGATAACCAGTTTTCTCACCCGATGGTATAAAGCGTGGATCACAATTGGCACATTTCACTTGGATTTGAAAGCCAAGGCCTTCTTTTTTACAACTTTTGAACTGAACTGAACCATCACACTGAGCACATTTTACTAAACTTGCGATGGTTGAGAAAACAAGCAAAAAATCGATGACTCTGTAATGTTGTTCAACGTCTTCCGGCACACTCGCACTGGTGTTCAACTTTATTTTCTTCGATGATGAACTTTTTGTAGTAGCCTCATCTTTATTTTTTTTATTTGGATTAGACATTTTTTTCGATCTGCACAAAGAAGTGCTTGCACTTTTTCGGTCATCTCTCGAATCTTTACTTAATCTCGGCATTTTTTTACACCAAATTTCTTGACAAAATTATAAAATCTCAAGCGCAGGATTGAACGTACAACGACAAACTGACGCTCGTCTCTCGTTTTAAAATATTGTACAGTGTATAGTATACATACAAATATAAAATATGTCTTTATGGCTTTACCTACCTGGCTATACTAAATAGAATATTCTCGAAACCCTCGAAACTAAATAGAATATTCACGAAACAGGATAGTTGACCAGAACAATAGAAGTGAATAAACTGTATACCTGCTCGACAGCTGCATTAAAGGACAGGGGACTAACTATAGACCATAACTTCAAGAGTTTTGCTCAGATCGACTTAAAATTTTGAGAATATGTTCTTGAAATGAATGAAATGAAATAGATATATATATATATATATATCCTTCAGCTTTTTCTTCACAGGAATATGTCCATGATTATTAGAATAGAGACACTGCTAAAAGCTGCAATAGATCCACGCGATCACTTATAGTTGTTTTTCGGGGCGCTATAAATGAGATTTGGATACTTTTAAACTTTATCTAAGCGAAGATGACTTAGATAAAAGGAGATTAAAATAATTGAGTTAAAACTTACCTCTGAATGTTGTGACGTTCCTGCCAGCTATCATGAAGTAAATGTGCATTCCTTTTCAGAAATGTCACATCCACCTCATGGCAGAAAGCAGGGCGGGCATCCTCGGAGTTTAAAATTGGCACGTTTATGCCAGGGCACGTTTATAACATGTCTAAATTGTCTCACATTACAAGAAGTCAATTAAAATTTAAAGAAAATCGATTAGAAGGAATATCATTACTAAAGGAGAGTTCGCACGTTAATTAGTATACAAGAAAATTATGAGCCGGTATCTAGCCAGATATCGTCGAGGTGATTTTCTTCGTATAAAAACGAAAATCATCGAAGAACATCTGACGCACACTTGCCGGTGTGCACAACGGGCCACGCGAGTTACTTCTTAATTGACGACAAAAAATAAATTCTATCAAGGCATCGATATACAACTTTTTTCATCTAGCCTGAATTCCCGAAAAAAAATTATCGCAATTTAATATCCAATCGTATCAGCCTTACTAATGAATCAACATTTGGATTTATTAACAAAATCTTATAGCTTAGCAATCATTAATCGAATTTTACTGATATTCACGATACTCTAAATTCATCCTAAAAATGTTTTTGTCACGCGTTTATCACTATACCTAATTCCTTTCTATGTAGTTTGCTTATATTTTCTCTTTTATATTTGCTTCTATTATTACAAAAATAATCTTTCAGTTGAAGTATAGTATGTACAGATACGTTAACTGGTATATAAAGGTGTGTATTGCAATTCAATATTTCTATTAATCTTTGCTATTTTGCAGCGGAGGGAATCAAAATTAGATACAGTAAGAGTGAAGAAAGCTCTTTTTTTTGTAATTAAATTTACCTGCAATGACGGAGTGCCGCTGACTGTCTGGAGGTTGGTTTTCTTTTGCTGCACAGGCCCTTATCTGTTGATTACTAGGTCTACCTATCCTAATTTAGCTTCTTTCCGATGGGATTACTGTGGAAATCTACAACACACTGCCGATGATCAGCTTACAGTTTTTTTTCTTGCTGGTCTATGCTTGTATGAGGCCGGCCACTGTTCCAGGGCTGTCTGATTAAGTGCCCTTTTCGCTGTCTGTTTACGGCCAGGACTTTATGAACTGTAAGGTGGGGAGAGAGAGGAATTTTTTTTTTTTTTTTTTTTTTTATATATGATGTTGCCAAAGCTCAGGGGATGCCCTATGATGCTAAAGCACAGCCTTGGCAGGAAAGGAATTAAGGATGAGGGAAAGGGGTTAGGAGGTTGAGTGAAGGAGGTGTCGATGTACGCCCCGTTTGAAAGTTTCAGGCTCATAAGACGAGGGAAAAACAGAAGATGGTAAACTGTTCCACATTCGTGTTGTTCTGCTAAGAAAAGATTCCCGAAATTTGACGGTACGTCCAAATTTGACCCGGAGAGTAAAGGGGTGGGAGCGACTTGTAGATCTTGTAACGCGCGTTGTAATGAGTCTACAAGGAATCAGGCTAGCGATTTCGTTAGAACAATGGCCATGGAAATAGCGATAAAAGAGTGAGAGACAACCGACATTCCGTCGATGCTCAAGAGAGTCAAGGCCCTCAGAGATTGAGGAATCGCCAATAAGTTTAACAGCCTTACGCTGAACTTTGTCTAACGCGGACAATGCGGTGTGTCCTGCCCTGCCCAAATATGGGAATTATATTCAAGTCTAGGCCTAATGTGGGACTTGTAGATCAACGCTAAGTCGGGTGGGGTGAAATATTTCTTACATCTCTGTAGAAAACCTAAACATTTCATCGCACTTTTGGCGATTGCAAATATATGATCAGTCCAGCTAAGATTGCTGGATATCTCAATACCCAAGATCTTTAGGGAGGGTGAATTGGGTATATTTACTCCGTCGACTGAAATGGGTTGGGGGTGGACTGGGCGTTTTTTAAGGGACATTAAACAGCATTGAGTTTTGGATGCATTAAACGTAACACGATTTGCTCTGCCCCAAGCGAGGACCTTAGAAATGTCGTTGTTTAATGATCTAAACATGCGTTCCCGATTGACTTCTGTAGCATTTCCACGTGAATTCATTACAGAATCAAATGAGTACGCGAAATCAAGGGTACTGTCGTCGGCAAAACTATGAATAGGATTGAGAGTAAGGGATAAGAGATCATTGATGAAAAGAAGAAATAAAGTTGGTGAAAGAACTGAACCCTGAGGTACACCGGCATTTATTTCGTGGGATGCAGATGTAACGCCGTCAATAACTACACGGATTGAACGGCCTGACAAAAAGCTCTCTATCCATTTAACGAGGGTAGGATGCAGACCAAATGTTTGAAGTTTGGCTAAAAGGGCAGCATGCCAGACTCTATCAAAAGCCTTTGAAATATCAAGAGCGACGATTTCGGACTCACCGAAATTATGGAGACAATGATTCCAACGCTCCGTTAGAGCCGTTAGTAAGTCTCCGGTTGAGCGGCCAGCGCGGAAACCGTACTGGCAATCGTTGATAAGATGGTTATTTTCTAGATATGTCAACAACTGAGAGTTGATGAGTGATTCAAAAACTTTGGATATGATCGAGGTTAGTGCAATTGGTCTGTAGTTAGAGGGGTCGCATGCCTCTCCTTTTTTAAGTATCGGCTGGACATGAGCAAGTTTCCATACACTTGGAAATATTCCTGTTGAATATGACAGGTGAAAAAGTTTGCGCAGAGGTTTAGCCAAAGCAGAGGCGCAGCATTTTAAAACAAGGGGCGAGAAACCATCAGGCCCAGTAGCTTTGGACACGTCGAGTTTCGAAAGTACTCTAAAAACTTCCCGAGTGCGAAAGTGTAGCGGCTTTTGCCTACTAATGCACTGTGATAGAGATGGAAGTGGCTGCGATGATGGTGGCAAGTACGAGTTAGCAGCAAAATTAGCAGCAAACAGGTTGGCCTTGTCCAATGAGTCAGTAAAAACATTCCCATTATAAATGAGTGGTGGTGTTGACGAACAGGTGAAATTGTTCTTTACGGTTTTTACTAGAGACCAGAAGCCCTTACTACCCTTTTGAGTAGAAAATACCTTCCGTCTGATGCTCTGGTCGAAATTGAACTTAGCCCGGCTAATTGCTGAATTGCAAATATTCCGCGCATCTCTATAGATACGTCTCGATTCCTCTGAAGGGCACAATTTATATGCCTGGAAGGCTGCTTCCTTCTTTTTAATGGCTGCGAAACAGTCATTATTGAACCAATTGGTGTTAGTTGGTTTGATGTTCTTGAAGCTATGAGGAATAAAGCGATGCATTCCAAACCATAGGATGTTCAAGATATAATCGGTGCTTCTGTTAACGTCCTTCATAGAAAAGCAATCAGACCAGTCCAGCTCTCTGAGATATTTATTAAGTCCCGCCCAATCAGCATTTTTATAATGCCACACTAATCTTTTGGTGGAGTTTAGATTAGTGGTTGTCAGAGAGGAGATGGAGAATTGGGCGGAGATTAGACAATGGTCCGAATTACCCAAGGGAGACGTCACCGAAACCGAGTATTTTTCTGGATGCGATGTTAGAAATAGATCTAAAAGGTGCGCGTTGTGCCCCGAAGTGTCAGGAACACGAGTCGGACACTCAACCAGTTGCTGTAAATTAAAAGACTCACTAAATAACTCGACGTGTCTTCCAGACGGGCTTGTGGTAGAAGAATGCCTGAGCCACTGTGTGTTGTGGACGTTGAAATCTCCAGCAAGAACGATTTCAGAAGAGGGGGATAATTCCAAAATCTTATCGATATCGGAAGACAGTTTATCGAAGGAGCACACAGTGTCAGTGTCACACATATTCGGGCTGCGGTATAAAAAGCAGAAGTGAATAATGTGCCGATAGAGTTTAAATCTAATCCAGACATAATTAAATTCTGGATTAGTAGAAGAGAATTGAGGGAGATAGGAGAATGGCACATCATTTCTAATATAAACCGCGATTCCCCTCTGAGGAGAGAAGAGCGGCACTAAGTGATAACCAGGGATGTGATACTGATTAATATCAGAATCGGAAACAACCTTGGTTTCGCTTAGTGCAAAAACTGCCGGATTTTCCGCGATCAAGTGGCAGTAAACCGAAAAATGGTTACTTTTTAAGCCACGAATGTTGCAAAAATTAAATAAAAATTTTTGCATAGTCCCGGTCTTAATTTGCCCAAAACAAAACAAACGAAAACGTACACAAACACAAGGACTGACGAACGGGATCCACAGATGCAAAGCAAAGCCGCCTCTGTGAAAACAAAGCCAGCAGCAGTGTTATGCCTGCTGTGCTGAACTTTGATCTCGACGAAGGCAGCTAAATGCTCAGCAGTGGAGACCCGTTAAACGCATTCAATGCAGCACGATTGTACTACATTGAATGTTGGATGGAAGAAAATAAAAAATAGATAGGAACGGACTCACCAGACTGTGCTTTCAAGTAGAGCATAAAAGCCCTTCACTCCGGCAAGATGGCACTAGCACTTTGATTTTTTAAAATTCGATTCGCTTTCGCAACCGCTTTAAAAATTTATTGGGGAGCAAGACACGGCGGCACGTCCGTCCCCGTCAGTAGTTCAGCTCAAACTCCGTCAAAACCAATATTTCTATGTACGAGTATGTATAAATGAAAAGAATTAACTTTTTTTCTCTTTTAAAATCGTTCTGCTTTCCCAGTCGAACTAAAAGTGTAGCAGGATAACAAAAATCTTAACGGAGGTCCCAAACTTCCAACTCGGAGGTCGATTTTCTCTTTCCATTGACTGTGTTTCAGTCACAGGATCTAGTATTTTTGCTGTACTAGCATCATAACTCCTTCCGAAACTGGCAATTATGTTGGTTATGTCATTCAACACCGATTTGTTAATTTAATTTCTACTCCGCTCAATTTGATGTGTGATGCGGCCAAATATTTAATTCCTTATTGGTCTAGAATCATGTTCTATGGCCGTGATACTGGCCTTGGCGAGTTGAAGCCCTGTGACCTTCCCTGTGAAGGTTTTCGCAATCTGCTGCCCTTTCTTTTAAATTACTTCTGGTAATTTGCTGAAAAGGTGTTCCTTCATTAGTTACAAACTTATTCAAGCACGGATGGCGTGAATAAATGTGTAAGAAAGTTTGTGTAATATATGCGTGTGCGGAAGAGCAACGTGAAGTTGCCGCAGGATGTTCAGGTGGCACGTGCTAGCTGGCAGCACGTCCTAGCTCGCCGGTATGTGGTGTGAGTCCTTTTACATCATCACACATCTACAAACAGAATTCTGCGTGCCTGTGGCGTAAGAAGGTTGTGGAATCCTTCCATCAGGTCTGCCACAGAGGACAAAAACAAACAAGAACAGATGAAAGGAAGAACAACAGGTCTGGTGTCACCTGCTGTTCCTAGCCGCACTGAACCATCTTGAAAAGAAAACCAAACGCAAGAAAAATTAACCCCCATAACGCGATGGTTCAGTCACTAACCCACTCCATCCCTGTACCTGGCTAGGGTACAGGCCCAACCTTAAAAAATAAGGAAAGCTGAAAACAAGAAAAATAAAAATTTATGGAAATTTGAACATTAGGAAAGATGGATGAGGGAGACAAGAACAGGGAAGAAGCTCTAAGAGGTTCCTGAAAAAACCTAATTAAGTACAAAACATGATCATATTATTCATAAAAAAATATAAATTTTTTTCTGTAGTCCTAAAACCTATCTTATTATTATTAATCTAGGATAATTTCATTTCAAATATAGGTAATTAACACAAGAACATTAGTTACTATATAGGTCATATGACTTATCTTCCGGTTCTGACATATATTAGTTTAAAAATTATGCAAAGTATACTAGTATAGTACCAGTGTTCTGAAAAAAAGCCATTGTCTTTGTACTTTATAAAATGATTTCACGAAGTGAACTTTCGCCATAGCAATTAATTCTGTATTAAGAGGAAAGGACGTTCTACTTAATTGCGGTAAATTACTAATTTCTAGACTAGCGTAACATTCCGTGAACAAAAAGCTTTTTGTTTTTGTGCAGCTAAACCAAGGAAAAGAATTATTACATTCGACAATATTTAATATTAAGTACTGAGGATAATTCACTCGCTCTTGTCGCTTTAACCAAGATTTCACAAAAAATTTTTGTATTTGTAAACGAGAGGTTGAAAAGTCAAGAAACTATTAATCGTTTAAATTTTGTGGAATAAGAATTATTCTATGTTTGGATCTAGCTATTTACGACTACAAAAACAATGTGCAAAATTATTCTAGTAACAAATATCTAATACTAATGATCTTAAAAATTATATCAATCTGATCTAAAACTACAGGTTACGTTAAAAATGTTCAATTTAGTCATTACATAAAGGAAATTATAAATATTTTTCGAGATGGGTTTCGTCGTTTTCTGGGTGTACGAAGATTATGAACGATGTTCTTATTTGATTAAAGATTGAACTCTAATTTCAGCCGTAAAATTTCCTGTACGAAATGGAAATGATAAACAACTATCTCGCGGGACTTCTATGTTTTGTTGCCTTACAATAACCGATAGGCTTTAATTACAGCACTATTTTAATACCGATTTTGCTTTTTCTTCTGTACCCACACCGACTGCTAGCAAGAAAAATTGGGGGTATGACACTTGAATAACCGATACTTCTACATTACTTAAGTGTGTACTTGTGAATTCTTGAATTCACTGCTTTTTGAACACAGTTCTTTTATGCAAAACAAAAAAAGTTTATTAATGTTGTTGATACACAATATCCTTAGTAATTGGTTAGGTTCCTGACACAAAATTTGGGAGTTCGGCTTCAAGGCTTGGCTAATATACGCACTCTGACGTTTTGCGGAATTGCCTGAGCCCTTTACGCAATTAATTAGAAGACCTTACTTGGTGGATCCAGTTATATCCTGTATTACCATGTCATATGCTGGGGGGGCTGTTGAACCTTGTGTGGCGGGACGAATTATGAAGCTGGCGGAGCAGTCTCTTCTCTTCCCTAGCGTTGCCTACAAATCCTAAAAGAAGGTGAAATTCGCAATGGATTGATTTTAGGAAAGTCAATTTAAATTACCGAGATTATTTATCGCGCACAGTTTGCTGTGTTAAGAATAGTGCCTCGTGTTGCCTTCACACCAAATTGCGGATGATCCCACAAAAGGGGTCTATATTATAATTTTTCTCCGCCGACGTGATGGCCGAGTCAAAACTCTCTTGGGGGGTTAATAAATTTTTCCTCATTAGCCCGTTCACAGCCTATGGGCTTAATTTTTTCACTTATTAAAGTGGCTGCTAGTTGCGCATTTGCAATTGGGGCAAGGAATGTTGGCGTAAAAGTTTTCCTTAATTCCTTCCCCGGTTCAATACATCATTCCTTAAAATGTACTTTTTCCCAAAAAATTTTGCAATTTATCTTTTTTTCTGCGCCGCTGTGAGTAAAGAGATATGATTATGAATTTATCCGAGCCAGGATGGCACGAACAAATTTGGAATTTAAATATAAAACAAGCGGGCTTACCTCGAGTTGTTACCACTCCACCAGCTAGTTGACATGTGAATTAAATGCAATGTGTTCTCTCTTCTTCTTGATTTTCTTGAAGGAGAGTGCACATTCATTGTTTGTCACATAAGCAGTGGTGACAACCGAGTATACTTTAGGCTGGGTTCACAACGGAATGAATTGTCTCACATTTCATTTGATTTAAAAAATGTCACTTACCTTCTGTGGCTGGTCATCCCTGGCAGCTTTCACGTGATATCTGCTTCTTCTTACCAGAAGTGCAGCCTCCATGGCAGCTAACAGAGATGAGAACCACAGAAGTACTTGGTACATCAACTTGGCGTGGTTGAATAAAATGAAATTAAAAGTTCAAGATAGCAAAATATGCTAAATCTAAATAATTCACGTACACGATTACTTTTATAAAGTAATTCTTAACACTTATTTTCAAAAATATTTGAAATAATTGTCGATTCGTTCAGTTGTGTGTGAAACAAATGTATGTATAATACTGTACTGTACTGCACTTATCCATATCCTTCCGAATAATTTGTTTTTTTTACACTTTAATCACTTTTTATCCCGCACTTTCTGCGACTACGTTTACTATATGTTGAGTCCTTATTGACTTTAATATCAAAAAATACTTTTAGACACTCTAATTTACGTCAATAACATTAATTTTATGTTTCAAGTCTAATGTGTAGGCACACACCACAAATCAAGAAGCTATACTAACTAAAATCCTCAACAATTTCTTAACTTCCTCTTACATGCCATTTTTAAATTGCTTATGGCCATTAACTAATATTTAAAAAAAATAAAACTATTTGATTTTGTATTGGCTTGGCCAATTTTTATCAATCAATTCAAGACACGACTGAATTATATCAAAACTAACTTAAGACTCTTCATTTTTAATTCTATTTACTTAATTCTATCTGTTGACCTGTTGCTTGCTGATAAAGACAATTCTCACGCCGCACAGACATATCGTCAGCATTTCCTTTACTCGTGGATTGTAATCACGTTGCAATTCGTTCACCTGAGATGCTTGTTGCCGTGCTTGTTAATTTCTTAATAAGATATTTCGTTAACTTATACATACTGAGAAAAAAAACCATTTACGTTGTATGCTGCTGTTGGTCCACAAACGAACTGAATAATACTTCTCCAGTACTATGACTTTTTTTGTTCTAATCGCGTTGTGTACATTTATGAATCGTCCACTGTTTTCTTTATTTTATAGCTTTGATTCTCTAACTTCAGAAATAATCTGATAATATATTTTACTCGTAAGACAACCATTACAGATATTACTATTATCTTACAATTGTAATTTTTTTTTGAACCTTTCATCTTTCTTTCGAATACGACAGAGAAATAAAGTATCGTAGGAAATAAATTATCCATAGAAAGTTAGTTACATAATCTCATAGGCCCCGCTGTCTTTTGATAGAAGAATTTATTGCAGAGAATGGAATGTGATGTGTGTTTGCAACGTGAAGTTGCTGCAGCATGTCCAGTTGGACGCCTAGCTGGCAGCCCGTGCGTAGCTCGTCGGTATGTGGTCGGGTTCTTGGACATCCAAAACATACAAACATAATTTAAATTCACGTACCTGTGGCGAAAGAGATTACAAGCAGACAGATTAAAAAGAGAGACACAGGTTCAGTGATTCCCGATTTTTCCGGCCACCATCATGAAATAAATCAAAACAAGAACAATTACCTCCCTTAAGCAATGGTTTTGTTATCTACCCACACCATCCCTGCATCTGGGTAGGGTGCAGGTCCATCCTAAAAAGGAATCAAAAGAAAGAGTGCTCAATCTCCTTATTGACCGCAACAACACGTAGACAAAACACGCATTCTCGTTGAGATATATTACCAGTTTGAAAATCATTTGTTAAACAATCACTTATAATTACTAAATTTGTATGTTCTAATTCTAAAGTATCTTTGTTTCGGAAGTAAATTGCGAAACTGTGAATAGTTGCTTGGTCTGTACGCCAATGAAATCCTTGAACTTTGTCCTGAATAATGAATGAGTAATTCTCTTCATGGACGAAGGTGAAGGTGGTCTTTATCCCTAAGGTAGGGAAAGCCTCACATTATAAGCCCAATGATTTTAGGCCCATTAGTCTCTCCTCCTTTCTGCTCAAAACCTTGGAGAGACTCCTAGATATCTACATTAAATAGACAATCAATCATTCCAGGTTGTCTCTCTCGCAACATGCTTATACTAAAGGTAAGTCCGTAGAGACAGCCCTACATGAACTTACCACAATCATAGAGCATTCGCTACTACAGAAGGAATATTCACTTGTAGCCTTCCTTGATATTGACCGTGCTTTTAACAATATTAGATCAGAGGCGATAATGGCATCCTTGAGGAGGCTTGAAATCGACGACCCTCTCATCAAACTTATTGACCTCATGCTAAAAAGCAGGGTCATTATCTCCAGCTTAGGAGGATCCAATATCCAAAGAGTCGTAACTAGAGGCACCCCTCAGGGAGGTTGTTGAATGAGTTGCTCATAGACCTGGAGTTATCCGGTCACAAGGTTATTGCCTACGCCGATGATATGGCCCTGGTATGTTCAGGAAAGCACCCCAATACACTGGCTGAGGTTTTACAACACGCCCTCTCCAAGACTTCATCATGGAGTGATGGGTGTGGTCTAGGTATAAACCCTAACAAAACAGAGTTAATACTCTTCTCTCGGAGGCATAAAACACCTCCTATTAATTGCCCTACACTAGACGGGGTTAGGCTGGAACTATGTAACCAGGTTAAGTATCTAGGTTTAGTCCTAGATAGAAAACTTACCTGGAAGCCTAACATCTAAGAAAGAGTACGGAAAGCCACAGTAGCGCTGTACTCGTGTAGGAAGGCTATAGGGAAAAGATGGGGTATGGAACCACGCATTGTGAATTGGCTCTATACAAGTGTCATACGGCCTATACTCATGTATGGGGTGATTGTCTGGAGGCCGGCACTAAATATAGCAACCCATCTCAAAGCAATGGACAAAGTTCAGAGGATGGCAGCACTGCTGATAACAGGTGCCCTGGGAACCACACCTTCCAAAGAACTGAGCACTATTCTCCACCTTCTACCGTTGGATCTCTTTGGTAAGCAAACCGCATCGTCAGCCGCCATTAGGTTTAACTCAATCCAGACCTGGAAGCGAACTGATTTCGGTCACTCCAAAATATTGCAAAATAAAACTGCCAGCGATATCGAATTCACCTCGCATAAGCCTTTCTTTGGAGCAAAATTCGATTCCTTCTTTAACACTAGATCGGAGTGGGAGAAAGGTCCTCCCCAATGGGAGAACTCAGTGCATCTCTACACTGACGGCTCCAAATTGGATGGCAAAGTGGGTGGAGGAATATTCTCGGAACACTTGGACCTCGATGTCTCATTTCGCTTACCTGACTACTGCAGCGTGTTTCAAGCAGAAATCATGGCTATAAAAGTACCTACAGGAAATGTATGTATTTTCACAGATAGTCAGGCAGCTATTAAATCCCTTTCGGGAGTATACACAACCTCTAAAACGGTCATAATATGTCGCCCAACACTAAATGACATAGCTGAGCACCTGAAAGTAGGGCTCATCTGGGTGCCTGGACATAGTGATATTCCGGGCAATTGCAGAGCCGACGAACTAGCTAGAATCGGTA
Source organism: Leptarthrus brevirostris (assembly GCA_964036015.1). Taxonomy (NCBI): domain Eukaryota; kingdom Metazoa; phylum Arthropoda; class Insecta; order Diptera; family Asilidae; genus Leptarthrus; species Leptarthrus brevirostris. The sequence goes on along the minus strand of OZ038371.1, from coordinate 137,497,444 downwards.
CCACACGTCCTGATTCGGAAATTAATCACCCCGCTAGCTACATGCAAAATGGAGCTCTCACAGGTGGCTCTCAAGATTGCTAATAACAACTGGCAAGAAGAACACACCTGCCTGATTACCCGACAGATATGGCCAAAGCTTGACCTTAAGCGGTCAAGAGGGCTTATCCTACTCGGACGCAAACAAATTAGCACTACAGTAGCCGTAATCACGGGTCACTGCCTCATAGGTAGACACGCCGATAGGCTGGGCGTGCCCTGAAACGACTTCTGTAGGAGTTGCCACGACGAGGAGGAAGAGGGAACCATACTTCACCTCCTCGGTAGCTGCCCGGCCCTAGCCAACCGTAGGAACCGGCTTTTGGGCTCCCCTACTTCAAAGAGCTAACCTAGCTAGGCTCCATAGTTGTCAAAAACCTGACTTGATTTATCGGGAGTTCAAAATTGTTCCCGACGATGCACTAAGGATGAACATCCTTCACAACCCAGTCAAAATAATTTTGACTTCCCGTGAACTAATTCCACTAGATACAAAAACTGGTTCGGTGTACAGGGGACAGAACCCTCCTATTCCTTAGGTAATTTTATGGGGTTGTAAATTTCAAGCCGCAACGTGGTAGCACAAAGGGCCTCTTAGGCCTAAGTGTGCCTTCTTAGGCAGCCACTTTAACCTAACCTAACCTAATTCTCTGAAAAGTCCAATATGACTAAAATGTCTTCACGTTGTACGGAAGATTTGACCTCTTGAGAATATTTGTTTTATTTATCTGTTATAAATGAATGTAGACTTAATTTTGGCATTATTTCAATAAGATTTTGATAGAACTCATCAACTGATTCTAACTTTACTTCCAGTTTTGCACGGTCAGTCGATGTCCACTGCCTATAAGTTACATTTTGTAAAAAAATTTCAAACGTATATACGTATATTCAAGGAAGTCCTTCAGTTTTGAATAACCTGGACATTTAGTACCATTACCTTACAGACATTGTATATTCGGAGGATTACATTTAAGAATAACTAAGCATGTCTAACTTTACTTCCAGTTTTGCACGGTCAGTCGATGTCCACTGCCTATAAGTTACATTTTGGAAAAAAATGTCAAACGTATATACGTATATTCAAGGAAGTCCTTCAGTTTTGAATAACCTGGACATTTAGAACCATTACCTTACAGACATTGTATATTCGGAGGATTACATTTAGGAATAGCTAAGCATGTCTTATAACTCGTAATATGCACACTTTCTTCTGCAGTTAACTGACTAATTCCAATCCCTTCAAGCATAAGCTTTGTATTCTGATTAATTGTACACACACAAGCAGAATGAATACCATGAGCTAAAATAATATTTAGATTTTTTCCTGAACTGTTCAAGGTACAGACGGGTACATCATCATTGGCTTTACACATCACGTCTTTACAAGTTTTTTAAATTACAATGTGTATACTCTCATTAACCGCAGGTAAAATCATTTATATATACTCAATAAAGGTTTTCAGTTGACATAGTAAATATAGTCGGGAGAAAACCTGAAGCTGAAAGTGTTTTTAAGAATTGTAAATCATACGAATTTTTAAACACAGCCAGAATTGACAAATTTCAAGCATTTTTCACATTTTTAAAGCGCTATAACTTCGAAAAGAAAAAACATTGAACGAAAATAATTTACACACATTACCCTATCCTAACATAGTTTCAGTTACGAAAGTTTCATAAAAATCTGCGGAGGTCACTTCAGAATCACTTGTCGAATTTCAATGGAATTACCCAGTTGTTACTGTTTAATACTAACAGATGTTCCATGTCCCATGTTTCATAGTAATAAGTCTAATTAATAGTAGTAGTAGTAGTAGTAATAGATTTGGGATTGTTTATCAGTGCAGTAGAAATATAAAGTGCAATTTGAATGCGTGACTAGCATTTAATGTTATTACTTTAGAATTTCAAGCTTTAATGTTTCGAAACACTTTCCTGACGAATTTGAAATATCTTAATTACGGCAGGCGTCGTGCTTGACTCTACGCGAACCAGTTTAGAATTTTTTTTTAATTTCCCACCAAAAATTCGTCAACGTTCTCGTTTGTTATGGATAACACACTATACATTTACTAGTGCAATGAGAACATTAACCTTATAATTTACTTATCTAATATATGCTTTATAAAACAAGCGAACATCTCCAAAATTACCGATCCATCTGTTTTAACAAACAATATGGGAACTAGTACTGTAACCATAAATGTAAATCTTTACCGAAACGTAAAAGTATGAGCTTATTATCAATTTGTCGTTGAATCGTAAGGTACATACAAGCTATCCACATAATAGATTGAAATCTCTTTTTTTCCGCTACTTACTTATATTATTTAATGATGTATGTACTATGTATAGCATACCTTTCCCTGTTTTTTTCTTAACAAAGCATTAACATTATTGGTAATTTAATTAGAACGGCTCAGCACTGATAATAATATTACTTACTTCTTTTAAATTTTTCAAAAGCTTTAAATATATATTTTAAAAAGTTATGATATGAATTTATTAAGCCTAAATTTTATATTTTCTTATTATTAGTCGGGACTAATTACCTAACACAAAAACACTTCTTAATCCAGCGTCCGTGTATTTTTGAGGGGTGACATGCAGGGTCTTTCACGAGTAAGGTTTTAACTTGTCAGTGCTTCTTTTATAGATAGCGTGCCGTGAGAGGCTTTATGAAGGGGATTTTTTTAGAGCCATGGGGAGGTGCACTACATAGTGACCTCTGAGTGTGAGCAACACTCGCCTTGTTGTTGATGGTAACTAATTATGTCCATTTATTACCCAGGGGAGGGACTTTCTGGATACCATGATTTGGCACTTGTAAGGGCAGCGTAACTCTCAAATCACTATTTGCAGCTGATTTACGTTATTTGTTCGGACGATGCCCTCCCAAAGTAATAATTAGCCAACAATTTAAAATTTTTTATTTTGCCAATGTCCATCCATTCATCATCTGCTAGAAATATTAAGTTGTATTAGAATAACGCGTTGTAAAGTAAAATAGAGGGTAAATCATATATTTAAGCACCGATGGCTCTGATAAATGTGGATATAAAATACAAAAATTGTGACGCACTTACCTTCTGACGTTATCGATCCTGCGGTCTGATAAAGTTTGACGTCTTCCTCCATGCGGAAATATCACAATCATGGTTCACAATCTCAATTGTGTGCAATGTAAACATATGTGTGTTCGGATGAGCAACGTGAAGTTGCCGCAGGATGTTCAGGTGGCACGCGCTAGCTGGCAGCACGTCCTAGCTCGTCGGTATGGGGTGTAGGTTCTTGAACATCCGATTCACACATCTACAATCAGAATTTCGCGTGCCTGTGGCGAGAGAAGGTTGTAGACTCCTGCTCTCAGGTCTGCCACAAGGAATAAAAAAACGAGAAACAGACTTTGAAGAAAGAACAACAGGTCTGGTGCCACCTGTTGTTCTTAGCCGCGCTGAACTGTCTTAACAAAAATGGAAAAAAGAAAATGTACCCCCATTACCGACAGTTCAGCTACTAACCCACTCCATCCCTGCACTGGGCTAAAGTGCAGGCCCAACCTATAAAGGGTGCTGAAACAAAAAAACAAGAAAAAAACAAAAAAAAATTAAATTAAAAGCATTGAATAGCGGGGGGAGGGATGAGGAAGGGAAGAAGCTTTTTAGGAGTACTGAAACATAAAATGAAATTCAAAGGATCATATTATACAAATTTCTTTTCATTAATAAACATAACTAAACCTATAAGAAACATCGATCTGATTCATCTTAACATGAAATAAGTAAAACTAATGAGATTAAAAGTGCTACTAAATTACGTGTATATCTATTTGAAAATGTGCTGTAATACTCGATCAGAAAACTAAATAGAGGGAATAGGTCTGTCATTAGTACTGTATTAACTGTACAAAAATAGCATTACTAAATTATTGGAGATGTATCTGTCAATGTATGTAGCCTTGTGTTCAAATATATCACGCCTCAAATCCGTTTTTTTTCTACAGAAACTTACGCATAGTTTGTGCACAATCTACTCGTAATTACACGACAACTATCTCTCAAATTAAAAGAATCGCTTTATATAACGCCCGCGGGTTCGGTTCTCGCTGACTATATGCATACATTGGCTCTATTTTCTGTTTGACAGTAATATTATTTTAATTTATTGCTCGTTGCCCACTACATGATTATAAAAGAAATGTTATGTTATGAAGTAAGGACATAACTAAAATTTTCTTGGGAGCTCGTTATTTCCAAGATTTATTTTATGATTGTGGAGTTCATATTTTAACTGAACTAATATGCTACAAATAGTTTATCCGCAATATAAGAAAAAAAGTTCATTAGAGACAAACTATTCATGTCTTACTCCTTACACTTAGCGATTTAATCCATATCCTAATGGCTAGATACAAAAATTTTTTTTCTGTTTGAATAATTACAATATTACATGCTAATCTACGTTATTACTATGTAGACGTTCCTAGCTTTTAATTCATTTATCTTTTCCTATGCTTAACCCTACTTTAGGGCAGATGAAGCAATCTATGCATGAAAAAAACGGGCTAATTTCTGAAATTCATGTCACTGCACCAGAATATGCGACCTTCAGAAGCAAAAGTTGATCTTTTCCATTTCCCAAAAAAATGTAGGTTAAAATGTCAAAATTTCAATGATTCTGAATACTTTGAAACTAAAAAAGCCTAATTTGCCATTTTGCTTTTATTCCAAAAGTAAATCACTTCAAAGTAATGGGTTAGATGCAAACCTAAATCGGTCTACGCGTGACAAAGTTAGGTTCCACCATCTCCCCCCCCCACCCCACAACATTTTTTTCTCGTGGTATCAACCAGAGAGCATACTACCAAACAGAAAAATAATTATCCAAATCGTTTCACGTGTTACGTAGTTAGACTACTCCTCAAAATGTTATGATAATGTGCTTAATATAGGAGTCAAGAGTTTTTTTCATTTTTCTCAAAACAATCTATTGTGGAAAAGATCAAGTTTTGCTTCTGAAGATCACATATCACCGTGCACGATAGTGTAAGAATGAACACAAGGTTGAAAATTATCTTTTTCGTTTTCTCTCTTTTTCTACTGCCTTAGGCAACTACTTCAAGTAGTTTAGTTATAAAATGTTATTACTTTGGAAAATATTGAGCCTGTGCAACACTTTAACTTATGTTTATAAACAAATTTTGATTTCACAGAGGTTTCATTCTATTTCCTTGGTGCACCATTTGACTTTTTAAAACAAACAACGCGACACCAGCATCACACCTAACTTGCATTATTAAAATTTAAATTAACATGGGATATATATATTTCCAAAGTAGCCGCTAATCTTTTAGGACATGAATTCACTTTTAATATATGTATATATCTACTTATATTTTCTTGAAATATTCTAACTAAGACGTTATGGAACCATTTAAACTGCTTAATATATTTAAGTGGCTGAGGCCAAATCATCATGCAAGTCAACCAATACTGGGAGAGAAGACAATTCATGTTTTCTTTGTTACCTGAGGTTGTCAATAAATGACGATTTTCTTCAATTTCTGCCTATGTTCCCTTCTTCTTCCTTATTTGTGGGTCCTTCCTTATTGTTATCTGATACGTGACAAGTTAGTGAGATGCTATCTTTCTTCTAATATGGGGCCCTGGCGGGGACTAGATCTTGATGCTGGTGCGTCTGGGTAATATGGGGAGGAGCTCGAATACCAGTGCCTTTGTGGGCAACAATTCTTTGCAAGCAAGTTCGTTTTGTGTGTGCAGACTATATCCAGTCAAGAAAATCTTTCAGAGAAGCGACTTCAGACTTTGACTTTACAACCTTGTATGTCTGCATATATTTGAGCATCCTGTAGACCTTAATAGTTACAGCAGGGAAGCTGTGGATGATGCCGCCAGATGGGCAGGGGTCTTATTTTCTCCTATCTTTGTGAGGGTAATTATTCCATGACCGGGGCAATCTCAATGCGAAGCATCCCTAGGACGTGAACCTGACATTGCATAAGACATTTCTACGGCAAGACTTTGGTTGGGTGATTTCTCACTCATAATGAAATAAAGTAACAAAAATTTACCATTCTCTAAGGGTGGTGGCTCCTAGTGATCTGGAGGGTAGTGTGAGGCTCGCAGCAAGGGATGCGAATAACCCCTTGACGGAGTCTCTTATGTAAAGTCGTCGGGCCTTTCCCACTAAAATACTGCCGTTTTGCCTCACTAGCTGGGAAATAAAAAATTTTCCTTCCACCTCGTTTAGCACACCTTGCCTTATCTAAAGTTGCTGTTAAAAAGGTTATTTGCCGATATACCTATGATCTGTGGAGTGGATTTAATTTAGTCACGATTTATCCGAGTAAGGATGCTTGGATAGATAACGAATTTAAATGCAACATTTTTTCAACTTACCTCTTGTCGTCGTCAGTTCTCTGGCGGCTGTCACGAAATGTTTCTTCTTCTTCCCCAGAAGATCACATCCGCGGCAGCTGACAGGGCTGACAACCACAGAGTATAAACTGGCATGTTAGTACCGAAAGAAAGCGCACATAAAAACTCGTTTTCTTATCAATAGAGCAACATTCTTTTTCTAAATACAGGGCAAAGTGAACAAAAAAACATAGCTAATAAGTGACGCAAAATCAAAAATTAGAATAGGAACTTTAATTTTGGAAGAATTCAGTCCAAGGATACACGTTTTGCGGCCATAAAAAAAATTACCATAATATCTTTTATGTCCTTTGTTCTAATAAACTTGCTTTGTTCGTTTCGGAACCTTGGTTTTGAAGTTATAATGTCCTCCAATATAAATGTTCCATAACGCCGACTCTATTAAAGTCGCCTTTTGCTGTCTTATGTGTGATCAACAAAATTTGTTTTTGCTTTCAAGTTATACCTTAAATATTAATTAGTTAAAGTAATTTAGTGGTTTTATCGTAAAACGCAATATTTTTTTAATCAGCCTTAAATTTTATATATCTCTAGTAAACTATAGGAAGATTTTTTTAATCAGAACTTTTACAGTCTCATTAGGTGTTTTTATGTAATTATCAGGCCGCATCTAAGATTACTGATTGCTGTAAATTTATTAAGTTAATTACTCTAAAGATTATACATGTTAAAAGAAAATTATAAAGAAGAGTACAAATTGTGTAGATTTGGATGCAGAAAAGTGACGAACTATGAAAATAACTTCGTAATGGCCTCGATATTTTTTTGGTGCTCACTTCAAGCACAAATGTTTAACAACATTAAGAAGTTTTAAAAGAAAACTCATCACAGCAGGAATAGTTAATAATACTCTATCATTGTTAACACTTCAAATGTTTAAGAGAAAAATGTATTTTACCATTCCAGTCATTGTAAATATTTAAAAATAATTATTAATAATTTAGTTTAGGCTAGGATTTTTTTTAGGTACTTTAAGTTTTTGTATGTATTTAGTATATGTTTAATATTTGGTGTAATTTCTATTCCTTTACGGCTGCCAAAGTCTTAATTTAAAATTGAAATTCTCATATTTATAATCTTTAGGTTGAAAAAATAAATATTTCGTACTATATAGACGTTTTATTTTCAGTTTTTAGGGTTCCGTAGCTCAAAACAAATAAAGGAGTCCTCATAGGATCACTTCGTTGTCCGTCTGTAAATCAAAACCTATAGGGTACTTTTCGTTGACCTAGAATCATGAAATTTGCAAGAAGCAAGTTCTCACAGCACAAGTATAGAAAAAAATCCCAAAATCGTTATTTTTAGTTATTAACATTAAGAAATATTATGGAATCCTCGGTGCGCGAGTCTAACTCTGATTTTTCCTGTTTTTTTTATACTAGAGATCTTTACATTAATTATATTAATTTATGGTAAACGTGTGGATTAAAGTAAGCTGAGTGATGCACAAATTCTTTCTGTTTAGCTGAATTTAGTAAACCTGCGTCGATGAAAAGATCTATATGTATGAGAAATAACTACCTCCCGTGCTTTGCACATAATACTCCACCTACCCCGCCCGTCCCCTGTAGACCTCTACACAAAGAACACCACGCTGAGGGCAAAGTTGTGCCTGAAAGAGTCAAAGTTCCTCAAGACGCGGGGGTACAGCCATAGCCATACATGCTACCGATTATGGATTTTAACAGGAAGTTCGCGATAGCAATTCCGAACAGGCATTTCTGGGAAAAAAGAACAGAAGAACCTGCACATAACGTAAACATCTATACAGATGCCTCTAAAATGAGCTCCAGAGTATGAGGATCAGTGCTCTGTCAGGAGCTTAAAATCTACTCTTCATATAGACTCCCATGTGGCTGCAGCGTCTTTCAAACTGAGGTTGTGGCTATATACCAGGCGGCAGAATTGGCTCAAAGTCAGCTGGCACCAGGGAGTTCAAGTGTTATCGATGTGGACAGCGAAGCGGCGCTAAAAGCCCTTAGGTCCAACAAATTTGACTCGAAATCCCTCTTTGATTGCTATAGAGCTTTACAAACTGTAAGCTCGAATAGAAGGGTACAAATCTGCTCGGTAACCGGGTCCCGCGACATCCCCGGAAATGAAGTAGCAGACGTCCTCGTTAAGAAAGACGCTGCCATGGAAGCTCAGGAAACGGAACAAATACTTCCCTCAATACACGGTTTTGCCAAATCTCTCAATGCTGGGCTATTTTATCTTTCGAAAAAAAATGGGAAGAGACCACTACGTGTCGAATCGCTCCTCCTATGTCGTTGTTCTTAATCACTTTACTGAGTGCTTAGAGGAAGCCTCGAAAATAAGCATTAAGAGAATTCTGAAGTTGGTAATAGAGACGGGTACCTTTGATGCTAATAGGGTAGTTCTCCGATAATCGCAAAACGAAACCTCTATGGCGTAGGGAATCCAATTCGTGGTAGGGCTATGAACCCGATGTAGTCTATGCGAGTTTTTTTTGCCTGCCGCCATCATGACCTAGAGCTATTTGTTTGGTAAAAGGCAAAGTAAGATAAAAAATATTTACAAAGTTCTACATGATTTATTTTCAAAATAGCTGCTTTTCGAACAAAAAGAAATTTTCTTTAGTCGTTATTAGCCTAAGCTAAGAGGCATCCTCACTGGACGTTTATTTAACGGTTAGACGTTAAATTCGATGTTGACTTAATACTATGATTTTCTCTAGCGCCGATAATAATTTCCCGACCTGAAACTTTTAAAACAAATTTCGGTTGAAAGTTGAATATTTTAGTAAACTTGGCTATGTATTTATTATTATTTATTTGATAAGATTTTAAGGCGGTACTATTATTGCTACTGCGAGGTCATCCCGTAGAATATGGGTCAGTTGGTAGCCTTACCTGGAAATTTTTTAATTCTGGGCTGTGGTTGGACGCTAGTATAAGATAGGCTTTTACGATTTAAACAACTGGAAAAGATATAAATAATTTTGTGTCACTTTCAAACTTAATTTTTCTTAAATAATGTGCATAACATTAGCTGGTGTATTCAAATCATGCAACGATACCACAAGCATATTCTAAGATTGGAATAAATATAGATACATGTGGGATCGAGGCTTCTCAATGAAGAGAATTTTGAAATGGAGAATCAGCAACATCGCTGATAACCCAAGATGCAATCTCGCTAGTTGCTAATGTTCTCCGATTCTAACAAATTGTGTCAGAAGTCTGATGGAGGAGACCTCATGCAACGTTCATCTCACATCGACAAATTAAAAAAAAACGTAGAAGATGGTTATCTGAGGGCAGATATGCCTAGATAGGACGGCGGAGTTGTGGGAACGAAACTTCTCATGAAAAGAAGTTTGCAACGGTGATTCAACAACAGCGCTAGTACCTAAGTAGTTAGGCTTCCAGATTCGATTTCTCTAGCAAGTTTTTCTCCGATTCCTACATACATACAGGGACTTTTGCTACAAGCATCGTTAAATTTCTGCTAACTTTCATTCAACACTATACCCAAATCAATGTCTTCGTTACTTCATTAAGACCACAACATTTTGTAGTGTATTTGTAACTAATGGCTCTCAAACTACGATGAAAAAGTACAACGGAATATTTGGAACCATTTAAAAAAAAGAACTATTTAAAAAAAAGGAGTATCCCGTATTTAATAAAAAAAACTCTAGGTCATCTGCAAACATTAGGCAGCGAGTAATGAAAAAACTCTTTACCACGTCATTAATGAAAAGTAGTATGGAGGTAATATCCACAGGTCTTCCTGCAAGTGTTTTGTGCAGGTCGCGTTGTTATCCTCCTTGTTGTTTATGAGTTCACTTATTGTCTAAGCATTTGTCTTATAGTGCTTGGTGGGCCGCGTGACGTCCTTCTGGGTTGAAGTTAAGGCCACGCTAGGCTACTAGATAGGTGGTGGTTTCGTGTAGGCAGTGTGCGTATTACGTCCTTAGTGACGCTGATTAGCGTCATTGATGATTTCGTGCGCGAGGCGTGCCTTGTTGCCGAGGGTGTCTGGTCGACGTCCCAGAAGGACGCTGTTCATCCTTCAGTAAGTTTTCTAAAATTGTAGATAATTTATAGGAACTTGAAGTCGAAAACGAAGAATTCCTCGGGACTCCGAATAAAAAGACCGCAGTTTGATTTAAAACTTTCTACTTTACTTACAATTGAAATGCCACTAATATTAAAATTAACATTTCGATTCGTGGATAGTGAACTGAACTATCTTCGTTTTGTCTTCCCCCTAGTCTGGTAGAGTGGTGCCTAGCGAACACATTGATTTTACAGTTTCCCATGTACATATGAAAGATATATGTTAAGGGGTTTAAAGTACCTTCCCCCTGGTGGGAATACAACAGGAGGAGAAGGAAGTAGGCTTAGGTATGGTGTATACAATACTATTTGGAATACTTACATCTAGAATTTTGGAGTATTCATAGTCAGCACTAGTGCTGCATAGTAAGCAGTAGTGCTGCCATCCTCTATACTTCCTCTACTTTTTCCTGATCGGTCACTTTCTCCAGGGCAGACCACCAGACACTGACCACGGGTTTAACTATAAGGGAGCCGGTTCCATGTTCCATCTTTTAGCTATTGACTTTTAGCACGACTGTAAGAGAGCGGAATTTTCCTATCAAGGACAAAGCCCAGATGTTTGATTTAGTCATTAAACAACGAAAAAATTTCAAAACAAGCCGTTTTTTAATCTCGAGCGGAGCAAGATATATATAAAATTTCTTGACATGTTTCGCGTTTCTAACAAAGAGAAGCTAAATTTCTTTGGCTCGTCATCAACAGCAGCACCAAAGGGTTAGCTTTTCTTTAGCTGCTGGACGCCTTCGAAACAAACCGAAAACTAGATCTAACTCCAGCTAAATCACACACCGAACTTAGCAGCAGTATCATTAGATTACTAACACTGTCACACTAATCTTTCGGTAAAATATTTTTCACATATTTATCGAAATGTACAAAATATCAACATAAAAACACTTACGTCTTAGTACACTATATATTAGAATGTGGAAGAGAGCAACTCTTTGCTTCTATGAGAAGAGTATTAGTTCTGTTTTAAGCGGATTTATACTGGGACCCCACTTGAACTCTAGGAGAGGCGAGATGATACCTCTTTGGGGATTTTTTGTAGCTCACTTACGTACGGTAGAACCCAAACCTAGAACTTACGGTCCAACTTAAGGAGCATACCATCTAGGAGTTCCAGATCTAGCCTCCTTAAGGATAGATGTCGTTAGTAGCTCTGGTTTGAAGGTTTGAGGGCACCTTCAATGTTGAGGATAGCTGCTAGGGTGAATTCCCTGTAGATTATTGATCTGTCTCAATGATTATTGGTCTTGTCTCAATGGACTAGCCCTCGTTATATGCATGTTGAGAGGGAGACTTTCTGTGATACAGGTATCAATAAGTCTTTACAAATTTTAAGTAGGAAGGAAGAGGTTCTCGTTCGATTTTTGGAGTGAGGATCACCTTGACCTCTAACAGTGAATCTGAAAGGTACGTGAGGTTTGAGCAGGCTTCGAAAATGGATTCCAACCACGAAATTAAAAGCTTGGAGACCGCTCGGGAGATTATAAAGCCGAAGCTCGGAGATTTAAAAGGATTGGAACTGGTAATTGCTGATATCAATTTAGTACAACTAAAGATCTGACGGTTTAGGCCATGCCTGTCAGAAGCTACTATAGACTCAATGCTTTTCGCTGTTGACCAGCTTGAAAAGTGAGTATCTGTCGGTATATCGAGGGCTTCTAGCCTCGATGAGGTCCAGCTTCCGTCTTAGTTAACTAGCAGGCTCGGAGAGCTTGGTGCTTTCGAGAGGATGGTACGCAATCTGCCCGCCTCAGAAGCGTTTTCGACGATGCTCCCACCCACGACGATGTTTACCTTTCGTGACAAGCTTTTTAAGTTTCTAAGGTTTTCCTTATAAAAAGACCATACATTAGTTATTTTTACTTACGACTTTCCTTTCTAAGGGCAAAGATTTCTGCAAGAATTTGTTAAAGTATCCACGCCTTCATTGACTACTTACGTGAAATTGATACTACGCGGTCCTTTTTTTCAGGGTAGCTTTGTACTTATCCTTTTATGTCCTCATGTTGTTCTTGTGGGAAAGAGGACCCAGTTTCCCTAAACCTAGTTCGAATCCTATATATAAGTGGTCGCAGCTAGAGGGTTCCATGAATAGCCTCCACTCTCTTATAAAATGGGCAAATTGCTCAGTCTAGAACTTCACGCCTCTTGAAGCTATTAAAGTTCAGTACCGTTAACACATTACTTAGAATACAATTTAAAAGTGGTTCACCTCTCTCTCTCGCGCGTTAGCATCCGTACCGTTGACTTCGCAATCGCTTTCCTCAGGTATCAATTATGGAAGTCTACTGGGTATTCATTAGACATGTACCTAAAGATTAACCATAGAGTTTTGGATTGGAACTCCGACAAGACTTAAATACTAAATTTATAAAGATAAAGGCATTGAAGTAATTTTTGATAAGAATCTATATTTATCTGTAAAATATTTCCTTTTAATCTGAGTCAATTTTAAATTTCCTATATTTACGATCGAATGCAATGGAGTAAGCAATAAGTTTCATCTATATCTCCCAACATACCTAAAGCTGGGGCAGCATGCTTCGACCACTTCACTCTCTCGCCGCCCACTTTTCCGGATGTTGACTACGCGTCGTTTTCCTCATCACAGAATGGTATGGGAGCCACTTATATGGAACGTTCTGTTATCCTTTGCTCTTCCTCTGTTAGCGGCTCTGGGATTGCGTGCGCTCTTTTCAGGTCTTTAGACCTTTAATTAAGCCGAAGCCATAACCGCCGCCGCATTCCACGAATGCGGTCAGCGATTTGACATTCGACGAATGCGGTCAGGGATTTGACATTCGACGAATGCGGTCAGGGATTTGCACTAAGCCCTGAGCTTTGTTTACCCGAAGTCGCCCAAGGGTAGATAGGGATTGCTAAACTGAATAAACTCTAAGATTTTTCTCGGATTCAGGTTCTTTATCTTGGTCTCTTCGGCAGAGGATTCTCACAACAGGGCCGGGTCTTTGGGAGAACGCCCTTCTAGACATTGAATAACGCGATTTCTACCAGCTTTCAATTGCTTGGCGATATGAAGAAATTGTTGTTGCTTCGGCGAGGTGATATTTTGTGACGTCTCTGAAAGACCTAGATTTACTAGGGTAGGGAAGGGGGTGACCCATCTTTGGAGGACGATTGCTGCTCGTCTGGCGAACGCTGTCTTTTTGGGGCAGAGTGGTGGCCATCGAGGGAGGAATTGTTCTCTTTCATCAGCACCTCCTCTGAGATGACGATAAGCTCCTCCAATAGCCTAAAGGCAGCCTGTCTCACTCTATATGCAACAGTGGAAAGGTTTGCGCTCCGATGTTGTTTTAGTGGACGGAAGTATTCTGAGATGTACTTCATTGGTGTCAGGTTTTCGTTTGGGTGCCACAGTCATACCACCGCGAATTTTGCGGAGGGGACAGGAACTGGGTTATTATTCACTAAAATTGCAACTCTATCATCGATCGCTTTGTCGGTTTGGTGATACTCGATCCTGGATTAGAGGAGTTTTACAAATAAATACTCTCTTAAAAAGATAGCAATAGGCATCACTTCTAAAGGTCGAGACTGCGTGAGCCTGTTTCCTGCCGTCCCCACGAGAAAGAAGAGTTCCACCCATCAGCGAACCCAGTTATGCCACGCCCACAGTGTTGCTTAAACTTCCCCTGTGTACCTGACGACTGAAATAAAATATTATCGTATTAAAATATTTTTATGAAAACCCATTCATCCTGTCAAAGATTTTTTGAAATGTGACTGTATACCTAAACAAATACATATTGACTTGCCCGCATTGTTCAATAGCAATTAAGCTATACTTAGTAAACCGTCTAAGGTATGTTACTGTTAGTTCATCCTTCTGAAATCTGCAGTTATCAGCTCAGGTAAGTACATTATTTAGAAATAAAAAATCATATTTGTATAAACACTGTTTAGAATTTTTTATTATTATATTATACCGAAGGTCTTGGCACTTAAGGATTAATGGGTTTGAGCATATAGAATTAAGAAGTTGACTGAAGGAGATAATTACGCATGTTTTGCTTGAATGCGCAGGGTTTGTAAGAGCGGGGACAACAGAAGATATCAAGCCGTTGTATGATCGTACTCTATTGGTAAAGAAGGATTTTCGATGTTTCACGGTAAGGCCAAATTTGACAGTAAACGGCAAATTGCAAGGTAAAAGGTTGACACCACTTGAGGCACGATGGATCAGGGTTAACATTTTGCTTGAATAATAACCATGCAAATATTGCGTGGCTTGGACCAACCCTGCTGCTGGACGATTCATAAAACTTTCTATAAGCACAAAGTATCTCGGAAGAGTAAGTATATTCAGGTCTGGATGTGGTGTCGAGGAATATATTCGATATGAGTTCTTCTTCGAGAAAACAACAAAATTTTTATATAATCCTTAATTCATACAACTATCTATAAACACAAAGTAACTCGGAAGAGTAAGCATATTCAAGTCTTGATATGGTGTCGAGAAATATATTCAGTATGACACAAATTAAATGTTAAAAACAAATTTATATCTCTGTCTTAGTTTTCATCACTGGAACACGGCTATTATTAATTCTTTTTGGAAAAACAACGACAATTTGTTCATAGTTTTTAATTCATAAAACTATCTTTGATAAATTTTGTCACAAATATCCGACGACACCTACTCAATCTTCATGAATAAAAAGATAAACTTTAATAAAGGAACGGCTTCACCAGATAAGTATGAATTCGGTTTCCCTTGCCAAAAAGTTATCCCATCCTATAATAGCGCACCTTTACTTTTTATTTGAAACACCGCGATACAATTCTGTATCTGTTAAACTGCTTGTTTTCCATTCCAAGTCGATCGTTAGACTTTTGATTTAAGTTCAAAACTTTACAAATCCACTAAATGTTCACATTAATACAATTTCAATTGTGTCAAAACTTGCACTTTTATCTTCTCACGGATTCCTTTTCGTTTTTCTTATTCTTAAACTTTAAGCATAGGCAACCTTCGTTCGGTCGATCATTTTATGTTCACTGTACTTTTGTTTATTCCCGCTCAAGCGGATTAGTTTAACTATAATTAAATTCCAGACCAGATATTTCCTTTGATTTTCTATTGAAAATCCTTTTCAGGTCCTTTTGGTTTCATTCGATGCGGACGTAATTTGTAGCCGCCAAATTTTTCCCATTACGGTTTCGCGCCTTTTTGCACATCAAAAATTATGTATTTAAAGTCTTTGCACGATTATAATATGTTTTTGCGATTACGTAACTTTCACACTTAGGTATATTTCGATCTTTAAAGTGTTACGGATCGTTCGCTTTGAAAACCTCCCGTCTGAAATTTTCCGTTAACAGAAAATTTAACGCCGCCATTATACATCAAAGAAAAACTAAAAAAAATGATCACAACAACTGAGCTTCTGCTCAGGTTCAAACTTTTCCAGTGACTGACTATATTATCGCGGCATTCTTATTTCTTGCCGGCAGACACAACTATACAAGTGCATCTTCCATCCGCTCCCGTCAAACTTTACGCAGTCACAGCCTACTCTAGATACAAGCCCGGCAGCTGAAACGATCAGCTGAGCATTGGTGGTGTAAACACGTTTGACAGTTCCATACGAATTCGCGCGCGAAGCGTGAGTTATTTCGTTCGTTCCAACTAAAGGTGTTAAATAATCTGGGATTTTGCGAGCATTTCAACCTGAAAGGATTTTATTTTTAAAGTGTAAGACTTTCATATTATATTGTGATAAAGGGTAGACTGTTTTCGCTCAAGCTGACTTTGAAATAATTTTAATAAATCGGAAGAGTTCCCTTTATGCTTCCTTATGTGTAAGAAAGTCATGAGGCTATGACGTAGCTATTTTTTTTTATTGAGTTGGGTTAGGTTAATGTAATTTTTGAAATTAAGGAAGTTTTCTAGATACTGATAAAATCTAAAGTAGGATGTGTCAATTCGGGTTTCCTCATGCTGCGGATTGTTCGCGAAGGACTTCTTTAGCAAGTAATTATATAAGTATTAGAGTGTGGTTAAAATTGTCTTAATTTTTAAACTACCTAATTGTGAAGAAAAAGTGTATCAATGATCACTTTAAAAGATCAAAAAAAGTTGTCAGTGATTTTTCCATGCCATCTATTCCTGTCACTGCCTTAAAGTAGAATTAAATTTATTTTTCATCACTAATAAGAAAAATGTCATACACATAATTGGAAAGTGGATATCAGGACCTCAAGCAAGCTAATCCGTCAGAATTATGTCTTACATGACGGAAATGTAAATTAAATATATCTTTAAAGACTTATCCATAGGAATTCTTAATCCTTTAATAAGATTCACTAAAAGATTCCAGTGAAAACTTTGTTAGTATATAGTTGTTTTTGCTCGATTATTATAAATTTGTGCCAAAATAGCAAATTTCAAATTGTTTGTAGGTAAATCTGTTGGCAACTTTTATAATTGAAAAGTTGTCTTAGACTTTCCCCCCTGTTTCTAACATAAAACAACTGAAGGAGCAATATTTAATGGTATATGTAATTTAATAATAAATTAAAATATAACTTTAAACAGCTTTCCGTTCCAAATAGTTCCCGTTAGTTTACGGCTAACTCAGAACTATTAAAATATTTTCACGGCATGTTTCATTAATGATGCTGTAATATCTTGAAAATTTGTTTTGTAATTTGGAATAACTTTCGATTTTGTGAAGTGAAATAGTGTGGTTTTTCTTTTTAACCGAAATTATGCAGCAGATTATTTCTATAACTTTCAAGAGCGGATTGCAACTTTCCCATGAGTAATAACACCGGAATAATAAACCTTTACGCTTTCTTTAGTTTCAGGAACTTATCCTTGTCAAAATTTGGATTTGACTTCAGATCCTGGTAGAGGGAACATCCTAAAATATACTACCAAAAAGTCTGGTCGAAAAAGTCCTTAAAGCAAGGAAAATAGGATCAAAAACTCAGTAGAAATGCGAACAACACCGCCCATTTTCATCAGCAAATTACACACCACCTTCTCCAGAATCTTTTCCAAGAGTGACTTCTCCAATGACTTAGTTCCTTTTACCTATATACCTATATAACTTATAAACAAATATTGTTTTATTTTCAGGAAATAGGAACATACTTTTTTAAAGCAGCTCAAACTTAGAAGTTAAGAGTAAGGTACCAAGAGGCAGTAAAGTTTCAAAGGGTCAATGTTCTGAACGAAAAGACTCAATTCCAGTGATAGTAGCGATTCCTATTGAGTGATGTAGTCATATAAGGCTTGAAGGTTCTTCTAAATACGAACCAGAGCTTGGACTCATTTCTGTTGTCGCCTACGAGTAGTGATGTGACACGCATTCACTTCACTGACTTAGTCAGAGTCCATTAGTAATCATACTGCATGCACACGCACAACACATCATTGGACCAAAACAGTGTAAAATACCCCCGAACAACTAACATAAGTACAATATCTCTTTTTAATCAAATCAATTTTATATATTTACGATCGATCGAATCGTATTCTGTAATAACATAAAATAATAGTCAATTATATAACCATGTGGCGAACGAAGTTGGATACACTTCAACTCCACAAAGTACTCGACTGAAATTACAAAACTTAGCAGGCTTAAAATATTTTGTTTAAATTCCACGCATATAAAAAGGCGTGAAAATTTAATATGTTCAGTTCTTCCAGCTTAGCCTTACAGAAGGGTTATTAAATAAGAATAAAAATAATAAATATTTTCAAAATAATTAAAAATAAAATAAATTCTTTTAAATATTTTAAATCAACTATATTATTAAATTTAACCAAATCTTAGATAAAGAAGATAACTAACATCGGATGGATCCTATTAAAGTAGAAGAAAGTGACGAGAAGTCGGCGACGACCATCAGGACAACCACAACCTCAACTTATATATCAACCATCAAAACAACAGCAAAGGAAGGAAAAAGGATAGTTCCCTATACAAAATCTAAGCACCCCTGTACTAGCAAAATTGTCGTTTCACTAACGACATATAACGAAGAGAGTTGTAGGGTAACAAAGTCCTACAAGTAGCCATAGCGAAGAACTCATCAATAATCCACAACATTAAGTAGTAACCATTATGTTACCTACAACCACAATAAGTTTTCCGGCTGATTATTATCATTAAGTTTGAAATTGCAAAATAGTAAAAGGGAAAGCTGACCAACTATAATTGCCTTTTGGAAAGATTCATACCTTCGGTTGTATGCATGTCAGGATATACAAAATCAATTCACGGCAATCAAAAAATTCGTTTTAGTAAGTCTTTAATCAAACTTGGAAATTAAATGATTGCCTTAAATGACACCTTCTGGATGAGAAAAGTTTTAAAAATGCTTCATTTACTTAAGGATAATATCAAATATTTATTATAAATAAATAAAGCTTAATTAGTTAAGGCAGATATTTTCATTAAAATGTTAATTTAATAAACATAAATTCATCAATAAATTTCTTCGTTTTGCGTGCGTTCGTAAATATTTAACCACTAGAACATTTAGCAGATTACATTTAAAAATAGAATATAATGTTCAAAAAATACATTGAAAATATTTCACAGCAAACTCTATGTTTCTTAAAACTAATGTGTTGGTAATTGTTATCCGTCCATTCCGATTAATGCAGGAATAACGTCCGCGTAAACTCGTTATAATAAATTGCACCTGCAACAGGATGGTTTGTTTTCGGATTGTTGTAAGCTTTCATACTTTGGACACAATAATCGGCCATATCCTTCGTAAGGTTCTGCAATAAAAAATCACATTAAATTTTACTTCAATTATAAATGTGATTTGATAACTTACGCAATATAGCTCCTCTATGGTGACATACGGACAATCGGAGGCAGTAATTGCTCGGAACGCATTTTCGATTTCTTCGTAACTTTGAACATTTTCGGTTTCTTTCGATATCATAAACGCAATGTACTCTTGAAGGCAAACATATCCATGTCGATTAGGATCTTGATTAGAATTCTTGATGATTAAGTTTTCCACTTTTATCCTTGTCGAAATGTTTGAACAGCATTGAGAATTCCTTTAGAGAATCTTCTGAAACACCGTAATGATTATACTCATACATCAGTCTCAATCTACTTATCGTTTTCTTTCTGACTGGGAAATAAGAGAGGCCTCGCAAAGCTGATGTCGCTGACGTCTACATTTGGTCTAGCACCGCCACTGGTTGAAAGGACCTTATCATTTAACCAGACTTGACACACTTTTTTCAGTCTTGACTCGCCAGAAAACTTCGATTGGAACAATTGAGCCTTAGTTTCATCATCGCCCAAAACCTTACTTATATTGTATTTTTGGAAATAAATCTACAAATATTCGAAAGCTGTTTCTGTTAAATTCCTGCTATAATTTGCTTGTTAGGTATAAGCTTCAGAAATTAAAAATGTCAAAACTCATCATCAGCTACCGGTAGTGTGATATGCAAGATTGGGCGCTTAATTTACTTCCACAAATCCTGACGCCCTATGAATATGTAACCAACACAAAACGGATGTGCTTGAAGTTTTAATCGTTATGGACAGACTTAATTAAATCCTATCCTCTGAGGGCAAACCTCAATTTTCATTAATTCCGTATTTTAAATTCTGTTAGCTTTTCATTCACCTCACAACTGTATCTGAACACATTTCAGGCAAAGATTTGACAGTTTTAACCTCTTCTCAACTTAATTTTAATTTTATTTTAGAATACCTGAACAATCTAAAATTAATTTGAGCAAATTCCTTTCCAAAGAAGCTTTGAAAACTGGAATCTCAGAAACGGCAAATATTGAAAGAAATTGCTTTAGTAACTCGCTTTTACGTTTATGAGTTCTGATTTAATGTTTGTATGGCTCTTTTGAAGGCTGTGAAACACAAATATTAATTCCTCCCTTTTACGACTACATAATATTTAATTACATTGCTGTACTATTTTACGTGGTACATTGTTTTGCCGGTATGCAATCAATGTGAAATGAAAAGATAGTTAATATAAAACTTTTTTATAAAGACTTTTATGCTTCGGTTTTTGTAATTCTTTAAGGTTCTTTTGCGGTTACAGAGTAATATCGGTGGTTCGGAATCCACTTAAAATTGTAGGTTTTCTTGGAATCGTAGTCTAAAATCGGATGAAGTATTTCTGCCGTCCCATGCCTCACAAGTGGTTGCCGGAACTAGAGAGAATATGTAAATATCAGGTGATTTTTATAACCTGATACTTTCAAATATTTGAAGAATAAAGCATCCTACAAAAACAGTGTTCGAAATAAATAATACTTAACGGTGACCTTGAATTTTTAATTGATTTTTAAGGTCATTTATGGAAACCGTTTTTCGAAGGTCAACTTTAGGAAAAACGTATTTTTGAAATCAAGATTACAAACGTTCGGACAAGAAATGGTTAAGGAAGTGTCGGGCGGCTGGGATGAGCGAGAAGACGATCTCGGAGATGCTGAGAGATTGGCAACACCTGCGAGGGAAATCTCTCGCTCGGAACAGCAAACCGTAATTCCTAAGGGAGACATAGATGGAATTGACGAAACGGCAAAGAGACCGATGAGGGGAATAACTCCGGATGTGCTTGGGAAGACGAGGAAGAAGGCTAATGCCGAATCCAAATCTGTAACAGGCAAGGAAGGAAGTGTGAAGAAGCGGGAGACTTCCAATAAGGGGAAGGTTATATCTGCAACCAAAAAGGCAGTGGATGGCGGAAAAAGAAATAGGTCGGAGGAGGTTACCTCTCCCCTACCGAAGAAAATAACAACAGGAAAGGCACCCACTTTCACTGAAAGTGGCAATTATAGCTAAAAACCACTCTGAGGGCACGATCGTGGACCCAATAAACCAGTTGAGTCTAACGACAAAGTTCGAGGAGTGGCAGATAGAGGCCTTGATGAGCGAATCGAACTTTATCCAAAGGTTTGACTGGAGTGGCTTTTTCAATGGTCTCTTCAGGGTAAGCTGTGTGGATATAAGCACGCTGGAGTACATCAAGGACAAGGTTGCTGAAAGTAATGAATTATAGGCCGGCGCCAAATTGGAAGCGGTTGGGAAAAATGACGTGCCCAGGTTAAAGAGAATCTCTGTCTGGCTCCCGAATGAATTTAGGGAATCGAGGGAGATTTTGAGTTTCATGGACAGGTTAAACCGGGTCATGGAGCTCGAAACTTCCAAGTGGAAATTAATCAAGCGGGAAATCAGAGAGAAGATGGGTCAGTGGCTCTAACTAGGTGTGGGAGAAAAAATGCTGAGATCATTAGAGAGGACGGAGGGTAAAATTTTCTACCTAAACAGGAAAATAAAATTTACCCTTCCGCTCAGAAGGAAGAATAGCTGTATGTATAGGTAGCTGAACGGGGTGAACCACAGCCGAGTACATTCGCGGCGGCTGAAGAAGAAGACCTAGGATCGCTCTATGAAAAAGTCGCCGAAATGGACGTAAAAAGCGAGTTGGGATCGATAGGATCGCTATACTCACTGGGGAAACCGGAAGATCTAGAGGAGGTGACATCGGAGGGTTTGACGGATAGCTCACAAGAGATAGATGATGCAAATCAAACGATGATACCGATGAACCGGAACGTAAGGGCCCTCAGTCAGGAAGAGATCCTTGCGATATTTGGAGTGGAGGAACCCAGGACCTCCACCCCAAAAAAGATGGAACCATCATCATGACGTGGTTCGTTCAAGCCAAACTACACAGGAGTAGTGTGGCTACGGCCGCACTAACCGAGATGATGGTGAAGTAGGACGTGAAGATCGCCCTGATCCAGGAATCATCCACTTTTGAGGGAAAAGTCACGAACTGGAACTCAAAAGTGCTTAACTGTTTGTATACAATGAACAAAGGTAGGCCCAGGGCTACACGCTATTTCTATTCCACAGATTAGCGACCGTGATTGTGTAGCTGTGCAATGGAAAGTCGGCAAAGAAAAAGACCAAAACAAGCTACTACTAGCATCGGCATGCCTTCCATATGAAGAGGATCCACCTCTCACGGAAACTGAAGAATATGGTAAGGTATGCAAAGGAAACAAACTTACGGTTAGTCATAGGCTGTGACGCAAACGCACACCATACTGTGTGGGGCAGCACGGACAACAATGACAGGGGTAAGTCCTTTATTGCATACCTAGTAAAATCAGAACTTTTTATTATAAATAGGGGTAATAAGCCAACTTTTATTAATAAAAATAGAAAACAAGTTACAAACGGGAGGACTGTTGATGAGATTGAGAATTGGTAAGTATCTGACGAGGTATCATTCTCGGACCATCGATGGATACTCTTTGAGCTAAGTGTCAATGTCAGAAATAATCCTCTGACAGCAAACTGGGATAAATATAGGGAGGTCTTAAACACAAAGTTGTGTACGAGAAATGCTCCTTTGGAATCAACACAGGGAATCGATGATGAGACTGCTAACATTGAAGATGTTATCGGACTCTCATTCGAGAAAGCCTGTCCAAAGAGACGACTGAAAACAGTATGGAAACAGAGATGGATAAATTCTGCTCTCATGGAAATAAGAAAAAGAACCAGAAATCTATTCAATAAAGCTAATGAACACCAAAGAGAAAAACTCTGGCAAGATTATAAAACGGCACTCAGGCAATTCAAGTCCGAGTGCCGAAAAGCCCAGAGCGAATCATAGAAAGTTTTTACTAGCCAAATTGAAAGCACGGGTGAGGCAGCTAGACTGAGGAAGGTATTATCAATCGAAAGAGAATTGATGAGGGAAGACGCTTATCCTTGGAGATTCCAAGTTTGAATGGAAGAGGAGCAAGCGAAAAGGCTGTGTACTTTAAACAAGGTAAGTGGGGCAATAAAATCCTTCAGCCCATATAAATCACCGGAAAGAGATGGGATATATCCCATCATGCTACAGAAGGGAGCAGGCCCGTAGAGACTAAATTCGGGCCCGGGGGGTACCACATACGGGCCTCTGCGAAAGGGCTTTCGGGGCCGGGACTTAGCATTTACGGGCCCATATACAATCTAATGAGTGACTTCCAATTTAAAATCTGTCTAGTATATTACACTTTTTCGATACTGAAACATTTTTTTGTATATATAATTAAAATGGAAAAATTTTTCTGTTGATGACTTGATGACGGGCCCCTTTTGAAAGCCCGGGCCGGGGGGTTTACCCCCTTCGACGCCCCCCCTCTCGGCGGCCCTGGAAGGGAGGTAACAAACTATGGAACAAACTCGTCCTTCTCTTTAGAGCGTGTCTAAAGTTCAGTTACACTCCTAAAAACTGGAAAGTGGCAAAGTATTTCTACCCAAACCAAACAGACTATAGCACACTTAATGCTTATAGACCAATAAGCCTTACCTCATTCTTACTGAAAAGTCTAGAAAGACTTATAGAATAGGAAGTAAAGAACCAGATAGGTTTAAACTAACTATCAAGTTGTCAACATGCATATATGAAAGGTAGATCAAATGGATGAATGGATCATAATTACAAGTTTCGGTAATGAACAACTGACGGCGAAATTTCCGTTATTAATTTTCAACGCACAACAGGTTCAAGTCGGCCTTGACTTCATACGGCATCTGACGTTTTTCTGATTTTTGAAATCTAGGACATGCGCACTGTACAACATGATTTCGTTTTCATCACGTAGCCTATGCCACGCTGCAGTTACATTACACGTGGCTGTCAGTAAAGCTCAGTAATAAGGTAGGCGCCAAGGTTGGGCGCAAATCGTCTTTGCCCGGAACCCTTCAAATACTTTGGCAAGGGGGGGGGGGGGGGGGGGGAAGGTAAAGATAAAGGAGACGGCGGAACAACATGGATTCCTTCAGAAAGGCTAAGATGATAGCATTGGCCCAAGGAATCGAGATTAGGGGTGACAGTAGCATAACCTAGTTGGCCCTTGATAAGGGAGACTGAATGAGACCGAAAAGGTTCTATGTAGTCTTTCAGCTAATCACCGGAGAATTGTTTTTAGTGAGTAATAATCTCACAGAAAAATCTGATCTGGTTGAAGATGAACATTTTTCCATATTTTCGCAAGCTTAAATATCCGCGAATATTTGTATTTTTGTTATTGTATAATTGTTTGTTTTTAATTTGCCATAATGCAGGATGAGAACGAAACGTTTTAATAAACTCTTTTAAAATTGTTTTCGATAGTAAACATATATTCATTTTTTCTGCCTTCTCGTCTTCATAATTTCCCTCCATTTTTTTATTGATATTGTCCGAAATATTATTATTAAGCACCAATAATTAATTGTTGTCATTTCACGAAGTTAGCATAAAATAAAACTCATGATAAAAGCTCTTGTCCATTGATATGCGTTCTTTTATTCGCGACTACTTTTCCTTGAGGAAAGAACGCTAGTGTATGCTAGCATGCTAATATACAACTTCTCAGTTTACTTTCATTCTTTATGTTTGTAAATACCATTTGTAATTTGTAACTTTGGTGAAATAGGCCACAGGTAGTAATGTACCTGTGGCCTATTTCACCAAAGTTACAAATTACAAATGGTATTTACAATTGTAAATCACAACTCCAAATTTGTAGCCATTGTTTTCGTTCATCAAAATCCAAATAATAATTTACATTTATGTAGAATTTTAGACACAAATTTGTGGAAAGAAATTTGTAAATCGATATTTCTGAGTTATTCTGTTGCACCATCAGTTTGTTGGAATTGTAGATTACAATTGCTATTTTACAAATTTGTGTGCTTAGTAGTTCATTGCAATAACAGCAGAAATGATCCGGGAAAATTAAATGTATATTAATTCTCTTATACTTTTTATGTATTTTGGAGTAGGAGTACGTATTATCCATATTATTGGTAAAGATTCGCCTATAATAAGAGGCATTACCGAAGAGAGGTAATGCCTCTTGCCAATCGAATTTTCTATAATTCTTCAAGTGGATTTGTGGGTCCGATTGTAGCGGTCTGTTAGAACAGTTGCAGCATCTAAAAATGGGGTCACCAACCAATCCTTTAAAGGATATGCAGTGTTTCCTAGTAAAATAGCGTGAGGGAAAGGTCGAGATCCATCTTAAAACTTGTCCACGCTCCATCTATGCATCCGCAAACAAATGGCATACCTATGTATAAGAAAAATCAATTTAAGCACAAGTTTCTTTCATTTACAGGTTTGTAATTTTGTATTACTTACCTGGAATTTCAAAAGTGTTTGCCCAATATTAGGGTTGTCTTAAGGCCAGCAAACAACCTTGTCATAATAAAATTCCATCATTGCGGCACATATGCGATGAATGTTTCAACATATTGTAGATTTTGAAAATACATGCATGCATCCCATGGTATTGTGCACCATTATCAAACCAACGCAATGACCAAACATTGTTGTTTTGGCGTTAATGCACAATTTTTCCCAGTTTTATGTTGGATTCTTCCCCCAATCCCTGCTATTATCTCCTCTACTTTAGATAGACTCAAACGAAATCGTTTGTTAAATTCAAACACACAGATAAAAATGCCTTCTGTTATATTCAACATCCTCAGAATCACTATACTTTCATTGCTACTATGACATCGTTGGAAATACAACTTCAAAACTTCTAAACTTTTACCAAACGATCATTGACCTGTGGAATATTTTTTACAACTGAACCAATTTTGTGAGTTTCTTACATTTGGTGAAACATAACAATTATGTATGTAAACATTTTACAAACGTTGTAATTGTAAACTTAGATTACAAATTATATTTAGTGAGACAGAACTGGGAATATTTTACAATTTTTGCATTGTTAATTACAATTATAATTATGTACAAATAAAAATTTGATGAAATGCCATTTTAATTTTTCACGCAAAATTTGTAGATAAATTATTACAATTACAAAATTGTAAGGCTAGTGAAATAGGCCACTGGAATTCAAATGAAGCCAGTTAGTATCGAGAAACAGATTTTTACCGGTTTTTTTCTAAACCCATATAGGGATACCGCAACCACATGTGGGGCATGAACCGGGAGAAGAACCTCACACAGTTCGAGACAACAATTGCAAGTAGAGCTGCAATTTAAGGAGGCCCCCGGACCACCGACATTACGATACAACCCACAATGGCTTTTTTATCACAAATTGTTTTCGGCAAGTGTAGCACTCCAATTATTTTTATTCCCGAAAGAGGCATAGGTTCAAAATTTTACCTTGAATTATCAACATTTAGATGTATCACAACACCATTCTTAATTTCTGTCGAAATAATAATTGTCGATCTGACAAAATAAAATTTATTAATTTTCACAATGTTTGAGATCAACTGATAAAATTTCATAAATAGGACTCTAGTCGACACAGTAACCAGTGGCCTATTTCACGGACTTACAAATTGTGATTTCCAAGTGATTTTTCACAAAAATTGTAGGAAAATTGAAATATTCAGTTTCACGTAATTTCTGTGCTACAAAATTGTAGTTGTATTCTACAAGAAGAAATTTGTAGGAATTTGTCATTTTTTGTTTCAACAAAAGATATTTGTAGTTGTAATTCACAAGCTACAAATACGTAGAAATATAACTTTTTTGTAGATTTTGGTATCACAAATAAATTGCAGTTACAAAATTTGTACAATAAGCGAGAATATTTTACAAGTGAAAGGTACTGTGTAAAGTTTTTACAAATTGTTTTCTTGAAAGTATTAATTTCATTTAATATATGAAAATGTCCCTGATGCGTCGAAGACATAGCAGCAGTGATAGTTGCGGAATTAATTAATGACTTTGTTTTGAGGCTTCGACGAAGAAGATGAATATATCGTCCTCGCGTTAATTATACTTTACTTGATGTTTTTGAATTCAATGAAAGGTTTCGTATGAGCCGCCGTAAAGCAGAGGAACTAATTTTAATTATCGGACAGCGAATGGCTCACCGAACTCAAAAAAACTTTGCATTAACTAATAGCCAGCAGTTCCTTACATCGTTACATTGGCTTGGAAATGGGGCACGGCATATCTAAAAGCACTGTATGCAGATGCGTTCACCGCGTCTGTACAGCAATTGTGGACTTATTGTTTAATAGCGTTGTATGATGGCCTACGGAACACAATATTATATGTGAAAAATTCTTCAATATTGCTGGTTAGTACTTATTGATTAAGTCATAAGATTGTTTTGCTAAATATATTTCTTTCAACAAAGGTATGCAATGCGTATATGGATGTATTGATGGGACCTTAATAAAAATTGATACGCCCAATGAGTTTGAATCGGCATATGTCGATAGGCATGGGATGGGAAACACAGCATTAATTATATGCTAGTATGCGGTCCAGACTATTCGTTTTACAATGCATATGTTAATTGGCCAGGAAGTGTGCATGATGCAAGAGTATTGCGAAGAAGTCCACTTTTTTCAGAATTTGAAAATGGATTTCGACCTTTTCCTCATTCGGTGTTACTTCGGGACTCCGCGTATCCTTTAAAAGAATGGTTAATTACACCAATTTTAAGGGCCTCAACTCCAACAATTGATCGGTATAATCGAGCACATAGGTCAACTCGGAGAATAATAGAAAACGCTATTGGAATTTAGAAGGAAAAATGTCCATGCTTAAAACATTTACGTCTGCAACCTCGAAAAGCAATATATGTTATTAAATGCTGCATTGTTTTGACTAATATATCGCGGCAAGCAACAGACTGTAACCCTGAATTACTTTCCACCACATAAGAGAAGATTATGATGATGATGGTTTGAACAGTTTAGATGGACAAGCTACCCTGAATTATTTTCTTAATCATTTTTTATAAAAAAAAATATAAAATTAAGATTTATTTAATCGAAATAAATGTATTTTAATTCATAATGAAAATGGCAATTTCAATATTCACTTATATGAAGAATGTTCTCCTGTGCAGCTGAATTTTGTACATCTGTATGATTTCAGTCTTCTATTTCAGCTGTCAGACGACTTCTCCTTAGTCCCAAATCCCGTTCTTTTTTAATGGCGTCCAATTGCAGATTGTAAATTTCAAGTTGCAATCTGCTTTTTTTTAAAGAAAGGATTTCATCATTCTCACATCTTTCCGTCCTCCTCTTGGTAACGGTCTTTTTATTTTGTACCGGTATCCTAATAAAAAGCAACAAGACATTCAAAAAATTAGATTGGAAGAAAAGCTTATATATATAGTTACGATGTTTCTTGATGAATCTGTTGATTTTCTTCAATTTGAATCGTCATTAATGGAGAAGAGGAAAGAGTGGGAGATGGTTCTTCAATAATCCCCTGCAATGTTGGAGATTCCTTGTCAATAATATCAATAATGATATTACCAAGGTCTGTGAAAATTCAATTTTGGCCGCATGCTGAACCCGTTTTCTTCGAATTATCTATTTTTGACTACAAAATAGTAAAAATCATCCTTATTTTCATTTACTTTAAGCGTTTGTTTTAAATATTGGTACATATTGATGTTTGAGGAAAAACTTGCAGTAGTACCCTCTTCATGTTTTGCCACGCAACTTCGCGAAGATATGCCTTGAGCATTTAATGCATTCAAAATACTTTTCCACTCGCTTATTTTTTTTTCATGAGTAATCTCTTCCAAAAATTTCCCAAATAAAATGCCTTTTTTATCTCTTTCTAGAGACGCAAGAAGCATTTTATTTTCCTTCTTCATTACACTATGTATTTTGTAAGGTAAATGGGACTCTTCGGGCTCGACAGATTAATTAAGACACATATTTTCAATTCAAACGTTCAGAGTTTTATTCACTTCACTTAACTAGTTCATTCCACAATTTCCTCGACAATATTTCTTCACAATTTTACGTTTCACTTTAATAATTAACACTTATCACTTCGCTGGTTAAAGTACAACTAACTCACTAGGCTGCTACTCAGCCCTATTTATACTACTTAGCTTAATTCTAGAAAGTTCAGCAATTTAGTTCTAGCAATTTCCGTTATTCATTTCCACCACACTAAGTCACCACAGGTTCGAGTCGGCCTTGACTTTTTACGGCATCTGACGTATTTTGGTTTCCGAAATTCGGGACATACGCATTGTACAACATGATTTCATTTTCATCACGTAGCCTATGCCAGACTACAATGCATGTTACAATATTTTAAGGCTGCCTATCACTTCTACAGTGTTATGAAAAACATTTGTAACTAAAATCGCAGTGTGCTTATAGCTGATTACAAAAAATCATGAGCTACTGAAACCAAAAAAGCCGACATACATATCCAAGAATTTGTGAGAAAACACTTGTAGTTTACAACTCAACTACAAATCTTTTGAAACGGTACTTTATTTACAATTTTCCTGCTTCTCATCACAAATTTGTCAAATTATTATTTTTATTATTTGTACTTTGTGAAACCGAAATTCGACTTACAAATTGTAATTGTGATCCACAAGTAAAAATTTGTGGTTGTAATTTGTAGTTTTGTGAAATAGGCCACAGAACTGATTCATTCCAATTGCTTCAATTATACCTCTACAAAATTGTATTGATTTGTCACAAAAAAACGAACTGATAGGAAATCCTGAACTTTCTTAAAAATACATTAAAATACTTCAAGTGTTTAATAAAACATATTTTATTTTTATTAAATCGTTAACACATACAATTTTACAAACATAAAGTTTTGTACATGCATATAAGAGTAAAAGTCCATATGTATAAATGGTACGTTGTTTAAATTTTATTTCAAAATCACAGATATATTTTGCCTATCTAAATTTTGAAGTTTATAGGATGTATTTCTGCATCTGCATATATATGATATAAATATCGAACAGATGAGCCCAAACAATATATATTGCCCTTCGGAACGAAATAAAGGTGTTCTCTATTTCTTCCACCCTGTACATGGTGCCTTGTTAGACACTTATCCTTTAGGGAACTCAATAAGGAGAGTACTTGTTGATCATTGGGTAGATGCCATGGTGTTATTTTGATGTTCAGTTTCCTTCCAAGGACAATATAAATTGTGCACGTTATTAAACTCTCTCTGTTTCGGTTGGCTGACTAGAAACGTGAGTTAGTTCGCCCAAATTGACACTTTCTCGACGTAATGAATCGTATCTCCTTTTACTATTTTGATAATTTCCGTGTGGACAAACCCTCTGGTCTGGAGAGCAACAAAGTTGTCGAAAAACACATATATAACATGCCAAAAGTGATGACATCAGAATGGTTCCAATGACAACGGTCACAATGAGGAGGATACTAACTTCCCCTTCCATCTCGGATGAAGAAAAATCAATGATATCGAAGTTGTCCAGATTTATCTCCTTTAATTTATTTAGTGCCTGAAAAAAGAAAGAAAGTTCCTTTTAGATGAATTTAAATTGGGCAGAACGATAAATTAAAAAGTTTTTCAAATTTAATATTTTTTAGAATTATATTTCAGGGTTAAAATTTTGAAATATTTAATCTGGCAAACAATTCAATAAGATTTAGTCACAAAAGAAAGTAATTTTGGGTAGACGGACTTTTGTATTTTTATAGAGATGGAGATATCTATGTAAAAATGAGCTTGTTTGACATTTTATAAAAATCTTTTTAGAAACCCGTTTGATTATGATACAGCAGAATAAGTATATAGTATTATACATATATACATACACCGTACGTATACTTTACTTGTATCCAGTGCTAGTCCGATAGATTGCTTGAGACGTAAGTTGAATTGAAGAGAAAATCTTTTTTTTATGAGGAAAGCGTAAATTTAATTTCATCACTCAGTTTGAGAAGGAAATTGTAAAAAATGGCAAATCCATGTAATGTGTTTGTATACATGCGTTTGTTTTTTGTTTCAGTATTTTCTAAATTTTTAAATAGCGTTGTAAAGAACTCAATTACATAAAAAAGCCTAAATCTTGGGTAAATTCTTTCAGGGGAGGTTTATTCTTCTTTCTACATCTATTTGCCATTTTTTAGGTTACTTATTTCACTTGTCCTATATAACGCTTAAACACTAAACGCGGGGTGATCTGCAACACATTACTGCTAAGCAAATATTATATTCTTTAGAGCAAAGTACAACCCAGCCGCTTCACTCCACTTCACTAAATCTCACGTTACATTCGTTGAAAGATCGTGTTTTTCAATTTCCCAACATGAAATTCCGCAAACCCATTCAAAATAAACCTGTTATTTCCGATTCTTTGTACATGTCACTTCCTTCCCACACCCACCCCTAGAGTGCCAGATGTGTCTTAATCCCATAGTATACAACAACATTTAGAGTGTGATTGTTCATCTCAGTGATCCCGAAAACTATTAATTCCACATTAACAACGGTCGATTTCGATTCTGTTTTTCTGTCTCTTCCTTCCTACTACCACGGCTAGGGGTGTTTTACTACCGCAGTATCTAACGACATCGGGAGTAACATTGTTCATCTTACTGACCCCAAAAGTAGGGATTCTACATGTCATCTCCCTTCCCCAGTCATGTCTAAGAAAATACTTTGCGTGAAGGTTCCATCGAAGTAGGAGTAGTTTGTAATGAAGTTACAAAGAGCAAAGCCTGTCAACAATAGCATACCAAAATTCAAGAATTTAGTGCAGACTTCCTCGGTACAGTAGATCTATCTGTCAACGACTAGCACCGGAACCGAGAGTACCTAGCAGAGAAACAAGCCGAAACCGAGGATATTATATATTTAGGAATTTGGAGCCCATTCAGGATAAAAACCAGCCCACTGCAGTGTTGCCGCCGAGCTTAATTATTTTGTATCCAAATTTTCGAAAAAATGTATACAGTGACCCAAAAATTTATCCACTTCTACTTTTATGATATAACTTGCAAAAACCAAAAAACCACCATATCCATTAATATCGACATTATTCCACATATTTGTAACGGAAACTGTAAATATATTTTCAATTTTGTTGAACTTTTTTAGTAACTAATATAAGGAAAGATTAAGAATGTATTTATTAACTTTTACCCATTATTATATTATTGCAGGAGTATTAAAAACTTTTTTTAAATTCACTCATGCACAATGCTCGATACCAAGCAAATGTACCTGTTCTTCTTGAATTTTTATACTGTAGATACGATAACTGGTATCTGCCAAACTGTCCTGCCTGTTTGAATATAAAATAGTTTTAAAAAAAAATTTTAACCGACTTCACAAAAAGCGCTAAAAAGCATAAAACACTTTTTGATTTTATATCTATTACGACATTTTGAAGTCGGTGCAAATCAAACAATTGTTTTATTTGTTTAATTTGCACCGACGCAAAATGTCGTAATAGATTTAAAATTAAAAATTATTTTATGCTTTTTAGCGCTATTTTATTTTTTCCTTTTTAGAGTCTCCTACTCTATACAACGAAAAAAGAACCATCCAAATCGGTCCACGCGTTAATCCCAGAAAAATTTTTTCCTCGTGGTGTCAATCAAGGAATAAACTCTACCCACCAGAAAAAGAATCATCGAAATCGATCCACGCGTTACGAAGTTAGACTACCCCTTCCCCACCCTCCACCATAGGATTAAATTATTCTCCTATTTGCAGTGGGGTGTCACGCTCTATACAACAGCAAAAGAACCATCCAAATCGATCCACCCCCACCCCACCACAATTTTTTTTTTCTCGTGGTATTTTTTTTTGTCGTGGTATTTTTTTCTCGTGGTCTATTATCCTAGACCAACTTTTTTTCTCCTATTAGCAATGTGGGATCATACTTTGTACAACAAACAAAGAACCATCCAATTCGGTCGACGTGTTACAAAGTTAGGTTTTACCACTTCCCCCAACCCCCACCCCACCCCAACCCCACCAAAAATTTTTTCCTCGTGGTATCAACCAGGGAACATACTCTACCCAACAGAAAAAGAATTATCCAAGTCGGTTCACGAGTTACGAAGTTAGACTACTCCTCCCCCTCTCCCCCACCGTAGGCCAAATTTTTTTCTCCTATTAGCAATGGGGGGATCATACTCTGTACAATAAAAAAAGAACCATTCAAAGCGGTCCACGCGTTACAAAGTAAGGTTTCACAGGTTAGACCAGCTCACCAACCAGCACCGCATCGCAGTCAGAATTGCCAAGTTGGGCGATTTCTCGCCGATTGGGCTACTTGAGCCGTCAGTTGGGAGAAAAAATTTGTTGGGCGATTTTTTAAATCTTGCTGGGCGCTTTTGGGCTATAGGCTGAATCAGAATGCTCGGCAGCCTACAGCAATAGTTCATGTTGGCTAATCGAAATCACATAAACCGGCGTGACAGTAGAAAAATTTTTGCTTTCGAGACATCTCAAACATAAAAGTATGCTCAATGCCGTCGTCACGTCGTGGATATCTGATTCTGATACAGCCGACATCAAAACTGTTTTTCTGTCGTCCCTGCGGTTGCTTTTGCTATCCTAAAAGATTAAAATGTGCGTAATAAATAGTTGGAAGCGACTGTGTGAATTATTAAAGGTTGTGACCATTTGCACTTATGTGTATTTACGTACTTACGAACTTTCCCGAATTCAAAAGTACACATAAATACACGTAAGTGCAAATAGTCACTTCCATTAAATACCTACTTAATTAAGGGTACTTTTTGTTTTTCACGACGCTTCTACCACAATTAGTAGTTATAAGCCGGAACTCATGAATATTCAAAAAAGGCCGCAAGAACGATGTATCCAACTACAGACCCATTGCTAAATTATCATCCATACCTAAACTATTCGAAAAATTGGTCTATGATGCCATGTTCTTCCCCTGTAAGTCTATTTTCTCCCTCTCCCAGCATGGCTTCCTCAAAGGAAGATCTACAACCACCAACCTTACCGAATTCGTCTCCAAAACACTATGTGCTCTGGAAAACGGTAAAGATATTGATGTTATCGCCACCGATTTTAGTAAAGCTTTTGACAAGATCCCCCATATCGTTATTCTGTTTAAACTTTATCGTCTAGGCTTCCCCCCTCGATTCATCTCCTGGATTCAATCCTACCTCAACAACCGTCGGTACAATGTTCTTTTCAGCTCATCCATTTCTAACCCTATTGTCGCTCGTTCTGGCGTCCCCCAGGGCAGCCACCTCGGTCAATTAATTTTCATCCTTACAATAAATGATGTTGAATGTGTCATCAATCACTCAGAGCTGTCCATTTATGCTGATGACATGAAAATAATTAAACATATCTCCTCCACAACCGACTCTCTTCTCCTGCAAAAAGATCTCGATTGCTTCACCACATGGTGCATGAAAAACTTTCTTGAACTCAATGTCTCCAAATGCCAGTCCATCTCTTATTCCCGCAAGCGTCTTACCTCCACCCCGAGAGTCTACATGCTAACCGACGTACCAGTCCCTATCGTTACCTCTTTGTGTGACCAAGGAATAATCTGTGATAGCGAAATCAATTTCCGTTCCCATATTGATAGCATAATTAACAGAGCTAACTCCGCGCTAGGGTTTTTCAAGCGCTGGTCTAGAGAGTTCTCCAATCATTATGTTTCCAAATCTCTCTATATTTCCTTCGTTAGACCTCTCCTTGAATATGCCAGCCAGGTATGGTCACCTACGCAAACAACCCACATTGACAGAATTGAATCTGTCCAGCGTAGGTTCATTCGCTTTGCTCTACGTGATCTTCCGTATGTAAACAGATTCAATCTTCCACCTTATGAAGACCGTCTGAAACTGATCGACTTACAACCCCTAAGTAAACGTCGTGCTGTTTCCGGTGTTCTCTTCATTCATCAGCTATTAGCTGGTGCCATAGACTGCCATTCAATCCTGCAGTCTTTACCCATATATACCAACCCTCGCAACCTTAGGTCCACTCCCCTTTTCCGACTCGATTGCCATCGCACGAACTACGGTCAACGCGAACCAATTACCAGGATGCTAAGAAAAGTCAACGACCTTCCCTCCTTTACCTTCCATCTCAGTAAATCATCCCTTCATAAAGCCTTATATCTTTATCCCGGCCATCTTGATCGCCACACAAAGAGGTAACGATAGGGACTGGTACATCGGTTAGCATGTAGACTTTTGGGGTGATGGTAAGACGCTTGCGGGAATAAGAGATGGACTGGCATTTGGAGACATTGTTATCAAAGAAGAAGACTATTATTTTCAAAAGTAGAACAAAAACGTTTAAACTATTTTCGATTATCAGTAAAAATTGAGTTATAATTAAGTCGGTGCAAAATGGTGACGCCCCTCCTCCCACTCTCACCCTAATCCACAATTTATATGATGATACTGTCTATTTCTGAAACTATATGCGGAATTTATAGAACTTTTAAAATTAAATAAATATTAAAATATATCAATAGATTTTCTACGGTTTTCCATGTCTTTTATTAACATATATTTGAAATGTCGAATTGTTTGTTTCATCAAAAAGCATAATTTTTTATAAAAAATTAGATTTGTCGATTTTTTTAAAATAACTTTTTATTTTGTTCTAATCATCTACAAACCATGGTTTTTTGAAAACTTATCTACCATCTTGAACTTAAAATAGGTAGACTTGATACCGCTATAAAACAGTGGTATATACATATATAGGGTAAATACGGGAGAGTTGCCGCACATTTTTAAAAAAGATCATAATTTTCGCAATTATGTATTTAATGATTTAATATTATAAGATAGTGCAATATATACATTAAGCCTTAAGAATATATAATAATATAATATAATAAGACATAGCAGCTTCAAGGTTTAACGCACTAGAACGCAGATTTCAAAACAATCCAGACCTTCATCACGAATATGGCAAGTTCATTAAGGAATATAAAGATCTAGGCCATTTGGAATCCATACCACCAAATATTTTAGACAAGCAGATCGAACATGTTTATTTACCACACCATGCTGTTCTTAAACCCGATAGTAAGACAACAAAACTGCGAGTCGTATTTGATGGTTCAGCTTCAACATCTACGGCTACATCGTTAAACCAAAACTTAATGCTTGGCCCAAAAATACAAAGGGATCTTTTTCAAATCTTGGTTTCATTCAGGACATTCAAGATAGCTGTGAAGGCAGACATCGCAAAGATGTACATGATGGTTATAGTGGACAAGGAAGACAGAAACTATCAGCGTATAGTGTGGAGAGAACACCCACATCAATCCATCCAGCACTGGTCTAGAGAGTTCTCCAATCATTATGTTTCCAAATCTCTCTATATTTCCTTCGTTAGACCTCTCCTTGAATATGCCAGCCAGGTATGGTCACCTACGCAAACAACCCACATTGACAGAATTGAATCTGTCCAGCGTAGGTTCATTCGCTTTGCTCTACGTGATCTTCCGTATGTAAACAGATTCAATCTTCCACCTTATGAAGACCGTCTGAAACTGATCGACTTACAACCCCTAAGTAAACGTCGTGCTGTTTCCGGTGTTCTCTTCATTCATCAGCTATTAGCTGGTGCCATAGACTGCCATTCAATCCTGCAGTCTTTACCCATATATACCAACCCTCGCAACCTTAGGTCCACTCCCCTTTTCCGACTCGATTGCCATCGCACGAACTACGGTCAACGCGAACCAATTACCAGGATGCTAAGAAAAGTCAACGACCTTCCCTCCTTTACCTTCCATCTCAGTAAATCATCCCTTCATAAAGCCTTATATCTTTATCCCGGCCATCTTGATCGCCACACAAAGAGGTAACGATAGGGACTGGTACATCGGTTAGCATGTAGACTTTTGGGGTGATGGTAAGACGCTTGCGGGAATAAGAGATGGACTGGCATTTGGAGACATTGAGTTCAAGCAAGTTTTTCATGCACCATGAAATCTTTTTGCAGGAGAAGAGAGTCGGTTGTGGAGGAGATATGTTTAATTATTTTCATGTCATCAGCATAAATGGACAGCTTTAACATCATTTATTGCAAGGATGAAAATCAATGGACCGAGGTGGCTGCTCCGAGGCACGCCGGAACGAGCGACAATAGGGTTATAAATGGATGAGCTGAAAAGAACATTGCACTGACGGTTGTTGAGGTAGGATTGAATCTAGGATATGAATCGGGGTGGGAAGCCTAAGCAATCAAGTTTGAACAGGATACTGTTATGGGAGATTGTGCCAAAGGCTTTACTAATATCGGTGGCGATAACATTAACATCTTTACTGTTTTCCAGAGTACATATTGTTTTGGAGACGAAATCGGTAAGGTTGGTGGTTGTAGATCTTTCTTTGAGGAAGCCATGCTGGGAAAAGGAGAAGATAGACTTACAGTGGAAGAACATGGAATCATAGACCAGTTTTTCGAATACTTTAGATATGGATGATAATTTTGCAATGGGTCTGGAGTTGGATACATCGTTCTTGCAGCCTTTTTTGAAGATAGGAATAATATAAGAGTTTTTTCATAATTGAGGGAAAGCCCCTTGAGTGACCGAGAGGCGGAAAAGCAAAGTAAGGGGTTGAACTAGATGCATAGCACACTTTTTCAGAACGATGGCCGGAATGCCGTCAGGACCTGGGTGAAAGAGGTATTCTCGAGCTTTAGGGTGAAGGGGTAACCATTGGATTTCTATTTGGAATTAATATAGCTACAAGAACGCTTGGGGTCGGATATGAGGCTAGTTTCCATCCGTTGGAGATACTCATAGGAAAGGGTATCACAACGTTCAGAAAAAGAGGTATAAGCAGATAAGTAGGAAGAATAGTCAGACGCAGTCTGGGTTAGAAGAAAAGTTTGCCAACGTTTATTTTTCCTGTTGCGGAGAGAGCGTAATGTGTTGTCGTACCAAACGGGGGAGGAGGAGCAGTTTTTACGAGGAAGAAGAGAGATTGTGTAAGACAGGCGTGTATTTCCGAATAAAACGCCTCTACAGCAACATCAATTGGAAGATGTTGAGGGATAGTGATTTAATTTATCAAAGTCGCCTTTACGAAAATTGAAGGAAAGAGAAGACTCGGAGCTTGAAAGGGAGTGAGGGTGTTCGTAGGAGAAAACGAGGAACAGGGGAGGATGGTGACGATCGAAGGAGGAGAGGAGATGATTGCTTTCCGCGATAGCCGAGTTAACTGGGTCTGAAGAAAAGATTAAGTTAATTGTCTGTCCAAAAAGTTCCTGACTCCGCTAACTTGAAAGAGACCAGAAACAGAGAGCTGATCGGTAAAAAAGCCTTCTTTATCGGAAGAGGCATTCACATTATTATTATAATATATTATATATAGTACACGGAAATACACAGAAATAACGTCAAATTTTTATTCAACTTTCTGCGTGGAAGAGATGTATTAATAAGGCTTTTAGTTGCTTTATTAATTTTCCCTCGCCAGGTTTGTACTAAAACAGGCTGTGATAAAATATTACTATGGAAGTGACTATTTGCACTAAACGTGTATTTACGTGTAGTTCCGTGTACACGGATATTACCTTCAACCTTCTGCTTTAGTTATTGTTCCTTTTTATTGAATAATTAAATTGATTAAAGGAATTTCTTTAACATTGAATTTTGAATATTTCTTTTGTTTTTTAAGGGGGCCAACGTTAATGTAATATGTAAAGAACTGTATTTAAATAAAAGCGTCATTATTATTATTATATTATGTAGTTTCAAATTGTCTTCGCTTTTAACTTAAACTACTAAGTACTAGGCGTAGGTATTTCTGAAAATTTCAAGCAATTCAATCAAATACTAAATAATGAGTTTTTTGACTAGGAATTACTTATCGAAAATTTCATGTTTTTAGGTGTCAGTAAAATAACATCACTTATCTGAAATCGTAAAAGAAAAGTACTTCCGCATAGACTCCTCTGGGTGTAGTAAGAAAGCATTTCTATTGATCTTGAAGGAATTTTTCTTGTTTGTTGCTGACTGGTTCAGCTCAATTGTTCCCTTAATAATTTCGGTACGTAGACGAATAAATTTTTAACATATTTATAGCGAAAATGATTTGAGAGAAAATTGCCATAATTGGTAGTGACGCTGAAGAGATTCATTTTTTTGATGTTTCAATTTAAATTATTTTGATGTTTGAATTGAAATGTCGGATTTATTTATAAAAGAAATCTTACACCTTACGTATCAATGGGCTTTCAATTTGTTCGGCATCACGCCCATTCACTTCTAAATGAAAATAAAATTTCGTTTTTATTAAAAGAACTTTTTTCAACCGTAAAAAATCAAAGTCTATTTCGAATAGGCTTAACGATGTTGCCCGTATTTTATTTATACGTTCGCATAATATAAAAGAACATTTGTATGGATCTGGCCATTCTATATGAATAGCGCATATTGCTGGTTAGCTAGGTAGCGAGAAAAATGAAAACCTGTTGGTGAAAGATTCAGCTGTACAAGTGTTTCATAAAAAATTTCACGAAAAAAAAATTCTGAGGTAAAAATATCTTAATATACACTGGTGGAAAAAAGTTATCGGGCAGAACATTTTAAGGAAATGCTTTTGCTTTACTTCCAAATGTTTGATAGCGTATTATACTTTTTTGATAATTTCTTTTTTATATATTTACGTGTAGACTATCACATTATATAATTTAAAATAATATAGGTTGTTTTGGTTAAAATTTATACCAAATGATACTAAAATTATTTAATGCACTTATTTTTAGGGAAAAGTGAATATAATCTTTGAACGGATTACTTACAAGAAAATAAGAAATGTTTAAACAAACAATATTTCTTGTGTTTTATTTAAATTAAATCGGGTACAATACAGTTAGGAGTAAGGACTATTATGATAGAAGTAAACAAATTGAAAAAAAACAACACGTCTTTTCTAAGGTTCAATATTTTGTCCCACCCCCATGAGCTTTCAAAACCTCCTTTATCCTTGTGGGCATTGATGAATACAAATTTGTTAAGAACTCTTGAGAAATTTGATTCGTCCATATATCCTCTAGCAATTTAACTAGATCCCGAACGTTAGTTGGTTTTTGATGGACTACAATTCTTTTCATTTTCGCCTCCACGTGCTCAATAATATTAAGGTCTGGGCTGGCCAATGAAACTAATCCAAAAGTCTCTTTAAATACTGAAACCTACGAAACAAATAACATTTTCATAACTCAATCTACACGAAGAAATATAAATATATTTTAAGAGATTACTCACTGTTTGAGCTGTGTGACATGGAGCTGAATCGTCTTGAAAAACAGGATTTGATGTGTACTGCGTTAAATCATCAAAAGTTTCTCAGAATTTCTACATATTTTTGTTGTTTTACCGAACCTTCAATAACACAAAAACTGCCTACTTTCTTAGATGTGATGCACCTCCAGAACATTACAGATGGCACCACTCTATGATGATAAATCATATTTTGCTGAGCGTACCGGGTATTTCTTTTGCGACGGACTCTTTTGTTTCCATCGGAACCTTTCAGGTTGAATTTAGATTCATCTGAAAAGATAACATTTTTCCAATCGGACACAGTCCATTCCAGATGACTCCTGCAAAAATCAATTCTTTTTTTCCTCTGCGCCTTGTTTAATGGGGGCTTTTTACACGGTCTATACGAACCCAAACCTTCACATAAAAGCGCGTTTCTTACCTACGAGTAAGTAACTAAATGGAGTGGCCCAAGAGCAGAGATTTTCGTAGCTTGTGCCTAAAATGTGTGAGTTTACACGCACACAAGAAAAACAGTACAGGACAGGCCGAAGAAAAAATCTTTATATGGGGGTGCTTTGGTGGAATTTTTAATCTTCTGGAGAAATCTGTTTAAAATTGCAATTTAAAAGCAGCTTTTTCACTAAAATTTGTAATTTTTATTACGGCTTTTCATCACAAGAAATTTAACTAATTAATTTGCAAATCAGTAAACACTTCAATAATAAAGTTTTCATTTACTAACTCCTTGCAAAATTTAATTACACCACCGCCCTTGTAAGTGGTAAATCAAGAAAATATGGCTGCTGAGCCAAAGGTAAACAAAGTCTACCTTAACGCAAAAAGTGGGTATTTTATAAGTTAATAGTGTGTTTAACACCGCCTGAAATATTCTTATCACAAAAGAAAGTTATTTTCTATACTTTATCTGTGAAATTACATCCCGGGGTGTTTTAAAGAACTTGAGTTTTTGCAAAATTGCACTACACACTTCATTATCACTAATCGTTTAAAACTTGAACTTTTTTAACATAGTTTTGACACAACACGCAATCAATTTAATCCTTACTTCAACATTACAGGACGATAAAATTAGCACTTTTTCAACCACAACACTCGGTTAAAGAAAAATGTCAAACAAGTGACAACACGTGAAGAGATATGAGAGCAAAAAAACCGTAGAAATCGGCACACTCATGTACACGGATTTTACACGCTAGGGCCACTCCATTTAGTTTCTTACTCGTAGTTTCTTACCGTACGCGACATTACAGTGATGCCAAAATTTCGCTGAAGATGATTTGTGATATCCGGACTAGTGATAAACGGATCTTGACTTACCATCCTCTTAATATCACGAAGCATCCTAGTTGTTATCACCATGGGACGTCCCTGTCGCTTTAGCGTCGCTACAGTGCCACTTTCGCGATATTTTTAAAAAAAATGTAACGTTGACTTCTTTAAAAGTAGTTGAGTCGCTATTTTCCTAGGGACTTAACACACAAATTAATTATATTTATTTTGTTACTTTCACTTAACATTTTCCGCGAACCCATAGTTTTATATTCATTACTAGACAAACGGCGGCAAACTGACCACTTACAACTGAGTGACTACTATCAAAGTTGAAATTATAACTGTTTATAGTCTATAAAATTCAATGTAATTAATTATTTCTCTGAAATTTTCTGTAAAACAACAAAAATCCAACGAATAATATTTAAAATACGTTTAAAATCGACTGCCCGATAACTTTTTTCCACCAGTGTATACTACAGGTGCAACTGTACTTTCTCATGTTCAATGAATATTGCCATTTCGAGTAATATTTATTCCTTTTTCTTTAAATTAATGTTATCAAAGAAGAAGACTATTATTTTCAAAAGTAGAACAAAAACGTTTAAACTATTTTCGATTATCAGTAAAAATTGAGTTATAATTAAGTCGGTGCAAAATGGTGACGCCCCTCCTCCCACTCTCACCCTAATCCACAATTTATATGATGATACTGTCTATTTCTGAAACTATATGCGGAATTTATAGAACTTTTAAAATTAAATAAATATTAAAATATATCAATAGATTTTCTACGGTTTTCCATGTCTTTTATTAACATATATTTGAAATGTCGAATTGTTTGTTTCATCAAAAAGCATAATTTTTTATAAAAAATTAGATTTGTCGATTTTTTTAAAATAACTTTTTATTTTGTTCTAATCATCTACAAACCATGGTTTTTTGAAAACTTATCTACCATCTTGAACTTAAAATAGGTAGACTTGATACCGCTATAAAACAGTGGTATATACATATATAGGGTAAATACGGGAGAGTTGCCGCACATTTTTAAAAAAGATCATAATTTTCGCAATTATGTATTTAATGATTTAATATTATAAGATAGTGCAATATATACATTAAGCCTTAAGAATATATAATAATATAATATAATAAGACATAGCAGCTTCAAGGTTTAACGCACTAGAACGCAGATTTCAAAACAATCCAGACCTTCATCACGAATATGGCAAGTTCATTAAGGAATATAAAGATCTAGGCCATTTGGAATCCATACCACCAAATATTTTAGACAAGCAGATCGAACATGTTTATTTACCACACCATGCTGTTCTTAAACCCGATAGTAAGACAACAAAACTGCGAGTCGTATTTGATGGTTCAGCTTCAACATCTACGGCTACATCGTTAAACCAAAACTTAATGCTTGGCCCAAAAATACAAAGGGATCTTTTTCAAATCTTGGTTTCATTCAGGACATTCAAGATAGCTGTGACGGCAGACATCGCAAAGATGTACATGATGGTTATAGTGGACAAGGAAGACAGAAACTATCAGCGTATAGTGTGGAGAGAACACCCACATCAATCCATCCAGCACTTTTGGTTGAATGCAGTAACGTATGGTACGTCATTAGCTCCATTTCTGGCCACAAGATGTTTAAAACAGCTCACCATCGATTTTAAAGAACAGTTTCCACTAGCTGAGGAAGCAATAAGAAACAATTTCTACGTAGATGATTTGATGGCGGGAGCTGATGACCTTTCTCATGCAATTCAACTGAAAAATTAGTTACAAGGACTACTTCAACTTAGAGGATTTCATCTGAGGAAATGGGCATCAAATTCAGAGGAATTTCAAGAGATGTTATCATCGGAGCTTCGTTGTATTGAGTCCTTACGAATAGCCGATCACCCAGATTCCATTAAGGTTCTTGGGCTTAAGTGGACTCCATCTGAGGATGTCTTCACCTTCGATGTCAACCATTCCAGCACACTACCGGTTACAAAAAGAATATCTTCATGAGAAATATCTTCATGCAGATACATCGCTGCTAATCAGTATCCTGAGCCAACGATTTTGGACTGCCCTTCAATCCTGCAATCTTTACCCATCTATACCAATCCCCGCAACCTTAGGTCCACTCCCCTTTTCCGACTCGACCGCCATCGCACAAACTACGGTCAAAGTGAGCCAATTACCAGGATGCTACGAAAAGTCAACGTCCTTTCCTCCTTTGACTTCCATCTGAGTAAATCATCCCTTCACAAAGCCTTATATCTTCTCGCCCATCTTGATCGCCTTTCTTAATTCTTCTTCCTTCCAGCCCGTATCTACTTTAATTAGAGCTCATATTGTAGCTTTTACTATTTATTTATTATGTCTTACATTTATTATAGCTTGTAGTATTAGTATTATGTTAAAGCTTGTAATTGAAGTATGTATTATTATGTAATAGCTTGTATTAAGCTTAAATAAATAAATAAATTCAGGTAATTGTGTATCATTTCGATTCTATGATATCATTTTAATGTTCTTTCCTTTTAGGTGTGTACCCACACAAACTGATTTTATTATATTAATTAAAGTTTCTTCAGAGTAACAAATAAACGTCTCAG
Organism: Leptarthrus brevirostris; assembly: GCA_964036015.1. Lineage (NCBI taxonomy): Eukaryota > Metazoa > Arthropoda > Insecta > Diptera > Asilidae > Leptarthrus > Leptarthrus brevirostris. The sequence goes on along the minus strand of OZ038371.1, from coordinate 137,452,891 downwards.
AATTTTTGAACCAAAACATTATTTTCCCAAAGGTTTATTGTACAGCCTTTGGTCCGCTTGTAAGTCTTTAATTGAAAACCCTTTTCATGTCATATAACATTCTTTGAGAAAAACGATTTAATATATATTCCTCAAAGTGGCGTTACCCTTCAAACATATAAAATGAAAATTCGGATTTGGCAGAGGACGTAGATATGTCATGTTTAGGTTGTCGTCGTGCAAGACGCATTAGCACATGGTCTTTATTTTATGTTTATCGAAGAAAAAATGTGCTCACAATATTCAGATTTCAAAGCAATCGAGTCATTGGTTTTAGTGTTAACATGTTAGGCAGCCGCAAAAAAGCTGTTCCGGATAAACGCATTTAAAGTTTGAAGTATGCTCCGGATTCTACCTGTTTGTAAATGACTCAAATCATCATAATTTTAGCAATATTGAGAATTTCGAATTGAAAGTATGTCTACTTATTCTAAAAATCTTAAGCTACAACAATTCATTAAAAAAAATCTTTTTTCCAGGCCAAAATTAAAGGAATTTCTCCTTAAACACAAATTTCAAGTTCATACAAAATTTTGGCAAAAATTCTTTAAATTTGCTGAGTGGCTCCTGAAATAGGTGAGGAGAGGGGGTTGGTATTTGCCTGGGGAAATTAAAATTGAGGACATGGTAGAATGAGATATTTATTTTGAATTTTTATATGATGTGAAAATTTGACCATTTGGGGGTGCTAGGGGGTGCTGGGGCGAAATCTAAGGGTGATGGGTTAGTACTGACCTCAGATTCGTTTTTAGCACACCGAAAAACCTACCAGAAGGTACTTCACCTTTCTGTATCAGAATTATATTAATCAGCTTAGTTCCAAAAACTTCAGTCACTTAGTTCTAGATGTTTCCGTTATACATTTTTACCACAATTATTCACCATAGGTTCAAGGTTGACGACTTTCTACGTTTGACATTTTCTTGCCTTGATTTCTGGCCACCTGGAGCATGCGCATTATATGGTTGAATATTTCCCTTTTTGTGGCGTACCTCGTGCACATTACACTGACCCCCCTCCCCCCAATAGAACTACAGCTTTCATCCTGTCCCGCTTTTCTGCTGTTTCAGTAATCTTACATTGGCCTTTGTATTTTTGTGACTCCTGTTTCTTAGATCTCAATTGTTTCTTTAATTGTCCATCGGATTTCTCTCTTTTACTTAAGGTCGCTTATCTCAAATTCCTTACTGTAAGCCCTCTCTTCACGCTAAGCTTTCACATTTGCACATTCCTCTTCCAGTTGGCTGTAGCTTAGGTGATGATCTCCGTAATGCCACGAAAGCCACTCCTGTTCAGAACGTACGACTTTTATTGCATTCTCCTGCCTCCTTCAATTTCTGTCGAAATTGAACAATCGTTGAACGGTTCCTGAACTTCTATATCCTTCTACAATTCATTCCTTCCTTCTGGTTTGGTGTTTCCGCTTTCCTCTGCTCGATGTAGGCAAGACTGTCATTCTTCACACAGGTGAAATCTTCTCGTTTGATAATACATTCCCATTATTCACATGTGCAAATTGTTCTTGTACTCTGCATTTATAGCACGATCTTGAATTGTTTTTATTTTGCCACATGTCCCTCTTCATTAGTTCTTCGCCATCGACATTCTCTAGACACATCTTCATCGCTTCGGGCACCTTCAGTTGGGCTGTACTTCTTTCAGAAGTGCTGAAGGGGCTTCCTTTAAGAATCATTTTTCAGATGACCTTGTTCACCGCAGAACTATTGTATATACTTGCGACGGGCACTATGGCTTCGTTGTTTGGGTCAGTACCATTTCTTCTCGTTCCCTTCTGTTGCCCCCCCCCCCTCCGAAAGGGTTGATCTCATTTGCTTCCAGCAATTTCGTCGGAGATGACCCTCCTGGCCACATTTCCAGCATCTAGGTCGACCACGGTTGCCTTGGGTATCGATTCGGTAACAGATATGGTTCTCCTCGATTTCACAAAAGCCTTTGATTCTGTGGACCATAGTTTGGTTAAATCGAAACTCCAGAAAAATTTTAATTTTTCAGCTTCTGCCACTAAAATTATTGGTGATTTCTTGTCTGGCCGTACTCAGCAGGTGTTGGTTGAGTGAAAGAGGTCAGGGATGGCCAATCTTGTTAGTGGAGTGCCTCGGGGTTCGATTCTTGGCCCTCTTCTATTTTGTTTATTTATTAACGATCTCCCTGATGTTATTGAAGATGTGAACATTCATCTGTATGCTGATGATATTCAAATATATTTGTCCAGGTCCATTGGCCTAGTGGAGGATTTTATTTTTCGAGTCAACAATGATTTGAGAAATATTTCTTCGTGGGCGAGAAGTAATCGTCTCATATTAAACCCCCTTAAGTCACAATGCTTGTTTTTCTACAGAAATGATCTCGATTTGATGTGTGTTCCTGGTGGTCATCTGAATGGTCTACATGTACCTTATGTGCGCAAGGTGAAAAGTCTTGGAGTGTACTTTAGCTGTAAGATGGAGTGCTGTGATCATGTAAGTTATACCTAACAGAAAATTTATGGTGGGCTATGGCAGCTTCGGCTGTCTGGAAGCTTACTTTCTATTGATCTTAAATTAAAACTTGTTAGGTTGTTGTTGATTCCCCATTTTACCTACTGTAGAACCATTTACCCAGAAATTGATGCTGAATGCAACCGTAGAATTAATGTCGCATTTAATGACTGTATCCGATTTGTTTATAGTTTGAGGCGGCACGATCACGTTTCTCACTATATAAGTTCTCTAATTGGGTGTCCAATAAAGACTTATATAGTCGTTAGAGCGTTCCTATTTTTGCACAACTTACTTGTTTCGAAGTCACCTTCTTATCTCTATGAACACTTGCACTTTCTGCATTCATCCCGTCACGTTGGTCTCCGTATTCCTCCCACGCGGTTTATCGTTGGGCAGCGTTGTTTTTTTGTTGTCATTTCTCGCCTATGGAATTCTCTTCCTATTAATGTAAAGGGGACGAGCAGGACATCTGAGTTTAAAGGCATGTTGAAGCGGTATTTCTTTTCGTGACTTTGGATTGGCTTTGCTGGGGCCGCAATTTGCTATTCTCTCGTTGTACAGGGTTTTTAGTTTTTTTTCTTTTTGCTTTTGCTCTCTTTTCTTTTCTTTTTAATTTGATCTGCTTTTGTGAATTTTGCGTCAGGATAACTTGATCATACATACAGATATTTGGATTTTTCTTTTATAATTTTGTTACAACTACTTATAAGGTGTTTTTTTTATATAGAACTTTTCCTAGCTTTGTAGTGTACTATAAAAAGATATCAATCTTGTGTATACTTGCCTAAATAAATTATTATTATTACTATTATTAGATATCTCCTAATTTGGTTTCTTCTCTTAGACAAATAGGTCTTCTTGAGGCTTCCTTTGCTGTCTCGAAAGCTAGAGCGTAAGCCAAAACCTTCTTCTCCTCAGTCAACCGGACTGATTGTTTTAGGTCTCTATCGGCACGCTTCGCTTGTTACCTCGTTGACATAATCTTGGCTAAACGTGGGATAGGCCTGCTGCAACGTCTCTCCATATTTCTGTGTTCGACCTCATCCCTGTAGACGCTAGACCTCTTGCATGTGCTGGCTGCCATATCGTGATTCTAAGACATGTTTTAGAGGAAGAAAGTTCCATTTTTGCTCTGACTTCTTCAACAGAAACCTTAAACTCAGCTACTATTTACGATTTCACCTCAACTGTCGACAATATCTGTTCTGCCCTTGATGCTTTTATTTCGGCCATCGCCGACTTCTATTCTTCCATTGTTGCATCTAACTCACTTACGGATCCTCCCATCGATGACTTCAACTCGGCTGATGATGTTTTCTGTTCATCCATTGATCTGGTCTTTGAAAGATTTCACCTCACTCATCAGGCATTGAGAAGGTCTGTCATGCTTGAAGTATTTTGTTCTTCTTCCCCTAGCTCGACTTCAAAAACAACGGTCTCGTGATCCTTTCCCTCGTGTTCCATAGCTTCTTGTAGCAACGGTACCAGAGCACATTTATTTCCAATTGTACATTGTTTTTCTCTCGGTCAGTAGAGTTATACGGTCAGAGTTATACGAACAATTATTTATCGGTGAACCTAATCAAATGGCAAGCACTGTATAATTTTTTTAATAAATAAGTTATGTTGATTATTACCGAACTGTTTTGTCGTCAATATCTTAATTTTTACGCGGTATAAGTTATTAATTTGAACAACTTATAATTACTTTTGGCACTATATGTATAAGTTCTCCTACTAGGTAAGTGCTCAAATGTTGAAAGTGGGCGATCCTATTTATGAAAATTTCATTTATTATTTTTCTAAATATAGTATGTTTTCTTGAAATAATCCTGACAGAATGCGGATTATCCCTTGGATTATTATACGCACATAAAAATCCATTAAATCATTTAAAGTGGATCTTCGCATCTGTGTTAAAAAGTTCCTAATAAACTTTTAGCTCTAACCCACGCAGATTTGGTTTGAAACAGCGAGGTTATTTTATTAGCTAAAGGTAAAATCCTATTAGGTGAGTGGATTTCCAAGAATTTTCGACACGAAAGGAGAAAATCGTGTAAAGGGAAAATCACTTATTCAGTCATGAGTGATATTGAATCGCAATATACTTTTTCTGTACAGATAATTTTTAACGTCGAATGCTATAGACGTGTGTATTCAAGGGTAGTCTGGAGTAAATTGCGAAGTCTTTAGAGATATTGCAAGTTCTCTTAGATAATTATAGAGTAAACAGGTAAAACGTAATAAAATTTGTTGTTCATTCCAGTAGGTTACGTCTCGGCCAATGTTGTTTATAAAATGCTAAAGCGTGCACTGCAGTAAAAACTTTAAGACTTTAAGCTTTATACCTTCACTTCTGTTGTTGGCGGAAGTGGTACTTAAAACACTACACCAGATAAGTACGACAAACTAGAAGCTACTACTACTGTGTAACTAACGCGTAGTTAAGTTGTTGTTGTGGGAAACAACAATTTCGTTTACTTTTACGTCATTGCAAGTGAGAAAGTATTCACTTGAGTTACAGAAACTGACTGAAGGTTGAATATATGAAAAAAAGTTTGCCTAAATAAAATAATAAAGAGAATTCGAATTTATATAAAATTAATACTAATGAATAACAAATAATTATTGTTAAGTCATTATTTGGTATAACCTCAGCAGGAAAATTCATGTTCGTCGGACGAGTTTACTAGAGATCATGTTCATGTTATTGCTATATTGCAGTAAGAAGCCAGACTTGTTCTAGAAATAAAGAAAGCATTACTTCCTAAGAAGTGATTACTAGTTCCATTTTGGGTGATTTTCTATGGCGTTAAATGACTATATTTACATAGCGTTGTCATTGGAGATAACCGATTGCTGCTTAGTGCATTACTTTGGAATTAGATATATAAGTAGTTTCTATTAACGTAATTAGAAAGTGGTTCTCAGATTTATACGAACAGACCTAATTCTTCTTATGGCACTAGGAATTTGGTTGCATAAGTAGATCTTAGAGGATAGGGATTAGTTATATTACAGTGATAAAAAGGTCAGAGTTTTATAAGATTGACTTAAAATTAATATTTTGGAAGATAACAAGTTATAACTATATGAAAAGTCCATTCTTTCTCAGCATATTTATCTAAATCTTCTAAATAGAAATGAAATATATACACATTTTTTGGGCCTTTAATGCCACGGCCTAATGGACTTTCCAGAACGTTTGTAACACCTTAAAGGAAGCTCCGCAGACCAATATTTCTTTAAATTCTTTTTTAAGGTTCCGTACCAAAATGGTAAAAAGAGACCATTATGTCTGTCATAGCTACTTATTTCAGTAACAACTAATACTATCGACTTGAAATTTGCAATAGTTTTATATAATGCTTTGTAATGTGTGCGCGTGTAAAGCAACGTGAAGTTGCTGCGGGATGTTCAAGTGGCACGCGCTAGCTGGCAGCACGTCCTAGCTCATTGGTATGGTGTGTGTGCTCTTGAACATCCAATCACACATTTCACAACTGAAATTGGCGCGCCTGTGGTGACGGAGGGTTGTGAACTCCCTCTGTCAGGTCTACCAAGAACTAAGAAAAGAAAACACGAGAGACAGATATTGAAGGAAGAGCAACAGGAATGGTGACTCCTGTTAGTCCTGGCCACGCTGAACTATCATGAAACAACGGATAACAAATTACCCCTATGTGATAGTTCAGCTGTCTATCCACACCATCCCTACACCTGGCTATGGTGTAGACTGAAAAAAAAATAAGTAAATAAATCAAAACATAACCAGGAATGGAGGGGTGAGGACTAAGGTAGGTAGAAAGCAAGGGGAAGAAGAAGTTCCATGGGGTTCCTGAAATTAAGCGATAAATTTAGCTCATATAATAATAATAAGGAAGTATCTATTTACCACTCTCAACTTACCGTGTAATTCTCAGTTTATTGGACCGGAGCCATTCTGTGGCTACTCAAAACGAATAGCAATGCGCATCCGGTCATGGGGGGGGAAGAATGCAAGCACTCACACTGGGCAAATATCCCAGGGTCAAGGCAAGCAAAGAGGTTTATAACCTACCCAAAACAGAAAACGAAGGAGCTGCTCTCACTCAGCAGACCAGATTTAAGGCTGATAACTGGACTTCTAACTGGTCACTGTCACCTGGGCTACCATCTAAAAAAGTTGGGGCTGGCTGATGATGACACCTGTCGATTCTGTCTAGAAGAGGAAGAGACAGCGGAACATATCCTCTGTCACTGTGAGGCCCTCGGCCGTATCAGGCTTAGACACCTTGGTGGGGCTTTCCCATCAACATCAGATATAGCCAAGGCATTCCCCAGAAAAATGTTAGGTCTGATAAGGGAACTAAAGATTGACGGGGCTTCCTAATACTGAACCTGGATCAGGTCACAAAAGATCAAATTGGTCGCAGTGACTAAGGATGCGGTTAGTCCTTGATCCAATCCTTAATAATAATACCGTGTAATTTCCGTGTACACGGAAATACACGGAACTACACGTAAGTACACGACGATAAGTGCAAATACTCACTTCCATATTCATATTACTGCTAATAGTTTATTACAGCCTGTTCTAGATAAAAACCTGGCAGTGGGAAGGGGACAGCAGACCCCACCCCCCCACCCCCACATCTTCCTCCCAGAAAGTCTAATAACTATTTGACGTACTTTCCGTGTATTTCCGTATACTTCCGTTACACGGAAATCACACACCAACTTGAAGGTGGTTAATAGACACTGCCTAATAATAATGAATGACTATATTATATAATAAACATGTGACGGAATTCATAGCAATACACTTTCAAATAACTCTGCCTTTACTTAACTATCTACATACCTAGCTTTACGTGGGATATCTGACTACTGACTTAAATGAATTAGGTTACTTAATTACTTCTATTCTGTCTTTATAGTACAGTCATTTGTTTCTAAAAAAAAGAGGTTACCTGGAAAGTTTACCGGGAGTTTTGAAAATGGGTAATTTTATAGATTTCGATATGCTCTTTCCGAATTTCGACTTCGCCACCACGTATCTTTGCCACTCGTGCCGCCATATTTAAAAAATGGCGCCTAAAAGTTTTTTGACAATATTTCCTTTCCGACTCATTTCACGATAAAAACATTTATATTCAAAATTAAACTAGAGAAAATTTCCTACAATTTATGTAATAACCTTTTTTTCGTAAAATCAATAGTTTTGGCGTATGAGCGCCGCAAAATGTAGTTCAACACGCGTTTCGGCCAAAAAACTCATTTCCACACCACCTTGAGGTAGAGTAAGCGGCGCGTTTTTTTATTGTGGTATTCCCAGGAGGCCTAATGCACATGCAATTCACTATTCCAAAATTTTGCGCAGTCTACTTCACTTCGATGTTCTCGATGGACCAAGTTTTCCGAAATTTCGTCCACATCATCCACGATGGGATTATCAGTTTCATCGCAATTATCTTCGTTCTCGATTTCATCGTACGTTTGCTCGAAAATAGACTCCGTTTCTTCCTCTTCATCGCTATCTTGTAATGGAACTTGCAAGTTATCACAGGTACCACTACAATTCGTGCATATAACGGTGCACTTTAACCCATCCTTTCGAGGATCTCGAGGATGAGCATACGGATCTCGAGCAGCATACGGCGGCACACATAGTGTACTAGTGCCCTGCACTGGCATGCAGAAGAAGGAAGCTGATGGGACACCACTGGATGGAAGAAGGAAGAATGGGAGAGGTGTCTTGTCTACCTCAAGGTGGTGTGGAAAAATGTTTTTATCGTGAAAGGAAATATTGTCAAAAAACCTTCTTTTAGGCGCCATTTTTCCAATATGGCAGCGCGAGCGACAAAGATACGAGGGAGAAAAGTTGAAATTCAGAAAGAGCACATCGAAATCTATAAAATTATCTATTTTCAAAACTCCCCGAAAACTTTCCAGGTAAAACCACCAAATAACTGTACTATTACGGCAAATTCAAATTTAATGCAACCCTTTTGTTTTGTTTTTGAAATTCTATTTATAACTAATATAATAATAATATATAAGGTATAGTAAGTAGAAGGCTAACTAAACTCGATCGGATTGCGCGAATCTAATTGACAAGAGTATCTGTATATTAAGAACAAAATTTGTGTTTACAAGTGCGATTGGTATGTATTTATTTCTCTCCAATATACAAACTGTGTTTCATTTGCGTATCGCGACTCCATATATATATTGTGCACAATGTAATCATAATGGTGAATAGCTTGCTTATCAATGATTCGGCTAATTTCGATTACAACAACACAGGCCCGTACAGAAAAAATGCGGGCCCGGGGGGTACCACATACGAGCCTCCGCGAACGGAAATTCTGTCTAGTATATTACACTTTTTCGATCGTAAAACATTTTTTTATATAAATAATTAAAATGGAAAAAATTTTCTGTTGATGGCGTAGATGGCGGGGCCCCTTTTGAAAGCCCGGGCCCCCTGTTGGCGGCCCTGCAATAACACCTTCACTTATAAAACAACGTAAAAAAATGCTAAAGCTTAATAACGGTCACTTCCCCTTTTTCAGGTATATCGGGATTTATTTTTTTTCTTGGGTTTATTATCAAGGGAGGTTGAATTTGAAAGTTTATTAAGTTTCAATATTCATCATATAATACCCTGAACAAAATATTACTGGTCTGAGGACGTGGAAAAAATTAAACTTGGTTTGGATTTATTTCATCCGTACGCCAAGTATATCCTTATCGACTAATACAAAATTCTCAATTAGTTAGAAATTGTTATCATTTTCTTAGGGATTTACTAACTTTGTGACTATTTCAACAATGAGCACATTATGTCTCCAATTACGGGAATTATATGGATGACACTTTGCTATTGACTTACTTCAACACCACGGAATTAATTTTCCGACATGGGCGACAAAATTGTTTCAACTTAAACTTGTTTGGAAAATTCGACATTTCATTTCCATTATTGCTCACAGTATAATTTTAATTAAATAAAAAGGTTTCCTTGCCGTCGGGAATAATGTCAACGGTCGTTGAATATCCTTAATAAGGCATCCAAGAAAATTCATCTTAGTATCAGAAAAGGAATTAATATCAATGAGATATGAATTTAATAAGCCCTGGTACACGAGGAACAACCAATTACATCTCCTACGAGAGAATGTTCGTCCGTATCTTCAAAAAAATTGTCTTTAAAAACAAAGGATCCCCATAATTAGGAGATAAATGTAATCAGTTGACTATCCCCTACAGCTATATGACCAAGATTATTGTAGACTAAAGTAAACGTAAAAACTTGATTTTTCTTTTTGATTTAAGGTAATTCAGGAATGATAGCGAAATGTAAATTTAATGCAAAAAGGGCTAGGTAATCGTAGACCTGCCTGGGGCTTAGTACTAGGCTAGTCTGCGCCTAACTAATTTCAAAATCTAATTAAAAATTATTCAAAATTGAATACTACATGTCTAAAAATAACATTGCAATATGTTTCTACGTAAACTCAATTACTAAATAAAGAAACTTTTCTTTTAAAATTGTATTATTATATTCTAAGACAATTTTATTCCTTCTTCTCTGACATTAGACGAACAAATGCCCCAATCCTTTGGATTTTATTATTAACTAGCTGCGTGTGCCCGGCGGTGCTCTGACTTTTGATAAATAAGTGTCGCTTCCGATTATTTTTACACAAACATCTTGTGGTGCTAGATGTGCCTTAACCACATAGTGTCCAACGGCAATTAGAGTGTGATTGTTCATCTCAGTGATCCCGAAAACTATGAATTCTCACACTAATATCGACCGTTTTGAATTATTTGTACATGTAAGGCTCTTCTCACCCTTATACCTAGAGGGCATCGTGAGTGTCGACAATAAGATCACTCGTTTCGTTTATTCATACATGTCATCCCAGCCCCCATCTACGCTCGTCGTATCATAAACTATACCTATACTGAATCTTCCCTTGGAAGTCCCATGGAAATCGGATTAACTGTTTCTGAGATTAGCCCGTGTCGTTTTCGATTATCTGTACCTGCCCCCTTAAGTATGGATTTGACACCGTATTCCGCCGTTTTGATTATTTCATTAGCATGATGCATCCTCTTACCCCGCCTGATGCCATACGTAGCCTAAACTATGCCTATGAAATTACTGTATCGGATTCAAGATTATTAGCTGAATGACGTGCTGCACGGGTTTGTGATATCCGAATCCTTTCAATTTCATTTCGCTCTTCACGTTGCTGTGCAGTCCGGTTAGACTGTTTCTAGCATTTCGAGTTCTTCGACCCAAACTGCTCCGCCCGCGTCTTAGAGGCTTGAACTGAGTATAAACGGAAATACACACAAAATAAACCAATCAACCAAAGATAAGTCGAGGAACTTATTTGTCGATTTAGAAGCAAAGATTTAAAAACAACCAATAAAATAACATGCACTTATTGAGAATCTACTGAAAACTGTCAAAGTCAAACTGTATATCGTAGAAAGAGAAAGCGTCAAATCTACGGATGCATTCAAGTAGCTTGTAGTCATTTTAAGGTTGCGTTCATAATTACTAACGTTATTAATATTTCTTTATATTATTGTTTGGTATCTAGTCTTTTGTTTTATTTGAATAAAACGAAACAGTAAGTAAATGAATCGAAAGTCGATTTTAGGGTATCTGAGATCGATTCACTTGATTGATTCATTGCTCAAATCGATCTTTACGACCGAAAAATTTCCATTTTTCGATTAATTGATCTCAGATCGACATCCCTAGAATTGACAGCTTGAATGTGGTTTTTCATTTTTGCCGAACAATTTTTCCAAATTTTCGGAGCCTCATAACTACGTCCGACTTGTGCGATGCCTGAACTGCACCTGCAACGATACGTGTGCTTGTTTAAAATTTGGCCGTTTTTCTACTATCGCCTGAGTACTTTGGGCGAATTTCATATATTCAATGGGGCGAATTATAACTTGTGCCAACTTTGTGCCAGCGCACTTTTTTCTTGCCCCTCTTAATTTTATTGGTAATGTGTAGCTCAAGCTGTCCATCTGCCTCAGGTTACACTGAATTAATTATCTTCTTCTTCAAGAATCGACACTTTCATCTCGTTTCACCAAGAACAGAGTTTGCGAAGTGATAGGGTAATTGCTCAGCGCTGCCAACTTCTAGGTGGCGCTGGATAAACGTCAAATACAGCTTTTAAATTACAGCTACTGAATTATTCCAAATAAAAGAATTAAAAAAAGGTATTTATTGCAAAAGGGGCCGAAGGGTGGGGGGGGGGGTCCACATTTTATTTTATTACTAGGTCAAGTAGGGTATCATATGAAAGGGATTTATATGCATATTATAAAAAAAAACCATTATCTCCCAAGTTTGTATAGTGAAAAATTTGAAATAATTAGTGTTGATAGAGGTTTATATATACATAACAGGAAAAATAAAACAATTTCTTTAACTAGCAAAGTTTTTTAGAAATTAGAAAACTCCTAAGATAAGGAACTCTCGGTGCGCGAGTCCGGCTCGCATTTTTCATTCTTACTAACAGTTCTTCTTTCTTACATTGACCACAATTGACTGGTAGCAGTGGACTTAATCGCAAAAATGAACCCTATACCGAAAGAGACTGAAACTACGGGAAAAATGTACCTTTTAGAGTTTATTATATACATCGAGGATTTTCAAAATTGGGTTCCCTTTGCATTATTATTGGAATAGTTGTGGAACTAGTCCAAAGTATTCCAAAGAATTAACATAAAACCAAGAAACTCAATAATGTAATTAACAAAATTAAATATGAAAATATAGCATAATTAAAATGAAAATATTTTACGGAATAAAAAACATTTGTAAATCAATAGACGAACTAGCAATTTGTTAAGGAAATGATATTGTAGAATTAAGCAAAGATAAATATATTTCTAATCTTCTAAAAAGCCAATACGTCTTTTTTAAAGACATTCGAATTCAATGGCACAAACCCTACAAGGAACCTACTTTATCAAATACATGTGTACTGCCACTCCTACGAGAAACTCAGCTAGAAGGGATACTTTCACTAAAGCTAATGAAAGAACTGCACATTAATAACGCAAGACAATGAAATCTGACCAAGGTAGAGAAGAGAATCAACTTTTGGATAAAACATACATTCTCGACAGCAACAATACTTACCGTAGTACTAATCACGATCATCCAAAATAAGCGGAGAACCTTAAACACAATTATCGCAATCCTTCCCTAATCAAACCGGGACGAAACAATCCTCCAAGGAAGATACTCTCCAAGAACCACCTAGAATTCTAGCAATCCTACATTATTTTTATACAACTATGCGGGCATTTAAGAGTGGAAGCATTAAGGGGGACCCCACCCTGACGGCTCTAAAATGCAGCAATTTTCACGAATTTTTTAACGGTTTAAAACAATCGAATCATTTGGGGTTTTTACTATATCATTGCATGTATTTTAAACTGTCTTACAAAATTTTTTTGATTAAAAATATTAATATTTGGAGCCGTAGTAGCCTTTAGCGTCACAGATGTCCACAAAAAGGCACCTCTAATAGTGCCAGGTTCGGTCAGTCCTGAAACAAGGTAGAACAAAATATTTTAGATTTCCTTAAACTATATTAGACTGGCGTGTAGGATAGGATTTTTTCAAAATTCAAATTCATTTTTCGTGAAAAAAATGCTATAAAATTGTTTATATAAAATTGGAATATTAAAATATCAAAAAAATCCTATGCTACACGATAGAGAAAACCGTTTTACACATTGTCGAAAGAGATTGAAGCGATTTCATTGAAAAATGTGGTTTCGAGAAAACGCGTTTAAAGTTTTTGGTACTGCTTTTTTTCTGTGATAACTTCCGCCATCGGCCCGAAACATGTCGTATTCCTCGAAAACTAAGAGACTTGAGCTGATAACATATCGCGATTTATTTTAATGTCATCATAACTTCTGTAAAACTAATTTTGTAATATCAAATTAGTCGCATTTTGGAGTCAGAGAAATAAAGTTGGGTTTTTTAGATACGGAAATTCCCCAAAATAATCAATAACTTATATTCAAGTCAAACAAAGAAAAACAAAAACTTTATTTGAATGGTTTCTTACCACATAAGAAAAGCACAAAAAAGTAAACCACTATGCAGAAAAAATAGAAAAAAGAAATTTTGTAAGGGCCGTTTACACATATAATGGAAAAATGATAAACAGATCCTGAACCCGTATCTCATAAACAGCCTGTGGCAGTTTTCAATGATTTGTGAAAGGTAAAAGGAAAAGACAATATTGAAATGTCCCCTTTTCAAATAATCAGTTATAGCACAATCTAAAAATCAATCAAAATTTCCGTATTTATATACCCGCCAAGGATGCAAAAAAAACCAACCCTGTTTATTCAGATGTACACGCAATTTAAAATTCCAGGAAGGGGAGCTTTTTTTAAAATATATATTGGGTACGCATTATACTTTAATGCTTTTGGCAGAAACGTCATGTTGGTTGATATAGGAAGCATCCTCGTCTATCCTTTTATAGTAGTATTTATAGCAACATTAAGGGCCAAGCAGTGGCTTTAGTCTTCTCTTTAATGAACGAAAAAACTACAAAGACCTGCTTCCTACCAAATTAACTTGCAAATGGGGTATAGATTTAAAACCACTTAAACTTATAACGGTGTTGAAAAACCCATCATCACTAAACGATGTGATAAAGTAAAAAATATGTCAATTTTGCTGTGCCGAAATAATTTCATGGAAGGTTTAAGCGGTGGGCTTGAGTACTAAGTACCATGATTCGGAAAAATTCAGCTTAAATGTCAGAACAATAAAGGGCCTTACTTTTGCGAAAGCTGTTGATAAAATTTAGTATTTTGACAATAATCTCGCAGATAAATAAATCTCGCAGGCAAACAAAATTGCTCGCTTGACAACGGCTTTGGTTTTGATAGATAATATGATGCGGAATTTAAAATAGTAGGTAACTATAAAGCAAAATCAATCAAAAATTTAATCACTTTTCCCCTCTAATACACTTTTTTCAACATAATTTTTTAAAAGTTGTTGTTTTCTCTACTTGTTCTTCAACTTCATCAAGGTAATAATTTCACTTAGGAAGTAAATAAAACACTTCTTTAGTTCCAAATACTGGTTTGTACAGTTTATTTAAATTATTTCAGCAACCCAAATTCCAAATATGTATAGGGTGCGGTTGGGATAGGGGAGGTAGTAGGATGGTATTTTAACATTTTAGGTAGGTAGGGTGGGACCAACTTTGCTGTTGTATAGAGCATGACCCACCATTGCAACATACTATCATAAAAAATTTGGACCTTAGGTGGATGGGGAGGGGTATTCTAATCTCTTAACGTGTGAACTAATTTGTATGATTCGGTTTTTGATGTATACAATATGTTACCCATTGGGATCATGACAAAAATTTATAGGGTGGAGTAGGCTTGGTGTAGCCTAGCTTGGTCCATTCGTCCATTGTACAGAATATGTTTTGTCATTGGGAAGAGATAAGCAATGTTGCACCTAGTGTCACTACGGGAAGATGAGGAAACGATCCCCTTACCTTGTAAATTTTCCCGCGATTTTCATTATTCTCTCTTGCTGTACAAGGTACGTTGGCATATCAACGCCATGGTAAGGCTGTGACTAATTTCATAACATGCTGGATATGGATAATTCTGTTTCCTTTCTATAGAGTACACGCTGTTGAAATTGGTTTGTTCGTATGATCAGCATTTTCCGAGTAGGATAAATGAAGACACTATAAAGTGAAAACTAAAAGTTGGACTGCACAAAAAGCGCTAAAAAGCATAAATTTATATTTAATTTTATATTCATTGCGACATTTTGAAGTCGGTGCAAATTAAAAAGTAGAAAAACAACCTAACCACAATCAAAGGCACTTTATAAAACTACTTAAACATTTTAGCTCACGTAGGTATCATAAGTAAGGGGAGTTAGCTTTTTTTGTTGTTGTTTTGTTTGTTGAACTTGCACCGATTTCAAAATGACGTAATAGATGTAAAATTAAATATTCTTTTATGCTTTTTCGCGCTATTTGTGATATATTTGAAATTTTTTTCTGTATAGAAAGGAAACAAAAGTATCCAAATCCGGCAACATATTCCGAAATTAGTCATGGTCACCCTATCATATACCCTCACCTTAGCTACAAAATTTATACCATGGTGCTAGTGCCAATCACCGTAATCTATGCAGAAAGAGGGAATCATCATAGTCAGAGATTCATCGTTGTCACTCTAGGTATAAATTTTTTTAATCATTTACTAATAAGGAAACGTATTCTGCACAACAGGTACCGTCCCTCCTCCAATTCTCACCACAAAACGCAATTTTTGTCATGATACAAAAAGATACTTTATTCATTCAGAATCATCTAAATCAGTCCACGCATTCCAAAGTTATACTACTCCTCCCCCACCATTTCCCTAGCTTAACATTTTTCCTCATAGTAGCAATGGGGGATCATACCGTATACAACAAAAAAGAATCATCCTAATAGGTCTTAACGCCCAGACCTATAAGGCTGATTCTTTTTTGTTGTATACGGTATGATCCCCCATTGCTACTATAAGGAAAAATGTTGAGCTAGGGTAGTGGTGCGGCAGGTGTAGTATAACTTTGAAATGCGTGGGCTGACCTGGTAATACCCCAACGGTTTCAATCCCACCGCAGGCCATACATTTTCGTGTCGTGGTACCAATCGGGGAACATATTTTCCATATCAAAAGAAGAATCATCCATATCCATCCACACATCACGAAGTAAGCCTACCGAACTAAAAATTTATTATTATATTATCGATTGGCGATTATATTGTATGTAACAAAAAAAAAGTCATCCAAATAGGGCTGCGGTTTAAAAAGTACACAACCCCCCTCTCCCACCCCACCGTAGTCTTTAAATTTTTG
The DNA here is from genome assembly GCA_964036015.1 of Leptarthrus brevirostris. Taxonomy (NCBI): domain Eukaryota; kingdom Metazoa; phylum Arthropoda; class Insecta; order Diptera; family Asilidae; genus Leptarthrus; species Leptarthrus brevirostris. The sequence continues at coordinate 137,436,404 of OZ038371.1, read as the reverse complement.
GCAGAACTTACTCCATATATCAGAAAAAGAATCAAGAAAATCGGTTCATGGGTTACGAAGTTAGGCTAACCCCTCCCCACTCTCCATCCCATTCTCGGAAAATGTTTTTTCATCATTAGCAATAGGGGAACCATCTTTGTCTGGCCACTCATTAGGAAATTAGGTTTCAGCCCCAACCCACCAACAAAACTTTTGACATGGTATACATACATGGGATGATACTCCTGGATACTCGTGAACTGGATTTTTCGAATTGATTGGGAGACGAAGTACGAATTATTGACTAGAGATATGTCCCAAAAAACATATACAACAATAAAAAAAAGAGAAAGTCCATTTATCGCTCTTTTTGGGGAAAAAAGAACGTATATCCCTCCGCAGAATATAAGATCATGAAGTTTGTGGCGTTCAGGACTACTAAATATTTAATAGAGAGTAGAACGATCCTAATATTAGGAGCATAGTATTTTTTTATGCAGTTATAATTTTGGTGTCGAAATATTTGAATAGAATTTTGAAAATTCACAGTTTTTATCAGTGATTTGTGTTGAAGTGCGAACTTTTAGATAACATATATAAATAAAACAATGGCTCAAAAGGTACTATTCGCAAGAAAAAATTGAATATAGCCAATTATAAAGGTAAATAAGTAGACGGAGTTCTATGGGGTTGAGTGATACGATCACCACGCAATGGTTTCAGGGTTCGAGCATCGGTCTCTCCTTAAGTTTTTAATAAAAAAAAAACATTAAAAAATACATTCTCATTCAAGTTCCCTTGTTTCCTTCCGGCCGAAGCCATGTTAATGCATTAACATTGGTTCTCCCTCTGTTAAGGGTTGTCCCCCTGGGCTTTGGTTAAATAAAAAAACCATGTTTTTAAATTAAAGGTTACAAATAAGACTTTCTTAATATAAGTAAAAATGTATACATTAATAACCGGCTTTTTAAAAATTACTATTTATTCATAAATCAATGTTCAAAAAAAGCGCTATAACTAACAAATTACAGTGCCGATTGAAATGTACTATAGCTCATTTGTTAGGTAATTACAGTACCTTTAAAATGATATCCATCAAATTAAGATATTTACGCTAATTCTTGGAAACAGAAGTTCCACAGGTATACTTTCGAAACGGGGTCTCGTCCAATTGAAAAACTACTATTGCAGGAACTTTCATGGAATTGATAACATTTGCTAGCTGCATATTACTTACTCGTATCAAGAATTCATTTCATTTCTCGCTTTCAAACATATTTTATAATTTCTTTTTTCTTTTTAAAAATAGACTTATTTAAAAATTTGTGAGCCTGACATTAGACAAAAAGAAAGAGAATTAAAGAGAAATCCTGGATGAATTAAAGGGTCCTTATCGGAAAAAGGATGTATTGACGGTATAAATGCTTATTTACTTGTTGATGAATTAAAATCGAGGCTTGATAAATTAGACAAATTCTGCGAAGAATTTATAATTGCCGATGTGTGCTCGCGATATTAAATCTAGACTCTGAAATTGAGGAGTTAGTATTTAATTTCTTTTCAATATGCGCATTATATCAATGGGCGGTAAGATAACGCCGTGCACACTTATATACTCAACGCAGAAGTTCGGAATTTTTCAATCGAGCTAGTCAAACTCAATTGATAAGAATTCAGTCATTGATCAGTTCCAATTCAACCCTAACAAGTTTCGAAGAGCAACAGAGAATGTCCTGGGAATACGCTTATTATATATTATATTAAGCTTCTGGAGCCTTACTACAAGCATATTCAGGATATTCTGTAGAAACAGCCTATCTTCCGCATCATGCTGTGGCAAAGCTCACTAGTGCTACTACAAAACTACGTCTGGTATTTGATGATTCTGTCCAGTCATCCTCCGGTAGTTCCTTAAATAAAAAGCTCTGTGTTGTTGCCGAGAGACTTATTCGTTTTTTGATCTCATTTCGAATTTAAAGTATAGCTGTTGCCGCTACTATAAGACATGTGTTTAGACAAATTTTTCTAACCGAGCTAGATCGAGATTTTCAAAGGATAGTATGGAGGGAAATTTGCCATCAACATATTAAGCACTATCATATAACCACTGTTACCTTGCGGCTCCATTCCTTGCTATTAGCGCATTAAAACAAGTTTCAAAAGGCTTCACGGAATCACACCCAGTAGACGCAAAGATATTTTATCTGGACGACTTATTAGGAGGTGCCGATGACTTTGAGAGCGCACGGAGCTTGCCAGGAGTTAACCAAAAACTTCGTCCACTATTGGATTTTACTTACAAAAATGGGCTTTGCGTCGAGTTTCTAACATCTATTGCATCTAACATCTTGCAACACCAGTTCCAATTGTTCAACAGACGAAATTGATGAACATCCTCCGATTTTATATACTTTTGGATTACTGGCTCCGGTGATAGTTGTGTTCACAATGTCAATAGCTGTGGCTCGAAAATTACGGTTGAGTTGAACCAATAAAGCAAGCCTTGCTTTCAAGATGGAATAGCATGCATGCAAGCTGAAGAATTCTAACTCAACTCAACTCCTAAGCTGTGGAAATCGTCTACTATTTTTCCTCGTCACAAAAATGGTAAGAAAGACGATATCTCTAATTATAACCCATTGCTAATTTGGCTGCCATCGCGAAGCTCTTCAAAGCAATGGTATGTTTTTATTTTAAATTGTTCTTGGGGTCCTTCCAGCATGGTTTCATCAAAGGCAAACCAACGACTACTAAACTTATTTTTATCAAACTATTGTATTTCTGCCATCGAGATAGGTTGATTGTGTTTATCCCGAATTTAGTAAGGCCGCATTAATCACAAGCTGCTTGTTTTCAAACTTACTATGTTTGGTTTTCCATCTGCCATAGGGCAGTCATTTGGGTCTGCTTTTGTTTATTATTTTTATCAATGACTTGGGTTACATTACAGCGTACTCGAAAATTTTATGTTATGCTGACGATATCAAAATTATTGTCTCTGAGATTAATGATTGTTTTCCGTTGAACTCTGATCTTTACTCTTTAAATTCTTGGTGTATCTCGAACAATATGCCTCTGAATGTTGATAAGCGCAGATTTGTCTCGTAGAAGAAAGGATCCATTGATGTATGATTATTCTATCAGTGGCAACTTCCTAACCAGACTGGATAGAGGAAAGGATCTTGGTGTTGTTTTTGATCCACGTTTGTGTTTCGTTGATCACATTAGTTATATAGTTAACAAGGAGTATACATTCTCCGCCCTATACGGTACATACTGCTCGTATTGAGGATGTTCAACGCAAATTTCTCCGATTTGCATTGCGTGGGCTTCATGATATAACCACTTCTGCTCTCTTTGAACTCGCTAGAACATAGGCGATATAGAATTAGGACTTCCTTTATCTACCATATGGTGTATGGTTTGTTGAGTCACCATCTCTGTTCACATTGTTTAACATTCGAGTCCCAATACATCGCGCTAGATATATGGACTTTCTTCAATCCCCTTATCACCACACTAACTATGGTCTGAATGAGCCCATGCCTTTTTGATCGCTTTTATAAGCGCATTGATTTTAATCTTTCGATTAATCAGCTTCGTTCAAGTCGGTTTAGGCCCGGTTCAGGCACGTAATTTTTTTTCTCTTTTGTAAATAAATTTGAAATTTTAAGTTGGAATTATTTTGATTTGTAAATTTGATATTGATTTGATATTATTTGTTATTTGTCATTCTCGCTTTAGTGGCCTTTCTTATTGTATTTCTTTTAATTTTTTAAATATTATTTTATCATATTCTTTCGCAAGTAAGCCTTCATGAAACTTTTTAAATAAATATAAAATCTAGAGTTTTTCATCGGCACTTGTTGGAACTTTAAATTCATTATAAAATTATGGAACTTGTTTAGTTCCACAAATATTTATTTCAACAAAATAATTTAATTTGTGGAACTAAACAAGTGTTTAACTTTTAAATAATTTTATAATAAATATAAAATACTGCGTTCTGAAGTCTACGAACTATGAAGAAATATCAAAAACATTAATTGCCCCCAAGACTAGAGTAGCGTCAACAAACAGAATTTCTGTACCTAGAATTGAGTTTAAGGCAGAGATTTTACTAACTAGACTGCTTCTACCAATTAAGTTAGCTTTAGTTAGACATGATTTAACTTACGTTACTTGTCTTCCCACCCTTGCTTTTTAAAAACATACGTGACGAATAGAACTTCAGAAATTCTGGTCATTCTACCAAGATCTGCGTGGCATCATTCTGAAGATAACCCTGCTGACTTAGCATCGCGTGGTATACTTCGACGGACCTAGCTAACTCTTCGATGTGGTCGAGTTTGCATCCTTAATCGCCAATTGAAAATCATACATACATGATAAAGTTGGCTTTTCAAATCAACAGATAGTCAATTCGGGGAATAAATCACAAATTGTTGCTTCAAGCAACCGTTCTTAGCGATGGAATTATTCACAAACATGTCATTTTTAACAAAAATATTTTAAATATTCTCAAGGTTCTTTTATGATAAAACCAATGTCCAGGGGACAACCCTATGATGAGTTAGCGTGTCTATGGCCGGAAGGAAATATAGTAAGAGGAATGGGGAAAATTGTGTGTCTTATTTCTGCGTTGCTGCGAGCTGGTTAACAGCGCAGATACGAAGCAGTGTATTCAGCGTTGCTCGGACTGTAGGTATTTTTACGCTCACTCGCTTACCACAGGAGTGTCGTTGTTCAATTCAATGACCCAGAAACGTACTGCTTCATTGAATTATTGAATCGGAAGTGTCATCATTTCATCTCAGCGACCACAAAAACTATGAATTCGTCACTGATGTCGATCGTTTACGATTATTTTTACATGTCCCACCGTTCCCATCAGCATTCACTATTACATCAGCTTACCCGCAGTTTTTTTTAATTGTAATTCATCTGTGTACCGAGTACGGAGTATTCGAGGGTTACGCTGCAACATATACATCTATAACAATATCCACTTTTATATGATATACATATCTGGGGGATAAAAAGTATCTTTTATATTGACCACTTATATAAACTACCAACATGTCATTCAAATTCCGCCAGTAGTTTGTGCGTGATGTGTGCACACAGACAGAAATGCAAACAGACAGACAAGACTGGCCAATATTGCTGTATTAACTTAGGAGTATTAGCAACAGCGCTGGTAGCCTTGTGGTTAAGATGTTGGAGTACCATACGCATAGTCTTCAGGTCAATATTCGATCTCACTACTACTACTGGGTCTGGCTGTAGCAGCGAGTGTACTTTTATTAACTTCATATCATTCTGTTGGTTTTGTTCTGTCCACACTTCCCAGATTGTGAAGAATGTGCAATATTTATCCTACGAATTTATTAACCGATATTGCTAATATTTTGAAGTAGGCTGGAATTGCTGCTTTCAAATATTGGTGAGAAAGTCAACGGGAGCGATTTGTAGCCCATATCTACTAGATGATTATCCAGGATTATCGTAAAAATCGATGCCAAAATTTAAATTTCTCTAGCGTTGCCCTAACGAACGCAACATAAAGATAAAACAAGTATTAAATCTATTTTGAAGGAAATGCTATTTCAGGAGTCTGCACAAAGTTTGTTTAAAAATTTGAAGTTGCACTAACCAATTATCGACGAAAACGAAACGTTGCAATAAATAATTTACTTGCAGTCATAAACTATTCTTAGAATTTATTGCAAATAGATTCGCCAAACATAAGACTCTTTGTTTACTATAATTTCCAAAAGGAAACTGATCATATTTCAGAGTTTAAATGTTTAGTTCGTGCGATTCATTTTAGATTGAAGACAAACTAATTAATCTTTTAAGAAAGTTATGTTGATGTTTCTCGGAATTTATGTTTTCTAATTTCAGTGTTATAGTTTTGGATAAATCCACTTGCTTCTATGAAGAAACGACAGATGGAACATAGAAAGTCATAAAGTTTAATGTCCTTAACGCAGATGGTCGAAAATGAGAATTAAATTTTAATTTTCAAGCGAATGTACATAAAGGAACATTTTTTAAACGAACAAAATACATAAATGTTAAGCTCTATTTATATTTTAATGGATTAAAATGTAGTTGTCGGTTTCATGCGAAGACGTTCAGCAGCTTAAAAATCTTCCTTTTTAGTTTTGCTGTTGAGGAAGAGCCAACAAATTTAACTTATCTTCATCAGAAATACTGGCTTTAAGAGAGAATGTTCGATTAGGCTAGGCACACTTAAGCCATAATTGATGAGGTTCCCATCCGTATAGGTGAGGATGGACGGAAGAGTTGATTCCTTCCAGTATATGGCGATACTCATCTGGACCTTCTCAAGTCTTAGTTACACCTCCAAACGATATCAACCGCGCAATGCATCCTATAACGAAGCCAAGTAACTTATGAGTAGACCTTAACAGGATGGCTATATGGTACCCACAACAGAAGCAGCTCAGGAAAAATTACCACCCGAAGGTTCTAAGGCTGATATGGAGGCTGGACTTGCGCCAGCTGAAAGTGCTGTAGCATTCCTCGAAGAGGATGTCACTTCCAAAATAATGACTCAGAAGCGGTGGTGGCAGAGATGGTAGATTCTAACTAGTTGGCTATCACCGCGATACTCGCACCAGTAGAACATGCAGACCTGCTTTCCGAAGGGTTAATTGCGGTTAATCCATAGGAGGTCCGGGCCCTGGACTAAAGCTTCATGGCCCGGAACCCTTCACTGCTGTGGGCGGAGAATTGTTTATGATTATCGGATGGACCAAGTATAATAACATAGATAACACGGAACCGAAGGTAGTGGCGACTGTGGAATAACTGTACAACTCAATTGCCCTCGCTATGGTAGACTGGGAGGGGTCTGTTTCGGCTAATCGCCGGAGAGGTATTCTTAGTGAGTAAGAATTTTACACTGCCGGAGAGCGCGGGCTGTCCAGTGATTTTTGGAAGATTTTCACAGCTCCCGCTAAAAAAATTAAAATTAAAAATATTGCAGGCTCCTGTGGTTAATTAGGTACGAAGAAGTTAAAATAAATTTCTGCACCAAATAATTACAAATGCGATGAACTTCACAATAATTACAAATAAGTACGAATAATTAAAAATCTTAGAATTTTTCTTCAGCTTAGTTTTATATCTCCGCACCCCCAATTTCCCCCCTTATTGTATGATGCATATAATCATACAAAGCATTTGTAATTATTGTGATGATCATACTGTAATAATGTATGTCTAATTTGTAATTATTTGGTGAAGAAAATATTTTTTGCTTTTTAGTACGACTTTTTTAAGAAAATCAAGTTTTCAAAAAAAATTTTTTTATTAATCTTGATTTGGCTACTTACTTCATTGATTTTCTTTTCTTGTCTTCGTTAGGCTACGGTGCAACCTCCGTTTCCTTTAGGGGATTATCCTCCATCTCCGTATCTGTGTCTGAGGCACTGCTACCCTGAGGTACGCCTTCTTCTAGGATAGAGAGAAACATCAAAAATAACAATTGTGACAACAACAGCAACAACGACAACGAAGATGACGTTTCTGATATGGCAGGATCAAACTTTTCATTCGGGAGACGCGTCGACGTCAACAGGTCGGCGTCTCCCGAATGAAAAGTTTCATCCTGCCATATTAGATACGTCATCTTCGTTGTCGTTGTTGCTGTTGTTGTCACAATTGTTATTTTTGACGTCCTGGTCGTAATTGTGTGGTCGTTTGCCGCTGGCGACGTGCGGAGGGAAATTGCAGTCCCCACCATCCCCGACACTGGGGAAGATATCCCTACCCCTATTATATTTTATCGGGTTCAGCCTTCTATATTGCTTAGGTGAGCAGCTACTTCATCTGGCATCTTTAGATTGTCCTGTTCGGCATGGGTGTCCCAGCTTTCCAAAGCTGCCGCCGACATAGCTCAATCCTTTACAAATGCACGCAAGATAGCCCACCGCGTCAAGGTGCTACAGCCTATGTTAAATAGCAGAGTTATTAACGTGTGTCCATCAGAAGAACGGTTAACAGAGGCAATCTAGGTGGAGGAGCTTTATCACTTCTGCTCTAGAACGTATCTCCTAACAAAATCCTCAAAATCAGCAAATTACCAAAATGATAGCGTATGCGAACGACATTGTTCTACTGGCAAAAGGAAAATTCTGAACTCTGCACTAAAAGTCATCTCGAGGTGGGTAGAAACCAATGGCCTTACCGTAAATCCCCATAAAACCAAAATGGGACTGTTCACAAGAAAATACAAACTACCAATTTGGAAACCATTAAATCTTATCAAACTACCTAAACTACCTCTAGGTAGAGTTCTCAAAATCTATGCGGAAGCCAAGTTAGGGGTGATACCTAACTTTGTAACGCGTGGACCGATTTCGATGGTTCTTTTTTTGTTGAACAGAGTATAACCCCCATTGCTAATAGGAGAAACAAATTTTGCATAGGGTGGGGTAGGGAGAGGGACAGTCCAACTTCGTAACACGTTGACCGATTTCGATGATTCTTCTTTTGATGAGTAAAATATATTGCCCCATCGATACGACGACAAAAATTTATAAGTTGGGTGGTGGTCTAATAGGAGAAAAAAAGGCTAGGGTTGAGGGATGGAGTAGGGTAGTCTAAATGTTGTAAAAAAATGTTTGGGAAAGGGGGAGGGGGGGGGGGGGGTGGATGAAGGCTAACTTTATAACATGTGGACCGATTTCGATGGTTCTTTTTTTTGTTGTACAGAGTATAACCCCCATTGCTAATAGGAAAAAAAATTAGCGTAGGGTGGGGTAGGGAGAGGTTCGTAACACGTTGACCGATTTCGATGATTCTTCTTTTGATGTGTAAAATATATTGCCCCATTGATACGACGACAAAAATGTATAAGTTGGGTGGTGTGCGGAGGGGGTTTTAAACAATTTCTTAATTCGCACACCTATTTGGAAGATTCCTTTTTGTTGTGTATTATATGATCGCCCGTTGCTACTCTATGGAAAAATGTTGACCTAGGGTAGGGGTGTGGGGAGGGGAAAGCTAACTTTGTAACGTGTGGACTGATTTAGATTATTCTGAACGCATAGAGTATCTATTTGTATTCTGACAAAAATTGTGGCTTATGGTGAGAGTTGGAGGATGGGCGGCGCTTAGCTTCATAAGGCATTGACCGATTTTTATTCGGTTGCGCAGAATACGTTTTCTGATTGATAAATGACAACAATTTTGTACCTAGAGTGACTATGATGATTCTCTGACTACGATAATTCTCTCTTTCTGTATAGAGAAAAGTGGCGCACTAGGGTCATGTAAGGAATTTTTTAAAGGTGGGGGTACTAAAGGGTGACCGTGACTAATTTCGTAATATGTTGCCGGATTTGGGTAATTTTGTTAGTGCACTACCTCTGCTGCTTTGTTCGCACAAGGAGCATTCTTCGAGTCGTGTATATGCAGACACTAAGAAGTAAAAACAAAATAGTTTTTAAAAAAGAATTTGAACCGACTTCACAAAAGAGTTAAAAACCACAAAATAATTTTTCATTTGATATCTATTACACAATTGAAGATAATATATAAAAAAAAGAAGATAATATATACCGGAACGTGTCAGCTCACGGAATCATAAGGAAGGACGATTTAATTCTTTTGTTGTAGTTGTTTGTTTGTTTACTTTAAAATGTCGTAATAAATATAAAATGAAAAATTATTTTATGCTTTTTAGCGTTTTTGTGAAGTCGGTTAAATTTTGTTTTAAAAAATTTGTTTATACTTCACGTCTATATTAGAAAAAATCGCCTGTGACTGTCGGACGGACACCGAAGTGATTTCATAAGTGTTCAGGTTTGATTATTTTGACATGGAGTACTTAAAATGCAATAAAAAGGTTTCAGTAAATAATAATAGGTAAAACCATACATAGACAAAATTCAAAGTAAAACTTAATGTAATGAAGTTTTGCAAGGTTTTTTACGCCACACATGCCCAAAGTATGTTATGTTTAAATTAGCTGATATTCTATTGAGAGAAGCGAAGATAGAAGTAACCTAATTTAATGCTTTTCGAATGACTGAGTCTTCATGCTAGCCAACGTGTCAAAGTATCATGAATAACACGTGTTCGTGCAAAAAATAGCACGTGCCGCAAAAATTCTTGTATTTTATTTAAAGCACCACTTGAGTGGATATGACATTTACCTTGAACATCGATTCGCTAAAATTTTTTAAACTTCAGTGAAACTTTTGTCAGTTTCAATAAATATAATATTCTTTAACCTTTTGTAATAAGATTAATTCAGAAACATGTCTTATGAAACTGGAAACTTGTTCATTCAATATATATTACTGGACATGTACACATATTTATGTACGAATTGTATTGAATAGACTCAGGTAAGCATTTGAAAAATAATCAGATAACTAAAAGTAATTGCAAAAATATTGCTTGTTGTTATTGTATAGTAGCACACGTATTTTGTATTTAATCCAAGCAACTACACTAAAGTGTAGTAACTTATTAGTTATATATTCTACTTACTTGAAACGAATCCAAAAGCTTCGCCCAGTCATGCACAAGAAAGCAAGGCAATCACAATTCTATCTCGATGTTGTTTGGAGTTCTGTCGCTTTTGTCAGTTATGCTTTCAGTTGATAGAGAATAGTAAAATTAAGTGAATTGTTTAGATAATGCTCTCTCTTCAGTTCCCGTAACCCCTTGTGGAGCATGGGGCGGGAAAAAAACTTCACCCAATTCGAGGCAACTATTGCATAACAATTAAGATGAGATTTGGTATACGAAACCTGATTGATGACCCAAAAACACAAATGATGAGAGTTTTGGAAAAACATTTTTTTTAACTCTCTTAGTAGTCCTGTTTTTGACTGTGCCGGGATTAGTGCGGGTCATTAAGAGTCAAAATGTTTTCTTGCTTATGCTTCTTCGAGAGTTAGTAATTTAGTGTGGGTTCAGTTTAAGAAGGAAAAAAGAAAGCATGTAAAAGGTACATGTATGTACAATACCGCTAAAACATTTGAAATCTCTGACACAGTTAAGATAGGTCGGTCGATGAAAGGCTGAGCTAGGTTAGTTTAGATTAGCAGCCTACCCAAGGAGAAGACATACACATTAAGGATAGATTTTCAAGCATATAAAATATGTGAAACAATTTGTAGCTCAAAACTAAGTCCCTGACATCAGTAGATCATAGCTCAGCTAAATTCTTAAAAAGATGGAGCCTAAATACCGGCTTATGCGGTTGGATAGTAACAGAGCAGTAGCATACACACAAGAAATGAGGGATGGTTTCCGCTACTTCCTCATCTTGGCAACTGCTACGCGAGGGCGCGCTAAGTCTGTCAGCATGTCTCTTATGAGGCAACTAAACGGAACGGCAATACCCTATAAAAATCCTGTACGTGAGTGAAGCATATAGTTTATGGACCACGTATGGGGACGAAAGAGCGAATTTAAATTCGTCAATAAGAAGAAGATACTTGAATTGTCATTTTTAATGTAAACAAGCGCCGGAAAAAATTTCTTTTATGTGTGATTGATTTATAAAGCGTTGATTTGTGAAAAAACTCAATGAACTTAAACATAAAAGAAGTCAAAATAGTTTCCAGTTTAAAATATAATCAATAAAGTGTTTTATATTGTTCAAAATCGTGAAAATCGAATCGATCGCCGATTGCCTGGAATATTTGTTCTTCAAAATATTTTACTGCAGATATGGAGTAAATAAGGTCTAAACTTGTAAATTGTTATAAATAAAATCAATTTTTAATCAATTTTAATTAAAGGTAGTAAAAAACACAGTTTCGCTTTTGTTTATAGTTGGTTAGATTTTTTTTAGTTAGCTTGAACTTGGTTTAAGTTGCGTAGAGACGTCATAAAAATAAAATGTGTGGGGGATCTGTTCTACTTAAAGTAATATCTAACCTAGAAAAAAATTGTCTGCGGCCATGAGCAGACTGAGTTTGTAGTGGACAGTGTGTTAGTAGGTGTGAGGTGCTTCAGAAAATTGCGTTTATAACCAGAGTTGCCAAGTCGGGCGATTTCTCGCCGATTGGGCTACTTGAGCCGTCAGTTGGGCGAGAAAATTTTCCTCTCTGCGACTAGGCACTTTTTGGGCGATTTTTTAATTCTTGCTGGGCGCTTTTGGGCGATTTTTTAATTCTTTCTGGGCGCTTTTGGGCTATAAGCTGAATCAAAATGCACGGCAGCCTACAGCAACAGTTCATATTGGCTAATTGAAATCACATAACCCGACGTGACAGTAGAAAAATCTCAAATTCTAATTTTGCACAAATAACTTTTTAACGTTTACTGCAATGGAATTTTTTCGCTCAAACATAAAAGTATGCTCAATGCCGTCGTAAAGTCTTGGATATCTGATTCTGATACAGCCGACATCAAAAATGTTTTTCTGTCTTCCCTGCAGTTGCTTTTGCTATCCTTTGTTATATATTAATTCCTAAAAAATTAAAATGTGCGTAATAAATAGTTGGAAGCGACTGGGTGAATTTTTAAAGGTTGTGACTATTTGCACTTACGTGTATTTACGTGTACTTACGTGTATTTAGTCTTGGCGAAATCTGGACTGGCGCAAGAATTGAAGCCGTTCCCAGGGATAAAATCCCCTGTAGACCTAGGTCACGGGCTTGGGTACCAGCTGAACCTTCGGATCCTGCAGAGATCCTAAAGTTCTACCAAATGTCCAACCCTGAAGTACCTACCCATGATTGGAAGGTGGCCCAGGTGGGCGACGTCAAGGGAAGCTCAAGACAGGTCATTATGATCCTAAACAAGCAGTCCCTTGCCCCAATTGCTGAATGCGATGGCATTATTTGCTATGGCTTCAGCTCCATCAGCCTGAAGATGGTGAGGCGACGGTCGACGCTATGGTAGTTGACACCCTCCCGGATCCTGGACCAGAGCTGGAGGATCAACTTCTTGGTTCCTCCACTGACGAAGATGCCAGTAATGATGGGGAGACTGCTGACATCACTGTGATAGAGGTATCCTCACCTGGACACAGTGATGTTAAGAGTGGTCCAAATTAACCTCCATCACTCAAAAGCAGCGTGCGCAGCCCTTCTCCTTCGTCTTGCGCAATAAGGAGAAGAGCTCATCCTTGTCCAAGAACCTTGGATCATCGGAGACAAGGTTTGCGGACTCAACATGAAGGGTTATAAGCTCCTCTATTTACAAGGTACAAGTAAACCAAGGTCATGTATCCTCATTAAGAATAATAATAGTTCAGTGATAAGGACACAACAACAGCCATACTCTAGTTACAAAACAACAATATCTGGGTAACCTCCAGCTACATGGCGCACGATGTGGCGGACATTCCTAATACACTACTCAGGAATGCGATCAAGGAAGCCACTAAACAAAGGAAGACGCTGGTGGTTTTATTCTCCTAACTAACCTCCAGATTTGTAATATGGGTGCAGAACCCACTTTTACTAACTCAATTAGGCGGGAAGTTCTAGACATTACCTTAGTCTCAGAACAATCCGCCCACTTAATAACGGAGTGGAAGGTATCCAAGGAACCATCCTTCTCCGACCATGCCTATATTGAATTTGGAATAACACTTCACAAGATGATGTGCCCTCCCTATAAAAACAGGCTAAGGACAAACTGGGACCTCTACAGGATGGTCCTCAGTAATAGTCTGCCTACTACAGGTCCACCCGTAATTGACAGTAAACAAACCCTTGACAAGGTGAAGGACACTTTGACGCTTGCGTGTAATGAGGCGACACAAATTTCCTGCCCCGACAGGGTCCCTAGAGGCAAGCCCAAACCTCCGTGGTGGTCCAGTGAGATCATGACCCTAAGAAAGAAGTGTCGCAAACTTTTTAACCAAGCGAAAAAAACTAATGTCTGGACTTCTTATAAAGAATGCCTCAAACAATTTAAGAAACTGATTAGGAAAGCAAAACGATCCTCATGGGAGGGATTCTGTAATAAAATTGAAAGCTCCTCTGAAGCGAGTCGTTTGCGGAAAATCCTCTCAACAAGTGTGATGGTAGTTGGACTTCATCCAGTCTTGAGTCGCTGGAGCTACTTGTAAACACTCACTTTCCGGGTTGCTCTACAAACAGAAGAGTAGAGCTGCCGGATACTCCAAGTGACCATGAACTGGTCCACAAGATACTTGATACAAGAAAACTGAAATGGGCGATACGAAGTTTCAAGCCCTATAAATCACCGGGATTGGATAACATCATCCCAGCTGAACTACAACTAGCCTCCGAGATACTTATTCCGTGGCTAATGGTCATCTACGAGGCTTGCCTTAACCTCACCTATATTCCATCCTCATGGACGAAGGTGAAGGTGGTATTTATCCCTAAGGTAGGAAAGGCCTCACATTATAAGCCCAATGATTTCAGGCCCATTAGTCTCTCCTCCTTTCTGCTCAAAACCTTGCAGAGACTCCTAGATATATACATTAAAGAGACAATCAATCATTCCAAGTTGTCTCTCTCGCAACATGCTTATACTAAAGGTAAGTCCGTAGAAACAGCCCTGCACGAACTTACCACAATCATAGAGCATTCGCTACTACAGAAGGAATATTCACTTGCAGCCTTCCTTGATAATGAGGATGCTTTTAACAATATTAGATCAGAGGCGATAATGGCATCCTTGAGGAAGCTTGAAATCGACGACCCTCTCATCAAACTTATAGACCTCATGCTAAAAAGCAGGGTCATTATCTCAAGCTTAGGAGGATCCAATATCCAAAGAGTGGTAACTAGAGGCACCCCGCAGGGAGGAATCCTTTCACCACTCTTATGGAACTTAACTCTAAATGAGTTGCTCATAGACCTGGAGGTTATTGCCTACGCCGATGATATTACCCTGGTATGTTCAGGAAAGCACCCCAATACACTGGCTGAGGTTTTACAACACGCCCTCTCGAAGACTTCATCATGGAGTGATGGGTTTGGTCTAGGTATAAACCCTAACAAAACAGAGTTAATACTCTTCTCTCGGAGGCATAAAACACCTCCTATTAATTGCCCTGCACTAGACGGGGTTAGGCTCTAACTGTGTAACCAGGTTAAGTATCTAGGTTTAGTCCTAGATAGAAAACTTACCTGGAAGCCTAACATCCAAGAAAGAGTACGGAAAGCCACAGTGGCGCTGTACTCGTGTAAGAAGGCTATAGGGAAAAGATGGGGTATGGAACCATGCATTGTGAATTGGCTCTTTACAAGTGTCATACGGCCTATACTCATGTATGGGGTGATTGTCTGGTGGCCGGCACTAAATATAGCAACCCATCTCAAAGCAATGGACAAAGTTCAGAGGATGGCAGCACTGCTGATAACAGGTGCCCTGAGAACCATACCTTCCAAAGCCCTGAACACTATTTTCCACCTTCTACCGTTGGATCTCTTTGGTAAGCAAACCGCATCGTCAGCCGCCATTAGGCTTAACTCAATTCAGACCTGGAAGCGAACTGATTTCGGTCACTCCAAAATATTGCACAATAGAACTGCCAGCATTATCGACTACACCTCGCCCAAGCCTTTCTTTGGAGCAAAATTCGATTCCTTCTTTCCCACCAGATCGGAGTGGGAGAAAGGTCCTCCCAAATGGGAGAATTCAGTGCATCTCTACACTGACGGCTCCAAATTGGATGGCAAAGTGGGTGGAGGAATATTCTCGGAACACTTGGACTTCGATGTCTCATTTCGCTTACCTGACTACTGCAGCGTGTTTCAAGCAGACATCATGGCTATACAAGTAGCTGCGGACCGCCTGAATCAACTAGCGCTACCTACTTTCACAGATAGTCAGGCAGCTATTAAATCCCTTTCGGGAGTATACACAACCTCCAAAACGGTCATAATATGTCGCTCAACACTAAATGACATAGCTGAGCACCTGAAAGTACGGCTCATCTGGGTTCCTGGACATAGTGATATTCCGGGCAATTGCAGAGCCGACGAACTAGCTAGAATCGGTACCACACGTCCTGATTCGGATATTAACCACCAGCCGGGTAAACCGCTAGCTACATGCAAAATGGAGCTCTCACAGGAGGCTCTCAAGATTGCTAATAATAACTGGCAAGAAGAACACACCTGCCTGATTACCCGACAGATATGGCCAAAGCTTGACCTTAAGCGGTCAAGAGGGCTTATCCTACTCGGACGCAAAAAAATTACCACTACAGTAGCCGTAATCACGGGTTACTGCCTCATAGGTAGACACGCCGATAGGCTGGGCGTGCCCTGAAACGACTTCTGTAGGATTTGCCACGACGAGGAGGAAGAGGAAACCATACTTCACCTCCTCGGTAGCTGCCCGGCCCTAGCCAACCGTAGGAACCGGCTTTGGGCTCCCCCTACTTCAAAGAGCTAACCGAGCTAGGCTCCATAGATGTCAAAAACCTGACTCGATTTATCGGAAGTTCAAAATGGTTCCCGACGACGAACTAAGGATGAACATCCTTCACAACCCAGTCAAAATAATTTTGACTTCCCGTGAACTAGTTCCAAACAGAACTGAACAAAAACTGGTTCGGTGCACAGGGGACAGAATGTTAACCCTCCTATTCCTTAGGTAATTTTATGGGGTTGTAAATTTCAAGCCTCAACGTGGTAGCACAAAGGGCCTCTTAGGCCTAAGTGTGCCTTCTTAGGCAGGCACTTTAACCTAACCTTACCTAACCTACGTGTATTTATGTACGTCAAAATCTTATTAGATTGGGAAGAAGAGGTGTATTAATCAGGATTTTAATTACTTTACTAAATCTGGTTTACCGCCCCCTCCCCCCACCAGGGGGGGACGCCTCTATCACAATTTTAAATTTGTGTTACTTGTATCTGTTGCTGTGATAACTGTAATAAATATTACATTAAAGTTGTAGAAACAACAATTTGAAAGACTTGATTGATTATAAAATCAAAAGGCGATTTCAAATAATGGCGCGGCAACTTCAGCACCACGGCTCGGCAACTTTTGCTCAATACCGTCTGGCATCTCTATTTATAACCATTTCTTCAGATTTTTCTTCGTAGGGCATGACGCGACCGATGGTAATGCTTATAATATTTTGCTTGAGGGAGATTAGCTCTTCTGACCGCAACAAGTCAAGGGTCGGATAGATCGTCCGAGTGATTTGGCATGTGTGTTCCCTTTACAATTAATCATTAGCAATCTTAAAGGATGCCTGTCTAATTTCCACCTTGCATAAGGCAAGCAGCTTACCAAGCTGGTTAGGTATGTCCGAGAGAAGTGCCGATTCTTGCTAGCTTATCGACTTTACAGTTACCCGAAATATCACTATACCTCGGTACCCACGTGAGGCGTACTTTGGCGTATTCTGGCAGTATTATAGGTTGTGTCCACTCCCGTGAGATATTTAATAGCAGCCTCACTGTCTGTAAAAATATTGTAGAGTACACGAGGTTGTTCATGAAAACGGACATAGCAAACCGTGTAATGCCCAATTCCCAGGTGGCCAGAAATCAAGGAAAGTAAAAAGTAGGAAATCAAGGACGACTCGATCCTATGGCGAAGAAGTGATATGAAAATGTATAAGGGAAACATCTAGAACTAAGTAGCTGAAGTTTCTATAGTTAAGATTAATAAATAGAGCTTAGCTGAGTAAATAAATAGGGCTGAATTGCTGCCTGGTCCGATTTGTCGTGATTGAGACCGCGAATAGTTTGCAGGCGATTGTTAATGTGAAAATTGAGTTTAGTTTTGATTTAATCAGTGAAGTGATAAGTCCGAGTAAGTAAAGTAATAATAAAGTAGTAAGTAAAATATTAGTGAAGTGAATAAATATTGTGACATTTGTGACTGAAAATAAGTGTCTTAATTATTCTGTCGAGCCTGAAGAGCCCCGTTACGTTACGTGTCAGAAGTGGGATTAATTAAGAAAAACTAAGAAGTGAACTTTAAAAAAATTTGTACAGTCAATCTAAATATAATTAGTAAACGATATCGATATCTACGATTGTAAATAAAAGAAAAGATCCAGAAACGTTTATTTTTCGTGAATGTGCTCGAAGAAACTCTCAAAGCATGATAGATTTTGGACGACAGAAATCGTCGACGGCTCAGTTAAAAGCATCGATGGAAGAACAAAAATTGTCATCAGCCAAGTCAAAATCGTCAATATAGTCACCGGTAGCTGAACTTAAGGATTCCGTTGAAGCAATCAAAACTTAAATGGAAATGTGCGAATATGTTTTGAGGCTCTGGAGTCAACTGTAGAGAAAAAACTTGAGAACATAGATAAAAATATATGGATAAAAAAATGGAAGAACTAAAGCCAGATATCCAAAAAAGAGATTGGAAGAGGTTGAAATTTCTGGACAGCTCAAAATAAAAGAAGTTAAATGTGAAATGGAACTATAAATGAAGAAAAATTAGGACTGAAGAAGAGAGTGTCCAGAAACGACGTTATCTACAGACGTAACTGTGAATAATAGAATTCAACATTTGAAGGTCAAACGCCCTGGTAGAGAGGTACAGACATGCAGCAGCAATGAACTTTTGAAAAAACTACAGCTGTAATCTTGGTAATTAGCAGCAGAGTTGTTAAAGCCTATCCCGGCAGAGCAAATTTATAGTTACGCATCCCTTATACAAGTTTTAGAATTGCGATGTGGCAACCAACACATATAAGAGGTCTATACCTATACATTGTCTTTAGCTACGTCTGAATAAGTAAAAATAAACGTTGTATTGTGAAGAAAATTGTAAAACAAACTAATCAGTGAAGTGAATAAAGACTGTAAACGTTTGTGATTGAAAATAAGTCTTAATTAAACCGTCGAGCCTGGGGCCATTACGTTATAATATTGTTTTGTTCTTTAGACAGCCTTGAAAAACACTACAGTAATCTGAACTAACGAACTAAAATGCTTACGTCCACCCAATTTACCTTCCAGCTTAGATCAATCAGTATACAGATACAATGATTCTCCCCGTTGGGGGAGGTCATCCTCCCATTCCTTCCTGGTAGGAATAGGTTAGTCGAATTTGGCGTTAAAATAAGGTTTAGACAAGGTATATTCGCACCGTCCAAAATGTTGGACTTACCGTAGTCGGTACACGTCCACACGTCTGGACTGAATAAAACCTAATGGCAGTCGAGGATGCGGTTTGCTTTCTGAAGAGTTCCACCGACAGTAGCTGGAGAACGGTATTAAGAGCAGGGCAGGCCACCAAGCGACCACCCCGTATGTAAGTATGGGCCTTATAATGCTAACATACATGCAGGCTACATGCCCAATCTTTTGCCTAATGCCTTTTTACACGAGTACAGGGTTGACTTCGCTCTATGCACTCTTCCTTGGATGTTAGGCTTTCAGGTATCCAAAACAATCTCTACATATTTAAATTGGTCAGTTATTTTCAGTCTGACCCCATTAAGTGTTAAGATCTAGTAATTGTGGAAAATCCTAGGCAAACCCACCACACCACTGGGGTACATCTACAAAGACGATCGCTTCTGGATATAGGCCAGCCAAAACATTCTTGAACAGCTAGTATCCACGCCTGGCGAAATCATTCCCGCTATGCTATAGAACTCTGTAAAGAGTATCACTACTTCGTTTATAGTAGTCTTTGAAGCATGCCTTATAATCGGATACATACCGGAAAGATGGAGAGAGATGCGAGAGATGGAAAACCAAGCCACACCACAGCCAAAGATTATAGAACAATCAACCTTTCAACATTTCTAGCGAAAACACTAGAAAGGATAATAGATCTATATCTAAGGCAACATCTTGAATCAACCAACTTATGTGATGCACAACATGCGTACATTAAAGGCAAATCCGTGGACACTGCATTACATGAGGTTACGAGAACGATTGAGAAATCTCTCCATGATAAAGAGTACACTTTGGTTGCCTCCCTTGATATTGAAGGAGCCCACGTAAGACAGAAATGGTTCTGTTCACAAATAAATATAAACTACCCGTTTGGAAACCACCAAAACTTAAAGGTAGTACGCACAAACTCTTTTCTTAAGTCAAATTTGTGGGCATCATATTCGACTCCAAACTAAATTGGCAACGGAATATGGAAGAGAGGATGAAGAAAGGACTTAATTCATTCTACGCGTGCACTGAAACTTTTGGTAAGAAATGGGGCATGAAATCTCTTATTGTACACTGGATGTACATAGCGATCGTCAGGCCTATCTTTACCCATGGATCCATTGTTCGGTAGGATGCAGTTAACAGGCAATCTCACCTTAATTTTGAAGTAAAGGTGCAAAAGCTCACTTGCCTGGGAACAACAGGTGCAATCAAATTCACACCACGAGCTCTTATCAAGACTTTGGAACGGTGGAAAAATATTACATACTGTCTCACAACACAAAGACTTTGGCCGAAACTGAATTACAATTCTATTATCTTATCCTTCGACAACCATCGAATAAGTTGTGTAAAAGTTGCAGAGACGAGGAAGAAACTGAATCCATAGTACACCTACTCTGTGAATGGCCAACTCTAAAAGAAAGAACGACGACTCGCCTGTTTACGTGCAAGGTTCTTTGACAATCTGAAAGATTTAGTCGAGATAGCACTGGTGGATTTAAATAGCTTCTTAAATAGATCTGGATGGTTTTAACCGACCATTCTATCTTATGTTCTTTTAAGGGCACTCACAATGGGCTTACTTGGCCTCCGAGTGGACTTGGTGCTTCGGCCCCAAACGGCCCGACTGACCAACCAAACATAGGAGCGGTAAGCGTTGTTGCGACCATTTGCATGGTGGATCCCCATAAGCTGCAGTTTTCGATTCTCCTTTTGAGAGCTAGATCTATTAGAAATATGAGAGAACTGTTCAAATCTAGCTTCCACAAGGATGCCATTATTGCTTCTGATTTGAAGTTATTAAAAGCTATACGCTTTGCGAAGTAACGCGACTGCTCCCTGCTCTTGCTATAGTCACTATTAGGCTCCACCGCTCCAGCTACACCTTAAAAATTTTGACACGCTACCGATAGGGGAATATACTCTATAAGTATATCAAAATCAGAGTGATTTAAACTGGCCTACGCGTTATAAACTGTAACTTTCCTCAACCAAGTGCAAATTTTTTCTTATAGTAGTAAATAATTTTGTAACTTACTTCGCCTAGGTTTGGCCTGTGTAACAAGTATTCTGAAAATATAAATAAATTAATGCCATAATTATTATTACATGTCTATTGTTAATGCTTACATAAAGAGACTAAATAAGCACGCAAACTAAACTATCTATCAAAAATATTCCATATATACTCTTAATTATACATTCCAGGACATATATTCAATAAGTGTCACCTATAATTTTTTATAACAATAACAGTCAGAGAAATCAATAGTTAAACAAAGTAAAAAAGTAAAAGCAAGTTAGTTTGTCGAGAGCAGTGAGCTCATTTAAATCGAATTAGCCCATTGGTAGGGTCAATTTATATTTGAATAAAATTGTTACTTGTGCAGTGCAGGAAAATACAGGTGTACCGTGCCTCATTTGAGTGCCATTGAGGCGTTTTGACGCTGTGCGTGTCTGCATCAGGCTCAGAATCGATGAGTATTACTTTCACTCGGGTAGCAATTTATTTATTGTTTTGCAAATCTAGTTCCTAAGCTAACGCTTACTGAAGTAAAGCTTCTGTGTGAGAATTGCTTGAAACAGTCTAAATAACTAATTTCAATCGGATGATTATAGGATAACCTTCAACATTAACTTTAATAAAGAATTAACCAAGCTATGTCGAAACCCCATCAAAAATGACTAGACTAAATTTTCTAATTTTTTCACAATTCGCTTAAGATGTGTTTGCACCAGAAGTGCAAAACATCATCTTGGACAAACTATTGTTCAAATATAGAGTCGACAACTGAAGTAGTTAGACTCCGCAAAATTCTAGCCAAAGCCCGAATACCGCTGGTGCACCTCTGTAAAGGCGGTGATTCTTGGAAAAAAGACAGTCAAGAAATTCTCACAGCTCGTCTCCGGAATTTTCCCAGGGTGCACGAAAGAAAGAACACAAGACCGCCCGCAAGAGGTTTCGGCAACTCCACTCTCTATAGAAAACCTAATGGCAATCAAGGACTGCAAAAGGTGGCATGGGCTGTAAAATGGTTCTATCCCTACAAATCTTCGGGGTCGGACGGAATCCTGGTATACATACCAGAAAGACGTAGTTTTTAATAAAAACACTAGAGAGGCTATTGAACTTATATCTTTGGACCCATCTTGAGTCAATTAGTATCTATGCAGCGCACAACACGCTTACACTAAAGGTAAATCCGTAGACACAGCGCTACGTTAGGTACGATATTGAGAGAACATTTAAAAATCAAACAGAACCCATTAGCTCCCCTATTGAAAAAGCTGAAACAAGGGAACTTCTGACGAGCTGGATAGAGACTATGTTAAATAACAGAGTTATTAACGTGAGGTCAGGCGATTTCTCCATCAGGAAGGAGGAACTTCATCACTTCTGCTTTAGCACGTCTCTATTATTAACAAACTCCTCAAATTCCTCGTCAGCAAGAGTATCAAAACGGTAGAGTACGCAGACGACATTATACTACTAACAAGAGGAAAATTTCTACAAACGGTCACTGATGTTATGGACTCTGCGTTTAAAGACATCTGAAGAGGGGCAGAAAACAATGGCCTTACGGTAATTTCTCATAAAATTTAGAGGTGGAGAGAGGTTTAAGAAAGGACTCAACGCACTTTTTGCACGCAAAAAAACCTTTAGTAAGAAATGGGGCATTAAACCGCTTATTGTTTACTTGATGGACACAGCTATCGTCAGACCCATTCTTATATGCGGAGCGATAAGCAAGCAGTCATATCTCAACTTTCTAAAAAAGTTGCAAAGGCTAGTAGCATTCTTGGGAATAATCGGTGTGATAAAATTCACATCGCAAACTGGTTTGGAAGCTATCCTACACCTGCAGTACATCGAATTGCACAGCAAAAAAATTGTAGTGTCAGTAGCTCTCAGACTAAGAGACAACAGCAAGTGATGTCCATAGAATTTTCAAAACGCCGTCATACTGGACTTTTTCAATCAAAGTGGGACACCCCACTACAGAACAGAAAAGTGGAAGCATCCCTATAATATTATTATGGATCAAAAACAGAAAAGAGTATCGCAGCTAGAGTCTTCTCGGAAGTGCTGCAGTTAGAAAAGTCATATACTTAGACAAATGACTTTCAAGCAGAAATATATGCTATAACGAAAGTTCCACTCGCTGTCCAAGCAAAACAGTTGTCGGGGACTGAGCAGCTCTAAAAACGTTGAACTCCAATTTCATAACTTCGAAATATGTTAAATATTGTATCAGAGTACTAGGAACCATTTCACTAATTACGGTTCAGCTCTGTTTGGTTCCAGGATATGTCGGCATAGAGGAAAATGAAAAAGCTGACTAACTGGCCAAAAAGGGTTTATACAAAGCCATGGACACAGCCATGGAAATATCCTTGAGACAGCAAAAATTCAAATTGAAAGTTATTATTCCAATACGACTTCCGAACGGTGGAAAATATTACTTATTGTTTGAAGAAGAAATTGAATCTGTATCTCTGCGAATGTCACAAAGATCTGAGTGGTTTAAAGTCCAACCGTATTGGCTTTTATTCAAAATATATTCACAATAGACCTTATTGCCCCCCGAGTGGAAGGCAGCAAACATCCTGAATAACCAACCAACCAATTTATAAAATTGAACATAATCAGAATTCAAAAACTATTTGTCAGTGAAAATCTCTAAGACTGAGTTGAAAGCTAAGAGGAGCCGTAAGGATCAATGACTTAACCCAAAACATTCGCCTGAAAGAAAAATACTCGAAGAAGTTGATGTAGGATTAGAACTCTTTAATAAATTAATGTCAGAGTTTGTCGCGGTAGATGAAAAGTTAGTAAGGCTCGATGTAACCTTTGAGTTTTAATACAGTAGGTATAGTCTAGTTATATCAATAGTGTTAGTACTAAGGGGTTTACTTAAATAGAAATAGAAAACATCATTTCAAAAGAAATTTAAAGAAGTATCTTCTCGATAAATTTTTGATAATAAACAAGCCAAATTAGATATATCTGGCCCAATTTATTGCTTAGTTGAGAGGTTAATTGACAGGTTTTTCGCAACAGTTGGAAAATCCCTTAAACAGAGAACATTTAATTACGCTTTAACATTGATACCTCTTGGTAATACAATTCCATCTACAAAAAGCTCTTTATTTATTTAGAGATATAAATCTAGAAAATTGTCCTTTAACATTGTACACGGTGAACATTCCCTTATTCCCTTAAAAGTAAGATACGGTTGATTCAAAGAACCATACCGTAGTGATACATCAGAAGAGATTTATGTTGATGTTAAATTTATGATGCTGTTACTAAAGCTTTCTATCTTTGTAAAGAAATGGAAGGCATAAGACAAATTGTGTTTTTGTAGTCATTCAGTAAGTTAAGCTGTGTCATTTCCAGATAAAAGCAACCTTGAAAGCTAAATTATGAATTTACGAATATAATAGATATCAATTTTCATTACTCTACATATACTGATGCTCGGGGAGGAGTTTCAGGACTTCTTAAATTTTAAGAAGGCTTTGCGTTAAAAGACGATTTCGTACATAAAGTGTCAAAGCGACAAAGCCTTAAATTTTGTTTGGTCTTTCAAAACATGGAATTAAAGAAAATACACTTTTGAAGGATTATTTCTTACGTTTTGGTAAAAGGATAGTCAGAACCAGTGGCACACACACTTACGTGTTAGTGGTAGGAGGATTAGGACTGTGCGTGTGGGAGGGGGGCGGGGAGGTTATATACTTTAAACTGGCCAAGACAGGTACTTGACGAAAAGTTAAAAATAATTAGTTTGCATATGTGTAGGTAATAAATGAAAAACTGACCTCTGATATTCGACAAGTTGTGTAGACAACAGTGGTGTGGGATTATATTATACTAATGTGGATATA
Organism: Leptarthrus brevirostris; assembly: GCA_964036015.1. Lineage (NCBI taxonomy): Eukaryota > Metazoa > Arthropoda > Insecta > Diptera > Asilidae > Leptarthrus > Leptarthrus brevirostris. Next base: position 137,411,442 of record OZ038371.1, on the reverse strand, counting down.
ATAAAACTAATTAACTTAAATTTGGTGATTTCAAGATTTTGGCCAGAGAATTTAGATCTTGTGGGATAACTAAAGGAACCTTAAAATTGGTTTCCGCCATGTAAAAATATTGGGGGATAAATGATATTGTCGGCGAAGGTAAATAAAAGAAAACAGACTTCACAAGAATCAACAAACTTTATTTTGATACTTCATAGCCATCATCATCAAGAGTGACTGTCTCGGTGCTTCATGGTTCGTTTTGTATCTTGGCTTGTCAATGGCGCTCTATCTCTTTTAATGACTACAGACTTTAGAATTGTATCCGTTGTAGCGTTTTAATGTTTATGAACTAGAAAAGCCGTAAGAGAATTCCAAGATGCCAGCGCCTCTAATATCCTCTAATAATATGAGAGTTGAAAATTATATCTTCAGCGTTAAAAATTGTATCTTGCCCCATCGCATGATGCTCTGACGGATACATAATGTGACGACCAAGCTCTTGAGTAGATTCCGAATTATATAAATAATAATATTTCATTATAGTTTTAATGTTCTTAAAAGAGCTATTATTAGACATGTTAAAGAGCATTTTTGAATTATTATCCTTTACAAATTCATAAAAAATAATTCAAAAATGCTCTTTAACATGTCTAATAATAGCTCTTTTAAGAACATTAAAACTATTTATATTTCTGATTTCACCAGGTAGTTCATTGAAATACAGGGAGTCGAAACGGGACCGTAACCTGTCTAATTTAGGTTATTTTAACCGGTCTTGATTTCGGTACCGAAATTTAAAGCGTACCGAAATAGAGCGACCGAAATTAAATGGTCCCGAAATAAATAGACCTTAAAAATATGTGACCATAACCGCCAGACCGAAATTCAAAGACCGATTTAAATTCGTACCGACCGCGGAAAAGGTTATATGACCGGTCTTGCGGTATTTTCGACTCACGAGGCGACTAATTTTTATCCCGAGGGGTCTGATGGAGAGGTAATTTCCGACTCTAATGCCAAAATATAGCAAGCGCAGTCCTGGCATTCAGAAATATTCAACCAAAATTACAGTCGATTATTTTTTTAAATTTATCAAATTTTTTCACTACCATAATTACATAGGATATAGGTAAATGTTTAGATGAAGGGGCCGTCGGTCAGTGGAGTGTTGGTGGTAGAGGGGGGTCGGATGACTTCAGTCTGATGGTTAAAAGGTGGTGGCTGGGATGTTTATTATATATATTATAATAACCCTAACGTTTTAGTTGTAACTAAAACCGAAAATGTTATATCTTAGGAGTTTTCAACCGCAACCGAAAATGAAATTTTACATTTCAATTCTAACCGAAACCGAATAAAACAAAATTAATTACGGTTAAGGTTGTTACAATTGCGGTTTAAAAAGCCCAATTTGGTTTTGGTTGACCGTAACCGATTTATAATTTCGGTTGTGGTCCCATTTAGACTCTGTTGAAATATTTAAATGAAATCTAAATTTAATAAGCCTAAACTGAACATTAGAGTAACGCATATGGTGGACAAAAACCTACGTAATTTGCATATTTACTCAAATATATGGGAATAAGATTATTTTTAATTTTAAATACAAACAGAAACACATTAACCTTTTTCTTTGCTGTACATTAAGCCGCTTTAGCGTATCTAACATATATTGCACACTCTTACATATATCTATTGCACTGAAGTATTACTCTCATGAATATATTTTGAAACCTCTGCATCTGCATTATTTGTTGTTGGTTACACAAAGAAAGAATAGTTGCACAAGTAGGGCAGTACTGTGTAGGGCACGTGGAAAGATCTTGTAGATTGGCCAATTCAAACCTAAAGTTGGCGTTTTTATCGTGACGACCCAGGAAACAGCGGGGTGTTTTTCTACGATGCGGGATAACTTCCAGCAGTACAGTGTCTTTTAGTAAGACAAGATCTCCAACTCTTATTTTTTTTTGTCTTTGCTGCAATTAAATAAGCTGAGCAAAAAATGTTTGAAGAATTTTTTGTAATAGTTGCCATCTCGATAAAAATCAAAAATTAATTTCATTACAATTCCTTTGTTTTTTTATACGATGTGAACAAAGCCTAGGGGACAAGCCTTTGATGCGTAGCATGGTTTTGGAATTAGGGGAAGGGAAGTGAGGAAACTTGAGTCTTGTTTTTTGAATTGTTGCGAGCTAGACAATACCCCAGATACGGAGTGGATTATTTTAATTTCTTAATAAAAGCTCACGGGGAGACCTGGTCTCGAACTCGGGGCCATGGCATGATGGTCGTGCCGCTCAACGAATTCATCCAACTCCGTCTCCCTGTGGTTTTTTTTTTTTTTTTATATATGATGTTGCCAAAGCTCAGGGGATGCCCTATGATGCTAAAGCACAGCCTTGGCAGGAAGGGAATTAAGGATGAGGGAAATGGGTTAGGAGGTTGAGTGAAGGAGGTGTCGATGTACGCCCCGTTTGAAAGTTTCAGGCTCATAAGACGAGGGAAAAACAGAAGATGGTAAACTGTTCCACATTCGTGTTGTTCTGCTAAGAAAAGATTCCCGAAATTTGACGGTACGTCCAAATTTGACCCGGAGAGTAAAGGGGTGGGAGCGACTTGTAGATCTTGTATCGCGCGTTGTAATGAGTCTACAAGGAATCAGGCTAGCGATTTCGTTAGAACAATGGCCATGGAAATAGCGATAAAAGAGTGAGAGACAACCGACATTCCGTCGATGCTCAAGAGAGTCAAGGCCCTCAGAGATTGAGGAATCGCCAATAAGTTTAACAGCCTTACGCTGAACTTTGTCTAACGCGGACAATGCGGTGTGTCCTGCCCCTGCCCAAATATGGGAATTATATTCAAGTCTAGGCCTAATGTGGGACTTGTAGATCAACGCTAAGTCGGGTGGGGTGAAAAATTCCTTACATCTCTGTAGAAAACCCAAACATTTCATCGCACTTTTAGCGATTGCAAATATATGATCAGTCCAGCTAAGATTGCTGGATATCTCAATACCCAAGATCTTTAGGGAGGGTGAATTGGGTATATTCACTCCGTCGACTGAAATGGGTTGGGGGTGAACTGGGCGTTTTTTAAGGGACATTAAACAGCATTGAGTTTTGGATGCATTAAACGTAACACGATTTGCTCTGCCCCAAGCGAGGACCATAGAAATGTCTTTGTTTAATGATTTCCACGTGAATTCATTACAGAATCAAATGAGTACGCGAAATCAAGGGATCATAGGATTGAGAGTAAGGGATAAGAGATCATTAATAAAAAGCAGAAATAAGGTTGGTGAAAGAACTGAACCCTGAGGTACACCGGCATTTATTTCATAGGAATCAGATGTAACACCGTCAATTACTACACGGATTGAACGGCCTGACAAAAAGCTCTCTATCCATTTAACGAGGGTAGGGTGCAGACCAAATGTTTGAAGTTTGGCTAACAGGGCAGCATGTCAGACTCTATCAAAAGACTTTGAAATATCAAGAGCGATGATTTCGGACTGACCGAAATTATGGAGACAATGATTCCAACGCTCCGTTAGAACCGTTAGTAAGTCTCCTGTTGAGCGGCCAGCGCGGAAACCGTACTGGCAATCGTTGATAAGATGGTTATTTTCTAGATATTTTAACAACTGAGAGTTGATGAGTGATTCAAAAACTTTGGATAAGATCGAGGTTAGTGCAATTGGTCTGTAGTTAGAGGGGTCGCATGCCTCTCCTTTTTTAAGTATCGGCTGGACATGAGCAAGTTTCCATACACTTGGAAATATTCCTGTTGAATATGACAGGTGAAAAAGTTTGCGCAGAGGTTTAGCCAAAGCAGAGGCGCAGCATTTTAAAACAAGGGGCGAGAAACCATCAGGCCCAGTAGCTTTGGACACGTCGAGTTTCGAAAGTACTCTAAAAACTTCCCGAGTGCGAAAGTGTAGCGGCTTTTGCCTACTAATGCACTGTGATAGAGATGGAAGTGGCTGCAATGATGGTGGCAAGTACGAGTTAGCAGCAAAATTAGCAGCAAGAGAGAATTATGAATCGCCAATGAGAAAATCTACCTGGTGTTAACAATGTTAAGGCGTTCGGGTCAGATGTTTTAGAACGCAATGGTCGAGAATATTAAACTACCTCTATTTGAGTTAATAGTGTGGATAACTGCCTCAAAGTTAAGAGGTGTCAGTCCTACAATTCTCCGTAATTGATATTTTATTGACTTAAGGGGTTATATACAAAGTTGGGGCTCAAAAAATCGAAAATTTTTTATTGCATATTCTGAAAGAACATGCTTTCGAAAATATCTGTGTGAAATTTCATCCAGATCGGAGCACTAGATTTCAAATGACAGCCGTTCGCAGCGCGCTAGTTCCATCCATAAGCACTTGGCGAGCGGATATAGAGTTTTTTGAAAAATACTGTTGCGGTGAACGTGATATCTCTAAACTTTTCAAACGATTTTCATAATTTTTTTTTTGAATTGTTCATATTTATAATCTCGTGTACTTGAACAGTTCCTTTTTTATCTAAAATTTTTCGATTGTTTGCAATAAATTTTTGTTTAGAATTTTGAACACAACAAAAATCGATTTTTTTGTCAATATGGTTTTTTTATTGGAAAATAAAAATTTTTTCGGAAACCGAACCGTTCAAGTACACCACAATACAATTTTCTTAAGTAATTTTTTTACTATTTTGATTTGAGTTAAGCGGTTCGCCTTGGAGAGTGTTCACCGCAATCCTCTGCAAAAAAACGCGCTTCGGGGGAGGGGCCATAACTCCGACAATTTTTAATATTTTTTTATAATTCAACTTGTTTTTTTTTTCTTCGAGAGTACTACCAACAAATTATCTTTCGCTTTTTCTAATAAAATTTACATAAAACCCTTTAAAAAATTCACCAACTTTGCTCACTTTTTACCCTCAACTTTGTATATAACCCCTTAACACTGGCTTCCCATAAGCACCCGAAATGGGGTCCAATTAGCCGTTTTGTGAGCGTAAAATTCCGCTAATACATTAGAATTACGTTAGGGGCTCCTGATAATTAACTTCTGTTGTCTATAGAAATGGTACTGCTCATGAGCGCAGAAAGAAATGCGTTTGTGTTCAAGTCACTTACAGTTTCGATGTGAATTGCTTTGGCGACAGAACAAACGAAAATATTATCCTTTAGAAGCTTTGGACTTTCCAGTATTATTCAATTTTCTAATCATAGGATCAGCAAAATCAATACCAACAGAACCAGAATAAAACAATATATAATATTGAGACGAACGAGGCTCCCATACCAACATGCAAAAACTAAAACACGCCCATATACAACAATCAGGTGTACACGGACAACAGTGAACGCTTCAGCAAATCCTTAGTAAGATTTAGGCCAAAAACAGGATACAGGCTCTACACATGCAATTTATAGGCTCATGCATACCATACTTAGACCGAGAGTGAACAACATGCAGTAAAGGCAATCTCTTTAAGCTATACTGCGTACGCCTATAATAAACCATGCCTGCGAGAGTGCAAGAATCTATGTTCGAGTTCAAAAGCTTGTGAATAAAGACTAGGGGAGCCACTCGACGTCGTTCTTCTAACGAGTGCATATTAATACATAAGCAGGAAGTCTGAGTGGATTTATTGGATTATTCCACGGAAGGTCTCTTAGTGCGAACCTAACAAAGGTCCGCTGCACCAACTCAATGCGTCGCTTGACCACTACTTTACATAACCCAGAACTGAATTACTCTTAGGAACAATGTAGTTAATGTGCAGAGTGAAATCAGGTTTACGGTCAAGCTTCAAACCAAGGTCAGTAACGGACTGCAGGCGACAGATATTAGTTTTTGTAAAGGTTTAATCAAGGACGAGCTGATTTTGGTTCCTAGAGGATGTCACAACCTCACATTTATGCAAGTTAAGCTGCAGGCCATTAGATCCACACAATCATGATTGTTTCTAACGCATGAAAAATCTTCATATCGTCTGCGTAGATTTAAACTTTTGAGTGCTTAATCAGAGGGACGATGTCGTCAATTGCGAGAATAAACAACAGTGGCCCCAGATGGCTACCCTGCGGTACGCCAGATATTATTAATAAAATCTAGGCTAAGAAATAAAATATCGTAAAGACTTCGACCATCTGCATCAGCATAGTTTGTCCAGTTTGGAGGGATATAACAACAGGGCAGGAAAATGTGAATCTTCCCCAGAGATATCTTAAGAGCTAAGAGCTCGATTGTGAGCGTATCGGAAAAACGTATATCAACCAAGCCGCAATCCAAATGCGATTTGCATGCAACAAACACGCCGCCATCACAAGCCATGGAGTCAGAGTATCTATCCGTACGAAAAATCTGATAGGACTCGTCAAGCTTCGTAAAGAGATGGTCCACGGAATTTAACAATTCCTTTATAATCAAACTAATTTTTTGTACTTTCGTTAGGTCTGTGTTGAAATATGCCTACCTGTTTAGTCTATTTAACTGTTCAGCTCAGGTGTCTTAGATTTAAATTACATGAACTTTCATTGAATAACCCTATCATCGGAATATAAGGACAGACATGGGCTGCTTTCTTTGAACATGCTTGAGAAGAGGCGCAGCAGATCTTGTACTTCTCTTATCTTTAATGTCTTACAGGGTTTTGCCGTCGCTGAACATCAGCGTTCCTATTTGCTCTAGTAGACATATACGTTAATCTTTCGAACTCAAAGCGTGGGATCAGTTGCGGTAAACGCATTTTTGCACTCAATATTATTGAAATTGAAAATGTGTTGTTTGTAATGTATGCTCAGTGCTTTTATATTCTGATTATTTTAACATAAGTGGCCTCTATTGTTTTCTACTATTTCATTTTATTGTAAGTAATCAGTTTTGATGACTTTTGTATATAAATAAATAAATAACGCGTAGGACAAGCAAACCTGATTAAATTTAAAGAAAGTGCAATCTGGCTTCTTTTTACTGGAAGCTTGAGTTTAACAAATTTAAAATTGTTTGTCCTTTTAAGTTCGCAGTATTCTCTGCTTATGAATTTTAGTTTAATTGTGGTTGTTACATATATAAGTATCATATATATTTAAGCTACAACGAAAATTATAAAATATTAAGCTAATAACTAGAACTAAACATTATTAAAAAAAAACCTTAATTGGTATTTCAACTGCTGCCGAGAACAACCTAGTTCGATGTAGGCTGAGCATTCATTAAGAAGGCGTGACATCGACGCAATCACTGCAATCCATAAGGTAAAAAGTCGGAGCTCCTCAAGAACCGGGAAGAGATTGAAATACGAACGTCATTGAGAAGTTCGTACAAAAAAGTGATTTTAAAAACACTGCGCCTCATTTCGAGTGGGTCGAGCAAAATCAGTTCGAGTCTAGCATGATAGACTCGTAGGGCTCGTCGAGCTCCTTGGAACACCGTTTCACGAAGTCGAGCACGGAATTAGCCCTGCTCACTACGAAATCCATGTGGTTCTCGAAGGATAGATAGGAATTAAAGACTAGCTGCAAATCTTTGACCTTATCTGGCCTGCTCAGAATGCAACCGTTCAAGGAGTAGTAAAAAAGAATGTGACATCTTCGGCGGGTAAAGGTCACTACTGCTGGAGCACCAGTCGCAGAAAATGCAGATATCGGAACTAAGGAGGACCCAATCATCGGCGCACGAGACGACGTGGAATATAATAAAGATGATGAAGAGGAGAAGGCCAAGAATGCTGCCCTGGGGCACCCTGGAAGAAACAAATGTACCACGGAACAGAACACGCTGAGTGCATCCGGACAATTACGAGGACAGCTAATTAACAAAAAGTGAAGGAATACCAAAAAGCTGAAGCTTGTAAACGAGTATCTCGTGGTCCATTCTGTCAAAGGCCTTGCTCAAGTCAGTGAAGATGCAGCCAATCTGAAAGCCCGACTCAATCAGGGGCAGACAGTGATATACGAATGTCGGCGGTGGTAGACTTACATTGACTAAGGCATCGAATACCTTTGCAACATAGCATAAGTTGGCAATGAGTCTATAATTGGAGATGGCATGCTCGTCGTCCTTCTTGTGAAGAGGGATTACCACAGAATCTTTCCAACACGAGGGGAAATGGCCGCAGCATACAGACAGGTTAAATAGATAACAGAGAATAAGAGAAATCGAAGAACAACAATTTTTCAAGAAGGAAGAAGGGATACCATCTCGGCCACAAGCGAGTCCGTCGGGATAATTCGACAAGTACTCAACGATCGTCGCTTCGTCGAAGACTTAGTCCTTGGGTTCAAGGGAGGTGTTAGGAAGCCTGGTCAAAGTGGTAAAATCCGGAAACCCGTATCACAGTCAGAATCGAATCATACAACGATGTAAGAAAGAAATCGGCAAAAAGTTAGCCACAACATTGTGGTCGGAAGGGTAGCCGTCAGAGTGTTGCTTAGAGTAAACAAATTTCCAGACCTTTTTGGGGCTAGAATGCCGAGTGTATTGCATGCTCGACAGAAATTGGTTGGAGGACGTCTGGAATTCGCGAGAGTACCGAAGGTAAAGGTCGTGGTAGGCCTGGTAGTCCACGGCGCATCTAGAGCAGCAGAACCTTTTCCAGACCTTACTGGGCTGAGACAAGCAGTGGGAACCAGAAAAGGAGACCGGTACACTTTTGGGCAAAGAATGTACATAGTCGCTACACTGTTTAATACCAATTGAGGCACAGGTGTCCAAGAAGGACAAAAAATGTTAGGGGAACACGAAGAGGAAGGCAGCTGGCCTTCGGTCTTAGAGTGGTCGGTGTCACTGTGGTTGAAGTCGCCGAAAGCAACAGCTTCATCGCTGGACAGCAGGACGCCCCCCAACCGATCAAGGGACGCCGAAAGCGACTATAACACAGTTGAGGGTAAGCAGGGTGGAACGCGGGCAGTCAAGACATATAAGGAACTTTCGGGTTACGCATAGAAGCTCAAGGTCGCCAGAACAAGCAAACTGCGTGACCGAGCAAGGGATTAAGAATAACTCCTCTGGCTCTTTCTCAACAGCAGTAACAAAGGGTAAGCTTTTCTTTCACTGCTGGACGTCGTCGCGACAAATCGAAAAAAAATATTATCATCAAGAATTATATAGTTTTCAATTTGTTGCGAAGGTGTCCAGCAGCTTTGGTGCAGCTGAATAGCAGAGCAAGACTTGTAAGGAAGTGTAGTTTTGACTTTTTTAGTAATTTTTTTTTCTTTTTTTTGCCAAAAAGCTATTACATTAAATAAATGTATTGCAATGCATATATATATATATATATATATATATATATATATATATATATACATATATATATATATATAGGTATATTCTTTGATAGTATTAGAAATATCATAATTGAAAGTTTGCCGCAAATTATTTCCTAATCTGACGTGTGTTTAAAATATAAACAAAATCACATCGTATCATAAAGCGGAAACCTTCAAACCAACATACACATTTAATATCGTACACAGAGGTTTATAAGGAATAACTTAAATGGGAAAATTATGTGCCGGTGTGTCACTATCAAAAACAAAAAGAAAAGAAAGGTATGAAAAATATGTAAAGTGGTAAATTTACTTTACATAAGTAAGAGGGGTTTCAATAAGATTACAAAAAACCTTTTGTGCTAATATTTTCTTTGGAAAATATTCAGTGAACCTTTTTATTGTATTTAATAAGCAATAAGAGAGAATAAAGATATAATTAAGGGAAAGAAAAAAAGCTACTTGTTCGTTGTGTTTATCTTATTATTTAGAGCACGTACCCAGCCTAATGAACAGTAAATGAAACCTTTCCGTGCTTTTAATAAAAACGTAACCATTTTCGAAAGGTATGCTATGTGGCTTTACAACAAGGTGGTCAAACATAAAAACCGTTTTCACCTTTACTCTTTTCAAGATCAAAGGACTTTTCCCTGTAAAAATTTTTCTCGTAAATTAATTATTTGGCTTAATGAGTTCGGTTTTTTCTGAAAGTTGGGTTGCAGAATTAATTAAGGAAGGAAAATGTTTTTCTATTAACTAAGTTTGGGTTCCTAGCAGAATTTTGAACTAATTAAAAATAGCCGTATCTATAAAAGTATAACTTGTCGGCAATTTTGATTTAATTTGGTCAATTAATGAACCTCTTAAATTTCAGTTATATAATAGGAGGGAAATACATGTAGAAGCCGAAAAATTTGATCGAATATTGTATTAACAAATGAAATAACATTTGGTATTTTTTGTACATTAATAAAATATATAAAAAACTTACTAACTTTTGATTTTTTTCCGAAAAAAATTGTTACCACTTTTGCACTTTTTGACCAGAATACTGTACCTTTTGAATAAATAATATATACAGTCGTTGTCAACAAAAGTTGAATCGCCTCCTCAGAAAGCGGTAAAACGCATATAATTATATTTAACTTTGTATCTATTACGATATTTTTAAGTTGGCGCAAATTAAAGATACAAAGCAAAAACGATAAGGTATTTAAGGCAGTGTCTATTTACTACCCTCACTTACACGAAAAGTGCGTCAAATTTTTATTAAATTTTCTTGGAGGAAGAGGTGTATTAATCAGGCTTGTAATTGCCAGGTTTATACAGAGTGATACATAGACACTTCCAACTCCAAAACGGTTCAGATTGCCTTCATCACCCCCCCCCCCCCCCTCCTTCTATACAATTATGTGGTTTGGTCTCTCACCTCAGTTATTTTGGCACTCCTTATGCCAAACAACCTGTATACATATGAATAATACCACCGTCTCCGATGCATTAAGGTGTGAAGTCGCGTTAATATGGAAGAGAAGGGGACCACCGGTCTTGATATCTAGTAAACTACATGTATAGGATTTGAAAAAACAATACAAGGAAAAGTTGATTTTGTCATATAATTTTTAACCGACTTCCCGAAAACAAAGAGGTTCTAAGTTCGACGCGTATTTTTTTTAACTAACTTTGTAATGCGTGGTCCGATTTCGATGCTTCTTTGTCTGTTGTATAGAGTGTGATCCCCCCATTGCTAATAGGAGATTAATTTGATCCTATGGTGAGATGTGGGGGTGGAGGGGGGGAGTAGTCTAACTTCGTAACGCGTGGACCGATTTGGATACTTCTTTTTCTGTTGGGTAGAGTATGCTCCCTTTTGGTGTGATCCTCCATTGCTAATAGGAGAACAATTTGGTCCTATGGTGGTGGTGGGGGATGGGGAGGGGTAGTAACTTCGTAACGCGTGGACCGATTTCGATGATTCCTTTTCTGTTCCTTTATTGCTACCATGAGAAAATTTGTTTAGTGAAATGGCGGTGGGGTAGGGGGTTTAACATAACTTTTTAACGCGTGGACCGATTTGGTTGGTTCTTTCTTCGTTGTATACAGTAAAAGACACTAAAAAGTGAAAAATAAAATAGTTTTTTAAAAAAAAAAGTTTAACCAATTTCATAAAAAGCGCTAAAAAGCATAAAATAATTTTTAATTTAATATCTTTTACGATATTTTGAAGTCGGTGCAAATTAAACAAATGAAACAACTACAGAGCCACAGTTGAAAATAATACATAATACTACCTGAACGTTTTAGCTTACGGGATCATAAAAAATGACGATTAAATATTTTTGTTGTAGTTGTTTGATTTGCATCGACTTCAAAATGTGGTAATAGATATAAAATTAAAAATTATTTTATGCCTTTTAGCGCTTTTTGTGAAGTCGGTTCAACTTTTTTTTAAAAAACTATTTTATCTTAGAAACAGACTTTTAATAAACAGTAAAATTTACCTTACTAAAAATCAATGCGATGTAATATACTTTTTGCTCCCTTCTATGCTGTTATCATCCAACACTTATTTGCTTGTTTTTGTGGTATTTCTTATATCTACCAAGTATATTTCCCTCATCATCACAACGTAAAGTATACATATGTATAACCTTGAATTGTCACAAAAACCTTGAATTCCAAAGTTTTATTCCCTATGCGAATTAAGGTTTACCTGTTAAGCTTAATGGAAAATTATTCCTATCTACCCGAATAAATATCGAGTAGGCTACAAGGTGTTGAAAAAGGCCCATTTAAGATAACTTAGGAAGTAATATCTAAAAATACTTTTTCCCGTAGGGAATAATAAATATATGCGCCTTTTGCAATCCAGGCATACAAGATAAATATGTTTACCCAATTATTCCAAATCGTGGGTTATAGACTATTCTAATAAGAATCTAATAAAAGAACAAGGATCCCTGGTGAGATATGAGAAAACTTTCGTAGGCAATAATTCAAATTGTATAATAAATTTCTTGTGTCGATTTAACAAGGGTATTTCAAATTAAGGTACAAAATAAACATTTACTGTTCGGAAATAAACTTGCACGTGCAACTTAATCAATCTGGTTAGCAATTCAAATGTTTTGCTAATTTTTGTTAAGCTTGTTAAAATGTGTTGGGAATAAATGTTTTTAAATGAAATGAAATAATTTCACTTTGTTTTAAAATTTAAAGAGTTGTACTGAGTGACTACTAAAAGCTTCATGTATGAATCGTGAGAAAAATTGGTAATCCAGGAAAATTAACTGCCTTTGTGCGAAAAAATTAATAATAGAAATTTTATTGGCGAATAAAGGGTTTTCGGGGTCGGAGAATCAGAAAAGTCGGAGTTAGCCTGTTAAAGAGATCCAAGGTAAGAAGTTCAAATTTTCGAAATCGAAATAAAAATGCCAAATGATAGTTTGACGATTATGAATTTTTCTGGCTCGTTGAACACGGATCTGACCGATCTGAGTTGGCCAGGCCGAGATATTTAAGGTCAAAAGGGAAAATTTTCAGGAAAGGGACCAAATGATTGTAAATAAGTAGTAAGGCAGTTAAATTGGTATTTACCACCTATCTTATCCGCAACTGAACAATATTTGTGCAAGTCTGGCAACGAAAATATGTGGAGCCAGAGCAATGGGGGTGGAACATACTGTAGCCAAACATAACATTATCATCCCCAGCGCCGAACCAGCTTCTCAATCAATTGCAACTTCTCAATCAACGCATGCTGTTGTTTTAAAACAGTTGGTTTGGGATGTTCCATTGTTTGCGGCCATTGTTCGAACGCCCAGAAAATACCACCAGCAGAACGAGATAGTTTTAATGCCTGCAGAACCTGAAATTCCCCACCATGAGAATTATGATGACGCTGACATTTATGATGATAACATATTGCTTGAAGTTGACGAGATGGAGATGAAGATGATGAAGAATAGTTGGAGGGCCAATAAAGAAGGATAAAATGAGTCGAGTCAGTGAATATAACTTTTTTGCAATTTTTTGGCATTCGTATTTCTTGCCCCCCAACGACCTCGAACCTTCAGCGATCTCGCAAACTCAATAATCACTCTTGAACGTGGCTATGTCCAAGAGGTCAACTCGAATTTTTCCGATTTTGCGAAATTCGTATTCTCTGACCCCGAAAACAGCTCATTCACTAAAAAATTGCTGTTATTAATTTTCGGCACAGTAATACTTTGCCTGGAATATAGCGGACAAGATAATATATATATTACGTTATTGTATTATGTGGTGTATTCGGCAGTTTTCCTTTCTGCATATTTATTTTAGGTTGCAAACTTTTTTTTGATAACAAAGTCTAAGGCTTGCCCTACGTTGATACAGCACAGTCTTGTTTTGAAAGGAATTGTAGGGTCAAGAGGTTGAGTAAATGAATTCGCAATTTACGGCTCCTTTAAAAATTGTGGACTGATAAGGCTAGGGAGAATCCGATGATGGTTTGTGGCCCCCAGAAAGTGTATTAATTCGACTTATAATTTTTGGTACATATCGACGCTGAAAAGCAAACTTGTCGTATCTCGAAAAACACTATTTATGGTGTACCTAGTATTAAATCGATGTTACACTAACTTTAGGATAATTTCATCTTTCTTTTCTAATGACCATTATTTCAGAACTTTCACTCCAAGAATCTTCTCTGCTTAAAAAGTAATGAGCTCAACTGTAAACCTCCATTTTCAAGATACGACAAGATTGCTTTTCAGCGTCGATATGTGAAAATTATGTTATAAAAAATAACATTTCTATACCTTAATGCATCAAAGAATAGTGTGTGGTATATTTTAATAATAATATAAGGAACCAAGACAAGACCATTGTGTTTAATATGTTTACGTGAAACAAATGGCCAAAGGTGGAAAATATTCCTTCAGTCTTCAGACTCAAATGATTTTGATGCAACTACAAAATCTTGTAGATGTTTGTTACTTGTGGGCTATGAAATAAAAACTCGGTTAGTCCACTTCTGATTTACAAAGAAAATGAGCCAGGAAGGAAGAAAGGCACTAGGAAATTACTTCCTGGAGCACCAACAATAATCTCAGAAATAAGGATCAGGGAGTTAGCCCTATCCTCAGCCGTAATCAATAACCGGGTCTTACAGGTCGTGGTAAAAAAATTGCGCGTTTAGCGCTAATTGGAGTGCTGGCCTCGATAACTGGCCATCGCCACTTATATAGGTCCTAAATGCTGAATGTTTTTAACTTCTTCCCCGTCCAGGCAACTCCGACGGAAGCCGCTGCAGGAATGCGCATGCGGACGGCATGACTAACTAAAAGGCAGTGACCCATAATAGCCGTGGGAATATTACGGAGATTCCGGCGGCTTCCCTTCAGTACGAAATCCGCTCTCTTTTCAATACACTCTGGTTACATCCTGCTATATATGCCGCAGGTTGTCAGACCGATCGACTTGAGCCAAACAGCTTTAAGGTCGATCTCTCTTTTTGCTGAGATTAGAGGCCGTCCGACTGATCCCTCTATTTGTGAAGCGTCCAACTACGAACCTTCTTTCTCAAGAACATCGGCCGTCTCGTTATCCGTCACATCGCTATGACCCGGTACCCTGCACCCTGTGTAGAGGGTCCAAACTTTGAAGACCGATCCGGCATGTATGCACCAGCAGTAATTTGATCGTGTTTGACCCGAGCGTCTTAATGGTCGCTTGACTATCACTATACAAGCAAATTTCACTATGCCTTTAAATGCCCAGAAACTTTGCTTGAAACATGCTGCATTCCCGTATTCGATACGAGTTCCGTATGCTGAAGCGCTCGGAGAAAACTCTTGCTCCCGCCTTGCTCCCCACTTTTGAACCAAAGGTGTCTTCTGGCATGTCCATGCGCAGTATACCATCGTACGCTATATTGCACAGCTCCGGGCCTAGAATCGACCCTTGCGGGGCTCCTGCTGTGATTTTCTTCCTGCCTGGTCCTTCTGTGGTGTCATAGAGGAGAACCCTGTCATGTAGGTAGCTCTCTACCATCCGGAGGAGATGAGCTTCTGAAGGTGGCGCCCCGTTAATCCAGGATACCGTGAGTCAGGGTTGGTCTGACCATTGATGTGTATATCCAGTGAACTATACGGGGACTAATTCCCCATTTTGTTCCTAGTATTTTCTTGCATGCATAAAACGCTGTCCACGTGTTTTCACGCGGTCCTCAATATTAATGCCCCAGTTTAGTTTGGAATCAACGAACGAACAACTTCCAAATATTTCAGTTGGGTCTTAAACGTTAAGGTGCAGTCCCCAAGGTTGAGTGGTTTAAAGCAGCACCATTTCAGTATTTTGGGCAATAGCACCGCAGTCATTTACCCATCTATATATGATGCCCAGCGTTACATCTGTTAGTTCGCTTATGGTACACTTTGACGTGTCGCCAAGCAAGGAGGATATAGGAGTGAAGTAAGCACCTTTCGAAAATCACGAGAACTCAAGGAATGATCGTTGTATGAGCTCTCTGCAGTATACAAGGCATAATCCCATCTACTTCTGGAGATTTAAAGGGATTGAATGAGTCAATAGCCCATTTTACTACTCCAATGGGGGTATTCGCCGGCACCACCGACGCAATCATTGATTTCTCTCGAATTATCGGGAAAGTGCGTGCTCATGAGCAATTCCAGTGTCTCTTCTGTCGACTCGGTGTAAGTGCTATCACTTGCCTCATTCCCACTAAACAACAGTCAAGTTGGTGCTGTAATTGAACATTACAAATATATGAATGTCTTTTTTGGACAAAATCCATGTTCTGGACTTAGCTGCACCCTTCATATAAAACAATTTTTGTGCTTTAATCCAAATATGTCATCATTATTTACCAAAGAGTCTTGGTTCCTCCTTTAGGAAGAGAAGTAAGTTCGCAGATACAAGTTTGCTGTGATGAAGATTTATTTGCACCACCTGCATAAGCCGTGTGCTAAATCTCCTCAGGACCCATTACATCCCGGCGCAAGACGGTCTGTCTCCATCTCAGCTTCCCTCGCGCTGGCAATCTTAGCTCTCTAGTAATCTGCTGTTTTCCTCGGCTTAAGATCCTTCCCGTCAGTCTGCACCGCTATGCCCGTAGTTACTGAGATCATAGTGTCCGCTTCCGAGGTACCAGCCTTGCCCACTGACTCGGAATTCACTGCAGGGTCATCCTTTCCGTCAGTTTGTTCCCCTGCGCCCTTGATTAGCGAGATCGTAAACCAAACTTCCGAGGCATCAGCTTTACTCACTAACTCAGGATTCGCCACAGGGCATTTTGAACTTGGCTTGTTCAAGGGGCGGCATTGCTTCCTTCGTTAATTGTAGGAGGGCATACCTGCCCGTCGGTTTTGGTTCATCCATCCGAAGGATTTTCCAGTCCTCACAGGAAATAATAGGGTTCTGCTGTCTTCGGACAGCCAGTAGTTGCAGGTATCAGAGGCAATGACATCCACAACCCCGCTCTTGGACTTTTTGGAATGTCGTCCGAGCAGATGATTAGCTGAATTGAAGCCTCCTCCCACAAATTGCCCAATTTTGACACGCTGAACCTGAGAAACTTGAGCGAGAAATGGTCTTTACACAAAAACAGTTTCGTCCTCCTCAGGCAGCCAGATGTGTCATATTGGGAAATCGGACCTGACACTTAACGTGTCAGGTATTCCACCAGTATTCTCATCAGCTTTTGCTCTACAAGCAGCGTTCGGTCTTTACTCTACCTCCACGCTGTGCTGCCGGCGTCAATCACCGCAATGCTTAGACTTTCACGCCCCGCATCAGCCACTGTTAGCATGGTAGATGGCCTTGGGTTTCCATTTAACGCCCCCACTACACGTCCCAGCACTTTTATGTTGGGATATACTTTCCCTTGAAGATGTACCAAGTTTGTATTTTGCGGAGCTTGATTAGGAGTCCCTTGGCTTCTTTGCGCCGTTATCGTCCTCGTCTAAGGAACGTGCCCTTTTACCCGCAGTATTTTCTACAGTGTAGGCAGTTCCCCGATAGACACAGCGCCGGGTAGTTTTCCTGCGTGGGGGACATGAAATGCAGCAAGGCTAGGACCTTACTGGCCCACTTCGTCGTTGCTCTGTCCCGGTCGGTGATGAACGCTGGGTCCATTCCTCTAACTTCTCGAGAGAGTTGCGTGCATTCCGGCAACGTCTTCTTTCACCTCATTTCCTCGAAAGTTTTGTTCTGGACAGGATTTATCGCTTTTGCCCGGCTATATGAGAAGCTTTTGCACATCCCCTTTGTTCAGGCTCAAGCTTAATCACTGGCCTCCATGTCCCTCATCTCCAATGACCAGCAAGTCAACACTTGTTTTAACAACCTCTCCTCCTCCGTCTTCTTCATCTCTTTACATTTTTCTTTTTGACTTTTTGTTTTAGATTATCAGCCGGCTTACCAGATAAGGAAAAGTTGAAAACGGAGGTCGCGGGTATCCGGAGTCCGCATACTAACGACCAAGCTCACTCCTTGGGCCGCGCATCCCTTGGCGAACGCTGTTCAACCCTAGATTGTGTTATTTTTTATAAGATAGTATCCTTTTCTCCGCACGACTACAATAAGAAAGTACTCCTGACAGATACATTACCATATCAGGAGTCTTTTTCCAGCCGCTACCACGAGGAGGTTTTAATTGAACTGCCGTCAATGCACACAGTTATGACACATACACACAGTTACAGCACGTACACCTATATGTTCCATGTTATTCCCCCTGTGTTTAGGTGGGCCCCCTGTGTTTAGGTGGACCCCCTGTGTATCTGACGGTTGACGGCTCGCCAGTTACATATATAATATAAACGATATAATGATAAATAAATAAATATTTAAAATAGCGAATTAGTTCGTAATAACTTTTTCTCTTTAAATCCAATTTCCTATATAATTACATTTGGTTTGACTGATTCTTTATGGTTTCTAGTCATTTTTTTAGGGTAAGGATTTCCAAATTTTCCTTTATAGATAATGTCATTAAGGAATGACGAATATTTTTCTTAATACACAACTATAACATTCATCCTTTAATTAATATGTTCTATGATTCCTCCAACCAATATTTTTATAATCTTCGCAAAAACTATGTCATGGTCGATATTTAGAAATAATTATATCACTAGACAGATGGAATATCATAAAGCTCCGAAATTAAATCGAAAATTGCAGGCTGTTATTGTGTTATCGACTTGGGGTGCGTTTATGGTTATACTTGGAAGTTGCCTACAAATGAATTGCATTTATTATCATCAGTCTGGAATATATCAGAAGCTTTATTGGTTAGCATGGTATCCATGCCAAAATTATATTGGGATTAGCAGCAGACTTTAATTAAATAACGTTATTAACAACAATAATACGCGACGACCATTAATTAAATTTTCCCAATCTGCTTACATACAATATAAACTAATTAAAAGAGCAATGTTTACCACACTTCTGTATTCAATAAAGTTCTAGTAATATATTGTGGTTTCTTTGTATGATAAAAACTAGAAAAGTGAATAAAACTGAAATAATTAAAAAAATTCAATGTCTTCTGTAAATAAAATAAACTTACAAACTGGTTGGCATCACAAATTTAATACATATGTGTTTTTATTCGTACAAACTTCAAAACTTATTATTTGAAAAATATGTATCTTTAATTTTAGTATTTTATCAACTAAAAAATTTAAACATATTTTAAAAGAGTTAATTTTGACTTAAAAAACTTTAATGACTTACAAATAAAATAAAAATTTACATTTGAAGTTAAAAATTAACCAAAAGTGTTTAAAGTCATAAATTGATGAAATCGACTTTTTAATTGTTGAATAGGGCCAGCCAGATTCTTCTATTCTTCTTAGAAATCTTTTTGACTCTTGTCCCCCTTACAACCGCATACAATCTCCTTGTCTCAGAAATGAACAAATAAAGCTTCGTTCTATAAGAGTGAAAGCAGGTTTCTTTGAGACAGCGGTAGTACTCGTAAGTAAACAAATTGGAATAAAATCCATCTGAAACAATGAACTTTTCAATCCACCTATTCTTTTGTAAATAGTTTTAAATGTAATATTTTATTGTCCTAGCTTCTTTTGTAATAATAATTTCGTGTCGGCCTTAAAATGTTGTAATAACGCCAGGGACATCTGTTTGGTTTTTTTTAAGTGCGGATTATTTCGACACTGCCCGCAGTAGCGTGCTAGAAATATTGACATACAAAGTGACTCACAGGTTCGATCAAATGTAATTTGGTAAAATGTATGTATTACTCTGTCAAAATATACTGGTAAATATTCGTTACTTATAAAATAGAATTATAAGCCAATTGTGATTAAGTAAATTCGTTTTACAGTGACAAGTTCATGTGAGCAGTAGTTTTCTGTCGGTCTTAAAGATGGAGCCAAGGTACAGACTCCCCTGCTTACAGATCGTCCCAGAAAGCTGGGGATAAATTTTGTCGAAACGTACAAAAAAACACTGGGTAAAGCTTATTTTTACAGAAGAAACTAAAATAAAAACTTTTGGATCTGATGGAAGAGAACGGGTTTGAAGAAGAAAAGGGAAACCTAAACAAATGAATGATTAAAAAGACTGATAAATTTAAAAGAGGCAATATCATACTTTGGGAATGCATGACCCGCATCTGGATCGAAATATTTGTCTTCAAATTAGAGACACAATGACGGGAAAGTCATATATTTCCATTTAGGAAATGTGTTTAAAACCTAGCTTCGAGAAGTGAATGTGTGCTTCGGACGGTGTTTTTCAGCACTACTACGATCAAAAGCATACAGGAAAAGAAACCAAAGAATGGCTTCAAGGACAAGAATTTAAACTTCGCGATTGGCCACCTCATTCCCCGACTTTAAATCCAAGAGAGCATCTATGTATGCACATAAAACAATAAGTTTCAAATTGTCTAACTCAGCCAAGGAATATCGAAAAACTATGGTCAAGAGTTCAATCTGAATGGGATAAAATTCCGAGAAATGTGCGCAAGAATTTAATAAAGAGTATACGGTTGCAGTGAAGAATTCAGCGCGCTGCGCATCAGAGCTGCTTAAAAGCAAGCACCGTGCAAACGCACTGCTTTGAAAATTTGACCGCAAATTTAGATCGATCACTTACCTACAGATATTTTATAAGATTATGACTTCTTGCACATAGTAAACTAATCCACAAACACACCAGAGCAATATAACATAGTCTCTGAGCAGCAAAAAGGATGCCGGCAAGGATCGTTGGGTTGTACAAAATACACCCAACACGCATCCATTTTTTGCAACACTCAATGAAGTACTGGAACACAAAAACAAACATAAAAACACCAAACACACAGATTACAACACCCCCGATACCAATCAGACGGGGTATATTCCAGGGAGACTCATTGAGTCCGCTATGGTTTTGTCTCGCTCTGAATCCACTTTCACGTGCCTTGGATGCCACCGGCTATGGGTATAATATACGAAACGACAGGGCAAATACTCATAAAATCACTCACCTCAAGTTTATGGACGACATCAAATTATACGTTCCCTCGGAACCTCATCTGCAACAACCACTGCAGACTACTTTTTCCAATGACATCCGGATGGAGCTTGGAGTTGATAAATGTAGAACGCTTCATGTGACGAGGGGAAAACATGAACTTGTGGCATTCGATATCCCATCTGGGGACACTATTGAATTCATAGCAACATTTACCCTGCAGGTGTTATTTATTTTATATAAGAATTCTACTAAACTGAATTGGATAGCTCAGAAAGCTATACTTTATTCGAATATCGAATGAAATGTTAAATAACATCGCTGCTTAGTTTATATTCGAGAGTTAAGAGTATAATACACAGAATCCTTGAATAAACAAAATGTGATACTATTTGGTAATTTGATATGATTTAATTAAAGAACAATAGAAGATACTTTACTACCAAATTTTGGTGAGTTAGCATCAGAGCTTAAAGCAGTTGATTTAATAACTGAATCCCTAGGCACTTCATTAAAATCGTTTCAGTTATTGAATAAATTAGAATTGTATCGCTCCATATAAATTGAAAGTTCTTTAGTATCTAAAGTTCACTCATGAAGCGCTTTGATAAAGCCTTTGTGTATTACCAATTTAACATTTCTTTCGCATTAATGTGGGCTACGTTATCAGGTAATAACCAAGATATTGTAAAATACCGGACAGGTTCAAATTTCAGATGACGAATTTATTCTGAACTCCTCTAAGCAATCTAATGTATTGATATCTAATATTTCTTCTTAAGTTTATCAGGAGTATTAAGGAAAACATTTCTTTCTTTGATAAAAACTCAACTAAGAGAAATTTTAGTTATTAAAATTTAAGAAAGTAAGTAATTATAGAAACTTGTGGTTTACAGCTAAAACGATATATTATTATGTGTTTGGTTAAACAAGGGTATAGTTCTCACCACTCCACTTGGAGGTTATTTTAAGATTTTACCATATTTTAGCAAATTGCTTTCCCTCAAGAAATTTATCATAAAAGGCGGATGGATAGGTACATACATGCGTAAACTTAACGTTAAAAACATGAACTGTACTTTATATTTTATCAAAAAGTGAATATGTTAATAACTGCTTTTATACGTAAAAAGCATCATAATTAACCCCTGAACCACTTCACTCGAAATAACTGAAGCGGAAGGTACTGGCACAAATGCTTGAGTCAACTTGAGCAGCGTTACATTATACCATATGTATGGCGAAAATAAAAAACAATCTACCAAATGAAAAAAAAAACCACTTTGAAAATTTTTACTTTTTTTTTCATCACTAATTAATTTATTGATCCAAAGATTAAGATTGCGTCTCAAAAAGTGCAAAAATGCGAGCGATTTTTTTGCATTTCCACAGAGAAAAAAAGAGAAAAATGAAAAAAAACATTCAAGTTTTTCCCTTTTTACCCTTGGAAGGCAACAAACTATTCCTTTTTCTCTTTGAAACCCACTCCAAAAAATTAATACGGCATAAATTTGGGTCAATAAATCAATTGGTGATGAAAAAAAAATTAAAAATATCTCAACTTGGTTTTTTTTTCAAAATTTGGAAAAATCATATAGCTCGGGAATTGAAATTCTAAAATCCTGATCGGGCTAACAGTTGTGCTACCGACACGTTATTGACTTCTAGAACATTAAAAAAGTTCATATATCTATGTATATATAGATCATTCATAGATCTATATATATTACCGTAAGGTGAAGACGGAGTTGGATCAATTCGTTGAGCCGGACGACCACCATGCTATGGGTACGGGGTTCGAGACCAGATCTCCCTGTAAGCTTTTATTAAGAAACTAGCTGACCCGCCAGACGTCGTTCTGTCAAAAGCTATTGAACTGTGGCAGTCTCAGAACTTATCATTTCTGGTCAAGTTCTGGTGATGGCGTCGCTTATAAAGTGTTCATGTCGTGATGACATCTTTAGTTTTCAGTAATGGTCACCAGAACAGATAAGTTTGTGAAAGTCGCAAATGTGTAATTTAAACAAAAAATTGAATATAAACGTATTTCAGAGTGATCATTTTATTTACTGACTATCAAATAATTACCGTGATATCAACAATAAATTTACATAATGTTAGTGTACTTTACTATGTATTTTTTATGTCATAATCATAAGCAACAACTACTTACAAAATTCAGTTTTCTATTTCGTACACTGCAGTACTTTAGTAACATTGTGTTAAATCATATTTTCATTGTAATGCTCTATGATACACGATATTTTTTGTTTGATTACCTGGCGGTTTTCAAACACGGGAACAGGCAACATACAATTGTCCATACGAAAAACATGGGTTTTCAAGATTAATGCCGCAAACACTCAATGAGGGCCCTGGGATTTAGTTATGATCATAGCGAAGGCAAACCGCACTGGAAACTGCAGTCGTTTAAATTCAAATGGTATGTTAGTCGGAATCATTGGGATGTGTGGTATCAAAACGTATTCTCCTTTATACTTTCCAGTTAGAATGATTGCCTTGATCACGTTGTTCAATAATTTTTTTACCGCTAGCCGTGTGTCGTTACAAAGAAGTAGTTGGTTGATATTTCACAACATTATGATCACCGATCCGACCTTTAATTGAAGATTGTGAGGCGATAATTCTTTCAAATCCAGCGAGTTCAAAAATTCGGGTAGATAGTTGACGACATCATCTTGGTTAGTAGCGGAATCAACTGATTTGTATGTCCTCAATTCACCGGCAATTTCATTTTGAATTTTGAAATTGAATTCATTTACATCCATGTTTTTGGCAGCCAATCTATCTCTTTCGCTCAACCAAATATGATCTCTGTAATTTTGAGCAACGTTTGGAAACACCTTTTGAATGAGTTCAGTTTTGGTTCAGTAAACTGATAAAAATTTTCAGGAAAGTCAGTCAAAACCTGTCAATGAGTTGTTTTGAAAATACTTCTTCAGATCGATCTTTTTTCAACTCGACATTCTTGCATATTCTTGCTTAAATTTAGTATCTTGACGTGTTTCCACAAAACGGAGGACTTTAAACATGCATTAAGTTCATCAGCTGGTGTTAAGTTCATCATCTGGTGTTTTCGAACACCTCCCTAGTAACAGCATTTTTTTCTCAGACACGTCTAAAAGCTGATGATTTGTAACTTCTGATAACTTTAAATGCAGTGATGCCAAATAAGGCACTTTGTCACCAAATCTGGTGTTTTCGAATATCATCCTAGTGACAGATTTTTTTCTGCGACACTGTGATATTGAACCTCTTCTGGTGCCACCAAATGTCTCCGACTTTTTAACGTTTTAACGTAAAAATTCGACATTTCTCATTGTTTTTGACTATTTTTGTACATATTTTCTGGGGTACCACTTAATTCAGTTACAACCGGTGTTGTTCCACACATTCAAGCGGGCCCATATAATGCTTTTGTTGCTTAGCTAAACGCATGTGTAACACAACTCAAACAATTTCCTGTGAAAGTTCATGATTTTCCAGCGGGACCCTGAAACTTTTAACAATACTCATTTTCTGTCGCTTGCGATAAGAGGATCGCCCACAAAATTAGAACTTTATCACATTCTTATAGTTCTCTGTTTCTCCTACCTTTCCTTTTACAAATTGAAAGAAAGAAATTGCACGACGCTTATGTAGATGAGATCAGCTGTGGATCAAATCAAAGTGCACTTGAGTTCTTAATGAGCATCAATTAAATGTAAATACGCTTGTGATTCAGGTAAATACAGTCTTTCATTGAGTAGTAGTATTTACATTTTTGTTATAGATATTCCTTATATTATATTGGAAGCAATTTTGAAGAAAATTTATTCTTTTTTATCTGGTGACTTTTTTTAACAAAGGTGTCCTTTTCAGTCCCTATCTAGTGACACGCTTCATCGACGACTTGGCAACACTGGCTGGCGTTGACCGTGGAATCACTGGCAATGTTTGACGTAAATCTCCTGATAACAAAATTATTGCACCACCAAATAGGTTTTGATTGTTCCGCAGATCTTGCATGGTTCGGTCTAATGCCTCCAAAGACTTGTTATGTGCCATCGTGCATTCATCTCACACTATCAATTTACATTGATGTAAAACCTTTGCCATTGCAGAGTTCTTCGAAATGTTGTAGATCGGAGTTTCGTTGCTTTGTATAATCAACGGCAATTTAAGCGCTGAATGGGCTGTTCGACTGCCTTCCAACAATGTATCTGCAATGCCTGATTAAGCTAGGGCGAGTGCAGTTTCATTGTGTGAGCGAATTGTTGCTAAAATCAATGAAATCAAAAAAGTTGTTCATGTACCACCGGGAGTATCCAAGAAGTAAATCCCTCCAGTTCCTTCATTTTTCATAAGAGTATCAAATACATAATTTTGTTGTTGCTTCAACAGCGGAAGATTTATTCGAACTGATTCTCTTAAAGCATCGACATCGTACAGTTTTTCGCGTTTTTTAATGTTTCAAAAAATATCTGTTTTTTTTTAAGTATCGAGTTGTATCAGAACCAATTAGATCAGATGAATCCTTTAAAAAAAAAACTTTAGCCCACTTTTATGTCATTTAAAAATACTTAAAAAATTTATATTTTAAATTTATTAATAAATAAATTAATGAATTTAATTTATCATGATAATTTCGTTGTAATTAGATGCAAAAAATTTTAAAAAAATTACTCCGGTATAGCACTTTTTTTAAATGAAAACCAAATAAATGCACTCTGTTTGAAATTCATTTGTTATTAATAATTTTGAATGGTTATAAACAATTTGTAATTGATATAAACAATTCTTAATTGTTATAGACCATTTTTCATTGATATAAACAAAGTTTATTCGTAAAAGAAATTTTTTGTGGTAAAAAAAATTTCAATTGTTTATAAGAATTTTTCATTGTTTATAATAATTTTCAATTGCCATGAACAATCTCCAATTTTGTATTCAATTTCAAATTTTCATAATCAATTTTCAACCAGGTAAAACCATTTTTTATGATTATAAATTTATTATTGTTATAAACAATTATTTATTGTTATAAACAATTTTTCATCATTATAAACAATTTCTGTTCATAATAAATTTTTATCATCCGACTTTTTGATGTCCCGATCGTCATCAGAACAAATTATATCGAAGAAATCCTTTTCAAGAAAGTGTAAAATCAACTTTTTTTTCTGTTTTTTTGTTTAAACAAAAAATCGGCTAAACCGAAATTGATTAAATTTCTTTTAGCTCTTATTGACAATAATACGCTTCGAATGGCACCATAGCGAAGTCGTTATCATCTTTTGTTTGCAAGATTTCGTTGTCGAAAAAGTGGGTCCGAACGTACTTACACACACACACACATATATATATATATATATATATATATATATATATATATATATATGTGTGAAAATGTCTAATGGAAGGCGTGTTTCCGGAACAATGGAAGCTGCGACACCTGGTGCTGCTACCGAAAAGAAAAATAAACCTCCTGGAGAACCTTCACCCTACCGCCCAATTTGCCTTCTTGACACAATGGGGAAAATATTGGAACGAATAATTTACAACAGGTTACTCCCGATAGCTGAGGAAAAAGGTGCTTTATCAGAGTACCAATTTGGATTTCGATTTTTTGCCATAAAAGGTAAAAGGTGGAGATGGCGAACCAAGGAATTCTGCGCAGTGGTTACGCTAGACGTCAAGAACGCCTTTAACTCGGCCAACTGGGAATTCATAAAGAATTCCCTCGTTAGAATGGAAGCCCCGACATACATTTTTAAGATCATATCAAGTTACTTAAGAAACAGGAAACTTAGATATAATAGTGATGCAGGAACGGAATACTATAACGTCTCCGCAGGGGTACCACAAGGATCTGTTCTAGGTCTGGAATATGCGAGCAAAAAAGCTTCGAACATACAAGCGGCTCTTTCCAGGATGCTGCCAAATGTTGGTGGCCCCAAACCAGATAGAACAGCCCTGCTATTGAGAGTGGTGAGCTCTGTGCTTCTATATGCCTCCCCAATCTGGGAAAAAGCATGAGCGGTGCAAGAGTCAAGAAGAAAACTCTCAACAGTCTACAGACTGTGTGCTTTAAGAGCTATAAGTGCCTATAGAACGGCATCTGACGAAGCAGCTTGTGTCATCGCTAGTATGATCCCGATCAACATCCTCACGGACGAGATGGGACGCATTTACACGAAAATCTAAACGAGCCAGGGAAACCTCAGAAAAAGGAGATTAAAAAGGAAGAGAGACAGATCTCGCCGTTAATGTGGCAAAACCGATGGGACAATACTGCGAAAGGAAGGTGGACGCACCAACTGATTCCATGCATTGAAACTTGGGTCAACCGCAAGCTTGGAGAAAACAACTACCACTTGACGCAATTCTTGACTGGTCATGGTGGATACCGCAAATACCTGAACAGATTTGGATATGACAGCTCCCCGATGTGTACGAACTGCTTAGATCAGGAGGAAGATGCTGAACACGCAGTATTTCATTTTATTTTTATTAAATTGCCTATCATATTACCTTTTCAAAAATGTGCAACATGTCCAGGAAAGGATGTAGAAATTTACGCGTAGAAAACTTTTTGTGGAATATTATAAAAATCTGCAATTTTAAGAAATTAAACTCAAATTAACCAGCACCCGTTAAAAAATAATTTCTTGTGAAATAACAAGTTATATTTTTGATTCGTTTGTTTTAAAAAAATAAAGTTGTCTCACATGTTAAAATTCTTTTAAAAATATTTTCGGTTTATTATCACAATTCACAGTAACTGGTCAATTTCAAGAACTTTAACGCAAAAACTGTTAATTTTTGGGAAAGAGGCGGTTTCCAATATAAACCTTAAACATAAATAAAATAAAATTTACTTCTCTTTTTTTTTCATCTTTAAATTGTGAACCATTATTCCTGATACACGCTCGCATCCTACGCCTAACTTTTATTATTATTGTGCGTAGCATCATTTCTACTTTAAGTTTTTCATAAGCTCCATCAATTTTTCTTATCAAATGTTGCCTTGTTCAAATTTCTTCTGTATAAATTAATTCTTTGGCCCATCCCCAGCCGAAGAAATCAAGAGGTGTTATGTCCCGGGATCTGGCAGGCCATGGAAATTGTCTACCTCCACCGATCCATCTATCGGGGAAAATATCATCTAAATACTGTATTACTATTAAGCGGAAATGGAATGGACATCCGTCATTTTGAAAACTGATTGGTCTTCCACTTTCACCAATTGAAACTTCTCATCTGATGTAGCGCTGATCTACTAGTCACACATCAGCCTTAGAATTGATTATAATTCCTATATTTGGTCAGGGGCCGGAAACACCTCATTGTCCGCGTTAGATAAAGTTTAGCGTTAGGCTATAAAACTTATTGGCAATCCCTTAATCTCTGAGAGCATTGGCTGTCTGGAGCGTTGAATGTCGGTAGTGTCTCACTCTTCTATCGCTATTTCCACAGTCATTGTTCTAACAAAATTGCTATCATGATTGGAGACACATGACAACGCGCGAAACAGGAGCTTCAAGTCGGTCACACCCCTATTCTCTCTAAGTCAAATTTGGACGTACCGTCGAATTTCCGGAATCTTTTCTAAGAAGAACAAATCAAATGTGGAACAGTTTACCATCTTCGGTTTTCCCTCATCTTATGAGCTCGAAACTTTCAAGCGAGGCGTAAATCGATACCTCCTTCACTCAACTCTTTAACCCATTTCACCCACCCTTAATTTCTTTCCTTCTAAGGCTGTGCTTTAGCATCATAGGGAATCCCCTGAGTTTTGGCAATATCATATAAAAACAAGGGCTTGTCAGGCATGATGAAATGCCTTTGTTAATACCTGATAAAACAACTCCCATTAATGAGAAAAATTATACAACCCTAGTGACAAATGGCCAAAATTCACTTTTTAATAGTACATTCTTTACATTCTTAAAGATTTGCAAATTCTGTACAGCAAATATAACAAAACATGAAATGCATAATTGTTCTGAACCAAATACCATAGAATTTAATTCACTGAATCTATTACAATTCTAATTTATTCTAAAACTGAAATATGGTTGTCGTAATCACAACGTTTTGTGTCGGTCGATGGCTTTACCTTTCATTGGGTTGACTTTAATGAATTACCTAGGGGTTTAATTATTAAATCAACTGCTTTAAGCATCGATGCTAACTCAACAAAATTTGGAAATAAAACTTCCTTTCCCCGTTATTAAGTATGCTAATGTTCGTAGATTAAATCATTTTTTACTTGATGTTGTTTCCCTGGAAATATACATTCTTTATTCATGTTTGCGGAATTTTGCCTTCCAGAAAACAGAAATTATCAAATACTATCGCATTTTGTTTATTCAAATATTCCGAATTTAAGCTAAATGATTAGGGTGATTTAGGGTGCTTTTTCTCCTAACACCGTTATAACTTTCGTTTCTACGCACCTTAGGAAGGGAAACTATAGAAGATTTCCAAAACGGGTACAATCACGTTAAGGCTGTTTGTGGGTCGATATTATTTAGGGCTCATATCTCCATTAGAGTGAAGACTTAAGGCCGTTTCAAACCGGCGCGATAGCGATTGCGTCAAGTTAGCGATAGAATTTGCGATAAAAGAGTGCTTCACACTGCCGCGATAACGAAAGCGTTTCGATAGTGTTTCATTTTGCCTGAATTTTATATATTATTATATTTTGATCAACGTACTGCTTATTTTCATGCCGATATTTATTAGAAAAAGTTTGGGAGTTACAGGGTGATTCATAAATTTCTGTTTTTCATGGTATGCACATTAATCTTTTATTTTAATATTTTGATCAAGCGACATCAAACAAACACTAAAAAACCACTATCCCAATGGTCTTTCCAAAAATGTCAACACTACTGATCTAATTCCTACAATTGTACGTCACTTCCAAAAGTGAAAAAAAAATTGTTTGCGATTACCTAAAATTCAGCATTTTCCCAATTTTTCTTCAAAATTTATGTAATTAGTATACCCATTTTTTATTTTTATTAGATTGCCCATCTTATTAGCTTTCCAAAAAGCTGCCACATGTCCACGTAGAGAAAATATGTAGAAATTTATACGTAGAAATCCTATCGGAGAATATTATAAAAATCAACAAATTAAAGAAATTAAACTCAAATTAATTCTAAAATACTTTTTATTGAATTTAATAATAATTACAATTAATCTTGATAAGCAACAAAAGCCGTTAAAAATGTCCACGGCCACTTTGGATGCATGCCAACAATCTTCTTCTAAGTCCCTGTTTAAGGCGTATTGCAGCCAGCCTCTCCCGTATTTTCGTCGCTGCATTCCCAATTCGGCTAACTAAATCCTCCCTATTGTTAACTGGGCTTGAATAAGCTTCACCAATCATTGTTCAATGAGAAGAAAAAGTCCAATGGGGTAAGGTCTGGAGATCTAGCAGGCCAAGGAATCGGTGCACCTCGTCCAATCCGGCGGTAAGGAAATTTTTCACTTAGTATTGCTTCACTATTAAGCACTTGCGGCAAAATGAATGGTCCTACCAAATGGTTGCCGATGATACCAGCCCAATCATTGATATTGAATATCTGCTGGAATGAGGTCCTTTGCCCTATCTGGATTAGTGTTCGATCAGGTATGGAGGTTATGGAAGTTCGTGATATCATTCCTGGTAAATTGACATTCATCTGTCCACAGAATTCGGTCCAGAAACGCTCTTTCGTCAATGTCGCGTTCCAGAAGCTAAGTGCTAAATTTCAGTTTTCTCTCATTATCTCCTTCCAATAGTCCTTGGGCTGGGTGATGATGATATGGACGTAATCTCTCTCGATGAATAACTCTTCAAACCTTAGATGACGACACTCCTAATCGCCTTGCGACTCGTTTCGTGCTCGTCTCAGGATCCTGCCTCACGATGGTTATTATTTGCTGCTCGACGTCGCCAAAAGTTCCCGAAGTTTCGGGTCGTGTATCCATGTCGTGTAAACTTACACTTCCTGTTTCCCATAACTTTTGGAAAGTTGGTGTAAAACCCCCTCTTTGGGGTGTTCGCCGCTTAGGGAATATCCTTTGATGTTCCAGTACAGCCGTTATTTCTCTTTTCCGTCAACTACACCATAAATTTAAATAATATCCGCGTATTAATCAAATGTAAATTTTACCATTTTTCTATTAATTTTTGCTTAAAAACACACATACTTATTCATTTGTTTTTCAACTATGACAGATATTCTTGCTGAGTGACCCTTTTTTAGACCAAAATTTTCATCAGGTACGTGTAGCAGAACGCCAAGATACAAGGGAGTGAATTCTGGCTAACACACGTTAATATCGGCAATAAAACAAAATTCCACTAACATTTTTATAACATTTTTGCAGCAATAATTAAAACTAATTACTTGTTAACCCAAAACAAACATTTTCGGCCTTTTATCTTAAAAGTTTTGTTTCTTTAAAGAATTTCCTACCTAAAGTGCAATAAAATAATTAGGTACTCAGGGAGTTCTAAGGATGCGGATTTCTAATCCTGTGTCAACCTTGCCATTTTGCACCTTTTTAGAAAGGTAATAAAAATAAAAGAGTGGTATACTAATTACATGAATTTTGGAGACAATTTGGAAAAATGCTGAATTTTAGGTAATCTAAAACCATTTTTTTCACTTTTGGAAGTGACTGTACGTACAACTGTAGAAATTAGATCAGTAGTGATGACATTTTTGGAAAGGTCATTAGGATAGTTGTTTT
Organism: Leptarthrus brevirostris; assembly: GCA_964036015.1. Classification (NCBI taxonomy): domain Eukaryota; kingdom Metazoa; phylum Arthropoda; class Insecta; order Diptera; family Asilidae; genus Leptarthrus; species Leptarthrus brevirostris. The sequence continues at coordinate 137,379,945 of OZ038371.1, read as the reverse complement.
TTAGCGTTTGGTTGATGTGGCTATGTTGGGTAGATCAAAAGATAAAAATAAAAGAGCAATGTTCATATCATAAAAAACTGAAATTTATGAATCACCCTATAACTTCCAAACGGTTGAGTTTGCCCCCTGCCATAAAATTTTTTGTTTGTCACTCATTTTGGCACGTCAGACCTGCTAAAAAAAGGAATATTAAAAGGTCAAAAGGAATATTAAAAGGCGAATACATATGCATTTATGTATATTTAAAATTGAATATTAAATATCTCTAATCCTATACTGTTGCTAGAATATATATAACTGAATACATATATTATGTATTCTACTTTTGTAAGCCTCCTAGTGTATAGAGATGTTACTGCAATGGGTCCGAAAATCAAAATCAAAATTTGTAACAAAATTTGATGTTTTAAGGCCACTATAGTATTTTTAGTCTTTTAATACTATTTTTTAAAATAAGTGTGTATGTATATATACGTACGAACGTATTTGGGGCGTTCTACTTTTCTACCGACAATCTGAGTGATAAATTTTTAGATTTAAAAAAAAAAATAAAAGTGTATTTCTTTTATAAAATGTATTTTTAAATTATTGTCCAGTTATCGAAGATTTTAGAAACTTATAATGCATCGAAGTTTTATTTTATACCTTTTATTTATTTTAAGTTTTATCGGAATAGTAAGAAAAAATAAACACCTCAGTCACAAAAAAAAATATTTATTAGTTATTACGTAAAATCAAATTTTCAGTTTTTTTTAACTTTGCTTAACTAGAATACAAGCATTTATTATTATCTAAATCGATTTATCGGAATTCTTATTACAAATATATAAAAAATGACATTTAATACCACTCTGTCACATTTTTGCTCGTTAAGACAACAAACTTTGAAATATTTTGCAAATACTTGAAATAAACATAGCTGAAATTCTGTTAAAACCTTGTATGGTCAATATATAATAATATTGTACGTTATTTTAGTATATATGTTTTCAATAAACTGAATCTTATGCTACTTTGACGTTTAATTACAAGAGGGACAAAGCTGTGACAGAGTGTGACAGAGTGGTAGATATTAATAAGCCAACATTTGAACTTAATCTTTAACATTTTTAAAGTTTTTAAAACGATAACTAAACATAATGCTTCTCTTATAATGCTACATAATATATTATTTCTTGGTAGAACCATTCTTTGGTACATGTAAAATCAGACTAATCTTCTCTTTTCTTTTCCGCCGCAGATAACGCTATTTTTTAATTACCCCGATAATAATACCATAAATCAATAAAATAATTGATACTGTAATATATAGAACACAAAATATATTAATTAACTATGGTGAAAATCAATCAAGGCAAAGTTCCAGACAAAAATTACCACTCCGTCACAGTTGTTTTGTGACAGAGGTGCCTCGTGACAGAGGTGATGATTTCAGCGTTCACAAAATTACGAATTGTTCGTAAAAGTGGGTGAATATGACAGATTTACTGGGAAATAATAATATTACGTATATAAATGGGAATTACAATAAGATTTCAAAGTAGTAACTTACGTGGCAGAGTGGTCGGCGAATAAACACACGCACCTCTGTTCACTACCTGCGGGCGACTAACTCGGCTCGCTCCCGCGTGGGCGCTCAAGGCGTGTGGCCAAGGGGGGAGAGGAAACCGTACTGTTGCTTAGTGTTGAAGGTCAAACAGCTAAGGCACGTTTTTTGTTTTACGAAATGCGTGACGGAAGATAGCAAGAAAAAACATATGCAGCCGGACCCAATGATAAAATATTTTTTTGTAAAATAGTATGAACCTTTACGTTTATTATATTGTTATTAATTTAATGATAATATTTCAGAAGTTCAATAAATAATTTTATATTAAAGGGTTCTATATGATTTTTTTAAGCGAGATCATTTTGTAACATTAGGCGGCGCAAAGAGACACATTTTATTTGTATGTAAAACACCTCTGTCACACATTTCGAATACTATGTCACAATGATTTTGTAAAAAGCAAAAACAATAAAACCGGGATTTTAGTATTACTATAATGACTATGTGGTCCAAAAAAATCTTGTGAAAATAAAATTTGAGAAACTGCAATTTTGGACGAATACCGATTTTTTTTCTTGAGGGGACACGTCATTGTCGGTAGAAAAGTAGAACGACCCATTTGCGCACGTAGGAACGTGGTTATTATGTAGTTGAATGTATGTAGTTGAATTTATTTATTTGTTTTATACTCTGTTTACAAACAAATTTCATGACAATTCAACATAATCACAAAAACAACATTCAGTTCACTTCGTCATCTATAGGACAACTTATGCTTAAGTACTCTGAAAGTTTGAAATCAAATCTTCTCCCGAGTACTCTGGAGTGCCCAATGGAGTACAGGTTATGTTACCAGGCTCTCAATATATAAAGAAGGCACACAATAAGTATTTCCTTTGCAATCACCACTAATTGTTAGAAATATATGCTGTTGGGAAAACAATATGACACTCGTAATCTTGCAAAATTAACAAATGAACAATTATGTGCAGAGAGAAAATTACTAAAAAGCAAGTTTATCTCAAAACGCATGAAGGTGGGAACGTGAAAGCAAATCTAAAAAACTGCTATCATTATCCTGTCTTTCGGCGAGGAAATCCTTAAAATTAAAACAAAAATTTCTAATTTTTTGACTTTAACGTTCTATAATTGCCGACGGAATGGGGATGTAGACATTGTTGGGCATTTATCACAACTCCATTCCTTTCAACCCAAATCCTGTATTTACCACGATAAAGGAATAGTTAAAACAAAACATTAGGTATAAATTAAAAAATTAAGAAAAGAATTTCAATCCTAGATGGGGGTACTCTGAGGCGAAGTGAAGCCTGTAATAAGGTGATAATCGAAAATACTAAAGACAACGTGAAAAATGTAGGAACAGTTCCTTAATTTAAATTTAAGTTTTACTTCACATTAAGCAATATTTTATATTGAAATTACTACTTATTCGGATTTCTTATGCCAACGTTAGCATCTATACAATTACGTAAGTGAATCACTGCCTATCATCTCTACATTTATCCCGAAGCCATATAAAAGTATTGCTCTACATTCGCTTTATAAATAGAACGTAATGATTTTTATAGCATGTAATTGCTTGCTTTTGATTTGCGTTTCGTGACTTTCAGATACAATAATTTCTAAGAAGATACTTGAACTTAAAGTACTTTACCAAATTGTTTAGCATAGTGGAATTCGCTACGTTTTGGTGGTTTTGCTATTCATATTTTTCTATTACGATGGTATTAATTTTTCCAATTACAAGGATCGCAAAGCAAAACAATTTAATTGAAAGTATTTTAGGCTATTTAGCTCGGCAATGGAGGCGGTAATAACGTGTTGGATGGACCACATTGGGTGCACAGCGTTTTTAAAAAGAAAACGTACTTAATGATTTATTATTTAGCAGATTAAGCAAATTACTGATTATGAGTACAATAGAAGAAACAAATAAATCAAAGAATATGAATACATTGTTATTTTATTAATAACCACGGAGTCGGTCTTTATCTGTGCTCTTAATAAATGGAATTAGTTCTTTTGTTATGTTAATTGAAAAGATCAGTTATTACTAATATTGATTCATTGAAATATTCATAATCATTTATATTTAATATAATTTAGTGGTATTAAAAGAAACTCAAAATTGCTTAGAGAATACACCGGACCGAAAAATCTCAGAGTTGAGAACAATTTAGAGAAGTTAGCATGCAGTCAATTAGAAAAGTAATGATAGACTTGCTTTATCTTAATTGCAAAGAATCTAATAAGCTCAAGCCTATCGACATAAGGTGGCAAAAAGCTAAGAATGTAAAGAATCCTAGAGACGTAGGCATTGTCAACTCAATGAACCAACTTCTAACAAAACTGAAAATTGGTAACATCTGCATGAGCTGAGCTTGTATACACTTAAAAGTTTTTCTTTCGGGCTTTAACAGTTCCTAATAGCAGAAGAAATACACAATTTGGCTTGTATAATAACGAAAACATGACAAAAAAATTCACTAAGAAGAAACTCTATATGTTTATTATAAACTAAAATGGTTAACACTAAATATAAATGTAATGTAACTAAATGTAAACGTTATCTACGTTTCTGATTAACACAACTCTTCCAATATTTTGACTCCGCCTCCAGCAAGAACAAAAAAATATTGCATATTAAAAAAATTTTTATAAAAATTTTCATTTTCAGGAGGAGGGTTTATTTTTGGCAAGTGTTAAAATGAAGCGGATATTATTTATTCTTGTTGATTATTACTCAAATAATTAGTACAATAAACATATTACATAATACTTTAAAAATGTGCCGAGATTTACTGGCATTTGATTATTCATTTTTTTTAATTGGTACCTAAAATCTCCTATTTCTAGGAGCTTTTCTGCTATTCCTAAACTATTTTAAACTCAAGCGCCTGAATATTTGCTTAAAAACATTTAAAACTTGAAAACAAAAGCTATACCGGCTTTGCACATTTTTGCCCAAGTTGACGATGCGCCGCCATATTTAAAAGGCCGAATCCTGGCATTTGAATACCCTCTCACAATAAGGGAGATTCTTGAAGCCACAGCTGAGTTGGCCATGCTAACTGATCAGATGCCGGCAAGACTCTCACCATTTCAACCACCCCTAATACGGGTGGAAAAGCGCGAGACCTGGACGCTTCCAGCTGTCTGTCCAGGGGAGCTAGTATGGTATACGGATGGATCCAAGACTGAATCAGGTGTTGGGGCAGGGGTCTGAAGCGACTCTGCTCGATTCAGTTTATCATTGGCCCTGGGAATATATACCACGGTATTCCAGCCTAAGATCTTCGCCATACTGACATGCACCTACGAGAACCTAAGAAAAGCCTATAAAACAAAAGGATCTCAATCTTCTAGGATAGTCCAGCTGCAATCAAAGCAATTCCTTCATCTACCACCAGATCAAATCTGGTGTGGGAATGCCAAAGAAGCCTAGACGCACTGTGTAGAACTAATCAAGTAAGCTTGATCTGGATACCGGGACACCAGGGCTACATGGGAAATGAAAAAGCAGACGAACTTGCTAGGAAGGGGTCTAACACCCCTTTTATAGGGCCGGAGCCGGTCTGTGGAATACCTCTCTGCACGGCTAAAAGGCTAATAGCAAACCGCGCAAATGAGGGGCATAGGCTGTATTGGAACAATATTGAGGGGCACGCTCACTCAGGAAGCCTTATGCCCTCACCGTCGCCGGGTAGATCCAGGGAGCTCCTCAAGCTGAGCAGGTCGGCTGTTAGAACTCTGGCAGGCCTACTTACCGGCCACTGTCAGCTAAGGAAGCACCTGGTGAGGATAGGCAGAGCCATCGACCCCACCTGTCTGGAAGAGGATGAGACCCTATTACATGTGCTATGTGAATGCCCTGCAGTAGCCAGGAGCAGATTTAGCCTATTCGGGAAACCAACCCTGGTACCGAGCGGGCTGAATGACTGCCAACTGCGGGAGCTGTTAAACTTCTTCGGAGGGACTGGCTTACTATAAGAAGTTGAGAGGGTTAACACAATAGGTCCCAGTGGCCGCGGCGCTTGAGAACCTCACACCTCCAAATTTAATCAATCAATCAATCAACCCTCTCATATAACATGTGTTATATATTCAGATTCGGGAAAGCGCGGGGGGGGGGGCACAATTCGTGAAAATTTCCAAACAGTCTGAATTCAACAAATACACACTCTGTGTCATATCTATAAATTTATTAGATTGCATTTGTTAAAACTTAATTCAAATCAAACAAAATATATAATGAAAATAAAAGTCTTCAAAAGTTTATTAACAATAAAAATAAATATTTGTGTGTATTTTTTAAAAAGATATTCCAAAAGAAACGTTTTCTAAAACCCATTAAATAAAAAGTATTTTTTTTATAATTCAAATGAAAACAAAATATTAACCATTTATGTTGTTAATAATGGGTATGCAATATTTTCAGCCAGCTCAAAAACGCTGTTTGACGTACTTCTAATTAAACAATGATGAGTTCCGTCTTTGATGTTATCCCACGCCTTTTTAATTGCCTTCTAAAACTCCGCAATAATGCAGATCATTCCAAACGGATATGCAGATCATTCCAAAACGGGTATGCCGTGGTTACGAATCCACGCCAAGGTTGCGCGACTACCGTGTACTGAAGCATTATCCTGCTGGAAGGTCCAGTTTCCAATCTTGACTTTTCTTTTTTATAGGTGATTTCTTCAAATGAAAACCAATTTAATTTAGATGGCCGTGATGGCAACCACTCGCTTTCTCGTATTGGAGAGACCTGCGTAAAAAACCTCAGTGTTTTTTAAGAAAAAACTTTGGCGATGCAAGCCCTATGGTTTGGAGAGCCTTCGGCGCCTAAGGAAATTTTCCACTTGCATTTCCAACAACTCGACTTAACTTCTCAGAGTACATTGGATTGTTGGAAGATAAACTAGCGACATTAGGAGGAGCGATATTAGGAGGAAATCAGGGAAGTAAACTGGACCTTCCAGCAGGTTATTAGTTATCAGAGCGTGGGATCACATCACAGACGGAACTTGTCATTCTTTGATTAGCAGTATCGCATTTTTGAGCTGACTAAAAATACAGCAGGCCCCCCCCCCATTATCAGCAACATAAATGGGTATTATTTCGTTTTCATTTCAATTATAAAAAAAGAAATTTTTAATTAGTCGTTTTATAGTTATAGAACAATGTCTTTTGGAATATCTTTCTAAGAAATAAAGACAAATATTTATTTTTATTGCTAATAAACTTTTGAAGACATTTATTTTCATTGTATATTTTGTTTGATTTGAATTGAGCTTAAACGAAAGGAATCCTAAAAATGTTTGGCTAGTTTCATAGTTATAGCACAGAGTGTAGAGTGTGGTATTTTATAGGCATTTCCATGAACATACAATCAATAAAGTTTTTTTTGTTGTGTTTCAACATGCGTTTCTTGGGCGTAGATAGTGCTGTTTCGCGGATTCTCGGAGATGGTGGGTGGACGTTTAACTTAACTTTGTAATGCGAAGATCGATGAGGATAACTTTTGTTGTTGTAAGAAAATGATACCCCATTGCTTATACTATAATATATATATATATATATATATATATATATATATATATATATATATATATATATATATATATATATATATATATATATATATAAATATATATATATATATATATATATATATATATATATATATATATATATATATATATATTACAGGGTGGAGTGGGTTTGGCGGAGGAGTGGAGCCTAACTTGCTTTATTGGCTTCGTTACAAAAATGTTGGCTTAAGGTGAGAGTGGGCACAAAGCGTAAGGTGTAGATCAATTTTGGTGATTTCGTATCGGTTGTACAGATGTCGTGTTGAGAATACGTCTCCTCATTGGTAAATAATATTGCACTATTATTGTCTATACGATGATTTCGTAAAATGTTGCCAGATTTGGATAACTCCTATTTCCTTTCTATAGAGTGCACTACCTCTACAACTGTTGAAATTTCTTTGTTCCCACGAGCAGCATGTTTCGAGTCGTATATTCAACGGCACTAAAAAGTGCATGTTTTTAAAAAAGAACTTGATCCGACTTCACAAAAAGTGCTAAAAAGCATAAAATAATATTTATTTTATATGTATTACGACATTTTGAAGTCGGTGCAAATTAAAAAATAAACAACTACTTAACTACTTTCGAAGATACTATAGTATATAAAACTACCTAAACATATCAGCTCACGGGGTCATATGTAAGGCGAACGAAATTGTTGCTGGAGGATGGACGGATGAGTTGAAGCCTTCTAGGATACGGCGATCTCCATCTGGACATTCTCAAGTGTTAGTTACAACTCCAAGCGGTAGCGACCGGAAAATGTATCCTAGAACGTAGCCAAGTAACTAATGCGGGAGGAGATAACCTTTTGAAAAATCCCCCTAACTCCAAGGTTGTAGTAGGTCATACCAAGAGAGTCGGCAGTGGTGTCCCCCTATCTGCAAGACCCAAAATATGGCAAAATAATAACTAGCACTTCCTCAGGTGCGGCGGTGCAGAGATGGTAGATTCTAACGAGCTAGCTATCTCCGCGGTACACGCACCAGTAGAAGATGCAGACCTGCCTTCCGAAGGGTTAGCTGTCGAATATGAAACCTTAAAAAGCCTTGCTCATCGTCAACAATGATAAAATACCCCAAACTTGAGCCGATTTCCTAAAATTGGATTTCACCTTTGTAAATATTTTTATTTAGCAAATGTGTTTTCCAACAAAAATAGAATCAACAGGGAAAAAGCTTAAAAAAACGCTATTTTTGAGATTTTGACAGCAAATATTTTATCTCTTTAATTTATTGTTTGGTTAAGCATGCTAAACGTTCAAGAATTAAAAAACTTTTTTTTTCAAAAAGGAGAATTTTAAGTTATGGTGTAAAATGTCCTCCCGTGACGGTCTGCGCGAAAGAAGTGCCTCTCTGGTTTTCACTCTCCAGCCTTGGGAATTAAAAAATAAGAAAAGAAATTTCTAACTTTTTAGCAACATATTAATGTGGTTTCATTTGACAGGCTGAGAGTAAAAATGACCTATCTACAAGGTCCGAGCAAAAGTTGCTTAGAAAATATTTCGCGCTAAAACGAACCGCGTAAGATTCCGAGCAAAAACGAATCAGAGGAAAACGACTTAAGGAAAAAGTTACAGTTAAGTAGTTAATTCGTTAAGTTTAAGGATTTTTTCTCTGATTCATTTTTGCCCGGAATCTCACGTTCGTTTTTGCGCGGAACATTTTCTAAGCCACTTTTGCTGGGACCTTTGTAGATAGATTCTTTTTACTCTCAGCCCGTCAGTGAAGCATAGCCGTTTTTTTCTTTATTGGCAAATAAAAAAAAAATTTTCACCAAAACTTTTAAGTTTCCTTTACTTTATTTCTGAAAATTTGAACTGGATAGAAAAATCATAACGTTTCACTGCAGCTACTCCAACAAGCTACCTTTTGATGAGTCCAATGAAAACCGAAATGATGCTTTGGAGAAATGATGTTTTGGGGAAATCGCGTTTAAAATTTAAGTTAAAACTGAATGCACTCGACTTCGCAATCTCTACTTAAATATGTAAGTTCTTTATCATCTTTATCAGTTCACCCAAAGGCAAGTATTTTCATTACCAAATCGTCAATAAATATCATAAACTTACAGTATAATGTGATGAAATTATAATTTTGTAAATGAGTGATCTTCTTATCGTAAGCGACAGAAAATGAGTATCGTTAAAACTTTCAGGTTACCGCTGAAACATCATGAACTTTCACAAAAAATTGTTCGAGTTTTGTTACAACGAGAGGAGATTGGACGGTCGAAAAATAAAATAATATTTTCAAATATTTGTGCCTTTCGTGCATACGCATTAGAACAAATCAATCCTCTCTTAAAAACTATCACTCCAAAAGGTTTCAAAGAAGTCAAATTAAACCAAATAAAACATCCCCAAAATTAGATTAATGAAAAATTAATCCGGCATGTAACACAGAAAGCAAACTTGCAAAGATTAAAATGAACTTCCCCCAATTAAGTACAAATGGTTCTTATTAAGCATGAAAATAGTAAAACTGAATGCCTATTGTAAGCCTCAGGATTTGATAAGTACATTCCGCGATAAACTCTGATTAATGGGAGAATTATGTATATGTACAGTGCTATCTTGATAATCCCAACTATCACTAATCCAAATAAATATATCCTTAACACAAAGCGTTCTTAATTAATTACATTATACAATCCGAATTGATTGTAGTGAAAAAAATAATAATTATAAAAAGAAATATCTTGCCTACCGTACCTAAGTCGGCAAAAAGGGACACTTATGGAATCACTGCGATGTCTGTCTGTCTATCTGTTAGTGAATTAGTGAGGATAAGACACCACTAGGAGTGGTGGTGAAAAAGAATTGTCATGTAAAAAAGGTCAAAAACAACCGATATTAGTGTCGATTTCACAGTATTCGGGATTGCTGAGATGAATAATGACATTTCCATTGCCGTAGATATTGTGGGTGTAAGACAGCCCTACAGATGAGGGTGGGAATTCACTGACAAGCAAAAGTAATCAAAAACGACCGATATTAGTGTTGAGTCTATAGTTTTCGGGGTCGCTAAGATGAGAGTCGCCTAACTTCGCAATGCCTATCCCGATTTGGATGATTCTTTTCTACACTTCCTGCATTTTGAGAGTAACATATCTAAGTACACTAAAAAGTGCAAAATAAAATTGTTTAAAAAATATTAATGGACTTTATAAAAAGTGTAAAACAATATTTTATTTTATGTTTTTATATTTATAACGAAATCATTAAGTAGGTGTAAATTAAAAAAAAACAACTACCTACAATTAAAGATGCCATACAAAGCTACCTAAATATTTTAGCACTACATAAGGGAGGCAGTTTAATATATGCATGTAGTTAGGATTTTTGTCTGTTTATTTTCCACTGAATTGAAAATTTCGTAATAGATATACAAACATAAAAAAAATATTGTTTTATGCTTTTTAGCGGTTTTTGTGATATCGGCTAAACTTTTCTATGAGTAAGTGATAACGTGTCAGCCAGCCAATCCGGAGGTTCCAGGTTCGAATCCCACCGGCGACTAATAGGTGTTTTTTGAAAACAGATTACGATAAAAAGGCGATGAGGGTTGCAGAGAAAATATGAGTGGCTCGGAATCCTCTTTCAACTGTAGGTTCACTTGCAATCGCTGTCTCGAATCGAGTGATGCTCTTCTTCCACCCCACGTCCCAGAAGGGGTTACAGGAACTAGAGAGCGAGAGAGAGTACATATCAATCGTCGTCCGTGAAGTAAGCGATAACGTACCGGCCTTTCATCCCGGAGGTCCCAGGTTCGATCTTCACCTGCTTTCTGCTGACAATAAATTACAGTAAAAAACCATTGGGGGTTGCAGAGTAATATCGGTGGTTCGGAATCCACTTTAAAGTGTCGGTCCACTTGCAGCCATTGTTCGAATTGTGTAAAGTTTATCTCCACCCCATGCCCCACAATTGGTTAGGGGACCTAGAGAGAGGGTCTGCTATAGATACTTTAAGCAAAAAACCCAGAGATTCCGATATGGGATTGGGAAGTAGCAGCAGCCGAAGAGCCAAAAGATGGATTAAGAGGTTTTGTGATCCTTGCGGATGAATCTCCTGTCAAGGGTCAATTTTGCGGGCGGGGTAGTATTTCTCATGCGGTTTAAGAGGATCAAACCTGTAGAAGGGCAGGGCATGGAGGTGGAGCTGTCCTCTACAGTAGAGCCAGACGGCAAATTTTATTAATATATTATTATTAATATATACCATGGGTTAGTGCGTAGTAGTAACGAACAATCTAAGATCCTGTATATTAAACGTGTGCACACATTACAGCTTTCAAATTAAAGCTCTGACGGTAGTAGCATAGGCGGAGAAGGAAGGCATTAAACTCATTCAAGGATGCGATGCCAACGCTCCTCATACTAGTTCGAATATAAATAAAAGAGGTGAGTCAATTTTGAACTATCTTTTAGAGACTAGTCTGGTTATTTGTAATAGACGCGATCACCCCGCCTTTATTACTGTGAACAGGAGGGAGGTTTTGGACTAAACTCTTATCACAAACTCTGTTTGATTTTAGGTGCATAACTGGAGAGTTTCAGAGAAAGCGTCTCTATCGTGGACACTCTTCCAGGTTAACTTCAGTAGCGAATCCTTCAAGATCTTTAAGAATATTCGTAGAGCATATTGGGAAAGATTCCATGAGGTTGTCTATAACAGGATGGAGAAATCTCCATCGAACAGAACGCCTTGAGCGAAGCATCACCCCGACTTTATTACTGTGAACAGGAGGGAGGTTTTGGACTAAACTCTTATCACAAACTCTGTTTGATTTTAGGTGCATAACTGGAGAGTATCTGAGAAAGCGTCTCTATCAGATCATACGTGGTTAACTTCAGTAGCGCACCCTTCAAGATCTTTTAGAATATTCGTAGAGCATATTGGGAAAGATTCCATGAGGTTGTCTATAACAGGATGGAGAAATCTCCATCGAACAGAACACCTTGAGCGAAGCATTTTGAGAATCATGTCCATTAGCAGAGCTCATAGTTAGTTAAAACCGTCATGGGGAATACAGAGCTGGAAAGCTTAGGGAGAAGTCTCGTAGACTTTTCAACGCGGCCAAACGAAGAAGGGTTATAAGGATAGTTTCAAGAATAAGGATAGTCTCAGATCTTTTTAGAAGGCAATAAGATCCGTAAAGCGAGCAACTTAGAGGATATTTTGCGATTCAATAGAAGAAAAATCAGAAACGTCTAATATACTAAATCTAAAATACTCCCTCATCTATTAAAGAGAGGGACGAAGAACCAAAAATTTCACATGAAGAGCTCTTCGTAGTATACTCCTCGACACTCATTTCCCAGGAAGCACATATGTGGTCCACGATGTCACGAGTCCCGTAGAACGTACTTGAGTTTTTTTTTTTTTTTTTTTTTTTTTTTTATACGATATGGCCAAATCCTAGGGGACAACACTTTGATGCATGGTTTTGGCCGGAAGGGAATTAGGGTAAGGGAAGTGAGGAAACTTGAGTCTTGTTTGCATTGCTGCGAGCTAGACAACAGCCCAGAGACGGAGTGGATTATGTTGACAAAGATTGGGATCTTATCAACTAAGTAGTAGTATAGTAGCGATTTAACAGGCACCATAGCTGGTGTCGAGAAGAGGAGAGTCCGGTAGGCACATCCGCATATACACTGACAGTCAGGTTATTTTAGTACAATCAAAGGTCATACAGTTACGTAAGGATAGTATAGTAATATTTAACTATAACGAGGTGACTCTGTGCTGGGGACCGGAGCACAGTAGTATTCCCGGGAATGAAAGAGTAGATGAATTAGCCAGAAGGGATTTTCAAATGTATATATCTACATAGCAGTGGACTACGTGAACACTCCAAGCGGTGGCCTGAAAAAGGCCGCCTATAAAGATGCCATCAAGAAAGTTGATCTTCAGTGGGAAAACAGGGATACATGTACTGCCAGACAAATCTGGTCTGTATATAGTAAGAAGAAAACGAGTACACTCCTCGGCGGAGACAGAAGTGATACCAGAAGTTTAATGGGGACACTAACACGCCACTTGCCCATAGGTTATTACGCAAGTAGACTGGGATTTGTTGCTAATGACTTTTGTCGTAGCTACAAGGATCCGAAGGAGATCGTGTCAGTTCGCCATGTGCTTTGCAAATGCCCTGATCTGGTAGTAATAAGAAGAAGGGTACATAGTAGTTATTTCTTTGTGGAGCTCGGCAAACTAAGCGATGTAGAGATCAGTAGATCAGATTTACCCAACTCGAAGCTTCCGTCGACTTCTTTACAATATAAGGACCTTATACTTAACTAGGCAACAATCTCTGGGTCTTGGAAGTCTGGTTTCTATTTTATGTTATTTATTCAATTTATCTCTTATTAGTAGCGTTTTTCCGAATCTTTGGAAAATGTCCGTGATTACTCCTCTGCATAAGAAATTTTATATTACTAACTTCAGATTATTTGGTAATCCTGGTACCGGGAAATTCCTTCCTGTAATTAGTAACATTCTGGAGCATGCACTGAAAAAGATCAGCAGATGGTGCAAAAAAATTTGGAAAAAAAACTCAGTATCGTAAAACTGAACATTCCAAGTACTGAACTTGTCCATGCCCAATGGGCATCAACTCATCTTATTTTCCAGGGCTAAATACTTGGCACTGATTTTCAACCCTAAGGAAGCAAAATATATATAAAAGCGAGTTAAAAAGGCAGGCTTGCTCCTTTAATGCGGTTGCCACATTCTTGGTAAACGGTGGGGCTGCGATATAAAGCTACTTTGTGGATACACACAGCTTTGGTACGTCCTATCCTCACCTATGGCTCCCTAGTTTGGTGGCCGACGATGGGGAAGGTATACAGAGTGTTTCAGATTCGATGTGCAGAAATGAGTGGGGTGATAAATCTCACTTAGGCAAACAAAAAATTATAAATAAAAGGGAGGGGGGCAATCTCAACCGTTTGGGAGTTACAGGATGATTCATAAATTTGCTATTTTGAAAGTATGCACATCACTCTTTTATTTTTATTTTTTGATCTATTCAACGCACGCCAAAAAACTGCTATCCCAATTACCTTTCGAAAATTCTCAACAATGTTGATCTAATTCCTACGATTGCAAGTACAGTCACTTCTAAAAAAAACAATGTTTTGCGATTACTTAAAGATCCGGCATTTTCCCAAATTTTTCCGGAAATTAATGTAATTAATACACCTGCTTTTTATTTTTATTACATTGCCCATCTTATTACCTTTCGAAAAAGGTACAATACGTCTAGGTAGGGAGAGGATTAGAAAAACCACATCCTTAGAAATCCCTGACTGAATAATTATTTTATTACACTTCATGTAGGAAATTCTTTAAATAAACAAAATTTTAAGACAAAGGGTCGAAAATGTTTGTTTAGGGTACACAGGTAATTACTTTTAATTATTGCTGCAAAAGTTAGTAGTTATATTTTATTTTACTGCCGATATTAGCTTGCATTAGCCAGAGTTCATACCATAGTATCCTGACGTTCTGTTACTAATTTCCGCCATTTCCATCAGGTAAATTTGCTATTAAATAGGGTCAGTCAGTAAGATAATCGATCATAATTGAAAATCAATTCCATAACTACAATTCTTCAGCTACAATTATTAAAAATTGGCATGGGAATTTACTTTTTAGGAATACGCGGATATAATTTACATTTCTTGTGTAGTACTGGAGTATGAAAGGAGATTCCCTAATTGTTATGGACTTTCCGAAGATTAAGAAAAACCGGAAGTGTAATTTCAAACAGCACGAAATTGCGATCTGAAACATCGGAAGATTCTGCCGACGTCGAGCACGAAATAATCACCCTCGTCAGGCAAGGCCGTACAACGAACCACAGAGGAGTCACAAGACGACCAGAAGTCTCTTTAGTTCAATTTTGAAGGGTTATTCATACAGCAGGGTGACGTTCATATCATCATATCCCAGTCCAAGGACAACTGGAAGGAGATTCCGAGACAAAATTAAAAATTTTCATTTGGGTTCTGTAATGCGACATTAACAACGGGGCTTTTCTGTGGACGGATGAATTCTGTGGACGGATTAATCGCAGTTGACAGGGGTTGGGATCACAAACTTCCACAACCTCCATACCTGGTCGGATATTAACCCACATAGGACAAACGGACCTCCGTCCAGCCCAAATACTGAGCCATCATCAGCATCCATTTAAAAGGACCATTCATTTTGCCGCAAGTGCTTAAAAGACAAATTTATGCGGACTTTTTGGGAAATACACTACTAAATCTATTTGAGGACATCCCTCTGGATAATCTTGGGGCAATGTTTACCCAAACGATAGAGCCCCGGTGCATACTGCCAACATTTCGAGGCAATATTAAATGAAAAATTTCAGGACCGCTGGATTGGACGAATTACACAGATTCCTTGGCCTGTTCGAGCTCCAGAACTTACTGCATTGAACTTTTTTGATGGAAAATAATGAGAGGTAAAGTTTATTCAAGCTCTGCTTACAACAGAGACGAATAAGTTAGCAGAATTGGAACTGCAGCCACGAAAATACGGGAGAGGTTGCCTACAATATACCTTAAACATGGAATTAGACGGATGTTTTTGGTATGCATCAAAAGTTTAATATTTCCAAAAAGGCTATGTAAACAGGATTTTCTAAATCCTTAATCTACCTGGACATGTTGTACCTTTTTGGAAAGGTAATAAGAACAGGTGTATTAATTATATTAATTTCGCAGACAATTTGGGAAAATGCGGGATTTTTAAGTAATCGCAAAACATTCTTTTCACTTTTGGAAGTGACTCAACTTGCAATGGTATTAGTAAGATCAACATTGCTGAGAATTTTGGAAAGGTAATTGAGATAGTAGCCTTTTGCCGTTTGTTTGATGTCGCTACGTTGAATCACCCTGCAACTCCCAAGAGGAAATCAACCATTTATTTCTAAATTTTATTTAAATAAATAAGAGGAGTAGGTACAGAGAAAAAGTATATCACAAAAAATAATTTCAGAGAAGACAATTTAATCTGTATATAATTTTTTTTTCTCTCGACAGAATAAGGCAAATGTAGGCAAAACAATTTTTACACTACTGGTAACAAAAGTTGTCTCAAAATTAAATAGCATACGATCTTACAAATCTTAAAAGTCGTGGTACCAAAAAAGCGTGTAAATTGTTAATTGGATTGTGAGTCTCGCTGAACAGCACTCGCCACTAAACCTACCAACTACAGGCCTTTTGCAAATTCTTGTTGATTTGCGAAATTCTTTGTATCTTTGATTTGTGGTGTCGTTTATTTCCATTGCAAACCCTTCCTGGGGTCTGTTCTGCATGGATTTATGATAGGTTTAAATCCACTACGAATAATTTGCTTGATTTTACGAATTACGAATTACGAATTGCTATTAGGAGTGTTTTAATACTTCTGACGTTCCCCAAGGTAGTCACCTCAGGCCATTTCTCTTCATTATTTACATCTATGTTGTATCTCACTAACTCGAGAATTCTTTGCTATGCACACGACGCCAAAATCTTTCTTTATCTAAATGTGCAACCTGTCCTTGGCATTTTAAATTATTTTAAAAATTCGTAGTATCAAGCAGGGTTCCGAATCGATACGAAATTTCGCTACAAATATTGCTCCAAATCGCTCCGGATCGGATCGGTGCGATATCTGAATCGATTCAGCCTGGAGCGTTATAAAAATATCGAACCGCTTCGGAGCGGATCGTTATTTTCCAAATCTGATATCGAACCGCTCCGGAGCGGATTGTTATTTTCCAAATCTGTTATCGAACCGCTCCGGAGCGAATCGTTATATTTTAAATCTGATATTGAACCGCTCCGGAGCAGATCGTTATTATTTTTAATTTCAATCGATCCGAACCGCTCCTGGAGCAATATTGAATCGATTCGGCCGATTAGAATATCGCTCCACTGGAAATATGTTTGGAAATTATAAGAAAATGATCCTTACCTGCAACTTAATTACTAGGTGTTTTATACTAGGGGTGATGTGTGGGCGTGGGCTAGTGGATGCATGGTGGGTGGGCTAGTGGATGCGTGGTGGGTGGGTCGGTATTGGGATATGGATGGTGAGTGGGTGAATGAAAGGAAGAACTCTAGTAATTATAAACGTGCACCTCACCTGTAATTTAATTACAAGGTGTTTAGAACTTATAGTGTTTTGTGAGTTAGTGATACGGGTTTAGAGTGAATGTGGGTGATCGGCTGGAGGGTAGGTAGTTGGTGATGGTCTGGAGGGTTGGTGTGTGGTTGGGTATGGTCTGGAGGGTTGGTGTGTGGTTGGGTATTGAGTGCCCACCACCCACATTCACTCCTGAAGCGTTATTGAATCGATTTGGAGCGATAAGAATGTCGCTCCACTGAGCCAAAGAAAGAAGTATGGTAATTTTTAGAAAGTGCTCCTCACCTGCAACTTAATTACAAGGTATCTTGCGCTGAGAGGGATTTTAGAGTTGGGGTGAATTGGTGCTGGATAGGTGTGAGTGATAGCGTGGATATGTGGTGGAGGGTTTCTTTCTGGAATATAACGAATTATTTTTTAAATGTGCACGCAATCTGCAACTTAATTATAACGAGAACGAGGTAAGTAAGGATAGGTGATGGGATTGGGGGCCTCTTTCTGAAATATGGTAGTTAATTTTTCAAATCTGAATCTTAAATATAGGGAGTGGGGTTGTGAGTCGTAGCAGTGATGAGTAGAAGTGGGTGATAGGTTAGGGTGTGGGTTTCGATGGAGGTGGTTGGATACCATCACCCCCCCCCCCCCCTCCGCCTGTTTGCACCATCACCAACCTCCACCCTCACCCACCCAATAACCACCCTGTTAAACCCATCACCTGCCCCCACCTTAACTCTAACAGCGTTTTAAGTACAAAACACCTTGTATTAATGTTCTGGTAGGACTGAACATTTTAAATATAACCAGACATATTGTTTTGATTCAATGGTGCAATACACAGGGTGAAAGCAGTAAGTATTACTGTTATGCTGTTAACAATATACAAGATTTTATAGTTAATCCGTACCGACCCTTAAATGTTAAATACTAGCTGACTTATGAAAAGATTTTAATACAAAAACAATTCTTGCCCGTTTTTCATTCTAATCTGCGTGTTAAAGATTTCAGCCAACACTTCACGGCTTTTTATTATTCTAAGAATTTTAAGTGAAGGGTTTCCTTTTTATTTTTAATCTTTTAATTGATGAACCCAATGGAGTCTGGCTGATGCACTAAGATATATTAAAATGGAGTGACTTATAAGCTATCTCATATGGGTACAATTTTACGTTCAGTGGACGAAAACCATTTTTAATTTCCAATGTTTACTGTGAATTTGCAGCTGTTGCGAGCAGAATAAAATAACCATATACATATATCCGAAATGGCATACATAATTTTAATCTTTTATATTGTTGTAAGGCAAATGTAAATATCATTGGAATTACTGATATAAAAATTACAGAAAAAGGTTGTTCTAATCTGCAAAATGCTTACCCAGAAAGAGATTTAAAATGATTGTGAATGGTGTCATCTATTTCTATCGCCAGCATTTAATAGGCGACATGACGTTTTCTTGAAGAAATTTCAGAGCACCAATCACTCCAGTATTATATATCTCAGTGGTCTGATGCTAAACTATTTGAATTATTTATCCAAATAAGGGAGTTGACTACAGAAGTTGAGTAAACTTCGGTTGCTTCGAATGTGCATAGAAATCCAAAGTAATAAAACAGACAAATCAATAAGCCCCTCATTGATTCCTAGTTTCAGAGAATACAACTTTATGAGGGTAAAGTAGGCCTTTGTGTTGTTCCGAGTAATATAATTTTTGTATATGCTTTTGTATGGATACAAAACCTTATTACTCGGGAAAAACGCGAGCGAAATTTGTTCGACTTCTTTAAGGGGTTATATACAAAGTTGAGGGCAAAAAGTGAGCTAAGTTGGTAATTTTTTTAAAGGGTTTTATGTAAATTTTATTAGAAAAAGCGAAAGATAATTTGTTGGTAGTACTATCGAAGAAAAAAAAACAAGTTGAATTATAAAAAAATATTAAAAATTGTCGTAGTTATGGCCCCTCCCCCGAAGCGCGTTTTTTTTTGCAGAGGCTTGCTTTGAACACTCTCCAAGGCGAACCGCTTAACTGAAATCAAAATAGGAAAAAAATTACTTAAGAAAATTGTATTGTGGTGTACTTGAACGATACGGTTTCCGAAAAAAAAAATTTTTTCCAATAAAAAAACCATGTTGACAAAAAAATCGATTTTTGAGGTGTTCAAAATTCTAAACAAAAATTTATTGCAAACAATCGAAAATTTTTAGATGAAAAAGGAACCGTTCAAGTACACGAGATTATAAATATGAACAATAAAAAAAAATTATGAAAATCGGTTGAAAAGTTTTTGAGATATCACGTTCACCGCAACGGTATTTTTCAAAAAAATCTATTCCGAGCTCATCGCGTTTAAAGTTTTTGGACGCCGCTCGCCAAGTGCTTATGGATGGAACTAGCGCGCTGCGAACGGCTGTCATTTGAAATCTAGTGCTCCGATCTGGATGAAATTTCACACAGATATTTTCGAAAGCATGTACTTTCAGAATATGCAATAAAAAAATTTTCGATTTTTTGAGCCCCAACTTTGTATATAACCCCTTATGTTGGCCAAAGGCGCGGCACAACGAACAGCGATATGCAAACAGAGACCACAATTGTCCAAAATGAACAACAATTATTTCAATTAAACCAAATATTTAAGAACGTAAATTTAAACATACCTTTAATGATCCCATGCACTTGGTGCATTCCACATTACATGTGGAATACTTCTTTTCGTCGTCGTGGATAAAATAATTGTAGCAGCGGTTGCTTCTTCTCTTTCCCATTTTTAAATTTTTACGTCCGCACACAATGATTATCACTCTTAGATTAGTCATATTCCAGAATAAACGCCTTACCCATCATCTCCCAAAACCCAAAAATTTCCCTCACTCATCACACATCTTACCACTCACTCCTACTCAGAACCCATTTACCCAAACTCTAAAAGCCCTCTCAGTACAAGACACCTTGTAATTAAGGTGTAGATCTAGTGCACTTTATAAAAATTCCTAGATATATTCCTTTGATTCAGTGGAGCTATATTCTAATCGCTCCGAATCGATTTACTATCGCTGCAGGAGCGGTTCGGATCGATTGAAATTAAAAATAATAACGATCCACTCCGGAGTGGTTCGATAACAGACTTGGAAAATAACGATCCGCTGCGGAGCGGTTCAATATCAGACTTAGAAAATAATAATCCGCCCCGGAGCAGTTCGATATCAGATTAAGAAAATAACGATCCGCTTCGGAGCGGTTCGATATTTTCATAACGCTCCAGGCCGAATCGATACGTGGAGCGGAGCGATATTTTGTATCAATTCGGAACCAAGTTCAAGTTCATTGATTAAGATGCATTAAATAAATAAATAAATAAATTACGGGTTTAGTATAAATAGGTCATTAAATATTAATAGGCACTACTTCCGTTTCGATTTTCTTATTTTTTCAAAATACTTAACGGAAAACAGAATATTACCCTGATTACATAAAAATGATGTTTTTCTTTATTGAAGTTCGGGTATCATTTTTTAATAAGCAATGACAAAAACTCAAGAGATGGCCCACCCGCACTACCCTTAAACGCATTTCTATAAAAAAAATGTATTATGTCTTTTTTACATTGGTGGTATTTAATGCGAAAATGTAAATTCTCTTCATGACAGACCAATCTTTCAGGGACAATTTTACACCTCAAAAAAGTTTTTTCATCAACAAAGAAAGGACGCGTTAATTTCACTTCGGTGCTTTACAACACAGATGAGTTTAATTAAAATTTAAAAGGGAAATTCTAAATGTTTAATAGAATTTAAACTTAAACAATTTTCTTTTTATACTTATACGCAATTGGTTAAGTTTTGCAATGAGATTAAAACAAACTTTACATAACAAAGACTGAGAAAATTATGCGGTTTCAGAATAAATATTGCGAAACAGAAATGTATCTACTTTTACCTTCAACTTCTTTATGATAACCTTAACCTTCACTTTTTCTTAATTTTCCAGAGTTGAATTTGAAAGCTAAATAAAATTAAAGGATATTATTTTCGCCTAGGCGCGTTTTTAGAAATAAATTTTAAACTTGTCTAACTTTTTTGATTGACACAAATAAACTTTTCCGTAAAATCGTTTTAAAGTAAAATTTGTTTTAGTTGAAATTTTCTAGAACTGCTTGAGTGAGGGAATTTAGAATCAAATTATGGCCAGAGTGAATAATAGAACTGCATGGAGGGTGAGCAGGAAAAATTACCAATAGGGTCGAGATAAGTCGATTGAAATGAATATATTGATGGCCAAATAAAGTAATGAGAGTAAAATTTACTTTCCAAGGGCAAGTCTATCAAGAAATGACATCATCTCTATGCGCTAAACACGTTACAATATACATATATATCATAAGACCATTCCGCCATCAAGACGTGATTGAGTAACGAACATCAAAAGTTTCGCAATTATAATATTATATATTAGCTGAGTGTGCCCGCCGTTGCTCAAACTTTTGGTAAGTAACTATCGTTTCCGATTATTTTTAAATGTCACTGCCTTTGCGCACCCACCTAGATGTGGTTTAACAACAGAGTATCCAACGACATTTAGAGTGTGATTATTTAACTCAGTTATCACGAAAACTATCAATTCGACATTAACATAGGTCGATTTCGATAAATTTTTGAAAATTTATTAAAAGTTGATTTCAAGCAATTATTGAAATAAAGTGTCTTAATTAAAAAATAAATTTTATTAGCTAATATTTTCATTATATCAGGTCAAAAAGTTATTTGAAATCACTTGTTGTAACTTCGAATCCATTTTTAAAGGAATCACCAAAACACTTGTTAAGTTCCAAATTACTTTATTTAATATCTTTATACTTTGTTTTTTAAAACTCACTAATCCAAAACGTTTCGCCTTGCATCTCTCGTCTCTGCCTGATGATGACACAGCAAGGCGAAACGCGTTGGATTAGTTAGTTTTCAAAAATGAAGTGTAAAGGTATTTGATAAAATAATTTGGAACTTAACAATTGTTTTGGTGATTCCTTTAAAAATCAGGGCAATTGGTATTAATGTTGGACTTCGTAATCATAATATAATTTGCAGAACCAAAAAGACTTGCATTTTATAATTAAGGACTAAAAGGATTTTTTTAAGTAATAATTCAATTGCTCGCAGAACCATTGCACAATTTACTGAAATATGAAACGAAAAAAAATATAAATCAATAAAAATCTACAAGCTTTTACATAATTGTATGCTCAGTTATTTTCGAAGCCTCCTTACTTCTGCCTTCTCTTAGAATAAATTATATAAAGACTTTTCTGCCAATAAAGGTAGGGGAAGTATCATCACTTGCCTTTAATCAGTTATATAATTCCTTTTTGGTAATTGCTTTCAACAAGAGAACATGATGTTCCAATAACAAATATAATACTTATAAATTATGCTGAAAAACAAATTAATCTCTCCAATGATAAACAGCAGACAAAATGGTTTTATTGATGATCTAATATTATTTAATGTGTCTTCCCAAGGAATTCAAGTAAAATTTTCTTATGAATCAATAATTAGCAAATAATACCCAGAATTCAGATTAAGGACATTTTTCATTCACTAATAAGCTTTGGTGAAAAAAGATTCCGCTATTTAGCTATCTATTGTATGATGAGATATTGAAATCGATGTAATAAGGCGCCGATATGTC
Source organism: Leptarthrus brevirostris (assembly GCA_964036015.1). Taxonomy (NCBI): domain Eukaryota; kingdom Metazoa; phylum Arthropoda; class Insecta; order Diptera; family Asilidae; genus Leptarthrus; species Leptarthrus brevirostris. Next base: position 137,356,945 of record OZ038371.1, on the reverse strand, counting down.
ATGTTATTCCTAGATTTGAGTTGATTTGAGTAGCTGATTCGGCCACTATATTGTATCCGCCATTTTGTTTATCCATTTTAGTCACTCATTTTCCGAAAGGTTGTTATGTTATATTTGCTCAATTTGCCATTAATATAGAAAGAAATACTGAAAATCTTTGTTTCCCATCCTATCTCCAAAAGTACAACTTAAAAGAATTAGAAATTTTTAGTTTATTCTCCATAAGGTTTAGATTAAATAAAAATTATGAAATTCCCCGAACCCCCCGGTACGCCACGCACCAAATGTTCAGTTTAGGTATCTACTGATCCTAAATACGGACCTGTAAGTATATAATATAATTTTATTTATTTATTTTATTTATTTAATCTTAATGCAAGCTATTACCAAATACTCAGAGCTGTCCATTTATGCTGATGACATGAAAATAATTACACATATCTCCTCCACAACCAACTCTCTACTACTCCAAAATGACCTCGATTCGTTCACCACATGGTGCATGAAAAACTTTCTTGAGCTCAATGTCTCCAAATGCCAGTCCATCTCTTATTCCCCCCATCTCTTATACCACCCCGAGAACCTACATGTTAACCAACGTACCAGTCCCTATCGTTACCTCTTTGTGTGACCTAGGAATTATCTGTGACAGTGAACTAAATTTCCGCTCCCATATTGATAGCATACTCGTAATTAACAGAGCTAACTCCGCGCTAGGGTTTGTGAAGCGCTGGTCTAGAGAGTTTTTTTTTATATATATATATATATATATGATGTTGCCAAAGCTCAGGGGATGCCCTATGATGCTAAAGCACAGCCTTGGCAGGAAAGGAATTAAGGTTGGGGGAAATGGGTTAGAAGGTTGAGTGAAGGAGGTGTCGATGTACGCTCCGTTTGAAAGTGTCAGGCTCATAAGACGAGGGAAAAACAGAAGATGGTAAACTGTTCCACATTTGTGTTGTTCTGCTAAGAAAAGATTCCCGAAATTTGACCGTACGTCCAAATTTGACCCGGAGCGTGGGAGCGACTTGTAGATCTTGTATCGCGCGTTGTAATAAGTCTACAAGGAATCAGGCTAGCAATTTCGTTAGAACAATGGCCATGGAAATAGCGATAAAAAAGTGAGAGACAACCGACATTCCGTCGATGCTCCAGAGAGTCAAGACCCTCAGAGATTGAGGAATCGCCAATAAGTTTAACAGCCTTACGCTGAACTTTGTCTAACGCGGACAATGCGGTATGTCCTGCCCCTGCCCAAATATGGGAATTATATTCAAGTCTAGGCCTAATGTGGGACTTGTAGATCAACGCTAAGTCGGGTGGGGAGAAATATTTCTTACATCTCTGTAGAAAACCCAAACATTTCATCGCACTTTTAGCGATTGCAAATATATGATCAGTCCAGCTAAGATTGCTGGATATCTCAATACCCAAGATCTTTAGGGAGGGTGAATTGGGTATATTCACTCCGTCGACTGAAATGGGTTGGGGGTGAACTGGGCGTTTTTTAAGGGACATTAAACAGCATTGAGTTTTGGATGCATTAAACGTAACACGATTTGCTCTGCCCCAAGCGAGGACCATAGAAATGTCTTTGTTTAATGATTTCCACGTGAATTCATTACAGAATCAAATGAGTACGCGAAATCAAGGGATCATAGGATTGAGAGTAAGGGATAAGAGATCATTAATAAAAAGCAGAAATAAGGTTGGTGAAAGAACTGAACCCTGAGGTACACCGGCATTTATTTCATAGGAATCAGATGTAACACCGTCAATTACTACACGGATTGAACGGCCTGACAAAAAGCTCTCTATCCATTTAACGAGGGAGGGTAGGGTGCAGACCAAATGTTTGAAGTTTGGCTAACAGGGCAGCATGTCAGACTCTATCAAAAGACTTTGAAATATCAAGAGCGATGATTTCGGACTGACCGAAATTATGGAGACAATGATTCCAACGCTCCGTTAGAACCGTTAGTAAGTCTCCTGTTGAGCGGCCAGCGCGGAAACCGTACTGGCAATCGTTGATAAGATGGTTATTTTCTAGATATTTTAACAACTGAGAGTTGATGAGTGATTCAAAAACTTTGGATAAGATCGAGGTTAGTGCAATTGGTCTGTAGTTAGAGGGGTCGCATGCCTCTCCTTTTTTAAGTATCGGCTGGACATGAGCAAGTTTCCATACACTTGGAAATATTCCTGTTGAATATGACAGGTGAAAAAGTTTGCGCAGAGGTTTAGCCAAAGCAGAGGCGCAGCATTTTAAAACAAGGGGCGAGAAACCATCAGGCCCAGTAGCTTTGGACACGTCGAGTTTCGAAAGTACTCTAAAAACATCCCGAGTGCGAAAGTGTAGCGGCTTTTGCCTACTAGTGCACTGTGATGGAGATGGAAGTGGCTGCGATGAAGGTGGCAAGTACGAGTTAGCAGCAAAATTAGCAGCAAACAGGTTGGCCTTGTCCAATGAGTCAGTAAAAACATTCCCATTATAAATGAGTGGTGGTGTTGACGAACAGGTGAAATTGTTCTTTACGGTTTTTACTAGAGACCAGAAGCCCTTACTACCCTTTTGAGTAGAAAATACCTTCCGTCTGATGCTCTGGTCGAAATTGAACTTAGCCCGGCTAATTGCTGAATTGCAAATATTCCGCGCATCTCTATAGATACGTCTCAATTCCTCTGAAGGGCACAATTTATATGCCTGGAAGGCTGCTTCCTTCTTTTTAATGGCTGCGAAACAGTCATTATTGAACCAATTGGTGTTAGTTGGTTTGATGTTCTTGATTGAAGAGTGCTCCAATCCTTATGTTTCCAAATCTCTCTATATTTCCTTCGTGAGACCTCTCGTTGCATATGCCAGCCAGGTATGGTCACCTACGCAAACAACCCACATTAACAGAATTGAATCTGTCCAGCGTAGGTTCATTCACTTTGCTCTACGTGATCTTCCGTAGGTAGACAGATTCAACCTTCCACCTTATGAAGACCGTCTGAAACTGATCGACTTACAACCCCTAAGTAAACGTCGAGATGTTTCCGACGTTCTCTTCATTCATCAGCTACTAGCTGGTGCCATAGACTGCCCTTCAATCCTGCAGTCTTTACCCATCTATACCAACCCTCGCAACCATAGGTCCACTCCCCTTTTCCGACTCGACCGCCATCGCATGAACTACGGTCAACGCGAACCAATTACCAGGATGCTAAGAAAAGTCAACGACCTTCCCTCCTTCATATTGCAGCTTACATTATCTGTTATGAATTATTGTTTATTTTAGTTTGTAGTATTTATTTTGTTATTTTGTTTTTTTTTTATGTAATAGCTTGCATTAAGCTTAAATAAATAAAATATATGATATAATAAGTAATACACTCAATGTTCTGAACAATATATCAAAAAATATTTAATTATCTTATGCCTATTATGACTTTTCTTAAATTAACATAACAAAACAAATACCTAGAAAACGATTCACAGGAATACATACCCACATCCTCCTTTATTTCGTGAACCAAATTAATTCAGAAAACTTGAATGGCTTGGCTGCTCAAACGTGAAGGAAAGCACATGTTGCAAATATTGTATTATGTATTATGGAGACGCAATAAAAGGAACCCGGATGGTCATGAACAATGAAGGAGTTTTTGTTAACATTTTCGTTTTTTGTGAGAGAATAAATTCCGAAAGTATTTGCCAAACATGTTAAATTAACCTACCAAAAAGGAAAGCTAAGCTGAAATTTTATTATTCCGTATCAAAGATTCTTCAAAAAGTTTTCTATTACTTTTGAACAATGTAGGGACCAATTTTTTCCATTATGGAGAACATAAAGAAGGACAAATTTTCCAGAAAGAAAAGGTTGAGAACCAACAAATGATTAAAATTATGCAAATTTAACTGCAATATGCGTAAATAATGCGTAGACAAGTTTTGTACAGAACATGCACGAAAAATCCATAAACTTTAAACGGAATTTTCCTGGCATGTGGGCATTAGTCTTAATGTTCAATTCAAAGTTTAATATTCCTTGAAGAGTAAGATAACTATATTTATCTTAATTGAATATGAGGAATAGAGCAGCATTAAAAATAAACAATCGATTCGGGCCTCACGCAATGAATCTTCCGTACCAATGTAGTTTGATGCTGAGGGGATTCTACGATTTCTCTGGCGCCTCCATTTGATGATTTCTTTCGATTAAACACTCTAAAGTAAAACGAAAATAAGGTTTTTCGATATCTCGCTTAGTTTTCACGATATCGATACTTCAGGTTTTTAGGTTAGATTAAAGTGGCTGCCTAAGAAGGCACACTTAGGCCTAAGAGGCCCTTTGTGCTACCACGTTGAGGCTTGAAAATTTTCAACCCCATAAAATTACCTAAGGAATAGGAGGGTTCTGTCCCCTGTACACCGAACCAGTTCCTGTATCTAGTGGAACTAGTTCACGGGAAGTCAAAATTATTTTGACTGGATTGTGAAGGATGTTCATCCTTAGTTCATCCTTAGTTAGTTGGAGCCTAGCTCGGTTAGCTCTTTGAAGTAGGGGGAGCCCAAAAGCCGGTTCCTACGGTTGGCTAGGGCCGGGCAGCTACCGAGGAGGTGAAGTATGGTTTCCTCTTCCTCCTCGTCGTGGCAACTCCTACAGAAGTCGTTTGAGGGCACGCCCAGCCTATCGGCGTGTCTACCTATGAGGCAGTGACCCGTGATTACGGCTACTGTGGTGCTAATTTGTTTACGTCCGAGTAGGATAAGCCCTCTTGACCGCTTAAGGTCGAGCTTTGGCCATATCTGTCGGGTAATCAGGCAGGTGTGTTCTTCTTGCCAGCTATTATTAGCAATCTTGAGAGCCTCCTGTGAGAGCTCCATTTTTCATGTAGCTAGCGGTTTACCCGGCTGGTGGTTAATGTCCGAATCAGGACGTGTGGTGCCGATTCTAGCTAGTTCGTCGGCTCTGCAATTGCCCGGAATATCACTGTGTCCAGGCACCCAGATGAGCCGTACTTTCAGGTGCTCAGCTATGTCATGGTTGTTCAAGTTTTTAGTTCTGAAAGAATGTATCGTCAATATTTTTCGAGTATGAAGTCTGGTTGGGGGGGGGGGGGGGGCTTAAAACTTTGGACATACCTTTTAACACCCCCTCCCTCTCCACTCCATTCTTTATTTCACCGAGAAAAATTGAGTGGTACACACCGCTATACAGGCCCGTAGAGACAAAATTCGGGGGTACCACATACGGTCCCCCGAGAAAGAAATTTCAATTTAAAATCTGTCTAGTATATTACACTTTTTCGATCGTGAAAAAGTTTTGTATGTATATAATTAAAATGGAAAATTTTTCCGGTTGATGACATAGATGACGGGGCCCCTTTAGAAAGCCCGGGCCCGGGGGCCCCCCCCCCCCTCCCGCTCGCAAGCCATGCTGCTATATAGAAGGAGAGCCAATCAACTGTTGTCATTAGCCGCTCTATGTACAAAAAGTACTCTACAACAAATTATAATTTGTCTTTTAAGTAACACTTTTTGTGCATCGAAAAGTAAATGACAACAGTTCATTGGCTTTCGCTCTATAGAGCGGTATGTACTATCCATTTTTCCTCGGTAAAATAAAGAATGGAAAAGTTTGGTCGAATTTTTAACACCCTCTTCCCCAAAACACTGGATATTTGCAATACTACTTGCTTTAAAAATATGTATGTATTACTGGCATATACATACACATATGTATAAGAACAAAGGTCAGTCTTTGATTTCGTTGCTGGCAAAATTAATTTTTGAGTCATTTAAAATGTGAGCTATATTTTTTTTCGTTTTTAAACAAGTTACAGTTATTTTACTTTTTGGTCGCTACCAAACTTATAGAAATGTTTGTTCTAAAACAATACTTAAAAAAAATTAAAAAGCTCCAGAAAAATTGAATAGTTATATTTACTCCCATGGAAGACTAGAGGGTGCTAAAAAGGCCCTCGCTATCGAATCACGGCTATATTAGGTTTGGCGTCAGACACGGAGACCGAAAAAACAATAGGGAATTCAGAAGCGTGGCAAGGACCGATTGGGCAAAATTCGGAGACCAGTGCAGGAGAAAGTGGGAAGTTGATCACTGGCAGCAATCTGGTTCACCCAGTACCTTGAATTTGCAGTGGGCTACGTTACTGAATGTGTTAATGAAGCATTCGAAAAGACCTACGTGTGAGCAGACTACGGAAAAGATCTCAGTCCTATTGGTGGGACAAGAGCCTAATTGAAACCCGCCGAAGAGTACGAACCCTATTCAAGCTAGCAAAAATGTCCAGTGAACAGGCAGGGTGGACAGACTATTATTATTATTTGAGAAAGGATCAAGGACTATTAGTATCCTTTAGTCACTTCGACCAAGTTGATCTTTTGTGACCTGATCCAGATTCAGTATTAAGCAACCCAGCCAATCTGTAGTTCTTTCATTAGACCTAAAATTTCTTTGGGGGCTGCCTTAGCTATATCTGATGGTGATGGGAGAGCCCCACCAAGATGTCTGAGCCTGATACGGCCGAGGGCCTCGCAGTGACAGAGGACGTGTTCCGCTGTCTCTTCCTCTTCCAAATAGAAGCGACAGGTGTTATATTCAGCCAGCCCTAACTGTTTTGAGTAGGTTATAAACCTCTTTGCCTGTCTTAACCCTGGGATGTTTTTCCAGTGTGAGTGCTTGCATTCGTCCTCCCATGACCTGATACGCATTGCTAGTCGGCTTTTTGAGTAGCCACAGAATGGCTCGGGTCCAATAAACTGAGAATCCGCACCTTTTTTTGCTAGGTGATCCGCATACTCATTACCTTCAATGCCCTCGTACGCTGGTACCCATGCCAGTGTAATACTGTTGCTCTAGGCCAGTTCATTAAGAGTGAGACAGTCCAAGACGATTTAAGAGTCTGGACAGACTATAGGGCGGTTCAGAACGACTTTAAGAAGAATATGAGAGCAGCTAAGAGTAAGAGCTGGGTCTCCTTCTGTGAACAAATTCAAAAACCTCCGAAACAGCTGGGTTGAGAAAAGTTATATCAAAAAGTGCAAGACTGTGCTTTAGTCGTTAGAATTTCAAGCCACCTCTCTGTCCACTTTACTTATCATAAAATGCTAAAACTTAATTGAACAACTCGTTGATAATTTAGAATTTTGAGCAATGTTGAATGTTCCATGAAATGTTTTCTTTTTTTTTTAAGTAAATAAAAAAAGTAATTAAATGTGCTACTTATATACCGGGTGAATGAAAAGTTTCAGAACGGTGAAAAATCTAGAGAAATTCTCATCTGGTCGAAAAAAAATCTATATTCAATCCAATACCAAACTCAGTCCCCTAACAGCACACCCGCAACTTGGGTGGGAGATAACTTTGAAATCTTAAGGAGGAAGCCCCGTTTTTTATTGTAGATTCGGATTCCCCTGAAAAAGTTACATTGACTCGGCCTACGAATGGTAAAATTTTTTACAGATGGCGCTGTAATCAACAAAAACCAAAATGTGATAACAAAAAGTTCAAAAGTGGAGATATCTTGAAAAATACGCGTTGCGTCAAGAAAATAAAAAATGCGTGTTCAATATTTTTTTGAAAGCTCTCCGACGATTTTCTCGTAAACCATACATTTTAATTATCCCAAAAGATTTAAAAAAAAACATTTAAAATATTTTTTATGAAATATTATATACACACAGCATAATGCGCTGGACCTTCATCTTATTGAAATCACACATTCATCATTTAACATGTTTAAATACTATTTGGCATTCAATAAAAAACTACCCTACAATTCAATTACACGAAAATCCTGCCCAGATATTAATAGCAATTATAAGTGTTAGTAAATATAAATATCTGGGTATTACTTTAGTCGAAAGCCTCTCATATCAGCGGCACTTCAAAGAAAGACTCACCCTGGCGAAGAGCAGTATTAATGTCACATCGAATAAGTTTCTAAGGAGGACAGACAAATATAAGGTATTTGATTCAGTAACACAATCTATCACGTGTTATGGAGCACAGATGTGGAGTTATAGTGAGTATGAAGAAGTGGAAAAATTGCTGAGATATTTTATCAAGAAATTGTTTCGCTTACCAGATATTCGCCGAACTATATGATATACCTAGAAAGTGGTCTTAATAAAATTTTCCTATATACATACTATAAAATTGAACGTTAATTATATAATCAAAGCACTAAATTTAGATGATAGGAGGTTGTCAATAGACTTATTGTGTGTAGTTTTGAGGCCATGAGGCCATGAAGGAGGGTGTTTGTTGCCACTGCATATATCCCGACGGTATGTTGTCTTCCTTGTGGGCTGCTCCTTAATATTGCTTGATTTCATCGACGGCGCTGCGGTTTCTGGCTTGACTCAGTACAGTAGTATTGTGAATGACCCGGGGTTAACTTCTGGATCTGGTATTCTCTACTGATCCCTATGGTACAGTCGTGAGATCCTTATCGCCAATTGCTCCTGAAACCGGTCATCATCCTGCGCTTCATATGACTTTCTGTTTTGATCCAGTAATTGTAAATTTTTATGATTCTGTAGATTAATGTTATTACTGTTTAAAAAGCTGATTTATCTATACTAAATTAAGGGGTCTGTGCTTTGGACTCTCGCATCTTTGCTGATTTTCAACGATCTAGGTTTTCCTTCGGTTTTTGTTAACTGTGAATTTTCGTATCTCTCTGATCATACAAAGCGTGTTATGTTTCTTGGTGCGCTTTCTAATGGAATACCTAACACCTCACGGATGCCACAGGTTAGCCAGCTTGGGCCGTTTCTTTTTATCATTTACATCAATGATCTACCCACGATCCTCTTTAACTCGAGTATTCTTTGCTATGCTGATGACGCTAAAATTTTTCGAACTGTGTTAATGAACATGATTGTTTACTTTTAAATTCTGACTTGGACGCCTTTCATAAATGGTGTTCTATTAACTGCCTCCCTCTGAACATCCTAAAGTGTACTGATATATCCTCTTCACACAAAAGGATTCCTCTACACTTTGACTTTTTATTGATGGTAGCCTATTAACTAGACTTGACAAGACGACGGACTTAGGGGTCATAGTTGACACTCATTTTTCTTTTGAAGACCACATAAATTCTGTATGTGGTAGATGGCACGCATATCATGGGGTGGAAGAGAGAAATGGGGACCATAACTAATAGAGTGATCTATAGTCAGGCCCGTAGAGACAAAATTCGGGCCCGGGGATACCACATACGGGCCCCCGCGAAAGGAATTTCGGGCCCGGAATTAAGCGTTTACGGGCCCATATACAATCGAATGAGTGACTTTCAATTTAAAATCTGTCTAGTATATTACACTTTTTCGATCGTGAAAAAATTTTTTTATGTAGGTATATAATTAAAATGGAAAATTTTTTCTATTGAGGACTTAAATAACAGGGCCCTTTTTAAAAGCCCGGGCCCGAGGGGTTTACCCCCCTTTGGCGGTCCTGTTTTTAGCTCTACGTCCAATTACAGAGACTCAGATGTGGCATTCAAACTGCTCTGTTATAGCCTCGTGCAGCCAAACCAGCTGTCAAATATCGATCGACAAATTCAAAGAGCCTGCATGATTTGTGGTGGTGAAGGAACCGTATTCCATAGATACTTCACACGCCCGACCTTGTCCGACATTAATAATCATATTCGCGATATGAGCCAGCTTATCTGCTTGACATTCGGCGTAACAAGAACGTCGTTTTTGCTGGGGCCACGAACATTTAACCAGGTGAATTGCTGGATAAGATTTATCCTAACCCTTTCAACAATTCATGTGTACTGCACTGCTTGCGGATCAAGGCTGGCAACATCCCACTAACGCACAGTTTTACACACGTGCACTTAAGAACCACTTCGTTGACAGATTGAGAAGGCGATGACGTCTAGAGTTCCTGGCATCGGAGGCCGACACATTCAACTTCATCGTCGATGCGAACGAAAGCCTCGTCTTTCACTAGGAACAACAGGCCGTAGACTTGCAGCAGCTTGTCCACGAAGCTTCTCGTCGCTCTGGCATTGCTTCAAGTGCTGCGGGAAGGACTAGTCTCACTTTGGAATGGTAGAATTGGGAGGATGATAGGAGCAGTTTGCAGTCGTTAATGGCTCTGCAGACTGGTCCCGCGGGATTCTAATCGGTTCGTAATTTTTGTTCGTTCGTTTAGAACAGTTTTAGATGCGTGTTCCCGGAGGACTAGAAAAGTGGCAAATGACTCTATGGGAGAGCATCTGCTTGGAAGAATCGGTTCTCGAAATAGGAACTTCGCCTGATTCTGCATCTACCCTCTGGGAGCACTCGTATTTATGGAATTTTTTGGGTAGCTAGATATCTTTATATTTATTACGCGGAGTCAGAGTATATTTTGTAAAATCTTCATATTTTACTTTTGTCACTAAGGGATCTTTGACCTGCTAACTTAAATATATTTTTATTTATGTTTAGTGCATTAAAGACGTCATATTTCAATGCTAGTTTCGTCTTCAAATCTACGTCACGTTAAAATCAGCATTGTGTCTTTCCTCTCAATGTTAACCAAATAACATTACTCGCCTTCAATAAGATAGCATATTGCGCACTAGAGGTCACGTATAAAAAGAACAAAATTGTTATTTACCCACATTATTCAGAAATTTCTTTGCTACCTAAGTGAAACAGTGTTTAGATACAGAATGTTGACACCACGTATAGAATTCGTGACACGTAAACATCATCTTAATAGCATATCTTGTTACCATTGTTAACATACAGCGAAATATTCTGAATGTTTTACATACAATAGTACGGAATTGAAATGTTTTCCATTTTTTCAAATATCCATTCGCTACGCACTTCAAAATTTTATTATATTGGAGCAAGAATTCGATATCCCGAAGAAAGTAGTCATGAAAGCTTTTTTTAATAAGTTCACATTATTATCATTAATTTAAAATCAGAAAACCTTTTTAACAATTATAAGACTATGTCAGTCAACAACCAAGACTCTGTATCTTATTTTTCATTTTTATGAGCTATTGTTATTCACCTGCACTGTTATGCACTACTGTTTATAGAAATCTGCTTAGTTCAAAAATGTTTGAATTCATTGTTTTCACTTCAAATCGTTCTTTTTTTTTTAATAAATACATGCAACAATCTAATAAATTATGCAAAGAAAAAAATAATCTTTTATCTAAGTAGATGTCTGTGAACAGTAGTGTATTTCCAATGTTAATAATATTTTCGAACTTAACACGTACCTTAAGAAATCGTTAATCCCAAAATTTTCTTCCTGGTTTTTCCTAATGCTGCATTATCTCAAAACAGATTTTTATTTGCTCCACTCAATAACTTCTGGCTTACACGAGATCAAAAAAAATATTCGAATTACACTAGAAACACAAATCATAAAAGAACATCACGTCTGCACTTCAGAAACACTGATATATTTTGCCCTCGTTCTTTTGTTTTCTTAATGTTCGAAATTCAAAGCACTGAACGCGTTAGGAGCTTGTATACACGCTGTGTCAACAAAATCAAATGCTAACGAACTTTCGGTTGCTATAGCGTTCGAACCTGTGCATTTAAAGATGCCATCGAGAACAAGAGAACAGACCCGTCCACGTAGGAGCAGCCTACTAAAGATACTAAATGAAAACCGAGTAGGTATTCTACAATCAACATTCACCTGAAGAACTTGTCTAACGTTTCTCTCTACATTTGTGGAACTAAATTTTTGCACGCATGCTCTCGCTGAACTGAAATTTCAAATTATTTCCAAATTGCGACCGGAAGCACATTTTCTAGAGATGAGTGATCGACTGATGAAGTTTTGCAATGGATTTCAAGTGAAATTAAGTTAAATTGTGTAAAAATTAGTAAAAGACGCCAATTTTAGAGTTTTATGATTTCATCTGCATTTTGGCGTAGCAGAAAATACTGAAGAACACTTGAGCGGAGAGATGGCATACCAACATTTCAGAAAGATTTTTGTTAAGAGCGAATTTATACATTTTCGGGACGTACCCTACTTTCAAATATTTTAATTTTTTTGAGTTCTTTTAATTTCTGACAACAAACAACATTTATTATGAAAGCACAAGCCCTTTTAACCATAAAAACCTAGTTGTGAAAAGAATGTATTGAAAATTTAAATATTTATCACTTTTATTCATTCCGAATTAATTCGAATTTGGATTACCAGCCAAAATGTCATTACTTTAACACAAGCATGTCATAGTTGGTAATAAATTCACTCCAACCTGCATAACCTGTAATCAATTAGGAAGCGATCAAGTAGAACTTAACTGATTCTCATCCGAATGTGTTACGCATTGCGTTGCGTTACTTGCGTTACGCCACCCCAGCTGGCCCTAAGGACTAATCTATAGTGTCCATGTGCAAGCAAGATCAAATTGTTAAGCATTCTTAACCCACTTCCCAAAAAAAAAGAGGTTCTAAGTTGGACGTGTATATTTTTTTATGTCTAACCGGGCATAACTTCGTAACGCGTTGACCTATTTTGATGATTCTTTTTTTGTTGGGTAGAGTATGTTAATTGATTGGTACCATATCAAAAACATTTTTAGTGAGGCGGGGGTAGGGAGTGGTGGTGAAACCTAACTTTGTAAGGCATGGATTTGTATGCTTCTTTTGCTCTTGCATAGAGTGTGATCCAACATTGCTAATAGGAGAATAATTTGGTCCTAAGGAAGGGGAGGGGTAGTCTAACTTCGTAACGCGTGGACCGATTTGGATAATTCTTTTTCTGTTGGGTAGAATATGTTCCCTGGTTGAATCCACGAGAAAAAAAAAGTTTGGTGGGGTGGGGGTGGAACCTAACTTTGTAAGGCGTGGACCGATTTGTATGGTTCTTTGCTGTTATATAGAATGTGATCCCCCATTTCTAAAAGGACGATAATTTGGTCCTAAGGTGGGTTGTGGAGGAGGGAGAAGGGGTAATCTAATTTTGTAACGCATGGATCGATTTCGATGATTCTTCTCTTGATGTGTATAATTTGTTGCCCCACTGATGCGACGACAAACATTTATAAGTTGGGCGGTGTGAGGAGGGGGCGTTACACAATTTCAGCTTCGTAATGCATACACTGATGTTGATTCGGTTGTGCAGAATACGTTTCCTGATTGATAAATAATAACAATTTTGTACCTAGAGTAACTACGATGATTCTCTGACTACGATAAATCTCTGCTGTTGTATAGAGAAACTTGACGCAATAGGGTCATGTAAAGAATTTTCTAAGGGGATGGTACTAAAGGGTGACCGTGACTAATTTCGTAATATGTCTTCAGATTTGGATAATTTTGTTAGCGCACTACCACTGCAACTTTTAAAATTGCTTTGTTTGTACCAGCAGCATTCTTCAAGTCGTATATATAAACACTAAAAAGAATAAAATAAAATAGTTTTAAAAAAAATTTAAACAAACAAATATAATATATAAAGCTACCTGACTGTGTCAGCTCAACGAATCATAAGGAAGGACGATTAAATACTTTTTTTTGTAGTTGTTTGGTTTGTATGATTTGCACCGACTTCAAAATGTCGTAAAATATATAAAATGAAAAATTATTTTGTGCTTTTAGGCGCTTTTTGAGAAGTCGCTTCAACTTTCTTTTAAAAACCCCATACCCCCACCCCCGTCCTATAAAATTTTTTTTCTTGTGGTATAAATCAGGAAACATGCTCTACCCAACAGAAAAAGAATCATCGAAATCGGTCAACACGTGCCGAAGTTATGCCCGGTCAAACATAAAAACAAACAAAAAACGTCATACTTTGAACCTCTTTGTTTTTGGGAAATCGGTTAAAAATATAGAAATACAATATTAATGAATAAAAATTAAAAATTTATAAAAGCTCTTAAATATAATGACTTAAAGTAGGAATAAACTCAAAATAGGATTGTTTAAAAGGGATAGTACTAATAAATAAAAGTGTGGTTGTTAACTTGTAATTGTATTGAAATGTAAACTCTTTTTAAGATGTAATCATAATTGCTGTATTTCTCACATCAACTTAAACTAACAGTTTTCTTCTACGCTATGAATTCATAAAAAAACATGAATATTTTAACATAAGCAGCGTTAATTCTAGTTTTAAAACAACAACTGCTCTTAGTTTTGTCCTTAGGGGCCCGTCAAGTATTACGTAACGTAGTTTTTGAAGATTTCTGATCCCCCCCAACCTCTCCCCCCCCCTTGTAACGCGCCGTAACGTTGCGTAACAAATAAATACCGGAATAAGAAGAAATGTAAATTAATCGAAATTTCAGCCCTCTTTGGACCTAATGTGTGTGCGTGAAATTCGTAAGTTCATGGCTTGTAGTTCAGGTGGTTTGCTTGACCGCAACGGTCGGACTCTTAGAGTCCAAACTATAGACTTGTGGTACACGGCTTATTACGGGTTTTGCCATATTATATATACTTCTGTATACTCAGTGACGCGACTCTTTTCGTATGTAAAAAAATATGTGTAGTGTAGATATACCATATAAAATGAGCCGTAAGTCACGAGTCAAGAATGAGAACTTTTAATTTTACCAAAAACTTAATGTAACGTAACGCGTTGTTTAACTCCCCCCCCCCCAAATACCGCATCATAACGTTTCACAAGACCCCCTCTCCTCTAACTGCGTTACGTAGTACTTGAACGGCCCTTATGTGAGAGTACTGCATAATTAAATTTAAATACCTAGTAATAATATTTGTATGATGGAGAGTCCTTAAGCTTAATGAAAATCTCCGATATCTTCACATTACAAAGTACAAGAACTTCTCATCGCATTTCTGGCAGTTAAAGGGAAAAGCTAGACCGTGCGATTTCATATGAGTTTGTAACTGCTACTATTGCTTAAATGATTTTTCCGGGCAGCAAGCACAAAAGAAGCCAGTAACACCAGCATAAATTTGTAGGTGCTGATTTAGAAAACATTGATTACATCAGTCGGGGCCGCCGAGAGGGGGGGAAGCGAAGGGAGTAAACCCTCCGAACCCGGGCTTTCAAAAGGGGCCCTGTCATTAAGTCATCAACAGAAAAAATTTTCCATTTTAATTAAATATATAAAAAAAAATTTCACGATCGAAAGTCAATAATTTAATTGTATATGGGCCCGTAAACGCTTAGTCCCGGGTCCGAAATCCCTTTCGCGGGGGCCCGTATGTGGTGCCCCCCGGGCCCGAATTTTGTCTCTACGGGCCTAACAGCAGTACTGTTGCACTTTGTGATGAAGTTTCATGTGATTATTCAAATTTGTTAGCTGTGCAAATGATCTTCTGCACTCGAGTGCTATGCAAATAAATGGCCTTTCTCCTGTATGAAGCCTTTCGGGATTTCGCAAATTTGCTGCTTCCTTCCCTCCTCTCAGCAGAATGATTCAGAATATGCGTTAACAGCCATGACTTCCGGGAAAAGATTTTACAACATAAAGGTTAAGACCCTTCTTCATTAAATACTAGATTAACATCGAAATTCTGAATAGTTTATTCTAACTCAAAGACCATGGTCTCCGAATTTATGTTACGATTTCGTCCTAGGGTTGAATTTATTCTGAATTTTATATACTTGAGGAATGGAATTAAATAATTAATTTTTATAACGTATTATACATTTTGGCACGTCAGATCTGAAACACCCTGTATATCAATTTTAAGTAATACGAGTATTTTAGTCTTACATTAAAATTAAAATTTTCTTCGTTTATTATCTTTTCGAAAGTTTCGATTCCCTCAGATGATTTTAAGGGAAAATAAAAATCTGCTTTCAACATTGTTTATATATATGTATATATAATCTATAAGCACAAAGTAAGAGAAGTAACAAGTAATATACATCGTCATGGACCATATTTTTCAAAATACAAATTCCTGTTTAATTTCATCAAGGCCTCGTGGTTTCCTAGAAAATTTTCAAAGAATAAAAGAGTAGTATCATTTTAAATTTTTCAATACATTTGATTTGATGTCTTCATTTATTTTATAACTAGTACTTTATATTCTAATAATGGTAATAAGAATTTCTTTTTTTCTCCTAGTATTTATTTTTTCTCACAACAGTATTTATTTTTCTTCTAACTTACGTTCATAATAACTTCTGTGATAAAGTCATGTAAATCTACATTTGAGAGCTTTCTAAATAGGCTCCTATCAAAAATACTTTTATATTAGAAATATTGACAGCTTTCATTAATTGTATCAGTTATTTTTAGAACATCTTGGATTATTGTATGATACCATAACAACTGAGCAGTTGCCAATAAAATAATTCAAATTACTAAGGTCAAGTCGAAACATTAGAAGGAATTCAAAATCAATTAAATCTTTAGACTTCTCCAACCTACCACATCAGACCAGCGCTAACACGGTTCATTCACTGTAAGTCAGCGATGGCCAAACTCACACTACCTAATATGAGGAATGCTTAACAGCTTTAGAAAAATTTCGTACTGTTTGTAAATTTTAGAACCTTAAAATGTTTGCAAAAGGTTGAATATTTTAAGATACTGTATAATTGCTTACAAACTAACTACAAACTTTTGATTAACAAAATAATTTTTAAAACAAAAAGTTGAAATGACTTCACAAAAAGCGCTAAAAAACATAACATAATTTTTAATTTTATATCTATTACGACATTTTGAAGGCGGTACAAATTAAACAAACAAAGTTAACCAGTAGTTGTTTGGTTAGTTTGATTTGCACCAACTACAAAATGTCGTAATAGATATAAAATTAAAAATAATTTTATGCTTTTTTGGCGCTTTTTGGGAAGTTGGTGCAACTTGTTCTTTTAAAAAATATTTTATTTTTCACTTTTTGGTGTCTTCTACTCTGTACAATAAAAAAAGGACCATCTAAATCAGTCTACCCGTTAAAAAGTTAGGTTCAAGCCCCATACTCTCAACCCCACCCTACCAACATTTCTTTTCTCGTGATATCAATCAGAGAATATACTCTACCCAACAGCAAAAGAAGCATCCAAATCGGTCCACACGTTACGAAGTTACATTGCGTGGTACTGAATAAGTCAATGTCATGCTGTGACCAGATTTGCTCAAATTTCGGAAGCTACTTGTCAACTGATACACGAATTAAACTCGTTAGAGCTTTATATTATTCTTGTGCTATTTTTTCATCACTTGATGCCAGTTGTTTTTCTAAAATGCAGGTAACGTTTATTGACTGCGGTCGTTTTGTATATAACTTAAAAAGAAATGACCATATTTCGCACTTTAGGAACTTGATCTTGGGTTGCTCAATTGATACTCACCTCAATATAAGGATTTTGTGCTTATTGCATAAGCTGGTTTATACTCCCGAACCCGGGTACTTATTGGAGCATGTCAGCTTCCAGCATTCATCCAGGACAATAAACTTATCTTTGCCTAAAGTAAGAACAGTTGTTGGGGAAAGATCTTACTTTGTCCAGGCTATTCGGAATATTGTGGAATACTCTTCCTTTAAATATTAAAAGCACTCGCTCGGCTGGCGGATTTAGGCGACTCTTGGAACGCCACTTTGGCGTGGATTAGATATGTAGTGGTTAAATTGATGCATACGCTCTTCTCTTTCAAGTAGTGTAATGTTTATTTTATTGAATATTAATTTCTTTTAGATTATTGTAAAAATTTTATCGTATTATATAGTACTTATTTATTTATTTATTACTTACTTACTTACTTGCTCTGGATGTTGAAGTTATCCTTGAAGGTGACTTCAAGATCCTGCATTTGTCTGCCATTCCGGATGTAGTGAATGCGGTACGATTACAGAACCTAGTCATACAGCTGAACCTTTTAAATGTCTACCGTTGGCCCAATCCAACGACTAGGTCATACACAACGGTTTCTCGAAATCTCTACCGCAACCTTTCGGGCTCGATGATGGGCACACACTACGTCTCGTCTAGCCTTTTTAGCTTCTGCGTTAGTGTCATTCATGAAGTGTACTCCTGAAGTGATCGATCACCTTCTTGTTTTGGCGACTAGCACTTTGGCTGAAAGGCAAATTGGTTATTGGATTTTCAACAATAACTTGTTAAACACAGAGCAGTTCATTCAAGAATTTAGTTTTGGCATCAATGGCGAGTAAGGAAACATGACTATTCGAACCGTAGTCAATGGTGGTAGATTCGCTAATTTATTGAAATGATATTCAATCGAAGTAGGTATATAGCATCGAGTTTGATAGCCGAAGTCACCCATATCGGAACGCTTCTACCCGCTCAACCAGAATTACTCTCGCATTACGAAAAACTAAAAGAACGGCTCAGAGCTCCGAAATCAGTCGCTCTGGTTACGAGAGGCGAACCTCCGACCGAGGATTTCTTCCAGAAAACGCGACGACGTACCACTTCTTGTGAAGTAGACTCTTTTCTTGTCAAATCTAGGCAACTCCTGCACGGAGACGAGCTTGCAGATCATATCCTCAACTACTATACTTTATACCGACGTTGCCAGCATCTACTTCCGCTGATGAATTCTTCTAGTCCGTTCCTGCTTTCACCGATAAAGGAAGAGAAGATTCCTGGACAGAGCATTAACCCTCGGTAATATGCGCATCGCTGTCACACTTCTCCTGATAATGATGGACTTCAAACTTTTGGATGTTTTAAATTCTGCTGTGGTTGGACATAAAGAATTTCTTCAAGATCTTCAGAGGTTGGGGAACTAGAGGCAAATGACGTTGTGCAATTGGCACTGTAAGATAATTTGCAAAGCACTCAGAACTACACTAAGCTCAGTGATTGCTTTGTTTATACACCCAGAACAGGTCCAGGTCATACTATTTACGACAACATGACCATTACAAAGCATATTTTCGCCAACCATGAAAACTGGTTAGCCGGTAGTTATGATCTCGTTGGATCAAAAAAAGGCGTTTGATAATGTGTAGCGCGAGTACTTGCTGAGAGTTATCCATATATTTGTGCTTCAGTCCAGGTGGATCGAGATCATTAGTGTGTTATGTGCCTTTTGTTCAAGCATACATTATGCTGACTAGCATCACACATGGCGCCCAGCGAGTGTTAGGTTTTCACACCTACTCCCTTTAGGGGTGAAAAAATAATACTCGCTGGGCGCCACGTGAATTTTGAATCTTTGTTTGAGTCCACGAACTCGGCAAAGAAAACAATAACTTCTTCCAAATTTTATACTTTTCCAAAATGCTTTGTGGAGAAAACTCTACAGGACTCACATTCGAAGGTTTAAATATTTTATTAATTATGGCCGCAGCAAGGAAATGTAACAAGTTTTGCAAAAAAAAAGGGAAAGGAACTCACTCCAATACTCAAAAATGACAAGAAAACTCAAAATAATATAATATATTACAAACTTAACTTTTGCTCTTATCTTGATGTAGTCCTTTTCGAATTCCTCTTCTCTCTGACTTTTGTATTTGTATGTTGGTTGTTTCAAATTCTTCCTCTAATTTCAGGCCCAAATATCTTCCCTTAATGTATTCTCGAAAACTTTTCTTTTCGTCTTCTTTTTAACCGACTTCCCAAAAACAAAGAGGTTCTAAGTTCGACGCGTATTTTTTTTTTTGTTTTTTTTTTTATTTTTATTTTTTTTTTTATGTCTGACCGGGCATAACTTCGTAACGCGTGGACCGATTTTGATGATTCTTTTTTTGTTGGGTAGAGTATGTTCACCGATTGGTACCATGTCAAAAAAATTTTTGGTAGGGTGGGGGTGGGGGGTGGGGGTGAAACCTAACTTTGTAACGCGTGGTCCGATTTGGATGGTTCTTTTTTGTTGTACAGAGTATGATCCCCCATTACTAATAGGAGGAAAAAATTTGGCCCAGGGTGGGGGGAGGGGGGGAGGGGTAGTCTAACTTTGTAACGCGTGGACCGATTTGGATAATTCTTTTTCTGTTGGGAGTATGTTCCGTGGTTGATACCAGGTAAAAAAAAATTTGGGGGGATGGGGTGGGGGTGGGGGTGGAACCTAACTTTGTAACGCGTAGTCCGATTTCGATGGTTCTTTTTCTGTTGTATAGAGTATGATCCCCCATTGCTAATAGGAGAATAATTTGGTCCTATGGTGTAAGGTGTGGGTGGGGGGGGGGGGGGGGGTAGTCTAACTTCGTAACGCGTGGACCGATTTGGATAATTCTTCTTCTATTGGATAAAATATGATCCTTGGTTGATACTACGAGAAAACAAATGTTGCTGGGGTGGAGGTGGGAGAAGGGGGGTGGAACCTAACTTTGTAACACGTGGATTGATTTGTACGGTTCTTTTGCAGTTGTATAGAGTGTGATCCCCCATTGCTAATAGGAGAATAATTTGGTCCTACTGTGGTGGTGGGGGAGGGGGAGGGGTAGTAACGTCTTAACGCGTGGACCGATTTCGAAGATTCCTTTTATGTTCGGTAGAGTATGTTCCTTGATTGATACCATGAGAAAAAAAGTTTAGTGGAATGGGGGTGAGGTAGGGGGTTAAAACTAACTTTTAACGCGTGGACCGATTTGGATGGTTCTTTCTTCGTTGTATAGAGAGAAGACACTAAAAAGTGAAAAATAAAATAGTTTTTAAAAAAAAAGTTGAACCGACTTCACAAAAAGCGCTAAAAAGCATAAAATAATTTTTAATTTTATATCTATTACGACATTTTGAAGTCGGTGCAAATTAAACAAATAAAACAACTACAGTACACCAATTGAAAATAATACCTAATACTACCTGAACGTTTCAGTTTACGGGGGATCATTTTAAATGACGATTAAATACTTTTGTTGTAGTTGTTTGGTTTGTTTGATTTGCACCGACTTCAAAATGTCGTAATAGATATAAAATTAAAAATTATTTTATGCTTTTTAGCGCTTTTTGTGAAGTCGGTTCAACTTTTTTTTTAAAAACTATTTTTTAAATTTAATTTTAATCTTTAAAACTGGTTGTGTCTTATCGGTGTCTATTGAGGTTATGTGTGACTAAGTAAAAGGTTTGCAATAGCCCTTACGGAAAGAAATTCGGATTATGATTAGTTGAAAATTAACTAAATTATGCAGAACTACTATCTTTTAATCTTCCCTACTTTTAAGTATCGCTATTTCAGAAACAATAGTCTTTTCTACCTGATGAGTATCTTCTCTAACATTTTCTTTGTATTCGCTACTATCTAGTTTTCAATAATCTTTAATATCGAACTTAAATGTCTAATTTTCTATTTTAGCCATCCAGGGTACGATAAATTCATTTGGATGATCCTTTTAGTATGTCCAACTATTAACAAGTGAATTTTTCCGTATCTTAAACCGTAAGTAAACAAAATTCTTTGCGTGATCGTTGCTAATTTTGGCTTAAAGAGATAAAACAAGCTAGGTGGAGAGAGTTCTTTATAGGCCTCAGTTCTCGTTGGATTTGATTATCATAAAAGATCATGTTCATATATTGTCTTCTACTCCGTTTTGTCGGGGTATCAGGCAGGGTTGTCACAGTGGATCCAGCTAAAAGTTATAAAGCACTTCTGCTAGCAGTGCTTTATAACTTTTAGCTGCATCCACTGTAGATAAATCTTCGTCAATTGTTGAGGTAGTTTTCAGTTCACTTACCATATACTACTATAAGGCCACTGATTCTACCGTATGTTGACGACCTGCCTCTTTTCATCACGAAAGAAGATGCATTTACAGTCACTCGTAAAGTTTTGAAACAATATGAGCAGTTAGTGGGCGCTATGGTTAACATTAACTAAAGGCCCCTGGTGTGGAAGTGACGAAATAGTTAAGATTTTCACCTTAGTATACAACCTGACAACCTCACCTTAGTATGACAACCTGGGTGACCCATAATGTTTTGACGATTTCAAATTTGAATAAAATCTGTTTAAAATTAGATAAAGCGACGGAAACGCACTCTACAGGTAGTGTGTAGTGTCATTTTTCATCTCATATTATTTATTGGTAGTATGGCGTATTTCACGAAGGAACAACGTGCGTTTGCTGTGGAGTCTTTTTTTCGAAGTGGTGAATCTGTCGTGCGTGTGCAACGTGATTTCCGCAAAAAATTCAAGATTCCGCCGCGAAAACCGATTCCTGCTCGTGGAACGATATTGAACTGGGTAGAAAACTTTCGTAAGACAGGCAGTGCACTTAATCGAAGGTAAACTGGCCGTCGGAGATTTCTACGCACTTCCGACAACATCGATAATCTCGAATGGCCACCTCGCTCGCCCGATCTAACTGTACCAGATTTTTTCTTATGGGGTTACTTGAAGGCGAGGGTGTATTCCGACCGTCCGAAGAACTTGGAGGAATTGAAACAACGTATTCGCGACGAAATTTCAAAAATAACTCCAGATGTTACGAAAAAAGTCTTCGAAAATTGGATTTGCCGCCTGCAGTCGTGTGTAGCCGCGGGTGGTCATCATTTGTCAGATGTTGCATTTGATTCATAAAATTGAATAATTTTTCTACCCTGTGTAAGTTTTTTACATTCCTGTAGCGATTACGTAGCAAGTTACTCAACTTTGAA
Source organism: Leptarthrus brevirostris (assembly GCA_964036015.1). NCBI lineage: Eukaryota > Metazoa > Arthropoda > Insecta > Diptera > Asilidae > Leptarthrus > Leptarthrus brevirostris. Next base: position 137,334,452 of record OZ038371.1, on the reverse strand, counting down.
ATCGTCAAAACATTATGGGTCACCCTGTATTTAATTGCCACATGGCTCTAAGAAAACTTTCCGTCGAAATCATGCTCTATCGTCCAATAGCAGAGGGTGAATTGGGTCTTACAGACATAGACGTAAATTGTCGTTGCCTTTTAATCAGAGCAGAGTGTTCTGATGTGTAGATGGCTTGCCTTTTCAACTGCGAAGAAATTTCTTGAGGGATCGGGGAGGCAAGTGGCATTGGAAAGCATTACTGTCTGCTATCGCACCGCCCACCCTCCCCCCATAACTGAGTTCAGGATCTGATCCCTACGATCACGACCTGGGGCAGAATTAGACCGGCATTCCATTTGCACTGTAATAAAATTGGATACGGGCAATTTTTAGCAATTCTAATCAGGTTGATTGCTGCTTCAGGAATATACTAATATACCCACAAACAACACAATTAAACGAATTGGTCGATACAGCATGAAAACGTTTCAACCAACTAAATACCAGGGAACATGACACAGTGGTGATGAAGGTTTTCGTGGTGGATCAACCGCCGCACACATCATTTAGTGCACCGGTAGAATTGAAAGTAATCAGAGGGATTTCTAGTAGAGCGGTCCACATCCCAGTAGGAAATGTAAGAAATACCGCATCGGAACTCTCATCGATGAAAGTAAGTCATAATGCCTACTTTCTGGATGAAAGCTTTGATGACTTTAACATTGAGATGGCCTAGGAGGAATCGATAATGCGTACCCTTTCCATTACCTGGTAATGGGTGAATTCATCAATGGACGGGAACTAATGTAACCACTGATGAAAAGAAGCGTTCGTTTCAATATTTAATTTTCGTATGCTTCTAACCACAAAGCCCCCTCTCCAATGCCCTTGATGATCGTAAAATTAAAATGCAGGGTTTTTTATTCAATTATTTATACCATTTTTATATATTTATTTAACTAAAACAATTATAAATATATCGAATCCAATTCATTCACAGATTTGTCCATCTGTTAACGACATATTTAACATTAAAACCAATGTTATTAAACATTTTTAATTACTCGTCTCAGATTTCGTTTACTTACACCACTTTTAATCATTTGTTTTAAAAACAATATAATAATTATATTAAAAACCTTTTTTACAATATTCACAATATTAAAACTTTTTTTAATATTTAATATTTTTTAAACTTTATACACTCGCATGCAAAGGGACAATCAGGCAGTAAGGCACGTATTGTCTGAATGCACAATTTTTTAACTGACTTATGCGCATACAACCTACGTTGGCGTGCACACATTTTCAGATAAATTAGTGACGCTGTACATTGTTGACTTTATACATATGACTGTAGGCTCAAACCTTCATCTATGCCTATTGTGAACATTTTCATATAGGAATTCATCGAAGCAAAAGGGAATCAGTTCTTACTTTTTCTACTGGGATATATCCATCAAATTACGGAGACTCTGATATAGTATTCAAACTGCACCATCATAGCCTCGTGTATAAAAAGCAGCTCTCGCACATTGAACATAGAATTCAAAGAGTATGCACGCTTTCTGAGAGTGAAGGAACTCTATTTCACAGATATTTCACTTGTCCGAACTTGTGCGATTTTATGAATATGGTTCGCGATATGTGCGAGCTAATCTGCGAGTCAATCGGTATAACTCGAACGACATTTTTGCTGGTATTAAGAGCATGCAACTAGGTGAATTGTTTAATTAGCTTTGTTCTTGCTAAGTCAACAGTTCAAAATTCAGATGTATTTCACGCTGGTGAAAGTAAGGCATAGCCTTGTAGCATCTAGTCCACGGAGCCGTTGGAGGTAATGAACTAAGAGGATGATAGAATCAGTTTGCAGACGTTCATGACTTCGTAGACTGGTCCCGCTGGACTCATAATTTTATATGTGCTTGCCTCTGATTCTTGATCTTACTGCCTACAAGAAAGCGGGGATTCTCGATTCATTTTCTTCGCCCGGTGCTGCATCTACCTCCGGATATTATTCAAGTAACAGTAACCAGGTGTTTCAATTTCCTTAGATTTAAGCTGCTTATTCTGACTTTGACAACAATATCAAAATTTCTAAACTCTTATTGGAGCTATCATTGGAGACTTTCAGAAATTAATAATTGACATGGATTCGTTTTGTTATTAATGTATGAAAAGTTTTCAGTAAATCATATTAAATAATTTTATTATTGAACTTAGTTTTTAGATTGTAAGTATACTTTTAATTTTCTAATTTATCAATATTGGCCTTTAATAAAAATCTCTTGGGTATTTATTTAAAAGCCACAGAACTATTTTTGCTTATAAAAGCAATTTTTCATAAGAAATTGAATGTTTTATTTTTTTTCTAATTTAAATAATTTGATGAATCATCAGAATAATATAAAAAAAGAAAATTTGTTATCGGAAATTGTAAAAAAAAATTTGTAAAATTTTTCAATAACTTCAATAGGCGAATAATATTGAAATTCGAAAAAATTTTAAACAGTATCTACAAATTTGAAATATTTTCAAAAATTAAGAAACATAATTTCATGTAACTTGAAAATATTCATTATTATTCAACTAAGAATTTGAACTAATATATCTTGAAGCGTTCAATTTATAAAAAAAACCACACTTATGTACTTACTAGCTGGTGCCCGCACCTACGGCATGCGATGATAGTGTAGGTAGATCACAGGGGTGGCAGGCCATAGGGGGGATTTAACAAAAAAAGAATCATCCAAATCGGTCCACTCGTTAGGGAGATAGACTAAAGCAATTGTAGATATAAAAGTTTTATCTTAGTAACATTGTAGCAACACTATCTATATTACAAAAAAACAAAAAACAAATGTATTTAATGTATCAAAATGTATCAAATGTAGTAGGTTTATTATACTTCCTTAGTAGCAAATGGAAGAACATAATTTGTACTATAAACAAAGTAATAGAATTATCCAATCCCGCCCCTTGCAAGCTACTTCCTTTGTATCCTACCACACCTTGCGATACCCTTGTATCCTCCCGCCCCTTGCGAGCTCCAATCTTTGTATCCTCCCGCCGATGCGAACTACCACCTTGGTATCATCCCGCAACCTGCGAAGTACGACCCTTGTATCCTCCCACCCCTTGCAAGCCTCAACCCTTGTATCCTCTTGCCAGCTACCACCTTTGTATACTACCGACCCTTGCGAGCTCCGACTTTTGTGTTCTCCCGCCCATGCAAACTACCACCTTCGTATCTTCCCGCCCCTTGCGAGATACGACCCTTATATCCTCCCACCCCTTGCGAGCAACCTCGCGTGAGTCCTTCAAGCCTTTTCTTACCTTTGCGTCATCCCGCACCCTGCGACAACACGCGACTTGTAAACAAAGTAGTAAAAAAGCGAAATACCCAATCCAATTGCTATTGGCTTAATAACTTTTTAACGAATTTACCAATTTGACTGAAATAACTTTTAAATTAAAGCTTAAGATTTATATCTTCATGCTCAGTTTTATTCATCAATATTTTAAGCCTTGATCCTACTTTTAGAGGGCAGTACAATGCACTTTCCATACATTTTAGTAGAATATTAACAGAAAGAAATCGGTTTATATCTTACTATAACGAAGGTAATTCAAAATGGTTTTCATATTCGAATTCTACTCAGCAATACCTTTTTGATACCAAACTTGCCAGGAAAGAAAAAAAAATTTCGTAATTTTTCCTAGGGTATGGTCCAGGATTTCGGCATTGAAATAATTTGTCTGAAATGGAATCAAGCAAATACACTAGTTGGGTCATTCCATAAGAAATCGTAACGCTTGTATGAGACCGCCTGAATCGCACCTCTCCGATTTAATTAAAATTTTGTATACACTTTGAACTTTGAAAAAACTTTCAATTTTATCCAAATCTTACAAACTTTAAAAATTCGTATCTAAGGCTATATTGATCACACATACATGAAATATGCTTCGTTTTAAACAGGAAGCTTTAAAGTATCCAACAAAAATAGGCAGGGAGTATAGCAGGACGAAAAGGATCAAATGGACATCGTGATATCCTTTATCCTTAAATATCTCGAAATTTGGTATTTTAATTTTCTGTATTTTTATATATGTTTTAGTGCATTATCTGAACTGCACTCAGTAAAAATTTTAACTTGGGCTGTCCATGAGTTCAGATTTTATGATTTTTTTTTATATTTATTATTTCCTGGAAATTGTTCCCATTTTAAATACTTTTACAAGAGAGCTGAAAACACGCGTTGATTATTTATCAATAATGCTTTCGGAAAGTATTTGTGGAGGTAAATTCAAAGAAAAAATCTAAGAATTCAGGTTCATTAATCGCTATTTTTTGTAATACTTACCCGAAATGTGGCAAAAATTTAAATGAGGTAATCCTACTTTCTTGAAATTAAAAAAAGGGATAAGCATCGTACAGCGATTTATTGGTAGGTAATTAACTTAGGTACTTGTGCCTGTAGCGTTAATAAAAAGGAATCCAAATTTGGATTTTTCAATTGGTTTGGAAGTTTGAAGCCTTAAGGTGAAATTTCGAAAATGTCTCAATTTACGTGGAAAGTGTGTTGTAATCCGTTGAATTTATCGTCGCATAGATCAGTTCGTAAAGACTTAAGAACCGTGCTACCTTGTATGGTTCAAAAAATTCCTCATTTAAAAGTGAAGTGGAAATTTTGTACAGCGTGCAGGAAAAAAATAAGTAGTATGCCTGATACATCAGAAGAAATGTTGGCAGAAGATTTTGAATTAGAAACAGCTTTCCCTAAAGATGAAGAAGATTTACCATTTATGCAAACTGACGCGGCATTATCATTATCATATTTAAATATGTGTCTCGATCACATTGAAGAGGACAAAATTGAAAAGAAAAGAGTGAGGGAAGATGTTTATATAAGAGAGAAACTACGAGACTCTTTTAATAAGATAGCAGAGAAAATATTTGGCCTTAAAGACTTTGGAGAGAAAAGTGAAAACAATGAACAGTGTTTCGTGAATAAAATAAAAGAAGCATATGTGGAATCAAGTAATAAAGAAATAAAGACACATTACTCTCATTACTTCCGGAAGATTGGGGTGTTCGGAGAATATTGAAAGAATTTCCTAGAACAACGACACATATGGCACGAAAACCTACACATCCTCGAAGCGAGGGTTATCATTCGGTTCAAAGTAGGACTTTGGATTCACAAATAAAACAGATAGTTGAGAATTTATCTGCAGTGATGATGTAAGCAGATTAATGCCGGGGAGGAAAGACTATGTTTCTGTAAGGGTATGTAAACTGTTCCCTTAAGTCCATTTCAATTTTATAACATTTCTTTTATATCTTTTTTTACATCGATGGTAAAAAGCAACACAAAAAAAATTGATTTTAGGTAATATAAAAGAGGTTTACCAATACTTTAAGCAATGTCATCCGGATGCGAAAATAGGGTTTTCAAAGTTAGCATCCCTTCGCCCAAAAAACTGCGTATTAGCTAGATCGGCAGGAACTCATTCAGTTTGTGTATGTACTATACACCAAAATATCAAACTTATGTTACAACCATGTAAGATTTCTAAGCTCACCGCTAATGAAGAAATCCAAATATTGGATTATAGAACCATCATTGCCCTTGTAATTTGCGATCCACCAAATAGCAACTGTTACCTTGGTAGTTGCACAATCTGTCCAGACTTCGTAGAATCTTCGGCAGATGTTTTGTTACAAAGTGCATTGATACAATAACTTATTATCAGTGGACTTGTACCGATAAAGCAAGCATTTAAAAAGTTCCCTATATGTCAGGAATTTTTAGTGATAATGGATATTTCGGAAAATTACACTTTCGTTCTTCAAAACGCTGTGCCAGGCTACTATTGTGCTAATGAGCAACAATACACCATTTCGGAATATATTTTAGAAATGAGAACGGAGAAATTAACCATATCAGTTTAGTAGTAATTAGTAACTGTTTAAAGCATGATAGTATTGCAGTGAACATTTTCCAACGATCCCTTATTAAGTTTTTGAAAGACAATTTTGAAGTAGTGGAGAAAATATTCTATTTTTCGGATGGCTCAGCAGCTCAGTATACAAATAAAAAAACTTTCTACAATTTGTCACTTCACAACGATGAGTACAAAATTGAAGCAGAATGGAATTTTTTGCAAGTAAAGCTAGCTGGCAAGCAACTCAAGGTGAGGGTATTAAAACACCCTGGCAACTCTATAGCTGGGCGACAGCGAATATTAAAAATATGAATTTTATATATGTTTCTTTGGAAGAATACGAGAAAGATAAAGAGCATTTACAGAGAAGACTTTTAGGTATAAAGCTCATACCATCAACAAGAATGTTCCATCAAGTGCAACCTGTTTGTAAAGGTTCTGTTTCAGTAAAACACTTTTCGTTTTCCGAATAAAGATTTATTTATAAGTTAGAAAACCTTTAACCTTGAACACTTATTTTTTCTCTAAATAAAGCCGAGTTCAAAGATATTTGAGTCTTTGTTATATTTCCAATTTGATAATTTCCTAAACTCTGAAAAAAAGAAATTTAAGACGCAACGTATTTCGTGGAAAAATTCGTCTTCGATAGGCATTTCCCGAAGTAGTCAAATTGACCTACTTGTTAATTATGGAAAAACACCCATAAAAGATGTAGTTGAAGGTAAATGAGGTTCATAATCAACGCGTGTTTTCAGCGTTCCTGTAAAAGTATTAAAATGGGAACAATTTTCAGGAAACAATAAATATAAAAAAAAAATCATAAAATCTGAACCCAAGTTAAAATTTTTACTGAGTGCAGTTCAGATAATGCACTAAAACATATATAAAAATACAGAAAATTAAAATACCAGTTTTTGAGATATTTGAGGATAAAGGATATCGCGATGTCCTTTTGAACGTTTTCGTCCTTCTATACTCCCTGCCCACTTTTGTTGGATACTTTAAAGCTTCCTGTTTAAAACGAAGCATATTTCATGTATGTAATATAGCCTTAGATACGAATTTTTAAAGTTTGTGAGATTTGGATAAAATTGAAATTTTTTTCAAAATTCAAAGTGTGATATTTCAAAAATTTGCGAATATTTTTCAAAATTATTTCGACCATAAACTTAGCTCCTCAGCGGTAACATGTGTGCAAAATTTTAATTAAATGCGTGAAATGACCCAATTAATAAATACCCGGACGATTTAGAAGAGACATTAGGAAATGAATGTATTCACTTACATTGTCAACTGAAAGATTCATTAGTAACTGCTGATGATGGATGCTCTGCGCAAAATACATGTATACAATGTATAATATTCACGGAATATTCGGGATGTTTATTCTAATGTAGACATTGCTCTACGAATTTTTTTAAGTATTCCCGCTACAAATTGTTCAGGATAAAGATCTTTTTCCACCCTGAAAACGGGTAAAAAGCTAAAACTTAATTAATGCCCTCGTATTATTGTCTATCGAGGCTCAATTAGTGCAAGAAATTGATTACGTGGATATAATCGACGTTTTCGCGCGAACCAAAGCGAGAAAAAAGAATCTCATAAGTTAATTAAAAAAATTTATTTACTATTTAGTACAAAAACTTATATTTAAATTACTAACTTATATTTGAAATTATTTTTAAACAATATATCGACGTTGAAAAGTAATTTTGCCGTATCTCAAAAAATTATATTTATGTTGTATTTACTATTTAATCCATTTTACACTAACTTTAGGATAATTTCATCTTTTTTGTCTAATAACCATTATTTCAGAACTTTTACTCCAAGAATTACCTTTCTATCTTCTCTCGTTAAAAAGTAATGAGCTCTATTGTAAACCTCCATTTTCAAGATACAACAAAATTGCTTTTCAGCGTCGATATGTAAACCAATAAAGAGTTATTTAAAATAATATTTGATAATTTAAGGCCATTGTTTCATTTTTTGTTGGAAAAAACGTCAATTTTTATATTTTTTTTTCTAAGAGACTTTATTAGCTATCAGTATTGCGTAGAAGTAGAGGTCGCAAAAAGAGGTGTAAAACAGTTCCCAAACAAAAAGAACCAATTGGGTAGTGTTTAGTAATGTTATCTCTAGTGAGTGAACTAAAAATAAAGTCCAAATTCCGATAATTGTAAGTTTGGGGAGTACTTAAAAAAAAGTTGATCTTTTTAGCACAAAAATGCACCTACAGGAGCCAATAAAAAAATGCATATTAAGTCTTTATAATAGTTCATTCACTGACAAATACTTCAATAACGAAAATGAACAAAGTTTCAGATCGGTAAATTAATTACTTTTTGAGATATCGTGGGAACTACAAAAAAAAGTCATTTCGAGAAAAACGCGTTTAAAGTTTTTTTTTCGTTAAAAGTTATATAATTTTATTTTTAAATATGTAAACAATGGCCTTAAATATTTAATAATTCAATATATAATTTTGACAATCAGTTTTACATTAAAAAAAAAGGGCGGCACATCGGCAAGGGCCTAGGGCGGCATCGAACCTAAATCCGTCACTGCATACGATACGCTTCTTGAAACATGCTCCAAGTAATCACTACCCCTGTTATGGAAATTTTTCATTAAAATGTTCAGGAATTGTCTTTCAATAAAGATAGTAATGATATTTTGCTTTGTTTTAAAACTTTGTGTAACTATAAAAAAAATTTTAAATGTATGATACTTTAGCTATTCTAGAGGTATGTATCCTTTAAAGGAGCTCATTTAAGGCTTACAATGTACTTGCTAAAACATTAAATTTACCATTAAAGATGCTTTCTTTAACCTAATCTTAAATAAGCAATTCCCTTCGAAAAATTTCCTCACTTCACTCCCATTTCGCGAAGGTAACCTTTTACACGATTAATTCTATATTTGAGTAAATACTTCACCTAATGGAAGTTTAATCCCTGCTTGTGATACTCTCTTGCTTCTTCCTGATATAAAAAGCTTAGAAACAACGCAATTGTAAATTAAAGGGAATGCTTAACGAGGGAATAATCCAAAACAGAATTGATGACATTAAATTTTGTGTAGCAGAAACATCGTTAAAATCGAGCTTGCATTCGCCAGGAGAGTGTTAGTTAAGAAAGACATCATTAAGTTTGGTGTATAAGAAAGTATTAAATTATGGAGATGAAAGAAAAATATAAATTCGAAAGTTACCAAACACTTGTATCAAAAAATGTTTGGAGTCTCCTTAATGTGAAACTAAATTTACATTTTCCACATACATTTGGTCGGTTTTTATGCTGGAGTTTCATGATATCCTTTGGGCAAATTACTCTGGCCGCTGCTAAATTAAAGTGATCTAAAAATAACTTTCGATTTTTTAATTAAATAAGTTGCCTCGAGTGCTACTATATTTGGTCTTCTTATTACATGAGAATCAACATTAAAGCTTTCCAGATCTCTTGAAAAATAAAAACTTAGAAGTCTTTCTTTATAATTGCGAATTCCGTGTGTATGTACGGGGAAGGGTAAATTAAAAAAGTCTATAGAATCGAAGTTAAACTTTTAATTTTTCAGTTAAACTTAAATACTTTATTTTGTGTTTGGGTCAATAATTTCAGCGTATTGCATCTACACAAACATAACACTTGATGAAAGAAGACATTTTCTGCATCTTGAAAAAATGCCATGACTTCGCCATTCCCAAAAATTTGCACCAATAAATTTTTTTTCAACTGCCATCAATACTCTAAAATAATTAGTAGTTCAATTGGCTGATCAAATGATTTAAATTCAATGTCTTAGGTTCCTCAAACCCAGGCCCGTAGAGACCAAATTCGGGCCCAGGAAATCAATTTCGGGCCCGGGACTAAGCGTTTACGGGTCCATCTACAATCGCATGAGTGACTTTCAATTTAAAATCTGTCTAGTATATTACACTTTTTCGATCGTAAAACATTTTTTTATATATATATAATTAAAATGGAAAAAATCTTCTGTTGATGACTTAGATGACAGGGCCCTTTTTGAAAGCCCGGGCTGGGGGGTTTACCCCCTTCGCCCCCCCCCCCCTCTCGACGGCCCTGCTCAAACCCGAGTCATATAAATGGCAACCCATGTAGAAATCACCAAGTTTAATATGCGGAATAAGCTGGTGATGTTTCGCTTCACATCGTGCAACGTTGGGTTAAGATTCTTTTCATGTGCCTAGGATAGTTTGATTTAGCCAAAATAAATCTTGCTCAAAACTTGAGTCAAGTTTTATTCTCCGATCCCCCAGTTGAATATACGGAATAAAACTAGCTTCTAACTATTGATCCGGGCTTACAATTTTTTTTACGATGAAAAAACCAGTCTCACATTTTAACTTTTATCTTCTAAAATGAAATGAAAAAATTAATTTTTTTCCGAAAATTTAAGTTTGAAAACCAAATTTTTAACACTATTAGCAAAAACAATTACAGTCTTTAGCACCATTGTGTTACTTGTCAACTGAGATGTTTATAACGTCTGTATCTAGCATTTAAACTTTAGAAGATATACGTTAAAATGTTAGACTGGTTTTTTTCATCGTCAAAAAATTTCAAACCTCTACAGCTGGAAGAGGAGGGGAGAGATTGGCTGTGATATTTAAGTCTCACATCAGGCCTAGACTTGAATATAATTCCCATATTTGGAAGAGGCCAGACATACCGTACTGTCCGCGTTAGACAAAGTTCAAAGAAAGGCTATTAAACTTATTGACGACTCCCCAATCTCTGGGAATATTTACTCTCTGATACGCCAACAGAATCTTTGCTGTTTCTCACTCTCCTATCGCTATTTTCACGGCCATCGTTCTAACAAAATTACTAGCCTGGTTCCTTGTAGACACATGACACGTATACTCTCCAGGTCAAATTTCAAGCTATAACAATAAGAATGTGGCAAAATTTACCATCTTCTATTTTTCCGTCATCTTATAAGCTCGAAACTTTCGCAATTTAATTTGTTTTAAGCTTAATACAAGCTATATCATAATACTAATACTACAAGCTATAATAAATGATAAGCCATAATAAATAGTAAAGCTACAATATGAGCTATAAACTGGAAGGAAGAAGAATTAAGAAAGGCGATCAAGATGGGCGGGCTCAAGATATTAGGCTTTGTAAAGGGATGATTTACTCAGATGGAAGTCAAAAGAGGAAAAGTCGTTGACTTTTCGTAGCGTCCTGATAATTGGTTCGCGTTGACCGTAGTTCGTGCGATGGCGGTCGAGTTGGAAAAGAGGTGTGGACCTAAGGTTGCGGGGATTGGTATAGCTGGGTAAATATTGCAGGATTGAAAGGCAGTCTGTGGCACCAGTTAATAGCTGATGAATGAAGAGAATGTCGGAAACAACACGCCGTTTACTTAGGGGTTGTACGTCGATCATTTTCAGACGGCTAATATTCAAGGAAAGGTCTAACGAAGTAGATATAGAGCGATTTGGAAACATAAGGATTGGAGAACTCTCTAGACCGGAGTTAGCTCTGTTAATTATACTGTCAATATGGGAACGGAAATTGATTTCGCTATCACAGATTATTCCTAAGTCAAACAAAGAGGTAGTGATAGGGACTGGTACGTCGGTTAACATGTAGACTCTCGGGGTGCTGGTAAGACGCTTCCGGGAATAAGAGATGGACTGGCATTTGGAGACATTGAGCTCAAGAAAGTTTTTCATGCACCATGTGGTGAACGAATCGAGGTCTTTTTGCAGAAGAAGAGAGTCGGTTGTGGAGGAGATATGTTTAATTATTTTCATGTCATCAGCATAAATGGATAGCTCTGAGTGATTGATGACACAATCAACATCATTTATTGCAAAGATGAAAATCAATGCACCGAAGTCGCTGTCCTGAGGGACGCCGAAACGAGCGACAATGGGGTTAGAAATGGATGAGCTAAAAAGAACATTGTACTGACGGTTGTTGAGATAGGATTGAATCCAAGAGATGAATCGGGGTGGGAAGCCTAGGCGATCAAGTTTACTAAAATCAGTGGCGATAACATCAACATCTTTACCATTTTCCAGGCACATAGTGATTTGGAGACGAAGTCGGTAAGGTTGGTGGTTGTAGATCTTCCTTTGGGGAAGCCATGCTGGGAGAGGGAGAAGATAGACTCACAGTGGAAGAACATGGAATCATAGACCAATTTTTCTAATAGTTTAGGTATGGATGATAATTTAGCAATGGCTCTGTAGTAGGATACATCGTTCTTGCAGCCTTTTCTGAAGATGGGAACAATATAAGAGTTTTTCCATAATTAAGGGAAAACCGCTTGAGTGACCGAGATGCGGAAAAGCAAAGTAAGGGGTTGAACTAGATGCATGGCACACTTTTTTAGAACGATGGCCGGAATTCCGTGAGGACCTGGGTGAACGTCGTTCTCAAGCCCCTTTATACTGGCGGCGATTAGTTCGGGATCAGGGTCGAAAGACGTAAACGACGTTAGAGTGCATTTGTCCAAGAATGAAAAGTAGTTAAGGTCATTGTAGGGAATTGTCGCTGAAAGATTTACTGAAGAAGTGTGCAATGAGGTTTGCGATAACCTTAGGATCAGACGAAGAGGTATTCTCGAGTTTTAGGGTGGAAGGGTAACCATTGGATTTCTTCTTGGAATTAATAAAGTTATAAAAACGCTTGGGGTCCGATATGAGGCTAGTTTCCGTTCGTTGGAGGTACTCATAGTAGACGGTAGCACAACGTTCAGAAAAAGAGGTGTGAGCACACAAATAATAAGAATAGTCAGACTCAGTCTGGGTTAGAAGAAAAGTTTGTCAACATTTATTTCTCCTGTTGCGGAGAGAACGTAATTCTTTGTCATACCTAACGAGGGATGAGGAGCAGTTTTTACGATGAATAAGAGGGATAGATTGTGTAAGCCAAGCGTGTATTTCTGAATAGAACGCCTCTACAGCAACGTCAATTGGAAGATGTTGAGGGATAGTGCCAATGTTAGAGTTGAATAGCAAGTGATCTAATTTTTCAAAGTCGCCTTTACGAAAATTGAAGGAAAGGGACTACTCGGAGCTTGAAAGGGCGTGAGGGTGTTCGTAGGAGAAAACGAGGAACGGGTGACGATGGTGACGATTGAGGGAGGAGAGGAGATGGTTGCTTTCCACGACAGCTGAGTTAATTGGGTCTGAAGAAAAGATTATGTATAATTGTCTGTCCGGAAAGTACCTGACTCCTCTAACTTGAAAGAGACCAGAAACGGAGAGCTGATCGGTAAAAAAGGCTTCTTTGGCGGAAGAGGCGTTCAAGGGGACAAAGTGAGAACAGTCCTCAGACAATGACCATTGAATACGGGGGAGGTTAAAGTCACCCAGGCAAATAAATTCATTGGAAGCGTTAGCTTTCGCTTAGGAGCGAAAGTAGTTTAAGGAGTCGTTGCGACTTTCTTGGAGATGGGAAATGCTGCGAGAACTGATGTACGCAGCATAGGTGGATAGATCTTCTGAAACCTTATGGGAACGGATATTAAATGATTCCTGGTACTTAGTGAAAAGTTCGTGTTAGACGGTTGGGTCTATGGGCAGGCCTTATTGGTGTATACTTAACATGACGTTGGTGCTCGTTTTACCGTCAATACAGACGGAATTCGGTTTGCAGATAAGCTAGAAATAGACGTACGTTTTCATAAATGCGTATCGTTCACCGTTTGAATCCGCAGAACGCAAAGTCAATTTAACTGTAGGTGGGATTAGGGGATCGATATATGAATGATGTTGGCATGAAGCAGATTTGGTTAGAGGAAGGGGCGGATTAGCGGAGGTAGAAGTAGTTTGAGATGAGGCGATAGTGAAGGAAGATGATGGCTTGCTAGGTGGGCATGCGGAGGAAGTATCAAGTGCAAGGTTTGGTGTATACAGAGGAGGAGTGGGACAGACGGAAATCGAAGCAGAGGTGGTAGGGTGGTCGGAAGATGATGGCTTGTGGTTAGATGGGCACACGGAAGAAGTTGGGAGTGCGTGATTAGGTGGATGCGATATACTTGACTTGATACTTGACTGGGGTACTTAGATTAAAGTTTGGAAATACTTCTATTTTGAGCTGCCAATTGGAGTTTGGATTACTAGGTTTAACGCCATAGATGAGAGGTGCGGAAGAGTGGTGAGATATTATGGTATTACTAGTGCTAAGGTTCTTAAGATTAGGCTGAATACTAAATTTAGGTATGGCAGAAGTTCGTTTTGAATTACCTCTGGGATAATTAGTGGGATTTGGTCTTATTTAATTTACGGTCAGATGCAGAGGGCTTAAGGTTAAACTTAACATACTTCTTAGTCCACTTAGAAATTTCGATAATCCCGAGAGTGAAGACTTTGCTGGAGGGGTTACTGATGAACATACTTGTTCGGGATGGAGATCTTGAAGTTGCTGAATTTTTCTTGCGTCCGAGAGTAACTTCAGGCAGCTAACGGGGAGGAATGGAGTATGGTCGCTTGATGAAGATGAGTAATTGCTGCAACGAGACGTAAATCGACACCTCCTATACTCTATCTTTTAACCCATTTCCCTCACCTTCCCATTCCCCTTACCTTGAATTCCTTTCCTGTCAAGGTTGTGCTTTGGCATCATAACATAGGTCAATCCCAGATCTTTGGCAAATTCATATAAAAAAAGCTTTAATTGTTCCTCACTGCACATATAGTAGCATAATATTTCCGGTTCTTAATTCGATTGGATAGATTTGGTAACATATAATGATGCAGAAGTAGTATTCAAGCTATCTCATAAAAGTCACATATTACCTTATATATCGTCACTGCTGGGTTGTCCCCCGGGAACTTTTTTACTTTTTCCAATGCTATTCCTTTGTAGTATGATATTCAGCGCGCAAAGGTAGGCCGACTTTTAAAATCATATAATATTTCCTAAAAACATCAGTGGCTTCGAGTGTTTTCTTGTCTGTTCGGTAGCTTTTTATTCCACCTGTATTTAGTTTCATTATATTAACTAATCTCCTATCTTCTTTATACTAGTAAGAAAAGTTATAATTTTTTTTTATTTTCCGATTAAGTCCTGTTCGCTTTATACGCTATAAGATTTTATAATCTTTGTAATATACCAAATAAAGCATTATTAACATTAATATAGCTCGTTCAATAGCCAATTACTAGCCTTGTTTTCAAAATCTAAATATTATTTTTTATTCTTCAGATGACCTTTTTACCATTTTAAAAATTATCTATTTTAGCTTAAATCGAACTGCAGGTGTCAATCGCATCATCTCCTCTAAAAATATTTATTTTTAAAGCAGCACATTTCCTAACGAAATTCGACCTCAAATGTGTATATTTAGGTATTCCCGACAAAATGGTTCATTTCCAATATTTTCTTTGCCTTGAGAACAATTAAATGAGTCGCTCAGAAGCCAATACGGGTTATTCCAGAAAATGAAAATTTAGAGTACCTATATAAAGTCTTTTATCATAAAAACGTAAGTATTTATTGGGACAAATTTAAATTTACGACTTACTTTTTGGCAGCTGGAAAAGATAAGAAATTTATGTAAAAATAATACAATAACATTTGTTGTCATACGTTTTATGATTATTTATTATGACAAACATCTTCTTCTACCAAGGTACCTGAATCTAGGTTTTGATCCCCACGTGTTGTTTTTAATGTCCTTTAAAAGCAATGTTTTGTTGGAGTTATGTATATCCTTTAATAAATTCATCATGTTTTTTTTATTCTTTTGAAATTTTTTACCAGGTTGATTTATATTTTTTAAGATTGAAAAGTATCATCCTTGTCAAAATTTTATTTGAATTTAATGCTGCTTGGGTTTGACCTTTATAGTTATATCCTCGGCATATTAAGCCAATTGACTGTTAGTCCACTTTTTGTTGGTAGTACTACTGCATCTTTCAATGGTTTTGTGAAAAGTAAATCTTAACTCATTTCGACAACGCTGCAAGGGATTTTTCTTTAACTATTTTGACTTATGTGATACCAGTCGCTAAAATTATTACTATACTGATTCTCTTTTGCACAACCAGCGTTATTGTGCCAATAACTGTGCCTAATAAATAAGTATTTAAGCTCAAGTGATTCTGCTTTTATGCCCTGAATGAAGCAATTTCAGTAAACTTAATACAGAATTATATTTTGATTATGTCCTGTACACGAACCGGAATACATTATAATTTTTAGAAAATCCCTTGCATAAAATTTAATATGTTTAGTTAAACATTTCTTGTGAACCCAGCGGCCCTTGGGTTATAGGCTAAACACACATATTGCCCTAGTTGTGATTTTCTTCCTATTTAAGAGACAGGACATATTTTAGTATCGCTTCGTGGTTTTATTTCAAGAGTTTTTAGGTATTCATCTAGTGTGCCGCAATGTAGCCACCTCGGCATTCTACTATTCATTCAGACCATTGATAACATTTTCCATGTGATCGAGCACTCTAATGTTCTGATCTACGCTGACAATGTGAAGATTTTCTCCTATGTAATAGGTAGTGGTGGCGCCGCCCTCATTTAAAAGAACTTAAACACGTTCCTGGATTTGTGGGGAATGGCCTTCGTCGCGTGCTATCTGTGACTGACATTAGGGTAAAACTTGGTTTTGCTCTTCATATTAGTTACAATGTGTCAATCCCAAGCAGCACAACTGGGTTATTACTACGTCTACTACGGGACTTAAAGTCACAACTGGTGACTTCCATAATTACTCCTTATGTAGTTCTCACGATATCGTGGTGACCCATATGCGACTGAGTGGAGAATATCTGCGACGTCGCCTTGAAGTCATACAAGATCATAAAAATCGGTATACTACCCTATTACATCTACCTAAAGTTGCAAGCACAAGTAGTATTGTGGTTATAAGTCTGCTCTGCATTCTCTCGTGCGCACTATAGAGAAATCCCTTGATTGAAAGGAGTTCACTCTAGTAGCCTTTATTGACATCAAGGGAGTTTTAGAGGCTCATGCTGCCAGAACTGTGAGCACGGGCACACCGCAAGGTGGGGTCCTATCTCCTCTTCTTTGGAATCTGGTGGTGAATAAACTGCTTCTAATCCTAGAAGAGGAGGGCTGTGGAGTGTTTGCTTATGCGGACGACATCGCTATAGCTATCTCGGGCAAATTCCTGCCTGTTTTAAGGGATCTTATGCAGAATGTCCTCGCCAAGCTTACCAGGCGGGCGTGGTCATCTTTACTAGGAAATATAAAATTTCTCCTGTTGACCCTCTGTATCTGAATGGTACCCGCCTGGGCTTTACCGAGGAAGCTAAATATTTGGGTATCATCCTGGATACAAAGCTCAGCTGGAAGCCTAATATTCATGAGAGGGTCAATAAAGCAACTGTAGCTCTATACTCCTGTAAGAGTTCCATCGGTGGGAAATGGCGGGTTTCAACCCAAGTTAACTCACTGGCTCTATGTTGCAGTCATTAGACCAATCCTGTTGTATGGTGTGGTTGTCTGGTGGCCATCACTGGACAAGGCCACTTACCTCACCTTTGAGGAAGGTGCAGAGATCGGCCTACATCTGTATCACCGGAGCGCTACGGACCACTCCTACTGATACTCTGGAAATATTTCTCCACTTACTTCCATTAGATCTGATGGGTAAACAGATGGCTGCTAATCCTGCCGTTCGACTTACAGCCGCATCTCGGTGGTCCAATACTAGAGTTGAGCACTCCACAATTCTGGACTCCTTTTCGCTCCAAGTGGGGCATCTTGACTACGCCACTCCTAGCTACTCCTTCGTCTAGTGATTCATATCGACCATTCCAAACAAGCTTGACTGGGATGGGGATACCATTCCCTGTGGGGACACCATTCCTTGTGGGGAATCCATTCACATTTATACAGAGTGCTCTAAACTACAGGGTAGGGTGGGGGTGGTGTTTTTCAGAGGCACTGAATATTAGCTTATCCTTCCGTCTTCAAGACTACTGTAGGTTGTTTCAGGCGGAGGTCATGGCTATTCAGGAAGCCTTGAATTGGTTGAGGGGGAACGAAGCTCCAAACGACATGTGTATCCTTACTCATAGCCAGGCTGCTTTGCTATCCCTGGATTCTGTCCTATCGACATCCCTCAGACTTAAATGATTTGGCTGAACGGTATCAAATTCACCTGTGCTGCGTCCCGGGGCACAGGGATATTCCAGGGAACTGCGTGTCGAACGAGCTTGCAAGACGTGGTACCACCCTGGAGATCCAACCGGAAAGGACTACTCTTGGTAGGCCCCTGGCAACCTGTAAGATGTTGCCTAGCACGAGGGCAATTAATCTAGCGAACCACAGATGGGCAAACGGCACTACGTGCCATACGTGCCAGACAGATCTGGATCTAAGTGTCTGCTAAGATCTCTAAGTTTCTGCTTTCGAGGGGCAGATCTGACCTTAGAATAGCTATTGGGGTAATCACAGGCCATTGCCCTATTGGCTTACACGCGAAGAGACTGGGTATTTTCTCAAACGACTTCTGCAGAAGCTGCATGGACGAGGAAGAGGAGGAAACTATTTTCCACTACCTTTGCCAGTGCGCGCAGGCGAAAGTTCTTCTAAGGCAACTATTTCTTTGATACTCTCTGCGATCTGGCGCCGATTGACGTTGCAGATCTTTGGCGCTTCATCGACAGCTCCGGATGGTTTCAATGAGGAGGTGGAGAGAATTCTTGGATTCTCGTGGCATCATAATTGCCCTATTGAGGTCTAAGTGTGCCCTTTAAGGCAACCACACGAACCTAACCTAACCTTACCACGTGAAGACCATGTTTGTAAGTTATTATTACTTGAATTACGATCATAGGCATAAGTAACACAGTTTTCTATATACATTATCATTACACATTGTCGCACCTCTACGTTTTTAAGAATGTAAATGAATTCAATAAAAATCTTAAAATTACTCCATATAATCATAAACTAATACAACGTATAGTCAAACGAAGCCTTAAGTTCATATGCCAAGCAATATTTTCTGTAATAATTATTATTGTAGCCTCGTAAAAATCATTCGCCTTAAAATTATATTAATTTTTTGAAATTTTGTATAAATAAAGACATCGCAGTACGGAAAAAACATGTAATATTGAATAGAACACTACAGAAGTTCAGAAAAAAAAACCTTTTAACTCCAAATTTGTCAGTGTCATGTCTTCTAAAGTAATTGAGTGAAAAATAATAAACCTAATGTTAATTAGGCCTTTAATTAGGTAAATAACGAACCAGCAACATGTTTTTGTCTTTTCTGAAAAAAAATCTTATCCTTTCAAAATGCCACTCCTCAATTACAAAAGCAAGAAGCAATTCCAAAAAGACATGATTAAGGTAAATAAAATGTCAGTAATTAAAAAATTTCCAGGATAGTTTTAATTTATTTTAAGTTACTTATAGTAGATTTTACAACAATTGAAATATTACAAAGGTACACCTAAAAGCAACATAATGACATATTTACAGGGGACTAATAATTACATTCAGTAAATTTAAAAGCGTTTCACATATAAGTCTTGAACCGGGTCAAAGGAGAGCTAATAATTACAGCCTATAAAACTATAACTTTAGTCGTATTTTACAGAGATGCCTACAAATAAAAATAAAAATTATATATCACCATTTTCTCCTAAGCGGTCAAGTCAGTGTGTGGCTTGTGCTCACGAAACTAATTACAGTCTACACATTCTATTTATAAATTAAGTCATTTAGACATTAGATCGTTGCCTTAAGCTCAAGAGATAATAAATAATAACCATAACATTAAATTTTTGAAAACACTGGCCAGCAAACATTTTTAAATAAACAAATAAAGGGGTTTTAGTTAAGTGCAATATAAATAGAATTAAATAAATTTTAAATACATTTTAAATATAACTGAACATTAAATGCAAACAAATATTTGCAATATTTAAGTAAAATTCTTTTAAATTGTCTCCTAACTAAGAGCTAAATTCTATGTCTCCCGACGTCGTCATCTTGTCATCTTTTGTCATAACAAAGTAATTAACAAGCATATTAAGTCCTGTCGGACTGTCAATGATAGATCCAATCATCTGGCAGCAGGAAGTCCTTCACTGAAAACAGTGTCCTGGCGTACCAGTGAATGCCATGTTGCGGTGCGGTAAGCGAATTTTCGCTAATCATTTGCCAAAGTGTGCTCATAAATCGTATTGGCATGAAGCTCCAATGTGCAACAGACTGACTATTTACAAGTGCATAGCACGAAGCAACAACTGAGTCAACAATAATTGTACCTTCCCTTGTAAGCGGTGCAAAAACTCCTTTCGATAATGTAGCAGAAACGTGTACAACTTTTCTCGGCTCCAGTGTATTGTTCATATTAATCAGGACGTAATCGCCCTCTTCGATTTTGTCGGCGAAAACGAAATTCATCAGATTCTTAGCAGGTTTCCACACCATTACCAAGTGTGCCGGTGTTACTGTTAACGCTGCACCGCCATCTGTTTTAATTTTTACAAACTCCCTGGTCTGGTCTTCATCTCTGTCCAGAAACATTAGAATCTCGCTGAAAACTACATTGCCGTCGACAGTCATGCTCAAAACCTTTTCGCCTACTTGTAATTCGCTTAATCGACGGCGCGCACCCGTCGACGTTACTACAGTACTGTCCGCAGTGAAGCAGCCACTTATGTGTGATGATTGAGAAGAATCTGAAAGAAAAAAGAAAAAAATGTTTATCAATTTTAGCAAATTTATATTATGAATAAATCAATAAATTAATTGATAATTTTAAAAGGATATAGCCAATGTGATTTATATATTCATGAGAAGTTCAGTTATTTATTAACAATATTGCACCAAAGTGCTGACTCCTACAAAAAACTAAACAAGAACAGTATAATACTATATAAAATCAAAGAATAAGGAGATAGTTCACAAAATATAAAAATGCAAATGTGTATAAAAGGTACATAAAAAGTAACTTGAACAAAGCTGACACCTCACATGCTTCCGCGATAGATGAAAATCAATGCGATCAAAAGAAGAACAGAAAATCGCGAAATCGATGTGATCGGCTCATTTACCTCATAACTAGTTCGATGAAAAGGTTCTTCAGACCCAGTTAACTCGGCTATCGCAGAAAGCAACCGTCTTCTCTCCTCCCTCGACCGTCACCATCCTCCCTTGTTCCTCGTTTCCTCCTACGAGCACCCTCATGCCGTTTCAAGCTCCGGGTCTTCTTTATGCTTTAATTTTCGTAAAGGCGACTTTGACAAATTAAATCACTTGCTCCTCAACTCTAATATTGGCGATATCCCTCAACATCTCCCAATTGACGTTGCTTTAGAGGCGTTCTATTCGGAAATACACGCTTGCCTTACACAATCTATCCCTCTTCTTCCTCATAAAAACTACTCCTCATCCCCCTTATGGTGCGACAAAGAATTACGCTCTCTTCGCAACAGGAGAAATAAACGTTGACAAACTTTTCTTTTAACCTAGACTGAGTCTGACTATTCTTCCTATCTATCTGTTTATACCTCTTTTTCTGAACGTTCTGATACCCTCTACCATGAGTACCTCCAACGGATGGAAACTAGCCTCATATCCGACCCCAAGCGTTTTTAAAGCTTTATTAATTCTAAGAAGAAATCCAATGGTTACCCTTCCACCCTAAAGCTCGAGAATACCTCTTCGGTAAATCTTTCAGCGACAATTCTCTACAACCCGACCTTAACTATTTTGCATTCATGGACAAATGCACTCAAACGTCGTTTACAGCTTTTGACGCTGATCCTGAACTAATCGCAGCCAGTATTAATGGGCTTGAGAACGACTTTCACCCAGGTCCAGATGGCATTCCGGCAATCGTTCTGAAAAAGTGTGCCAAGGTCAACCTCGTACTGAGTAAGTTCAACCTCTTACTTTGCTTTTTCGTCTCTCGGTCACTCAAGGGGTTTTCCCTCAATTATGGAAAAATTCGTATATTACTCCCATCTTCAAAAAAGGCTGCAAGAACGATGTGTCCTCCAGACCCATTGCTAAATTATCATCCATACCTAAACTATTCGAAAAATTGGTCTATGATTCCATGTTCTTCCACTGTAAGTCTATCTTCTAACTCTCCCAGCATGGCTTCCTCAAAGGTAGATCTACAACCACCAACCTTACTGACTTCGTCTCTAAAACACTATGTGCCCTGGAAAACGGTAAAGATGTTGATGTTATCGCTACCGATTTTAGTAAAGCCTTCGAAAAGATCTCCCATAACGTTATCTTGTTCAAACTTGATCGCCTAGGCTCCCCCCACCCCCCCCCCCCATATTCATCTCTTGGATTCGATCCTACCTCAACAACCGTCAGTACAATATTCTTTTCGGCTCATCCAATTCTAACCCTATTGTCGCACGTTCCGGCGTCTCTCAGGGCAGCCACCTCGGCCCATTGATTTTTATCCTTACAATAAATTATGTTGATTGTGTCATCAAACACTCAGAGGACATCTTTAGTCGAATTTGATAAGTAATTGTAGTTGTCTTTTTAAAGCAGCAAATGGAAGGACAGAAAAGAAACTTATCACAAACCCAACGAAATTTCAAAAATAATCTACCCAAAATGATCCGCGCAAAAATGAACCGCGTGAGATTCCGGGCAAAAACGACTTAACTACTTAACTGCATTAATTTTGCATTACTGTTTATAGTTAAGTCATTTTTACTCGGAAACTCACGAGGTTCATTTCTGCGCGAAACACATTCTAAGCCACTTTTACGCGGACCTTGTAGATAGGTCATTTTAGTCTCAGCCTATTATGATGCAAACAAGGCATCTCATGTCAGTCCGATAAGATGCTTTGCCGTGAACAAAAATGTGAACTTCAAATTTAAAATTCATTGAGAATATCTTATATTGTGTTTAGTTGTACTTTTATCTGTTTAATCATAAGAAAATTATATAACAGATGCCTCGAAATAAAGATATCCAGTGTGCATTAAAAATTCAAAGACTGTTTTAGTTCTTGCTTTTAAAGTCGTTTTAAAGTATAGTACCACTCATCAAGAGCGAAGATGATACACCTTTACTCAGCCCTACAGCGAAAAGGCAAACGAGCTCCTCCACTATACACAATGCTTAGTGTGTTATATAACGCGTAGGAGAGAACGGGGTTAAATTAGGTACGGACGCAAAGTAGAGTAAAACCCGAACTGCTGTAATTAATAGTGTTAGAGCAACTACATACAGCCGTCCGTTGCGTTTGTATTTTAGTCGAGAAGTAGTTGCCGCGAGTTCAGAGCATCGGGACACTTGTGTAACTAACCTGATAACGTGCAGTCCAAAAACTACAATAGTTTATTATTCTTATGCATCTGAAGCCCAGGGGACAAACCTATGATGCGTTTAGCATATCTTTGCCGGAAAGGAATTAAGGTAAGGGGAACGAGGGAACTTAAATGTTTTGTTTTTGCATTCCTGCGAGCTAAACAACAGCCCAGAGACGGCGTACTATGAAAAACTCGTAGGCAGGCCGAGGCTTTAACCTGCATCCAAGGCGTGGTGATCGTGTCATTTAACCAACTGGTCCAATCCATCTCTAATATGATACAATACTGGTAAAAAATCAACTTCGAACTACTTAAACAGGATAGTGGCTTAATTTGCAGTAATTAATCGTGAAAAAAGTGATTTTTCACTATGCAAAATTTTACATAATACACAATGTTCAACCATGTCATAGTCATAAATGTGCTGGTCAATCTTAGTAGCTGCTCAAGCTTACAGCGCATAAACTTTATTCTGTTCTACAAGACTGCGCAAAATGTTTGCAAATCCACTCTTCAGCGGGTCAAATACAGTTTTAGTAGAATATGCCCGTCTAACTACTACGCTGGACACTGTCTGCATGTAAATACCGACTATGCTATACCGACAGAGCTTTGGGAAAACCTTGGAGCAGTGTGGTGAGGATCATGGTATCACCATGTTGGATATAGCATTCTTTACTGATGGATCTAAATTGGAGGACCGGGTGAAAGTTGGGATGTACTTGGATCGCCAAAATATACGTCGTCAGTATAACTCACCGGCTCAGAGTGTTTTTCTAGTAGATAACCTGGCAATAGAAATAACGGCAGGACCAAATCTATCTAACGGTATAAATCGGCAATAAAGCCGCTGGACTCGAATGCGATAAAGTCACAATTGGTACGTACGCTTTCGGAAACGATTCTAAAATTTAGGAGGAATATACCGGGTAACTCCCTGATGGGTCTCTATTCACTGTGGGATACACTATCTATTCTCTGTGGGATAAGGTAGCTGTTACGCTTGCAAAGGAAGGTTCTCAACTGAATGCTTCCTACATAGACAGGTCGATTAGCCGTGCGCTAGAATCAACGAAAAGAGAAGTTGACCTCAAGTCTATTTAGCTTGCCAAGGAAAGATGGAGCAAACTAACAACTTGCAGCACGTCAAGGAAGCTCTGAACTGACTAGGATATTAAAAAACAGTTTTTATGTTAAGGAGACACTTTCTTCGGCTTCTGTTGGAGTAGCTTGTACGAATAAGAAGTTGAAAGCATTTTAGGGAAACTCCTTTTAATACAGAAGGCGCACTTCTTGAACGTTACCAAGGCCTTATTTACCTCAGAAGGAGGCTCAACAAACCAAAATGCAAAACAAAAACAAGTGCGAACAAAAGAATGAATTACAAGTTGTCGATGCTCCTTTAAGTGTCACTTTGTCCACATTTGTATTAAAAAGGTCTTCAATATCATTAGCAGACCTACACATACGATTAATAGGCTCGAACATGCCGTAATTAGTAGTTTTCCCTGCAGAAGCTGATACAAAAATATCAAATCAGCTATCCTAAGCGCTCCTCATAAGGTGGAAGAACAAGAGGGTCACTCCAAGGCAGAGAACGTAATTGCGATCTCACAAATCTGCGCTGGACCGACTCGATACGTTTAATGTGAGATCCGTAAAATGGAGACCAAACCTGTTCAGCATATTCAAGCAGGGGTCTAACCAGGGACGTAGAAAACTGACGTCTTTTATGAGGGCTTGGAAACTCATAGAGAGATACACTCCCACTTTAAGAATACCCGGGACTAGCCAGGAGAAAGTAATAGACCCTTGGCAAGCACTTTCTTAACGAAGTAGAAGAGTTCGTCAGCGTGAAGCTAAAGGACCTGCCTAGGTTCCTCAATATCTGTGGCTGGTTAAATTAAATCTATTTAGAAAGGATTCTTCGAAGTGGTATCACTACAGATTATATCAAATTCTATGTGAGGTGACTGGTTTACTACCGGTGGCCGCCAACATAGCTAACCTATTCTACTATTATTATTATTATTATTTGTAAAGGGTTGTAAAGGCCTTTTAGCCGCCACCCTTTTCACTTTTACCAGTGAGATCTTTTGAAAGGTAACGATCCAACCCAGTCAAGATTAAGGTCCTTTATGGATTCTATGATTTTTCTGAGTGCCGCTTTTACAACATCCTCTCGAGATAGAAACTCCATAACTTGATGCTTGAAAATTATGCGGTCAATTATTTCACAGTAGTAGAATATGCTCTGCTATCCTAACCGCTTCCATGCAATAGCGACAAGTTTTGTCCTCAGCTTTGTTCATCTTTTTCAGATGATATCCCAGTCAAGAAGAATTTTATATTTGTTTGAAATCTGTGTAAAATTATTTGATATTGTGAAAAAGTGTATTTACGTCTTAATTATTTTTTATATATTTATTTTGTTTGCAGTAGGTACTGCGACTACCGACGACCAAATTAGAAAATTAATCTTTGAAGACGACCAATTCGTCGCTCGCTGGTAGTTGGCAGTTTTAGTTTTGTGCCTATTAAGCGCAGTACTCTCAAATTTTTTACAGGGAACTTTTTTATTCATTCGGCTTTGGTCGTCGAAATTGTGTTTAATAGTTAAAGCTACAATTTCCTTGCCATACATATATACAACTTTTCCTTAAACGAAAATTTCCCGACATATTTAGGTATCGTTCGCAACAAGTGATTCAAAATAATTAACCAAAAAGAAGGACCCAAAAATTTACTAAGCCCAACAAATGTAAAATGGTTATGGCACAGTAACCGTGATGTCACTACACATCCAATTCCTGATCTGTAATCCAAATTAATATAAGATAATGGTGACTTCTTCTATTTAATTGTTCCAGAAAGATGTTTTCATATTTTCATGTATAATAAAAATGTCAAGATCTTCAAGCATATTCCGTTTCTCAGAAGCAAATTCCATCTTAGGCCCTTAATTAGATTGCCTGCCATAATCTAATTTGGAAAATTTAATACTCTCAACAAAAGATTAAATTTTCCTCTTCACCTGTTCTTCTGATACCTTTAAAAAGGTAAAGGCTTTCGGCATACCTTCGCAAAAATAATTGCTTTTCACTTTTTGCCTTTTTGAGTCAGGAAAACACCACCGACTAACCAAATACAGATTATCTTCGAAGGATTATTCATCCTCCAGTCGTTGATTCTTAAGTCAATATGAAAGACGTTTTCAAGCCTGGATTGGATTTGCAGCCAGTTTTTTTTGGCTTATATTAGTCTTGACAGAATGTACAACGAAAAGATTATCCTTTTCTGGAATATGGGCTGAAGCGTGTACTTGTTTACAAAATTTTGAAATTGCGTATTAAATAGTTTTTTTTATTTTCTGCAAATTTAGCTATTTAAGTTAGAAATGTAGTTTCTCTAACTAGTCAGACAAATTAGAGTGTTGTGACATTTTTGTATTAACCCTATGTGTATAAAGAAGTGTAGTGGCAAGACAAAGGATTTGTACAACAATTGAAAGAAGTGACACAACAGAAGCGTTCTTAAAAATATGCAGATTACCATGAAATATCCAAAGCTTACTTAAATACTGTACTGAATTTGTTCAATTCCTTTAAGTCAATTTAATACTGTTTCTTGCACTTCATCACCTGAAGCAAAAGATGGCCCCCAGCATCAAGTTTATGCAGCTCACGTGTGTATTTTCGCAATTGCAGTGACAACTAACTAGAGCTTAATGACCGCGAGTAAGAAAATACGTGAGTTACAAACTGGCTGCTGATGTTGTTTAGGATAAACAAATTATCACAATCGATCGGAAACACCCTGAAAGATAGTCGTCCGATTATTTGACCTTCCGTAAAGTTTATCCTGCGTGGTGGAGCAGGAATATAAGTTTGCTGAGACGACACTAACGGAAGCTTTTCAACAAAGCTAAAACTACAAACTGAGGACGGTGGTCCCAGGTTCGAATCCCACTGACGGCAATTCATCGTTATTTTCTGCTGACAGGAAATCACGATAAAGAGACAATGGAGGTTGCAGAGAAAATGTCAGTAATTGTGTAGTTCCACTTGCAATTGTTGTTTCTCGAGAGAGAGAGAGAGAGCCGAGGACTGGGTTGCATTTACTCATTCGTAAAGAATATGATTATTGCTCGAAATGATAAATTTTCCGATATCCTCTTTCCTAAGGATGTGTCGATACTGGACTTTAGTAATAAAATTCACCGCACAAACCACATGTCGAAAAGAAGTAGTATGAGTAGAAGTAACACAAAGCACTGTTTTCAATATAAGATTTTTTTCTCCTTCCCCAGCACTCATCTTCCCACCCGTCTTCCTCATACCCCTTGCTCGACCCTATCTCCTCTGCATCTCGATTTCCTCTATCTCTACCTCTCTCTCTCTCTCTCTTAAAATGTTCCTTGTATTTCTCGCGCTCCATATTTTTTTTTTCTCCCTCTCTTTTTATCTCCACTCTCTCCCTCTCTTTCCCCACACAAACTACGAATTTCATTTATATTAACACAGATCGATGTCACATACATATATGCGCCACTGGTTTCCAGTAAAAACCGCATATCGCATATATGCGAGACGTGGTATTTAATGTGTTAAAGCAAGTCAAAAAGAACTTAGAAAAGCAATCAGGAGAGCAAGACGTACATCATGATAAGAATTATGTGATTCTATAGATGGTACAAACGAAGTCGCCAGGCTCAGAATAATTCTCGCAGACAACCTAATGTACCGCCATTTTTAACGCGAAGTGATAGTTCTTTAACAGAATCTACTGATCAAACACTAGAACTACTGGTGGATCATGCACTTTTCCGGTAATTCGACAGCGTTGGTCGACCGCTGGTTCGGACGAATATCAACATTGGAGGAAATTTATTGAATATTATTTATTTAAGCTTAATACAAGCTATTGCATGAAAATACAAAATACAAGCTATAACTTAATACTAATTCTACAGACTATAACATATGACAAAATAAAATCTGCTATCGAATCATTTGATACCTTCAAGTCAGTAGATAAGTTTATATCCTGTACGCTGCAGAGAGCTCAAACAACGATCATCCCTTAGCTTATTTTTTTTAAAGTTTCCTACTCCACGCATATATTCCCCTTGCTTGTCAAGATTACTTGCACACCTTTTGATCAGTGTTAGAGGAAGTCAATAAAAACTGCTTCAAGAGGTAGTAGACACCATTGAAAAGACACTCAGGTATAAAGAATTCACATTGGGAACCTTTCTGCACATAGAGGGTGCCTCTAACAACGTCAAAACTGAGACCAACAGCGATGCATTAAGATCGCATGGAGTAGCCAATGCTAAGTAGCCGATAGATAGATAGGTGGGAAACTGGGAAACAACCACATTGTAAGAGCAGTCTCTAGGCGTGCCCCACCAGGCGGCATTCTATCCCCATTGCTCAGGCTGTTGATGCAAATCTAAGGTTGCTTATAAGTACCGGAATAAGAGTGTATACCTACGCAGACGACTTGGTCTTATTGGTATCAGGGAAGTTTTTAAATACCATATGCGAACTACCGCAGAGAGCTCTGGGCATAATACTATATATAATAACTGAAGGTTAGTAGCCAATACCCAGAAGATCGAAATGGTTCAGTTGGCAAGGAGAAGACGAAGCGAAGATTTTGATCCACCCAGATATGATAGCAACATCTTAACGGTAAAAACTTAAGTGAAATATTTGGGTATCATTCTTGATTACAAATCAAACTGCGGCATAAACATTAAGTAGCGCGTAAGAAAGGCTTCGATAGCCTTTTATATCTGTAAGGAAACCCTATTTCTTCCAAATATTTTACTAGAAGTATACATCAATAGTAAGATCAATCGTATCTTAATGGGGCGCTCTTAGAACGAACTGTCACCTTAACAAAGTCACCAAAATTTAGAGATCTGCCTGCTTGGAAATTTCAGAGACGGTAAGTGCAACGCCAACTACAGCGTTGGAGAAAGTACTCCATCTCGCTCCACATATCTATGGTAAACGTATAGTTGCTCGTAATACTGTTAGATAGACTCAAGGAAGCCAAAAAGACTCAGTGAAGAATCCTTTATTGGACTCAGACTCAGAGGTTAACAGTACTAAAAAGATCATTTTACCAATATCTAATGGGGTAGGGCCGGGGTTTTCACTGACCGCCCCAAAATATGAAACCTGTTTCGGCTGCCAACTGCACATTATTTTAAGCAGAGGTCCTAGCCATTGAATGGGCTACAAAATCATGTCGCACAAGGCCCAGAAGGATACTGTACTATATTTGTATACCGATCGTTAAGCGGTCATCACGGCGCTCGACTCATTACTATTAAATCATTGCTGATACGCTGATACCGCAGCGGTCTCCAAACTTGGGGCTGTACACAAGGTGATTCGCTGTGGGTATGCGGTCATAGGTATTTTTCGAATAATAAACAGGCTGGCGTTCAAGAAAAAGAAGAATCGCAGGTGAACGTTTCACAGATAGAGAGCTCGATCGCGCAATGTTTAATGTCAGTAAGAAGATAAATCGAACTGAAAGCCGTTCAGCTGGCCGAACACAGATGGAGCGATCTGGCAACCTGCGACCTATCAAGGAGAATGTGACCTTAGTGGAATAAAAAAATAGGCCGGCGGAATCTCCGTAACATCTCTACGGTTATAACGGGGCACTGCCGTTTTATTAGTCATGCCGTCAGCATACTCCTACTAAAGATTTCTGCCGGAGTTGCTTAGACGAGGAGGACGTTTAAAGTATTCGGCATTTATTTTGCGAATGACCGAGAAAAAAAATTTAGGTCCTTGGCAAAACCTTCCTTAGTTGACTGGAAGAGTTCACCAGCATAGAGCTAAAGGACCTAGCAAAGTTCCTTAATAGTTGCGTCTGGTTGAATTAATTACTGCATAGCGGTGTCAAATCGATTCAGGTGAAGTTAATCAAAACAGTATAACAGCGCGCCATATTAAGGTCTATGTAAGGCCGACTAGTTTACAACTCTGTAGCCGCCAACTAACCTAACCTAATCTACATAAAACTTTGTAATACTGAAGCAATGTTGAGCAAAAGATAATATGGGACTTAAAATAAATAAATTTAAATTAAATAAATAATAAATTAAATAAATAATAAAATAAAATAAATAAAATAAATAAAATAAATAAATAAAATTAAAATGTCTCGTCATCCTTAAATAATAAAATGGACTAACGCCGGTTGTAGTTCCTAATGTTTGTCTACTTACGTAAATCAAAATCCAACAATCGCACAAAAGTTTGTTTTTTCTTCACAACTAAGACACATTTTGCAACATTTTATTTTACTTGTAGTTGCTTTAATGCCCGATTAGTTCAGTAGAAATCTCAAAAATTGATTTGAAGTCTTACTTAACAAAGGTTTACTTTTTTGTAGCGTCAGTGACCCTCTTTGCAAGTAGACAAGTTTCCGTAAACTTAAAAGGATTGCACAATGCACAGCTCCAGAAAAAAAATTTAAAAAATTAATAATGAGGTCTGACTATGTTAACGATATGTTTTCGAGATCGCTGAATCCGAATCCGAGGTCCGTGTAACCCCATCACATCAGGATTTTTCATAACCTCAAAATTTAGACCAAAACCTCTTATTACCCCTTGAATTGAAAACCCCATTTTACATTTTGACAGTATGAGGCTTGTCGAGATTAAACTCACTCATAGCCCCATCATACCAAAAACCGCAAAAACCCCAAGCACTTAACCCCCAACACCTCGACCCCTAAACCGCATAACCCCATAACCTCAAAATAGAAGCGGCAACGGTCACAATACGCTTATCATTTCCGAAATTAGGGCTAGATAGGCAGTTCGACAGCACATAACGAATGGAAAATCCTGATGTGATGGGGTAAACGGACCTCGAATTCGGATTCAGTGACCTCGAAAACATAAAGTAAACATAGTCAGACCTCATTGTTAATTTTTTAAATTTTTTTTGTGGAGCTCTGTTATTTATGCCATATAAAATGAATTGAACAAGTAGGCAAGCTCATAAGGAGCTATATATAACATATAAGGAGCTATATATAACATATTACCTATTCACTGTAGTGTGTAGTAGAAATATGTTTCAGTTAAATTGCATATTATTTGCGAATTTGTAAATAGATGGAAGTAATATATTTTGTAAGTAAATCATAAAGTTCATTCAGTTCCTGCCGGAAGGATCCGAATGTTTCAAATTCAAATGGAAACGTCGGCCGCACAAATCGCGCCCATTCAAAGAGTGAGAAGAAGCACAAAGCAAAAGGAAACAGTCGGAAGACGAAAACGAAATAAAAGTGAGGTCATAAATTAATAAGCCATTAAACGGTCATATTATCTTATCTAGTGATATGTTCCTCCCCATATAAATATAAATTAAAAATTAGTGTCGACAAAAAGGTTAACATGCATTTTTCTTCTTTCTAACTTCACACACAGCTGACAGCGGAATCCGAACACCAGTCTACGGAACGCAAGACTATAGGCCTGAAGAAGAAGCTAAGTGAAGAAGATAAACGAATGCATCCAGGTTTCAGACTACGTTCGTAAAAAGACGCGGATAAAAGTTTTACCGGAGCGACAACGTTTCCCGGCTATAGCAACAACAAAGTGACAGATAACTTAAAAAACCGTTTAATGCTCGAATCAGTGAGAGATTTTGTGCTTGCCTTGGTTACATACAAGAAAAAATCAGAAGTAAAAGAAGAAAAAATATTAAAAAAGACAAACGTCGAGAAACTGCAGCTCAAGAAAGACCGACAAATCGACCGCAACCGACTACGGGGATCGTGTCTAAAGCGTCTCCGCGGATGCGAACAAGAAAAAACAATCCCAAGGAAGATCTTATCTTGAAATTAATGACTCCGACAACCTTAGAGGTAACTTTTTAAATACGCGTAATAAGATAAAACACTTTATTCAATAGGTAGGCGCTCGCGGACATATCAGAAATCCAAAAGGAAATCAGATTGGTGGCATATTATAGTACGAAAATCATTGCCAATTCCACCCAATGTTCACCTATTCGAGCAGCATCGCTCCCAATCTAAAGAATTCCGTAATTCCAATCGATCCTCCGCGTGTCAATAAATCTGAATAAGTGTTGTCAAGCGACACTACAAAAAGAATCTCGGGTGAATGTTAAGGCAACAATAGGACCACACAGACGGCCTTACTGTAAATATTATCAATGGTTAAGGGCCAGGATACACAAAAAACTGATCCTTTTGAGGTTCTATGAGATAACGGAAGCGATACCTTACAAAGGGTGCCGAAATTTATCGTCCCTTTTCACTGCAGCCTACAAATGTGGTTGCACTTTAGATTGAATTTACAAAGTAGTAATAAATTACATGACCTTATGTGGCGAGTTCACAGCAAGGCGCCAAATCACTTTTTACCTTTAAGGAAACGTCCCTGCATTGAATTCTTTTAGAATATTGAAAAAAGCATATTCGCATTTACTCTCCCTTGAAATTCAAATTCATGGCAAAAATGGGTTAAAATTAGTTCAAGTTATCACTTCCCGGTTAGCACGTCCGGTGGTGTGCTAATGAGCTGTCAATTACAAGCGTGTGTCTAATTAGCGCACCATCACCATCAGCCAATATTGCAGACTCATCATTACACTAATTTTGCACAATTATACCCAAAGCCGGACTAAAGTGTACTGCTCAGTCACAAGCTCCAATGCGGCGCTGTCCATCCAACTTATCTCCATCATCCGAGCTGCAGGAACCTCGTCTCCATCCATGAGAACCACGTTGGGTGTTGTATCATCAATTCGTTTAATTTGACAGGCGCAACCTAAACATGTCAAAACATAATGCGTGCGGCTGTTATTTTACCTTCTCATCCTGCTTGCGGCCAACACAGTGTGGTTATCTCTTTCTCTTCTGTATCAAGCACAAAAGTTGGCCTTCTTGTCCCTTGTTTCAAAAAAATTCCTTCTTTGATTTTTTTCCTGTTTGCTCATTTTGGTCTTGTTGTTATTGGTTCTCTTTTAATGAACGAAACACGAAAATGTTCTTTTGTACTTTTTGGAGGAACCAACATTAAACGCATTTAGGACCAGGGGTTTTCGGTTCTTTTGATATCCTCGAGTTAGATCTGCTCTTTGAGGTTATGCTATGGTTGGAAAGTGAATATTGAAAAAAAATGGGAGGAATAACAAAATTGCCGCCTATTAAGATGATCTGTCTGATTAGAGGAGCGTTTGACTTGAAAAATTCCGGATAATTTTTTCAGGTTTGCATTTTTTTGCAACTGTGTAGGCTGCTAAGGAAGAATTGTCAAAAAGCAGAGTATAACTGATTTATCTTAGGTATAAACTTAAACAATTCTTCCGATACTTATATTGTCAAAAAAATTCCACATTTTAATAAAAAAACGGATAAATTTAAATTGAAAAATGGAATGCTTTAAGCTTTGGGTTCGATTCATACGAGCGAACAACAGCTGACCGGTGCCGCAAGGTTCAGTATTTTCTGCAGACTAGTTTTGTTAGGATGACTCTTCGCGACAATATTTGTAAATAGTAATGATTTTAGTTCAAAGAAGGGTAGACGGTAATTATTTTTGCGTTTCCTTTCATATTAAACAATATTTTGACTAATAGCCTGCGATATGTTTTAAGGCGAATTTTATTTTTGTGACAGCTGCTCTCGAATCTCAATTATGAGATTACGACTTTGGCACTTTTAAAATGTTTCGAAAATAGCTAAATAGATCTAAAATAGCTAAAATAGTTCTAAAGGTATAAAAAATAGTTCTAAGGTATAAAAAATAGTTACAGTGTAATGAATATCGGTTATTACCACTTCGGCTATAACGACATTTTACTTTTGGTAGATCCGCGTACATTGTTATATTTATTTACACCGCTTATAATGGCGATGGTTCTAACGACCAAACGGCATAATTATGGATTATAACGACAAAACAATTTTTCTCTAAAATTCTTTCATTTGGTTTTTGGCGATTCACCATTGGATTTTACCGTTAAAATATTGTCTTTAAGGGGGTCGTCTACGTTTGAAGTTGCAAAAAAATTTTTTTTTTTATATAATACTCATTTGGAAGATGTGAGGAATGTTATTTTCAAAGTATTTGGGTAAACTTTTCACGGTTATTGAGCAATAGAGCGTTGAGCACGCTCGCTCACGGTGTTTCCGCGCGCTCCCTGTGACCGCGGCTACCCCGAATTTTCTATTTCCTTCAGTTTAAAACCGATTCTCGATCATAAAACAAACTGTTTCGGAGTTACTCCAGGAAGAGGAAGGTGAACTCTACGGCCCCCGCATAGATGACTAATCGTAAGATCCTACAAAAATATTTTTTTTTCTTGTGTAAACCTTTAAACGCGTTTTCCCGAAAGTCGTATTTTTCTAACTTACTTTTAGAACTTTACTTTTAAGAAAAGTTTTACACGTATCGATTCGATTTCTTTTTTTACTTGTTCAAAAAACATGTCGCTATGGTTAGACACGAGCTTTTGACGAAATATTGTTTTTTATTATTATAACAGGAAATAAACATTTGAAAAACAAGGGATAAATAACTTTTTTTTTTCAAAAATGTCCACCAAGTAAGTGAATATCTTTATTCGTTCCTTCGTAATAAATTTTAAAAAACAGGCTCGAAAATCAGACCGCTACGTAGACGACCCCCTTAAGTTAAAAAAAATGTGAAGTTTATATTGCAATATGTGGACTGCTCTTACAAATTCAATTAAATAAGTTTTCACGTCTCTTGAAAAAGAACTGATTTTGAATGCATTGTTGCGCCCCTTTGCTCTCTGAGACGTCTCATCAGCCTGCTTTTCAAAGCAGAATGACTGAATTTACTCGTATTTGTCGAGTTGTACTCAGTGGATATCGTTTCGTTGTTCTCTTTCCAATAACATAATCAATATACCTCGTATACCTCAAGGCAGTCACCTTGGTCCACCCTTATTTATTATTTACATGAATGAATACATCCTCCTTTTTATATAATTCTAAAATTTTTAGTTATACTGACGATACCAATATTTTCCGCGTTCTTTCCTCCACTCGTGATTGTGAAATTTTAGATTCCCACTTGGAATCCTTTCATAAGTGGTGTTCGATCAACTACCTTTCTCTTAATATTAGTAACTGTACAACTATGTTTTTTTGTCGCCAACACATTCAACTTGTCTTCAACTACACTATACAAGATGTCCTACAGACCTACACGTACCGCCATTCGTTGATACCCACGATTCCTCTCCCACATTTTAGATATAAATTTTGTGGAAAGACAGCCGAAAATGAATGTGTGGGCAGTAGGTGGGGATTTAGGTGCTTTTTATCATAATGCAACTTTCTAGTTGTACACCCTATGAAGATGATATTTAACCATGTGAGATTTCCAACAAATATTTTCAGCCCCTTTCGTAAGCAGATATGGGACGCCAAAGTCAAAAAATTGGAAAATGTCGCAATAATTTTCAAAATTAACGATTTTCCCGCCGGAGGGTAGGGTATAAAGGAAAGGTGACAGGGTGTTTCAGAATTTCGCCACATTTTCTTGAAAATGGATATAATTAATACGCCTGTTTTTTTATTAAATCGAATTAAAAAAACCGATTCCTTAGAAGTCGCTTTTTACCTAATTATTTTATTGCCCTGTATTTGGGAAATACGTGAAATAAACAACATTTCTAAGGAAAAGATTAGAAAATGTTCGTTTAGGGTACACAGGTAACTAATTTGAATTACGGCTGCAAAAATGTTGTATAAAGTTAAGTGTAATTTATTTTATTATAAGCTTGTGTTAGTCACTGTTCATACACAAGTATCCTTGAATTCTGTTACTAGTACCCGATGGAAATGTTTCTATAAAAGATGGACAGTCAGCAAAAATATATATAGCTATATGTATTTATTAGACTTATATACTTTGATATATGAGCCGTTTATTTTGAAAGTGGCATAAGTCACCTTGTAAAATCTGCCAAATTTGAGTCTTCAGATTAAAAAAAAATTATTAATAAGCGTCAGATTTTTTCAGAGTTATGTTCATTATAAAGGTTAATATGATTAAAAGTGACGACAACAAAAATAGTTGAAGCTTATTAATATTTTTATATAAATTGGAACATAAAAATAAAAGTACCTCCAAAAGTGACTTAAAAAACTTTCAAAATAAACGGCACATATATAACTTTGGAGACGAAGTGGGATCAATTGGTTGGGCGGCACGACAGCCACACCATGGCCCCGGGTTCGAGACTTGGTCTCCCCGTGGGTTTTTAAAATATACTCCGTTTTTAGGCTATTGTCTAGCTCGCAGCAGTGCCAAAACAAGGCACTCCCCTTATATTAATTCCCTTCCGGCCAAAGCCGTGCTAAACGGATCAAAGAGTTGTCCCTTAGGCTTTGGCCACATCCTATAAAAAACAATTATTAGAAATTGGAAGAATTTACTTTTGAGGAATGCGCGGATATAATTTACAATTATTGTGTAGCAGACGGGAACGATAAAACGGCTGCACTAGAATATCAAAGGAGTCTTCTCGTCCACTGTCCGAAGGTTAACAAAAACCGGAAGTATAACTTCAAACAGCACGGAAGTGAAAGCTTCTGCGGACGTCGAACAGCAAATAATCACCCTCGTCAGACAAGACCTTAAAACGAGCACGAAACGAGTCACAATTAGGGCAATCAGGAGTATCTTCAGCTAAAGTTTGGAGGGTTATTCATCAAGCAGGGTGACTTTCATATCATCATACTACTGGAAGGAGATGCCGAGAGGATATTTTTTTTACGATGTGGCCAAAGCCTAGCGGACAACCCTTTGATGCGTTAGCATGGCTTTGGTCGAAAGGGTATTATGGTAAAGGGATTGAGGAAATTAAAATGTCTTGTTTTTTTTTTGCATTGTTGCGAGCTAGACAACAGCCCAGAGACGGAGTGGATTTTTAAATTAATTTTTTAAAAACCCACGGGGAGACCTGGTCTCTGGTCTGGAATGCGACCTAGACAACAGGATGTTTCTGGACCAAATTCTGTGGACGGACGAATCGCAGTTCACCGTGAATGGTATCACAAACTTCCACAACCTCCATACTTGGTGGAATATTAACCTACATACATAGGTCAAGGGTGATCTCTCTCCAACCCAAATTCTGACCCAATGTTTTGGCCGGTATCATCGGCATCCATTTAGTAGGACAATTCATTTTGCAACAAGTGATGAATAGACAAATTTATGAGGACTTTTGAAGAATTTACTAGAGGACATCCGTCTGGATTATCTTAGAGAAATATTTTACCAACTAGATGGACTGCTAACATTAAGAAGGCAATACTGCAATACTGCTAACATTGTGAAAGGAGTATTAAATAACAAAATTTCCTGACCGCTGGATTGGACAAGATGCACCGATTTATTGGCCTGCTAGCTCTCCAGATCTTACCTCATTGAACTTTCTTTTATGGAAAACAATGAAGGATGAAGTTTACTCAAGGTCTATTAGCGGTAGAGACGAAGTTGTTAGCAAAATTGGGTTGGAGCGACGAAAATACATGAGAGGTTGTCTACAGTACACCTTAAACAGGGAATTAGAAGGAGGTAATTGGCATGCATCGAAAGTGGCGGAGGACAGTTCAAATAGCTTTTGTAATATAGTAACATTAATTGTAATAAGTTTCGAATTCAATAAAGAGCATTTTGAGGTTTGTATGAGTTTAATAAATAACGTCTTTTTCACTTTTGAATATGACTGTACCTGCAGTGGTAGGAGTTAGATCAACGTTGTTCACAATTTTGGAAAGGCCATTGGGATTGTAGTTTTTTGACGTTTGTTTGATGTTGCTTGAAGTTGTCGGTGAAGTAAGTGATAACGTAACGGCCTACCAGTCCGGAGGTTCCAGGTTGAAATACCGCTGACGGCGACACATGGTTGTTTTCTGCTGATAACAGATTTCGATAAAAAAAGCCAAGGGGGTTGTATCATAAATTTGAGTGGTTCGGAATCCACTTTAAATTGCAGGTCCACTTGCAATCGTTGTCTCGGATCGGGTGAAGCTCTTCTCCCGCCACGTGCCCCCACTATAGAGAGAGATATCGTGAAAATTGAAAATTTATGAATCATCCTGTAACTCCCAAACAGTTGAGATTCCCCCCCCCCCCCCTGTTATACAATTTGTTGTTTGCCTTGTTGAGATCTGTCACCCCACTTATTTTGGCACAACTTATGTGAATCACCCTGTATAGTATTAAATACTTCATTCACATAACTTTATAAAATAAAGTGGTAAAATTTTTTATTTTTTTCTAGTAAACTTGTTTTCATTAAGGAATTATCCCGCAGTGCGAGTCGGAATATTCTGGATATAAATTCAGGAAATTATTTCTGGAGATCAGTAAGACATGTTTGAGATTTTTTTTCGTATATTTTATTCAACCATTTTATCTATTCTTCTCTAAATATATTTATAAAATTTTAGTGTCTGTTTGTGATTTCAAAATAATTGCCATTTTATATTTACTTTTAAAATGTTTGTCTGTCTGTCTATATATGTAACGGATAATCCGATTTCGATGGGACTTTCACGGGACGGATCAGTATTGTTTTGGTCATAGTTTATGCTAATTATGACACGGGTTAGGGTAGGGAGGGGAGGATGTGCTGATAGGGGTGACATGAAAATATAATCGAAAATATATTGATGTAAAGTCCGTACTTTTCGGGGTCAGTAAGATTGACACTCCCGATGCCGTTAAATACCGGGTTAATCTCGGAAACTCTTGTCCGATTTCGATGGGACTTTCATGACAAGGTTCAGTATTTTCTTAGGCATAGTTTAGAAAGGCAAATTTCAAAATTATTATTAATTGTAACTCTATTGACTATCTTCGTAGTGCCGAGAGATTAAAATATTGAAAATTAATCGACGTAAGGATGAAAATGATCTTTCTGCAGTGGCAACACTGACCGGAAACGTCACCAAAATGTTTAAGAGCATATGAATATTAAAGCATATGAAATACACGTTTCACGATTTCATTTCGGTGTCCACAATCCTTGTTTTGAAGACATTAGTCAAGAAACATTTTCTTGATTGCAAATTATTTAATTGTTTATTTTAAAAATACAAATATTGCAATAAAAAAATGATAGCATCAAATAAGTTATTATTAATAAGTTCTGGGACTCTCTGTATAGGGATTTACAGAGTTTGGCTTTGTTTAACGAAGCTAGTAGATGAAGATGCTCAATATGGCCATTAAATCAATTTTTGCCCGACTCCCAAAAACGAGAAGTTCTGAGACAGTTTCATCTGACTACTAAGTTTCAGATGTCATCATAATATTTTATTATGCGTCTCTTTAATTCTTGAGGGGTGAGGGAGGGGGTATTACCTCGTGTCAACCCCCCCCCCCCCCCCCCCATGTATATTCCCCTGCACTGATGAGTTAAAATAAAAAGTTTCCTAAACATTGTTTTGCCTTTTAGGAGACCTATTTAAAGAGACTGCACTCAATGAAAAAAAAGTAAAAAAATTGTTTGAATACATTTTTTTATTAGAGCAGGTGAACGAAATTTTTTTTTTAATTCTCATCATTTCTGCTTTATGGTCATTAATCTACATCCGTATAACAAATTTCATCTTAATAGGTATATAAATGAGAGGATGAAACGACTGTGACATATATAGAAACAGACAAACGAACAGAACGAAAGAATTTCGGGTTTTCTAATGAATCCTAAAAACAGTGACAGACACTGGCAGAGCAGAAGCTATTCTTTCTATGGCTGATATAAGTCCTTTCATGTTTCTGATGTACTTAAGTGTCTTTGTCGAAAGTAGCCAGTACTATTCGTACGAAAGCATCAAGGGCATTGATGTCGGAAGTATTTTATTTCCTACATGGAAGTTCCTGGAGTAGGTTCAAACTCCGATAGAAATTTTTAACAGTATAGCTCTCAACTTTAAGTGTTATAATCA
Organism: Leptarthrus brevirostris; assembly: GCA_964036015.1. Lineage (NCBI taxonomy): Eukaryota > Metazoa > Arthropoda > Insecta > Diptera > Asilidae > Leptarthrus > Leptarthrus brevirostris. Next base: position 137,294,225 of record OZ038371.1, on the reverse strand, counting down.
AACAGACAGCAGATATAGTGCAGTAAATTATGGCATAAATTCATAAAAAAACGTTATTTAAATTTTCAAGTAAATGTTATGGCAGTGGACAAGATAAAATTCTTTCGCATATTTCATATATACTGAGTGTGTGCATACTAAATCTTCCTAAACCTAGGAGCATGCGAATACAAAGCTCGTATTAATGACCAAACTTTTAAAGCAAGTCGGCTCTCTTTAATTTATAAAATATAAAAGAAATCCGACTTACTTTGTACGTTGTGAATGCATATACTCGTAATTAGCACTTAACTTGCTTGCCTGATATTCCCACTTTCTGCGTAAAGTGCACATCCATGCATAAGGAGAAAACTTCATATTCAATTTATCATCCCTAATATATGTGATAAAACACCACTTCTTCACTTGCTTATGTACTCACTTTGCCGTACCTGTAAAAGGTAGATTGAAAAGTAAATTATGTTCGGTGTGTGGGGCGGAGGCTTGTTAATGTTTCAACCTGAGGTGCCCAATGCTAAGTTTGGCTGTCTGTTGACTTCTTGGCCCTGAAAAGGGCTCTCTTAATCGTTTCCGTCACGGAGTAAGGTTTTTAATTAAAGAGCACCTACCAAACAATTTTTTGCAATTTTGCATTTCATCATGCACCGATCTGACGGCCCTGGAGGGCTCTTACATTAAATGGATCGGTAACCACGTCGAGGTGTGATCCAGGCTTGGGCTCTTCTTCGTGTTGTCAGCATCACGGCTTGGGTATTTTTTCAATTAGGTTGACAACGAAATTATACCCTCGAGGTTCGAGTAACAAATGAGTAAGGACTCGATCATGCTTGTTGTCGGCTTGACACTTATGACTGAGATAAAAGACAGTTAACATGCAAGGTGATGAAGTTCGACGACATTATGTATCAATGGCCATTCATCACACTAAGTTAATTGCAATTGGCTGGCTCATATGCATACATATGTATGATTCTTGCATGGTCTAGGTACATAGAACATGAGTTTAATACAGGTAAGTACAGGCATTACCTCGGTCTTAAAATACGTTTTTTTGTAATCTTCCACATTGAATACATTTTTATACATTTTCTATAAACTGTTTGAATGTCGTTAGGAAACTTGCATTGACTGTCGGTCAAAAGAATATTCATAACCGCGACTCAAGTAGTTTTCCAGCTGAGCTATGTATATACAACAAAAAAGCAGTAAAACTGTACAACTCAAGAGTTAATAAATTTTGGGATTCAGGCGGTTTTCTTTTGATAACACTCTCTAAATTTCTGTTTATTTACCTAAGAAGTGTGGCGAGAACTTGGAACTTTCTTTCATTGAAAAGGGAGAAGGCTCATAAAATTTAAGCATACCGATCGTAAAATCGTTTTATTACCGTGAAAATTGAACGTCTTAAAATTGAAATTATCATATATGAAAACTACTACTAATAACCAGTTTTGTTCCGAGCAATAATAATCAAGCGTTTCGATTCTCTTGGCTTTTCATACAATTCGCAGTGGTCAGAAAGGGTTCTAATTTTCTGATGGTAAATATAATTCAAACGCGATATGCCTACATACAGTCACTAGTTAAAGTCTTTAGCACTATGTAAAGTCAAATTTGTTTTGAGTACTGTTTTAAGGTTCTAAAGGTCACCATTTTAGGTTAATGGGACCAGGCAGTGGAAAAATCAATTTTTTTAAAGAAATTTTAGAAAGTAATATCATTCTCGAACCTCTCGAACCTAGATTTATATCTAAATTACCAAACTTTAACTTGGCAGTCGAAAATGACTACACTGAGAACACTTTTACCCTTTCATATGGAGTTTTCGATTTGAAAAGAAGTACGGAATGTATAGTATATACTCGTCCACTGAACCTATAAAAATATATATTTAAACATTTCTTATGAAATTGGTGGCCAAAAACGTCCATCCCAGAAGGGTCTTTTGGAACTAGAATTTTTTCAGTTTGTACCATAGGTTCAGTGGACAATCACGTATATATAATATTTTCATACTGTAAATTATTTCAAATCGATTTAAACCTCCCAACCCATAACTGGGGTACAAACAAGTAAAAATATTTAGTTCATTCGCCGAGGCACTGTCACCTGGCAAATTATCAGTTTTGCGTAGTGGTATTTCTTTCGGGGAAAGTTACGTCTTATTTATGATTGAATATGTTGTCGAAATGTGTCCTAAAATGTCTTCATCTCATCAAGAAGTACCCTGGCCCTCCCCCTCCTGTCGTAATGAGGTGATAACTAGAGTGGGGGGGGGGGGGGTGTGTTTCTGCAGACGCTAAGCTCGAAGTGAGTAGGCCGAGAGTTCGGCTAGAAACTGTACTACTGGTTACTGGTTACAGACTTGAAATACTAAAGTGCAGCAACCCTGAGCTTTTGACCGCTAATTGAAAGACTGGAAAGCTGTAGGAGCCAAAAGAGGCCTCATGATCGCCGATCATCGTGGTCAAGAGTCCCTGGAACCTCCGGCCCAGACGAATAGGATTATGGTTTCACCTTTGTGGTCCTGGAGGTTTACTAGAGCACACAGGTTTACTAAAGCACACAGCTATTGCTGCAATAGTCGTGGCGGAGGTCCCATCGGGCAGCGAGGACTACTAGGAGACGGATTACTCGGCTGGTAAACGCTTTTGGCTTTTGAACCACACACACTTTCGGCTTTTGAACCACAGTACAGTGTTGGAGGTGAGTGTCGACTGTGATTTTAATTCGGCTTGTTAAGATTACTCTCTACCAAACCCAAGTAGCTTTTGCTGCTCTTTTTCCCAGTCTGACAAAAGATGGAGAATATATTGTACGTGGATCGTATTAGGACAACTTATCAACACCAGGATATACGACTCTGGAATTGGTAGTACCAAATCCTGTATTATGGTGAACAAAACATTAGGTACTTTTCTTTTCTATAACTGCAGTGACGACGACATGGCAGCTGGCTAACTGGAAATCTGCCCAAGATGCTACTAACTGATCATAGCTTACCTGGCACACGATCTTGAAGGACTTCCACTGTCGGACACTGTACGGAAGCTAACGAGGCGAAAGTGTGGTGTATTTTAGGTAGCAACACCAATTATCATACAGTTTGGGGTAGCTCCAATATTACAAAGCGAGATGAGTTAGTTTTGATTTCTTCCTAAGCACAAACCTATTTGATTAGAACGATGTTTTAGATCTGACTCTTACGTTGGACAATATTACACTCTTTATTAAAATTGGAAGGTCGCCAAGGAACACTCCTTCTGCGATCACAACTAGATTCGATTCGATCTATATGATCGTCCCTCAAAACCACCAGTCTTCAGGACTTTCTTAAGTACGCTGCGCTCAGGCCTACCTAACCCTTTTGACAACAATGAGGATCTGGAAGAATTGGCAGTAAAATTTTTCAAGGCCCTAAAAGAAGCGATGACTCAATCAGGTCCCCTTAAAAGAGCCAGGGTAAAACAAAAGAAACCAAGATGGAACTCTTAGAAAAGTGAGCATAAAGCTCTTTAACCTGACGGAGGACAATAGGGATACGCACTCGTGGTACTACTATAAAAGTGGACTAAAGTCCTATAAAGATAACTAAGAAGGGCGCAGAGCAAATTGCGGTACTGCGATAAAATTTCGTAACCTCCTTCATCGAATGCAGGAACTCTCGAGATTATCTTGAAAAGTCATTTTCCAAGAACCTCTAGGGTGAAAGAAGTACTTCACCGAATATACTTCTCCCCTTCTGTTGAGTTGGCAAAATTGGTTACGGATACCAAACTCCGTTGGGCTATAGGCCTGATGGTATTCTGTGCCTTGCCCTGGCCCATATCCCAATGCTTTGGAAACGTTTTAAGGTAGTAAGGCTAATAGTTCACATGCCACCCTTAAATTCATCAAGCCTATTAGTTCTATTCGAAACGTCGGAGAGGTTAGTTGTCCTTACGTTATAGTATACCACAACTCCTACTATGAGTCTCCCAACATGTACACTGTAAATTAAATCTGTAGAAACGGCACTGGACTCTTTGGTACGCACTATACAGAAATCTTTTGATTGCAAGTAGTATACTATAGTGGACTTCATTGATATTGAGGGAGCTTTTAACAACGGCAAACCGAGAGCTACCACAGAAATACTCGCTTCTCTTTGGGGTAAGAGCCAATCTTGCGGCGTTCATTAAGCAGATGCTTCAGGGCAGGACTATCAGTAAACGGCTGGCAGAAGCTCTTGCTACTTGGACTGTGAGCACATGCATACCGCAAGGTGGTGTTCTATCTCCTCTTCTTTTTTGGAATCTGGTGATCAGAAATAATAATTATTCTATCTTCCGCCTTCCGGAACACTGTTAATACATTACATTAAGCGGAAGTAATTTCAATTCAGGAAGCCCGAATTTAGCTGAAAGGAAACAATATACCTGAAAAGGATACTTCTGACTTTATAGACAATAGAGCAACGGGACTATCGGTTGAATCTGTCTTGTCGACATCGAAAGCTGTAAACAGCTGTCGCTCATACCTGCATTAGATGGCAGAGTAATAACATATTCACCTGTGCTGGATTCTAGGGCAGGGGGTGTTCCAATCAAGTGCGCGACAGATGAGTTTGCTAGACATGGCACTACACAAGATATCCAACTGAATAAAGCTTCTTCAGGTAGGCCTGGAAAAAACTGTAAGCTGCTGCATAGCGCGCGGGCAGCTAACCTAGCAAACCAGAGATGTACAAATGGCAATGTCATACGCCCAGACAGATCTGGCCTAGGCTGAATCTTAAGCGCTTCAAGCATCTAGTCTCGATGAACAAAACCAACCTAAGTGTAGAGGTATAGATCACCCCTATGACCACACCTGGTCACTACCTTATTGGTAAGCACGCGAAAAAATTAGGACTCTACTCAAATGACTTTAGTAACTTTTTTGACTTTAGTGACTATCTTGTAAAGTCTCTGCGATCCCGAAACGACAGACATAAGAGATCTCCGGCGCTTCAAGGACAGCTGTAGATAGTTTCAGGAAGGAATTCTGTTGTATTTTACTTTCGCGTCATCACAAGGGTATATTTCGCACATCTTTAGGCATAAGTCAAACGCTAATGCAGCTGAAATTTACAAAAATATATTTTGTGCATCGTTAAAGCAAGCTCTTTCAAATGCTTCTCCTCATCTTATTTAATTAAAAACAAATTATATTTTCTCTCCATTTATTAGTGTTATGTACCAACATTGGAACAGCCGTATCATTTACAGAACCAAGTCGGTATCTGTGTGTAAATCTGTCTGTTTCAAGCTCACCATCTGAGGAAAAGAAGTGAAATTTGCAATCGATGGACCAATATATCAAAAATTTTAATTTACAATTCAAGGGGTAATTCTCGGAGTGGGCAGAGATACCAAAAGGAAAATGTTGTTCCCAAATTCTTTGTACGATTAACACCTAAACTAATTAAATAAGAAGACTTCAAAAACCAAAATTTATTTATTATAAACTTTGTTAAAACTTCACTCATCATAGGGTTGTCCCCTCGGCTTTGGCTACATTATAAAAAAAAACTCATTTTTCTGATTGCTTTAACCTATTTACTCCACTTCATTCTTAACTGCTTTTTATCCGATTATAATACATATAGGTATTACAAACCTAGTCACTAAAAACTTACTTTTCTGCTTTCTTTTCGCAGAGAGTAATATAAAATATTTTGACGTTTCGAATAAAATGCATGCAGTCAAATATTGTCTTAGGTTAAGCTAAGTTTACTAAGCCCAAAAACAAGCATTTGAGCTTACTGTAATTTTGGATAAATTTTCGGAAACATAGTTACAGCAGACAGATCTTCAAATTGAACGTAAAATCTGCTCTGTTGTACGGCTGTTCAACATGGAAAGTGACCTGTCAAATAACATCTAAGCTACAAGCCTTTGCTAACTGGTGTCTCCGGCACAACCTTAACATAAATTGGCCCTAGGTCATTACCAACAAATATCTAGACAGACTTGCATGCAAAGACGGAATAAACACCAGTATTTGTAAGTGAAATTGGAGCGGATAGGTCACACACTAAAAAAAGAGCCAAACAAGATCGCTCAACAGGCTCTATATTGAAACACGCACGGGACCCAAGGAAGATGCCGAATTGAACGACCGCGCAACACATGGAGAAGGTCCGCAGAGAAATCACCGAGTTCAACCAACAAATCGTGGCAACAGTTAAAGGTGTTGGCGCAGAACCGGACCAGGTAGAGAATCGGTATAGTAGAAGCTCTATGCCCACAAGTGGTTAAAGAAACCAAAGAAATGAGTTTACAAATTTAAAAATTTTTCGTAAAACGCTTGAAAATACTACTTTTAATTGAAGTTATGGCAGAAGAACAGGCGTTTAGTAGTGGATTAGTATTCATTATCCAAAAGTTAGGTCATTGATATTTTATAGCTTTTGTTTTTTTTTATACGATATAGCCAAGGCCTAGGGGACAACCCTTTGATTTTGGATGGAAGGGAATTAGGGTAAGGGAAGTGAGGAAACTTGAAAGTCTTGTTTTTGCATTGCTGCGAGCTAAACAACAGCCCAGAGACGGAGTGGATCATTTTAATTTCTTAATAAAAGCTCACGGGGAGATCTGGTTTCAAACCCGGGACCCATGGCATGGTGGTCGTGCCGCTCAACGAATTGGTCCAACTCCACTTTTCGTTCATTATTATAATCGAATTTTCCAAAAATTTCATATCCAAAAGTAAAACGAAGCACTAGTAATGATCGCACCAAAAATAAGTACAACGGCTTTGGGTAAAATTTTTGCTAAATAACATATTACACTAAATTCTATAGCGGAATCAACAACAGGAGCGGTAGTGCCATTCCTAGTAACCAAGAAATAAACATCTTGTTGATTTCCAACCAATGTATTAGTAAACATTTAGATTTGAAGGGATAAAGTTTTAGTCTATTATCGAGAGACCACAAATGATTAGATCCCAAGTCCTCAGATAAATTACTCAATGAGTCTCTAAATGTACAACTGCATAAAATCGACGTAAAGATGTAAAAAAGAGTGTTTAACCTGAGACGGTATGTACTAAATAAACATTTAAAATAACAGTGGGCCAAGAATACATCCCTGCGTAACTCCAGAGGTTACTGGAAGAAAACTAGAACTATGAATCAAAAAATTGTACATAAGTGTGGCAGAGTTGATTGAAAAGTTGAAGTCTATAATGAAGGGTATCAAAAGCTTCCGAAAAATTTAAAAGCACGAGTGATTTAAGTTCATCTTTATTAATAGCACGAGAGATGTCATTACGTGCTTTAAGATGAGCTGATATACAGTATCCCGCTGCCGAAAACCGGCCATGCAATTGAAGGAAATGAGATATGTGAAGAAGGATAATTTTGCTAAAGCTTTAAAGCATGGTATGGTGTGATAAAATGCTTATTGGGCGAAATGATAGTTTAAACTTGGGAACTGGTATAACCTTTGACTATTTCTATGCTGTGGAGAACTTAGCGGTAGTATAGCTCGTATTACAAATGTGAATAAGAGATGGAACAATAAACGGCATACACGTTTATCTAAATTTATTTTAACTGACGGATGGAACCGAAGGAGAATGATCTTCAATTTGATTCACATCCAGTGATGGTGCGTTAATATTTCCCTGATGAGAAAACTGTAGAAATTGACGATCACAATCATCAAGATTAATCACAGTATTTGTTTACTGGGATGGGCTGATGCCACTCCTTCGCAAATTCATTCATAGGATTAAGGATGGAAGGTTAACATTCAATCTACTATATATAGTCTCGTAATAAGGTTTTTTTTATTGTTTTTTAGTTTCGTTATCTCGAACTTTGTGAGGGTAAGGATCCAATATTGACTTTCCTATGACATCACGTGAACAAAAGAAAATTGTGTGGTGTAGATATAATTGGTTGCCTTTCAAATATAATTAGTTCTCAATTAGCTCTATATATCTAAGTTTCCTTTTCCGCAGGGGAGAGACTGCAATCCGTGACAATAACTTCTACTTAAAACATGCTTATACAAATGGTATTCTAAAATTTAGCTGTATATTTTTCCCTGAATTTCCACTCTCCCAGTTTCGATAAAATCGCTAAGGAAATGTCCGAACTTTACAGTTTATTTTATAGACACTACAATATCCCAAGCTTATTAATCTGTTTAGTTATTAGGAAAAGTTAATTTAAAAATAATAATTTATTTTGCTATAAGGGAGCACACTCAAATACGTAAGCTCTGTATAAAGGGGGGGAGGGGAAGTTCGGTCGACGCAACTGTGGTATTGGAGACCATGTTTCACCTTTCACCACTTGCTGTCTGCTGCAAAAGTATAGCTGCACGCAGCGCCGTAAGACTGAAGGAGTCTAAATGTTGGAAAAGTTCTGACCAAGGTCATAGCATTATACTAAAGATCTATCCTGGAGGCTGCCTGCGGAGCACACCGACTACACTGCCTTTGCACTAAGCTTTCGGAAAATCTTCTATACATGCACATGCAAAGGGGAGTGGGGGAGGATGGTGGTGTCATCATGGCAGATATATCGGTTTTAACTAAAGCAGGGCATACACGATCAATGCTACCGTCAAGTCTGCAGCGGACTTGACGCGGCGTCCAGTTTGCAGCGCATCCATATAGACCACTCACGATCAAACTTACCGCCCAGTTTGCATGATGCCGCATCAGTTGAAACCATGGCGTCCCCAGTGGCGGCCGACGCCGCGTTAGCTATCCTAGGCTTTTTGCTCGCAATTAAGAACCAAAAAGAAAAATCGTTCGCCCGCAGATGCCGACTAACATCATGCATACTTAACCGCTCATATACACGTTCCAGTTTGCATGACGCTGCAGGCTTGATCAAGTCTGCAGAATCGAAATTCGATTTTTCCTTCATGTAGACTTGTCATGCACAATGATAGCCATACACCGTCAAGTGTACTGGACGGCGCGTCAAGTACGCTGCAGACTTGACGGCAGACTTGATCGTGTATGGTCTGCATAATGAGTCGAAAGTGGAAGACGGGAGGAGAACGAGGGTATAGTCGGATTGAGCAGAGATCTTGGCCATAGCAAAGCAAGGCTATTACTAGCACTCCCAAATCTATTTAATGGTAGCAAGCAACATAGGAATTAATATCAACAGTCAAGCGACAATAAAAGCTCTGGAATCAAACATAATAAGATCACAGCTAGTACACAGGTGTCAGAATAGTCTCCAGAACTTAGGATCAATGCACAAGGTAAGTCTCTGAAGTGATAGTGGGATACAGAGAAATGAGGCGGCTGATAAGCTGAATGCTTCCTGTATAGACAAGTTCTTCCTGTATAGACAGAATGCTTCCTGTATAGTCTAGAGTCAGTAAAAAGAGAAGTTGACGTTAAGGCTATTCAGTTTGGTAAAGGAAAGATGGAGCAATTTGACATCATGCGGTATGTCAAGGCAGCTGTGGCCAGTTTGGGACATTAAGAAAACGGCTTTCTTGCTAAGGAGAAATCGCACCAATCTCCGAAATATTGTGGCAGTCATTACCGGCTACTGTCTCTTCGGAAGACACGCAGAACGTTTCCGCATATCCCTACCAATGACTTGTAGAAGTTGTCTGGATTAGGAGGAAGTGGAAAGCATTCAGTATTTACTATGCGATTGCCAGGGCCTGGCCAGGAGAATGTACAAAGCCTTAGGCGCATACTTCTTCGGAGGACTGGACGATGTTGCTAACATAAAACTGAAGCAGCTTCTCAGGTATTTTAACAATAAAGTCAGCAAATAAACCCTATACTAATATTCAGGTGCTGTAAATATTTATCAAAAATCGTACAAAACGAGAGAATAAATTAAAAATTTAAAAAAGGCTACGAAAATTGTTGCTCCACCCCCAGTATTAACCACAAAAATGCTGGAACATTCACTAACTTCGAGAGGCGGCAATGACAACGAAACTATCATGTCTAAAATCAATAAAAATTTCAAAAACAGAAAGCTATATTAAAATTCAATTGTGTGATTTGAATTTCGCATTCCGGAAAAGGGGGTCAAAATTCTTCTAGTAAGTGCTTTCATACCTTCTGAGCGGGTCCCTAAATACTCTAAATTTTGAGTTTTAGTACTTTTTATTTATTTTTTCTCTTACCTATAGATATAATCTCCATCAATATACCATTATTTTTTAATGAATACATTTAACATAGGAGAAGAGAAAATCAAAGAATTTTGCCATAATAAAATAAATAGCACTATTATCATTGTTTTAAATTTATAAAAACGAAAAAGTAACCCCAAGGCGACCTTCAAATCCTCCAATACATACCTATATCATCAATTTAGGAACGAGCAATTCTGTGCTTTTTTCTCAACCATTTTAAACTCCATTAAGTTTAAAACCATTTTGTATCTGTTTTCTCCTTTCTCATTTCTGTTTCGGAAGGCAAGGAAAAATAACATTCGACATTTAATATAAATCTATAGGTATACATATATTCATATGGATATACACAGGTCACCAGGTATACATAATTTCCTGATACACACATGCGTGCTTGTATGAGCACCGATTAGTTGAGATACCGATGCTCTACAAGAATGGTATCTCCTCCAATGGATGAGTTTACACGAAATATGCCTTGGATTGAAAGAATTTTCAGAATGAAAATCGATTTTTTTGTATTTCTTCATATTTCTTCGTGCACCTTTCATCTGTTCTGCTGGTTGGATGCCCTTTTAAAGAATATACAAGATATGGATGGCCACTTTGTACATACGATAGAATTCATGTAGAAATAAATTATACGCTGGTATTTGAAGATTTTAAAAGCATCAAGATGTTTCCTGGTAAGAACTTGATCATGGCAAAAATGTGGAACGAGCAAAAAATTAAAAAAGGAGCAATTCCTTTCTCTGGAGTTAAAGAGAAGGAATAAGATTGCGGTTGAATGCAACCAGGGGAGAGGAACAGGAGATTTTGCTTGCCATTCTTTGCCACAAATGTATCTGATTTAATGTTATTCTGAGATTATTTTTAGAGCATCTGATTGTACGATAAAGGCATTTAGGGAGAAAATAAGCTAACTTACCTGATTTTACAGAACAATGTATATGCGCTCGACTCTCGTAGTAGACCCAATCGAAACCGGCTTCAACAGCTAGCCTAGCTAGCATACCGTATTTACTGCGATCACGATCAGATGTTGTGATATCCACTGCCCGACCTTCATAGTGCAATGAATCAGGACCATGAAGATTATCCTCATCCCAGCTCTCTGTGACACGTAATCGCACGCCTGGCCATTGGTTCATTACAGATACCGCTAATGTGTTCAGTTTTTCCTTACATCGCTGCAATGATAATAATTAAACAAGCAATAAGCAACCATGAACACTGCTGGATATTGTAATTGTATGATATTAAGAAACATAAACGTAATCGTAGTGAATAATAATGGACTCGTTTCAAAATTATGCGTAATTACCTGCATGTACACGCCAAGGTGGAAATCCAAACTTTCAATGACTTTCATTACAATTACTGATTACCTAGTTAGTATTCGTTACAAGGCAACTATTTTTTTAAAGATTTCAATAATTTTCGATACTGATCTTGTTTAAAAAAACTAGCTCAAAAACTTTCTGAACCTTGAACTCTTTAAAACTAAAAATACAGTAAATTCAACTTAAAATAAATACAGTAAAATCCTGATTATCCGACCCCCGATTATCTAAGCTCCACTTATTCCGAGTCTGAAGTGGTTATCATATTACCAAAAAAGATTTATGTTCACAATGCGAACTAGAATAAACATTTGCTTTTTCATGACTGTAATTTATTTTTAATATTATTTTAATTTTCTACTTATTGAGTATGGCTTTTATCAAACTTCGTTAGTAAATTAGTAAAAATGGGCCGATAGGGTCTTACAGTTTGTTCATGTTTTGTTCACAAAAATATAAAATAATTGCGAACATAAGTAAAGTTTGTGAATAAGCGTAAGTGAACGAGGAGAATTCGGCAAGACAAATATAATATAAAAAAATTTCAAAAATATCTCTACTCAATGAAAACTTATGTGACGATATATATAGTTATTAGTAATGCATGGGGAAGTAATCCTGAAGATGCCATTATGTCATCATTGTACTTAAAGCAGAAACGAGATTATATAGCATATACGTAAAAGAAAGAAAAGGGAACAACGATTGCACGAGAAGAATATAGAGAATGCTCCACAAAAATTTTTTTGTATTATACATATATACCCTGTGTAATGTATGTTTGTTAAGTTATAAGTTAAACTATAGAAACTGGTAGATCTAGGGAAGAGACGAAAAATTTATGTATGGAAGGGTGTCTATGTCTACCCTCCCCCTCCACCTCCAGATATAGGTTTTATACATTTGCGTACGATTAAACTAACCATATTTTCTACATTTTTTATGGTATCGACGTTATTAATGTTAAAAGATATTTAATACAGGGTGTTTCAGATCTGACATGCCAAAATGAGTAGAGTGATAGATCCTAACTAGACAAACAAAAAATTGTGTGGCAGGGGGAGGGGGGCAATCTCAACCGTTAGGGAGTTACAGGGTGATTCATAAATTTCAGTTTTTCATGGTATGCATATTACTCGTTTATTTTTATCTCATTATTATCGATATTAGCTTGTGTTAGACAGAATTCAAACCCTTTTATCCTGGCGTTCTGTTACTCGCACCTAATGAAAATTTTGTTATAAAAAAGGATCAGTCAGCAAGAATACCTATCATAGTTGAAGAAAAAATCAATATTTTTAAGCAAAAATTATTAAAAAATGGTAGAATTTACATTTGAGAAATACGCGGATATTATTTACATTTATGGTGTAATAGACGGAAACGAGAGAGCGGCTGAACTGGGATATCAAAGGAGATTCCCTAATCGGCGAGCACCCCAAAGAGGGGTATTTATACAGACTTTCCGATGGTTAAGAGAAACAGGAATTGTTACTTCACACAACAGGGAGACACGACCCGAAACTTCGGGAACTTCTGCCGACGCCGAGCAGCAAATAATCACCATCGCGAGGCAGGACCCTGAGACGAGCACGAAACAAGTCGCAAGGTGATTAGGAGTGTCTTCATCTAAGGTTCGGAGGGTTATTCATTGGAGGGATTACGTGCATGTCACCATAACCCAGTCCAAAGATTAATTGTAATTATTTTTAAATTCAATAAAAAGTATTTTAGAATTAATTTAAGTATAATTTCTTTAATTTGTTGATTTTTATAATATTCTCCGATAAGATTTCTACATATTTTCTGCGTGGACATGTTGCACCTTTTTGGAAAGGCAAATGGGCAATCCAATAAAAATCAAAACGGGGTATACTAATTACATTAATTTCGGAGAAAATTTGGGAATATGCTAAATTTTAGGTAATCACAAACCATTTTTTTCACTTTTGGAAGTAAATGTACCTGTAATGGTAGGAGTTAGACGAAAATTGTTGACAATTTTGAAAAGGTCATAGGGATAGTAGTTTTTTAGCGTTTTTTAGCGTATGTTAGGTAGGTCAAAAGATCAAAATAAAAGAGTAATGTGCATACCATGAAAATCTGAAATTTATGAATCACCCTGTAACTTCCAAACGGTTGAGATTGCCCCCCCCCCCCCTGCCACACATTTTTTGTTTAGTTGAGATCTATCATCCTACTCATTTTGGCACGTCAGATCTGAAACACCCTGTATAATGGCGCTAAAGGCAATGTAATTTTTTTTTACGGCTAATAGACTTAAAAAAATTTATTTTAAAACTTAAATTTGGTGAAAAATAAATACAGTTTTTCATTTCAAACGAATATATTTTTTCTTATTTTCGGGTATAAAATGGTACCAATCCGGGTTTTTTCAAATGAAATTTAAAACACGTAAAAATCTTTAACCTTGTTCAACTTAAATGACCAAACGTTCAGCTCATATGTACCTGCCCTTCTACGAAAAAATTTTACCTGCCTACTTAATTGTTGATCTTTTTATTTTTTGTTGAAATTTGGTAGTCCTGAAAAGGACTAGGTTTTTAATAGTGCTGAAACATGGAAGTTAACTTAGTTAGTTAAAATATTTCCAAAATGTCTTCCGTCATTTTGAATGCAAGGAAGAGCTCTTTTTCTCATGCATGTTTTTAGGTAAATTTTTTCTTCTATTTTATTTTCGGCTTCTAAAATTCTTGTTTTGAATTCATCTCTTGTTGCAACTTACGACCCATGGGCAATTTCTTTCATGATCTCCCACAAATAAAAATCGAGTAGGGTTAGGTCAGGAGAACGAGCTGCTCAGGAAAAAGTACCTTGCCACCTACCCCTTTAAATTCTATTCAACCACTGGAGTACTTTACTCTTTCGCAATGAGCTGGCACTCCGTCATGTTGATATAAAATATCTCTTCGTATTGCCAAAGATTATCGTCCATTAAATGGATTAGATCGTTTTCCAGGATATTTAAACAATTGTCGCTGTTTAACCTATCCGGTAAAATGTGTGGACCCAAGTTTATGGAAAATCTGTATTGGGTCGTCCTTTCGTTTCATGAACTCCAAAAGTAACCAAAAAGTACCGCATTTCGTAAATTGCGATTCATCCGTCCACAATATTATTCAAGAATACCCAGTAATCCAAGTGTTTTGCAAGTAGCCAATTACAGAATTCTCTACGCTTATTTTATCATGAAGCTTAAGTTCCTATGTAGGTGTCATATGGAAAGAATCAACTCCTTCTCTTCGTAGTACCCTCCATACTCTTCTATCAGATCGACTACTTTAGTCAAATTAGCCTTATTATGAGTATGAGTTGTACCTTTGGTCATTTAAGTTGAGAAAGGTAAAAGAACAGATTGGCCACTATTTTAAACAAGAAAATAACAAAAATGAGAACAAATTTCCAAAATATCTTCGTTTGGAATGAAAAAATTGATCTTTTTCACCAAATTTAAGGTTAGCCGTAACAAAGACATTAATTAGGTGGATACCATGAAAAATGTAGCAAATATGTTTTGAAAGGTAAAACTGGTGTGAAGCTAGAACCCCTACCTTATACATTCTTTTTCATCTCTCCCCTAGATCTATCAGTTTCTTAATTTTTACGTACGACCTAAGAAACACCAATGCGAAAATTTACCTTATTTACATTAGTAAAAGATAAACACACCCCGAAGAAAACGATCTTTTGCCTAAAATTATGTTTACACGTTTAAAGACAACACTGGTTCGTCGTTATACTCTTATTTAGGGCAAATTTAGAGTACTCAAATTAAAATTAACTGTTTCCCATATGATTTTCCATTACAGAGTATCTTTTCTTCATTTTTTTGGTAAAAAAATGAAAACATTTCAGAACTTTTTTTCTCAGCTATTTTTTTATATAGAAACTTAAAATTTTTTTTAGTTTTGAAAAACACAAAAAACAATTTATTTTTGGAAACTTGTTTGTGAACTAGAATAAACTTTTTCGTTTATTTTTAATCCTTATTTTTATGGTTGGAAGGTAACAATTTTGTCTTTTTCCAACTGTTTTTTATAAATGCTTGTGGTTTTCTTGAAAAATGTTGTTTTTTTTAATCATCAACCCTGATCTCTCTCTGGTAATTTTAACCCTTTGTGGGGCATAAGGCGTATATTAGGCAGACTCTCCGCGGTTCGGGGTTTGCCCCAACGTCTTCAGCTGTTGCAACGATTTATTGAACTGTGCACCTTCGTTTTCTACGCATCTTCTCCACGTCTTACGTAGTCGTCCAATTCTTCGTCTTCCTTGGATAGATTTTGTTGGCTCTTTTCTCAGTATTTGGCATATTCATTGTCACTTTTGCCTTGGCAATGACCTCCAACCAATAGATGTTAAGGAAGCGCCGGAGATACCGGTTGACAAAGGTTTGTAGCTTAAATTTTATTTGACAAGTCACTTTCCACATTTAATAGCCGTATAACAAAATAGATTTTCATTTTCGGATAAATATTAAAAACACTAAGTTTCACAAAATTTTGTTTTTAATATTAAATAAAATAGATTTTGTTTTTCATTTGAAGATCCAGAATTGTTTAACGTCTGGAGATGTTGTTATTGCGCCACATATCTGCAAGAGTATTAAAAGCAATTCGGACCTTATTAATGCGAGCCTGTAAATTAGCCTCAGCTTCTTTATCTGCTGTAACTATGCTTTCAACATAATAACATAATAAATTTATTCACTTGTTCTGTTTGCTGCTCTTCAAGATACATTTCATTTTGTCTCCTGGAGTCCAAGCTCGTAAGTTTGGTTCTAGCAGCTTTAGTCTTAAGGCCTGCTGCGCGACCTTCTCTATTCAAGGTTTCGGACATTTGGGTTACATGACTCGGTTTGTTGGATAGGAGATATATATTCCGTCGCAATAGTCCAGGTGCGTAAGGTGGTAAAAAAGTGTTTATTTAACGCCTCGCGATGGGCTGTCATCTAAGGCGCTGCACAATACGTCATTAATGATGATAAAGAAAAGACTCCGATAGTTTTTCCTTGTGTAGGGCATGCCATTGGGCTCCTAAGTAAGACTCCTTTATAATGGTGATAATTTTGGTCACCTCTCCCATGTAAAGGTGCTCACACGCGATCTACGCTATCAAACACCTTCTCGAAATCGAAGAACATTAGAAGTAAACGGCTTGATGCTCCATGCTCGTTGATAATTTACAGGGTTAATGCAAACCACACGAAATCCTGCGTGTTCATTGTGAATAGTTCGCTTGATTGTTTGCTTGATTCAATTTGGATGCCACTCCAATTGTTACTACTCCTCAAGCTGCCTTTCTTGGGAATCTTCATTACGCCTCTTTTGCATCCAGTGGGTTAGTTCCCTATGGGATTCGCTTTAAGTATTTCTATTGCTATTCTATCAATACCTGGGTCTTAGCGAAGTCCATCGACTTCTTTTAGGAGTTCTTCGAGCTCGGATAAAAAGGTATTCAACGGTCCACAGTTGTTTAGGATTTAGACCAAATATTTTCTTCACCTCCGCGGTTGGTGCTCCTCCGTAACAAGTAGGGATCCGTCGGTACCTCTTACAGGAAATTCAGTTGTAAGAGTCTTTCCTATCAGCTTTTTAGAAATCTTGCTTAGATCTCCACTGCCATCACGATAGGCCGTTTATTCCTGCTATATCGTTGATGTAGTTGCGCTTGTCACTTCTTGCACATCTTTAAACGACTGAAGAGATCGGTATGCAGTTTGAGATGTTTTTGAATGCAACATCGGTAGCGGAATTAATCTTTGCTTCCGTTCTCATATTTTGGACCATGTGGCGTCACTCATCCATGGTCGTCTTCCCACTGGTTTTGTACCACAGCTCTGATTTCTCATTTTTGGTCTATGGAGAATTTGATGTTATAAAGCAGTGCATCAACTTGTTGGCGCTATGTGGCGGATTATGCGCTGCTGATGTTTGGTGTTTTAAGCCTATGTACATTGAGCCGTGACATATTAAATGTTGTGTTGCGTGGGCGTACTGCTGCCATGTATAATTAAAACTTAGGTGTACTAAGATGGTGATCGAGAAAACAATTTCTTCAGCTTTTGGAATATCTAAATCTGATTATCAGTTTGCTCGTCTCCCCAGACGACCTGGATGTTAGATGGCATTTTTTGTGTTTAAATAGAGATGCACCCTTGTCCCGAGTTTCAACAAACAACTCCCTAATTGAGTTCCTGTTTCCGATGTCTCCAAGGAGGTGGTAAAAGGTATCCTTGTCTGTTATATACACTTGCTGGTCTGGAACCTCTCGATGATAATTCGGTCGAATATTGGTGACTAGTCCAGAATAGTTGGGCGGGCAAGCTTCAAACAAACGTACACCTACCATGCGGGGTGTTTCTGATTCTTCCTGACCAGAGTATAGCAGCACGTTTTAGATGTGGGTGTTGCAAACTCTCCATTTCCTCTTCATCTAGTTTCGCTAACTATTTATATAGATATTTATTTTAGAGTTGGCCATTTGTCGCTCCACCGATCTTCGCGTAACACACTCGCCCCAGAGCTTTCATACCATAGTCCCATCGTAGACCGATGTTTATAGCCAAAGGTCGTCATCACAAAAATAGTCCGAGGTACGCGAAGCGTACTAGGCGTTCTAGACTTGATACATACAACAGAGAGTACCTTGTATTTATCTAGTACTAGAACTTAACCGTTAACATGAGGGACACAATTGAAACTGCACTTAAATTATAAATGAAAATACAGTAATAATAACATTGTTAAACTCTCGAGCAATTTTTTAGTCGACATGTCAATATTTAAGGGTTATAATTGTGAATTTAGTTTTAAACCATAAGTTTAGTTAAGAAGTTTATTTGTTAAATGTACAAAAATATTCAGCAATTTTCAAAATCTGAGATAGGATACTAAGGATATGGAACCCTTGGAGCGCGTATTGTAACTTGAAATTAAACATGTAGTAAGAGTTTGATCACCTGATAAATCCAGGGCTCCATGTCAAGCATTTAAGGGGCGAAAAGAGAAGCCTCATAATACATACAAAGGTACGATGGGCAAATTTTAAAAAAAAAAATTTATTTTTTCGTATATTGTTATGGTCTCCACTCAAGCTTCAAAAGTACTGAACCAACAATTCTAAGAATATTTTAAATAGAAAGGAAATTTGAGAAATTTAAGGATAATTATAGCGTTCTTTCTAGTCGAACTCGACGTTTCCATTGATGATGGATAACAGATTAAATACATAACAATATGGCCTTGTGTAACTTTGTATTTGGACGATACAGATAGTCACTCGATCTGAGGAAATATTCAAAAGATATAAACAATTAAGAAACAAAGTCAACTTCATGATAGAGCTTCTAAACGTATCTATTACACCAACAAACTAAATGTCGAACTGCGTCCTAAAAAATTGTGGCATAAATGGAAATAATTTCCGGAATGTAGCACATGATTCAAACGTACTCAACAATTTATTTTCTGTAAATTTACTATCATCATCACCATCACTAAGTTGAAACTCAACTGTATCAGGCTATCCTGTCGAAGGCTTTGCGGGGAATGTTGAAGAAGGTATTGCTGGCATTGCGTGCAATTAAATCTAATGCGACAGGAACAGATGAATTATCTCCGCGAGTCATTAAAATAATTGTTTCGGAAATCATTAGAGTTCTGACCAATATATATAATTACATCACTGTATCATGTCACACACATTTCCCGGCATGTGGAAAAAATCACAGGTCTTCCTCATTCCCACAACACCCGGTCCTTCTAATCAAAGTGATTTTCGCCCAATAAGTCTCTCATGCTTACTAGCTAAGATATTTGAACAGATAATACACATTCCTGTTATAGAGTACATTAAAGTAAACAAACTATTGTGGTGTTGTTCGAAAGTCATAATTATGAAGCTGCAATTCTTAATGTTGACGATTGACATTCATGAAGTACTGGATGACGAATATTTAACGACTTTTATCTTGCTTGACTTTAGTAAGGCATTTTATTCTTCATCAGAAACTTTTAAAAAAACTGTCGCAGGTATTTTTCTTTTCGTCATCAGCAGTTAAACTAATTAAAAACTTTTTGTCTGATCGAAGTCCATTTGTGAAGGTTGGAAACACCTACTCAGACACAAAACTTCTTATCCATAGTGTACCTCAAGGGTCCATTCTAGGACCGTTAAGATTAAGTTTATACATAAATAACCTTGCAGACGTGATATTAGAATTCTGGCGATGTACAACTTTATCGTAGCAGACCAATTGGGTTGGTTGGTTGGGTAAAACGATAACTTATAGCATGCATATAAATGGTCCAAAGAAAACAGGTTGGAATTAAATTCCAAAAAGTCTAATTGCTTGGCAATTTACAGAAACGGTATCACATGCAACAGCCAATCTTCATCAAAAATACCAGACTTTCTTATGTAGAATCCGCTAAAATCTTTGGATTTGTGTTAAATTCGAAATCATCTTGTTGTAGCGATGTTAGTGCACCTTTGATGAAAATTTATGGTAATTCTGGCGTAATTCGAGTGTTCTTTCGCTTCATCTGCGGAACAGACTTGTAGTAGTACTGCTCAACCCTCGTTTTAATTATGGAAGCATCATTTTTTGGCTCTGGATTCTCTTTGTCGTAGAAGGCTATCGGTGGCATATAATAATGTCATACGCTTTGTATTCAGGTTACCCAGATATGGTCACATATCCTTCTAAGCTGATATATAGCCAACAGCCAGCATACCTATTTATAAAGCTAAAATTCCTGCACTCGACTAGACGTAAAATCTATTGCTTGCTAATTATAACTCCAATTTATTCGTAACTATTCGGCGGCGCTTTTAGATCAGCGTCTTATATCAGTATATAAGTACTTCGTAACATATCTGCAATCTGATTTGTGCATTATTTTTTTATTTCTTTTTCTTCTTTCTCTTTTTCTCTTAATTTATACTATTATTCTCTTAACTTTAATTTATTAATTTCGCTTATGTTGTTTTCCTTATTTTATTTAAATCTCCTATGAAATTGAAACCAATCCACTTTGTACTTGTAATCTTTGTACTTATCCAAATAAATTAAGTTATTATTATTACTGTTATTAATTCATTAATTATTATTGATAAAATTTCAATGATAAAAGTGTGGAACCTTGGAAAAAATATGTGGACATATCTACACCTTTTCTTGACATTTTAATATTTTATTAGTATTATTTTAAAAGATGTAAGAGTAAGACAACGATTTCTATGACATTTTAAAAATGTTGTTTAACAAATATTTACTATTCGGCGATGAAAAGAAATGTCCACGACATCGAGTTGATTGCATAAGTGTTCAGTTGCTTGGTATAGAGCACTAAAGGCTTTGTATGCCTCGAAGACTCGAAGTTGTGAATTGAGTTAAATAGTTATAATTGCAATTACTTATTCTCTAGAAGTTTGCAACTAATTTGTTGTGTCATCATCACACGCTAAATCTTTAATGGTAATATAAATATTAATGCAAATCATTCTGGTGTCGATTACGACTAGGTAGACTTTTCTAATATCAACGATATTATTTTCCAAATAATAATATTTACCTAGCTTTATCATCCGCTAAGTCACTGCACTTTATTGAGAACCTTATTTCTTTGAAAAGCAATTCATCGAATCGTATTGGTTATTGTGTATGCTGAATATCTACTTTATTTATTTGTTAAATACTCATATTGTTAATTGATAATGATTGAGTGATAATTTAATTACTATTTAAATTTCAAGACTTGACAATTTTAGAAACTAAGTTTTAAGTTTTTCAAAAGAAATGTATTTCAATTTATTTTTTCCATTTATTTATTATTATATACAAATGCACTGTAGCAAGCTCTAGCTTTTGGTTCGTCAAAATAAACGCCAAATATTAATTTAATTCTGCTTTTTTTAAACTAAGGAGCATTTAAACTGGGGATATAAACCCCAATAACAAAAGAATGAGTTTCAAGTGTCATAGGTACCGGAAAATAAAATATCGCTTATATTCATAAATCAATTTAACATAAGTAGAACACCAAAATTTTGTATGCAACAGAATCGAAAAATGATCACCGAGATGTATCCAAAAATTTGTATCTCACGACAAATCAATAAATAGCTCCACCTATATTGTAGGCGTGGCGATTAACAATCGGTTTTGAATCCGGTTCCCTAATATATGATCGAATTTATAATTACTGAGCTCATAACAAAAGTATAGCTCAGATGTGTCTGCTTTTTACAGATGGTGGAGAATTCTGCAGAACAACATAAGTAACATGTTAAAATGTGTCGGTGTCAGTGATCTTGATCATATGATGACGATAATAATCAGAAGGGTAATCAGCATTGCATGACCGCATCAGACTCATGAGTGCTACGAAAAAGAAGGATTAAGTAACTCTGCCTGCACTTTGAAAGTTGTAAACCAGTTTACAACTTGGTAAGTGGTGATGATGATCGCTGTCGTTTTTATGTTAAGGCGATTACAAGTTTCCTTTTCTACTTCTTTCATTTCTTTATTTATTTTAGATGGGTGACAAGTAGAAGCTTTTTTCCATTAAGGTTAAAACTGCTTTGGTAAGATCTCCTTTAATCTTAGTAGGCACGTCTCGAAAGATGTAGGTAGCATAATTTAATGTGGGAATATGTACAAAAATGTTTTTGTTTCTCCCAGATTTCTTGAAATTTTGCTGACTAGGCTGGTCGCTAAAAAGTCATTGGGGTTGCAGGTTAATGTAAGTGGTTCGGAATCTGTCTTAATTTATAGATCCACTTCCATCGAATCCAATTTTCTACTCACGAAAAGTTGTTTCTTGGTTTGGAATCAACAAAAGTCTGCCCGAATCCGCAGTTGCAGCAAATGTCTTACAAAATTCCTAATAAGTCAAGGTACACGAAGAAAACCGAAAAATTTAACAGCTCAGTAGGAAAAGGATAAATGGTAAATTTGTAATTTGTATAATTGTTTTCCCCTAAGCAGTATTATTCGATCTACTTGTCATATATAAACGTGATTGTGAAATTTTCATTGAGCACAACTCTAAGAGAACCAGCAATATTATCATATTTACACTCAGTTAGTATGATCGGCGTAAAAAGAATCGCACAAATTGGCAGTATTTTTTTTTCATTCTCCCAAATCCTATCTTCCTATATGGCAAGGCTGTGCTCTAATTACATAGGGTTCCGACTGAGCTGAGCAAACCCAAATATAAAGAACAAATTTTCATTTATCAATCCTATTAACGTACATGTGATGTCAATTTATTGCAGGTTTTAAAAGTAAGATGACACGAAAATATTTTTCCGTAAAAGGTAAAAATCTTCTAAAGCCACCGAGAGACCTGAATGGATCTGGTGTTGTGAGATTTTGACTCACTAAAAACACTTCTCTGGAGATTCGCTGAATCTGTCCACTGGGTCCCTGGGTTCATCCAGTTATCCATCCTCACCTCGGTTCCTCGAGTCTGTGTTAGTATTTGCTTATAAGACACCTCTTGGTCTCCAACCAGTGGGCCCTAACAACATTCTCCTTCTGCTTGCTAAGGCAGAAAACTGGCACACAACAGGTATCATCTTCAAAGATGTACATCTTCAAAGATGTACATCTTCTTTAGATGATACCTGAAGTTATCATTTACTGTCCTTTGCACTTCTGGGTGTTCTAACCACCATCTTGGCCTGTCAGTACTCTCAAGGGCTCATGGCAATGATCGGTTCAATATTGCTGACACACTCTAAGGCCGTGTTGTCCATGCGCCTGTCTACCGGCTGATTGTCAAGTACTACAATTATTCATAATTACGTCTCACCCGACTCTGCAGCAGGTAATCCATCGCGTAAATCAGAGCCAATATCTTGGCCTGATGGACTGTGATACACGGCGTAGATGGTTGTTCAGATCCAAATCCTATATCTTAAGTACAATTCATTTTCACGAAATTATACACTTTAAGGCCAAATCAAGGAAATTTGTATGTATGTATATATAAATGTCTGTATATACTTTACACGGAGACTGGGGCATTGTCCCATTAAAAACCTGTAAATGTGAATATGCTCATTTTCCTATATCTAAATCGGAATTTATTTACTTGGGGACTACTCTGATACTGATAGCGCTTATTTTGACTAACTAAATATTTAATAAAATTTTTTCTGTATTATTATTTTATTGTATTTCAGTCGTCCCGCCACGAGCCCTAGAAGCTAATTACCTATACTACCTACGCCTACACTACGCTTTTATATGCATAGAAGTTTATTTCTAACTCAGAAAACAGTTTACCAACATATAACGATATATTCAGATAGAATGAGGCTTCCAAACCAGCATGCAAAAAACATCAAAATCCAGAATACGCACACACGCACACACACACACACACACACAGGGGATCACAGAGAATTTGTTTAAGCGAATCCTTAGTAAGAGCTCATACATACCATAACTAAATCGAGAGTAATCGTTATGCACGGGGTATGTCTACAAGAAATCCTACCTGCGGGAATACATGTTGGAGTTCAAAATCTGATGAAGAAAGACCAAAGACCAAGTCAGCAAACGTTTCTTCATTTTTGCAATGAGGCGGAGGCGGTCCACATTAGAAGGAATCCTAAGCGGATCGTTCCATGGCAGCTTTCTTAATGCGAACCTAAAAACTTAGGCCATAATACTTACACCAGTCAATAGTATAGTAAATAGTCCTGAATTCAAACTTGTTTCTAAAATCTAAAACCTTCATATCATCCGTATAGATTAAAACTTTGGAGCTCCTAAACAGGGCGACAATGTCGTCAATGGGAAGAAAAATCTCGCAAACCTCAAAACGGATATCTGTTGGTACACGGACTACACGTTTCTATACGATTTTCACACTTATTTTTGCATGTATTAAGTCGTTGGTGGAGTAAGTGATAACGTATAGGCATACCAATCTGGAGGTCCAAGTTCGAATCTCACCAACGGCAAATTATAGTTGTTTTCTGCTGACAGCATATTACGATAAAAAGGCTATGGGGGTTGCAGAGAAAATGCGAGTGGTTCGGAATCATCTTTCAACTGTAGGTTCACTTGCAATCGTTTTCTCGAATTGGGTGATGTTTTTTTTCACCCAAGCCCCACAAGGGCTTACCAGGGAAGGTCCCAGGTTCGAAATTCAGATAGAGAGATATTCAACATTACTTCGTAATTGTTGTTATTATCAAAATGTATTTTCTCCCAAAAGTGGATTTACAGGAATTGTTTAAAATTTAGTAAATGCTGCCCTGAAAAGTTGCGATTTTCGACTTACCAAGTTAATCCCTGTGACCACAGATTTATTTCAATATTTCATTTATTGTATTAAGTATAAATATAAGTACATATAAGATATTAAGAGCCCAATCGGAAATGCGTCCGACAATTTATGAAAGGAAGTTTGAAAAACCCACCATATAGTTCGATCTTCTTTACCTTAATAGCATTATATTCTGCAGTTTTTTTTCCATAAAAAACGAAATCAAGTATCTCACGGATGAACTACCTTGCAATAAAAGCGATTCCATAAAAAATATTGTTCGACTGGTAATCGATGAGAATCCATATAAATTTTCTATTCATGGAATATTATATTTCTTGAAAAATTTCCAAATTACCTTTCCCGTCAGACGAAGTCAACAAACAAAAGAATCAGTCAACCCAGCAGGGGAATCTATTGACCAAAAATATCATTCAAAATTCCATGGTAACTTAAAACCACACAAAAATCTCACCTCTTACTGAGGCATCACCGTCGATAGAGATTTGGTCATTAATTTGTTCCCTCACCTATCTCTTATCTTCGTTCTGTTATGAAACAAATTCAACAATATTAATTTAATAAAAGAAAAGAGTAAAATAAAGGGAATAAAAGACATTCCTTATCTTAATGTGATGGTCGAATGTCGTGATGATGGACTTTGCTTCTAATGGTTGATGTCTGAAGATATCGAACGCAATCGAAATGGATTCATGGTGGGCGAGTGCTTCGGTAATTTCGGGTGCTTTACAACAGTAGTAATGCCTTCCCGTCCAGCCCCGTACTGTATTATATTAGTGAGACAGATGCTTCTTACTTGGATTTTCGATGTTCGACAGTTGTTGAAATTCGATCTGATATATTTGTTTTCGGGGATCAGTCGCATGGCACTTAGGATAGAACCCAGAGTGATGTCATTCGAAAGTGAAACGTGCATTGACTTATGCACACACTCAATCGCCGTGGGCTTGAACTGAGCAAAGTCTGCCGTAGATAATTCCGTGGGAACTCAATCAAACTGACTCAGGTAGCAACCAGATCGACTTTTAAGTCAATTAGTCCTCGCCACCACATGAAAACAGGAATTTGATAAGAGGATAACGCCAAATTGGTAAGTTAAACAGAAACGCCACACGTTTCACAACTAATTGCGCATTTTGCAAAAAAGCGGACATCACAACCGCACGTTCAATTTCACCCCTCGCAAAGTATGACAGACTTAACTCCTTCAATCGAAAACTGATTCCAGTTTAACTTCCTTTTTCCTGAAATCACAGCTCCACTTACAGAAAAAAAACTGTTTGGGTAAGTATCAAATTCATCGATATCATTGATACCTCGACGGCCGATTAATACGATATGCATATCCTCGACGGTTTCACGGTGATTTTTTCCCCGGACTTATACTAACAGGGTTCAATCACTGGTGAGTGACGAAGTGAATCGTTTTATTCTGTCAGCAAACATTCCGCTGCGAAAAAACTGCTTTGACCGCTAGAGCTAAAGACGCCGTAAGCTGTCCGGACAAAAGTGAAAAAAGACAACAAGAACCGCAGTGCAAGTGATCACATTTCATTAATATCCGAAATAGTTAGCGCTGGAGAGGTAAAACTTGTCACTCGGCATCAGTCTTCCAGCCCGAATGATCCGATCTGACAGTTGGAAGCATCTAGACATTTGCGTTAAGATCTCCAGAGGTATCTGTGGACTTGCGCAGACAACCAGGTGAGCATGGCCTCAAAACCATGAAATGAAATGCAAAACGTGAGAATCTGATGCTTGCTCGAAATCAGCACTTCAGACAGTGCAAAATGCACCTCTTTTAGCAATTAATCGTTTGACGAGTTTTGATTAATTATGACAAATTAATTATAAATGTGGCGTGACACTAAATGATGCGACTTCGATATATCAATGCCCACCTGTGATTCAATCGCGAGTAGGCTCCCAACCTGCACAGATCTTTAGTTCTTTAATCGAGTGAGATAATATAAACGATACCTCCTTGATGGTATCAATCATTTAGGTGAGTAATTACAGTAAGTGTTAGTGTGTTCGAGGTTTTTATTATTGTCAAGCTGATGCGAGTTAAAAAGTTATGATCAGTTCAATCTGAACCATTGTACAGATATATAACTGTTGAGGTTTTGAAGACAGTCATTATTCCTAAAGAAATTTTTCTTCCTTTAGTATCTACCTAATTTATTTTAGTCACCTTTTGTGCTACATTTTCATAACGTGTTCTGACGTTTTGCAAATAACTTAAAAAAATGGTGTATAAACACAATGCAATATTACTAAAAAATCTGTCTTATATTTTTCTAGAGAAGTCAACAAGTTTTAGTTATGTTTTAATAGAGAGTTATCCTTCTGGAATAGTTGCTTTCCGAGGACCGTAAAACTTGTGTTAATTCCATTAAAGTAGACCATCGAAACGTCTTCTTAAGGTTTTAATTTAAATTGCGTGCTATCTTTCATGTGTCAAAGTTGCAGCTGTCACTTTTTGACATTTGAATAGTAAAACCTATACGGGAAACGAAAATGGAAAGAAACCCGCCTCCATAAAGCATTACAACTGTAAAACTGCAGTAAAAAATTTAGCGAAAATTAGTTGTTACTACTTAAATGTCAAAAAATGACAGCTACAACTTTGAAACATGAAAAACAGCAGGCAATATAAAATGATACACACTACACAATCGTTATTTAGACAAATGTTGTATCTCAAAAAACGCAACCGTTCTGATGGGGACTCTTCGGGGGCACAAGCCCCCAAGAAAAAGAAGATGGGTAGAACAGTGACGCAGCCACTCTACAGCGACCTGCTTGCAGGGTTGTGATACCTGCCGAATATCCAAAAAACAGGCTGACGGATGAGCAGATCGAGGCTCTGAGGAAAGCACTTGACCAGCCCATAGACGACACTACGGCTGAGAAAACTGCCCCACAATTCTGGAGATCCCCGAGTATCAGGGGGCACATTGAGGCTCACCTGTGTTACGGCGGACACCAGAGGCTGGTTGGAGCGGGTGATACCCAAACTTACACCTTGGGAAAGGCCCTCCCTTAACGCTATTGAGGAGAAGGTACAGGGTAGTAGTGTGGATCCCTAAAAACAACGGGATCCGGCAGCGGTCCTGGGGAAGCTCGAGAAACAGAACCAGCCGATTCCAGCATCCTCTTGGAGAGTATTGGGCCGTATAGTAGAACAAGGCAGAGAGACGCTGGCACTCTGCATTGACGAAGGGTCTATGCAAGCATTGAAAGAGCGGCAGATGAGACTCTTCTTTAGCATCACCTCTGTGCTGTTTAAAGCAGCCGGTGGGGGAGCGAAAGAGGAGGACACCGTCGCTCCAAAACATCCAGATGAAAGTGGTCCAAGCAAACCTACAACACAGTAGGGCTGCCTCGGGAACAACATTACAAGACTACTCCAGGGGGTTGACAAAACAGTCGTGGTTCCATTCACTAGGAAGAAGAACACGACGGGTCTGACTGAACCGACCTTTTTGGGCACTGCGCTACTCTTCAAGGATCAGGTGAAGTACATGGGGGTGATCCCGGACTCCAAGCTATACTGGAACCTGCACCTAGATATAACCGTGGAAAAAGCTCGGAAGTCCTTTTGGGCATGCCGCAGAGCTTGCGGGACTACCTTAGGACGTAAACCCAGGACAATGCTCTGGATCTACACATCGGTAATAAGGCCCATGATAATTTATGGAGCGATTACATGGTGGCACAGAGCAAAACTTAATGTGATGAAGAATAAGCTTAGCAGACTGCAACGCCGACGGCTACACTCGAAATCATGCTAAACATCAAACCTCTTAATATGCAGGTTGAAAGCCTGGCTCTATGTGTGGCCTACAAGCTAGCGGGAGCCGGTGTCCTTGGGGGAAACATAGGGCCACACAACAATAAGGGAGATTCTTGAAGCCACACCTGAGTTGGCCATGTTAGCTGATCAGATGCCAGCATTACAGGCTAAGATCTTCGCTATACTGACATGTACCTACGAGAAGCTAAGAGCCTATAAAAACAAAAGCCTGTCTATCTTCTCGGATGGTCAAGCTGCAATCAAAACAATTGCTTCATCTACCACCAGATCTAAGCTGGTGTAGAAATGCCAAAGGAGCCTGAACTGTGTAGAAATAATCAAGTAAACTTGATCTGGATATCGGGACATCATGGCTACAAGTGAAAAGAAAAGGCAGATGAACTTGATAGGGCCGGAGCCGGTATGTGGATTTCCTCTCTGCACGGCTAAAAGGCTAGTTGCAAACCACACAAGTGAGGAGCATAGGCTGTATTAGAACAATATTGAGGGGCGCGCTCACTCAAGAAGCCTTATGCCCTCACCGTCGCCGGGTAGATCCAGGGAGCTCCTCAAGCTGAGCAGGTCGGATGTTAGAACTCTGGCTGGCCTACTTACCGGCCACTGTCAACTAAGGAAGCACCTGGTAAGGATAGGCAGAGCCATCGACTCCACCTGCAGACTCTGTCAGGAGGATGGTGAGACCCCATTACACGTACTATGTGAATGTCCTGCAGTGGCCAGGCGCAGATTTAGCCTATTTGGGAAACCAACCCTGGTACCTAGCCGGCTGAATGACTGCCAACTGCGGGAGCTGTTGAACCTCTTCAGAGGGACCGGCTTGCTATGAGGAGTTGAGTGGGTTAGCACAATAGGCCCCAGTGGCCGCGGCGCTTGAAAACCTCACACCTCCAATTAAATCAAATCAAATCTCGACATTTACATCAATACATAACAGACTTTTTATATCGAGAGGCATTCGATTGAGGAACCCAGACATACAACTATCCTCAGCCTTGAAATAAATAAATATGAGTCAAATATCACATGATATTGATATGATATTTCGATGTCGATATTTTATCTTGAATGTAGTCCACATTACGTGAAATCTGCCAACTTACTATATCCTCCGAGCCAAACCGAAGGCACCCACAAGCAGGCCCGTAGAGGCAAAATTCAGGCCCGGGGGTACCACATACGGGCCCCCCGCGAAAGGAATTTCGGGCTCGGGACTAAGCGTTTACGGGCCCATGTACAATCAAATGTGTGACTTTCAATTTAAAATCTGTCTAGTATATTACACTTCTTCGATCGTGAAAATTTTTTATATATAAAATCAAAATGCGAAAAATTTTCTGTTAATGACTTAAACTACGGGGCCCCTTTTGAAAGTCCGGGCCCGTGGGTTTACCCCCTTCGCCCCCCCCCCCCCCTCTCGGCGGCCCTACCCACACGTTACGCTTCTGATTATTCCACCAATTCACTCTAGTCCGAAAAATTCTAGAGATTTCGATGTTTACAAATTAGAAGGTATTGCCAAAATTTGTTACCGACATTCTGACTTACTTGGCAATCGATATTTTACGCGCAAAATTTGTCGTCACATACGCCCAGAGGTACAATTAATTTAAGTTCCCTGGAATCGGAATTACGAGAAAATGAATTGCTTCAACTTAACCTAAGAGATGTTTGCCTCCATCATTAGCTCCTAATTTCCACATTATATGGCTAGGTTATACCTTGAATAATTATAATCTCTTTAATGATAATTATCGATCTACGTTCACTTGAAACTGGTGATGTTTAAAATAACATTCAACCTATGCTACATTGAGTTGACTATACATCACTTGCTCCAATCCTAAATGATTTACCATTTATCCTGTTGTTGGTAACGCAAGGTACCATCTCTGTAAATTTTTAATTAGGTTTGATTCGTCGGTTGTGGTTTGCCTCTGTTATCCCCGGGTCTGTATTTTGCGTTCTCTCTTGTGCACTTTCT
This sequence comes from Leptarthrus brevirostris, assembly GCA_964036015.1. Classification (NCBI taxonomy): domain Eukaryota; kingdom Metazoa; phylum Arthropoda; class Insecta; order Diptera; family Asilidae; genus Leptarthrus; species Leptarthrus brevirostris. The sequence goes on along the minus strand of OZ038371.1, from coordinate 137,263,590 downwards.
CACACCAGTAATCGATAATATCTGTCGACACAAATACCACTGAGATGATTCAAAGTAGTTACCTATCCAAAAGCCATCGCTGCAACGTTTAATGAATCGCACGTTCATTTAATTACAATTTATCTCAGAGCTGTTAATTTCATGTTTCCCTTCATTTAATTATTTTTTTTTCTTTTCCTTAGCTTTTCTTTGGCGATTTTTAATTTTTTTTAACTGCTTAGTTTCAACATATCAAGTGTAACATTGTTGGGCCCTACACTGCTGAATACATGTGAAAAAAAGAAAGAAAATAAATTACAAAATGGCTGCTGGATGCGTGAATTCAATTCCATTTTATGGGTATACGTTATCAATATTTTAAGCTATAGTTGTAGATGATACTATGGTTCGGTTGCCGGAGACAGGAATGTCTGGCCATTAAGGTAGCAAGGTATATACGGGTGCATACCTGCGGACACCGTAAATGTCTAGCTGACTGACCATTCAAACGTTGTTTCACTTTGCGTCAACTAACAGATGATATAAGCGGGAATACAAAAAGATCAGACAAAACGAACCAAAGAAGATGGTTAGATTCATGTCTGGCAGAACCTGTTGCATCGCCATTTCCCGTGGATTAGGTACATGGGCCATCAATATGATGCCAATTCTTAAGCTCAGCATACAAAGCACTTGCTTTCCTATTTCTTACAGAAGACTACTTAGTCTTCGTTGACTTCTATTCCTTCTGCAGAATAACTATTTTGTTATGACGGATTTTCGTGAATCTTAACCTTCTCATTTCCCCAGATTTTGTTATAATTTAATTAACTAATTAATAGACAATAGGTATTAAATTACAACTGAGGTTTGAGAGTATTAATGATTTTAGTAATGCTTTTACAAACAATATATGTCACCTTGCCCGAAAAAATCAATTCAGCTCAATTTTCAGATTTATCAGTGCTTGAAATGTTTCTCGCAATGGGTGGAGCGGAACATTTAGACAAAAATATATTTTGACCCAGTCGGATCAAAATTTCTCACCACTTGGACGGAAATTGCGGAGCTGAGCTTTAACTAGTGGCAAAATATTTATTAATTCTACAAATATGCTCTAAATACATATAAGAGTGCGGTTGAAGAAATGATGGAGTGAAGAAGGAAGAGGAAATACTTCCCCTTTACCCGCTGGACGACGACCACAATCTTAACCGCGACCTCAATCTCAATTACTACATCCAACTCGATCCCGATCTTCATCAACCTCGAACTCAATTTCGACCTTCACCTCGAACACGAACAAATTAAAGTTCTGGAGATAGTTCAGTCAAGGGATGGGGGATCGAACTGAGAAAATCGATTCAGTACGGATCGATCTATAATTTTTTTTTTTCAGATTTCAAAGATCGATTAATCGCCCTAAAAAGATCGATGTTCATAGATCGATTCTATTTATTTTGAGATCTCAATTTTGAGAATTGATCTCACCGTTGTCCTTTTCCGTGGAATGACGTCACAAAATGAAGATGATTATTGAAAATCTTAATGGTGCTCCAAATAGTTTCTGTAATGCTGGGAAATTTAAAAATTAACTATTTTTAATGTTTCCTTAAATACCAATTTTTCCCGTGATGTAGAATCACCAAACCAGAAATAAAGGACAAACCAAAGATTACTTACTACTAGATAAACGGCTTCGAACAAAGTAAAGAAACATTGTTGGTTGCTTTTATATATTTTCCGCTTGGGGCAACCCTGTATTCAGAACTACAAATTTAATAGTGTATAGATAAGAGACACGTATACTTTTCTTATGTGCATTTACAAATGGCAAATTTACTTCGTTCATTAAAAGATCAGAATCCACTTCGTCTGTGGGCTGTTGTCTAGATTGCAGCAATGCAAAAACAAGATTCAAGTCTCCTCACTTCCCTTACCCTAATTCTCTTCCGGAAAAAGCCATGCTAACGCATCAAAGGGTTGTAGCCCAGGCTTTGGTCACATCGTATAAAAAAAATGCATTGACAGTTTGGAGGTTTCTTACGCACACAAGTAAGTGACTCAATCATGTGCTTCACCACCACCAGTAAGGTACTTTTTGGTATATTTTTACTTTTCGACTAGATTTGGCGGTACTTGTTTGACAGAAGTATGTGATTCTCTCCGTATGAGTACAGAATTTTGACAGCAGTAAGTGCTTTCCTCAAATAACTTTGATAGGAGTAAATGACGGCACACTACCTTTACTCCTTATTTGCATGTATATTATCATGACCTTAAGAGCTGGATATATATATTTCGTTTTACTGTTGTGCCAAGATTAGTTGGGTAATTTAGGGAGCCGGTTATCTAGCAGTAGGCAATCTTTGGGACAAGCAGGCATCGATGATTACAAAATCACAAAATCATGGTACTCACTGATACAGATAGCACTAACATATTATAGGATCCGAAACGCATTTATCTAACATTAACAATTTTTTAGATACGAAATTTTAAATTAGCAGGATTATTACACGAATTAATGATGGTGCGAAAAAATTCCACTTGAGCTTGCTCAGTTTTATTTTAGCGCGTTTCGTCTTATCTTAATTGGATGGGAATCGGAAATAAATAAATCGATTCGAGCTGAATCGGTCTAGCGAAAAATCAATTGAAAAATCGGCAGATCGAAGGCTAAAAGATCGATTCGTCGAAATCGAATCGAAGATCGCCCATCCCTGGTTTAGTCGCAGTGGTTCCAGTGGTCATCAGTGGAAGGGACAACTTATTACCCTTCTAGAATGCTCCTAAATCCGAATCCTGCCAGCACCGACTCATGCTGGTTCTCTACTAACAACAGATTACACTTAAAGGCATTGGGGTTACAGAATGATGTCAGTGATTTCGAATATACCTTAATGTGTAGGTCATTGCAACGTTGCAATCGTTGTCATCAAATCGGGAGTACTTCTTTTCCCGCCGTAAAGCTGCGGTCTTCAGTAGGAAAGTAGCTCCTTCCCTGTAAGCAACTATGGAAGAAAATTAAGCTGAAGATACCGCTTCTTTTCTTTAAAGCATACGTACAGATAAGCTTAAGTTTGTTTAAAGGGAAGCGAGACATAATAGGCGTTTCATTGAAGGCCGCTAAGCACAAAATTATAAATCGGGACCATTCCGATCCGATTACTGTGTACACAATAAAAGGACGACTAAACAGGACAACCAAATTCCAAGATCAGTCTACGGATATGATATAAACACTCTTATGCTCAGACATACAATCATTTTTTGTCGAAGCTCCGCATATCGTGGCGAGGCTCCGTTATGAACATACCCTAACACAAGAGCAGTAGAGGGTTTTGTAAGTAATGGATCGTGACAATCACTTAAGGTAGATCTCCACCTTGGTCGGTTGGGAAAAAAATCAATTTTTTATTAAAAATTCTTAATATACCATTCACCCCGTCGAAGGATTTTTTCAAATTCGGTCATCTTTGGTAGTTTTAACCCGTTTGCGTTTAAGAATAGCGCTGTTAGTGCATTCTCACCCTTGCCGCAAGGCGCTTCTCTACTAACATGAAGCAGTTGTTCTCTCTGAGAAAGGTCCAGACCGACCTTACAAGAGTGTGTAGGGGGGGGGGGCGGTTGGGGGGGGCGGTTGGGGGGGGGGAACAATCGGCTAGGCACGAGCAGTTCCAAGAAGAGGAGGGATGCCTCTGCGCACCTAGCGTTGCAGATTAAAGCAAAATATATTGTTTTTGAAAGGTGACCATGATCTGCCCACTGTATTCAACGGATTTAGCTAAAGTTTTGCACAAACACTCGCAAAATTACCAATTGTCGTCCGACGGAGCATTTTTTTAATAGCTTAATTTTTGCATTTTTTAAAAATGTTTTATACAAAATTTAAAAAATTGAACTATTTTTCAAAACTACTAGCATTTTTTAAATTCTATAGTTAAACAAATCGGCTCCGTCGGACTATAGCCAAGTTCATGTTAAGTTGTTGTTTGAGATCAACTAGAGGGGGGCAACCATGATCACTCTTCACTCCTTCAGATTTCCAGTCCTGACTTACAGTGACTGCTATGTGTGCCAAATTTTTATTTTTTTATTTTTTCGGTAAACATGTGCTCAGACCAGGAAACTCTCTTATTATATAGGCAAAACATTGCTCATTTATGTTTAGCGTCTTAACAAATGGCTTCCTTCATAGGCATATATGTGCAATGGGGGCAGTATAAGAGGAAGAAAATTATTACAAACCATAAGTCGTCTACAGAAATATTGCGAAAAATTTTAGCATTTTAAAATATATGGAAAGGTTTATAAAACCTGTAAATCAGTAATGTTATTTATACACAATTGAGTTCCTAGATGGCTAATAGAGTTTGGACAGTGATCAGGCTGTGTTCTTCCAGACAAGTAAGTAAACAAGCAACCAGTTACCCAAATCAAAATAATCATAATTATAATTAATCATTTTACAGGACTTACTCAAGTCGGTATATAGTATATATAGACTATATATATACTATATAAGTAGTAGTATAGTCTACTTGTTTAAGTTTCTCCAGAAGCACCTTTAGTGAACGCTACTTAGACCGCGCCATCTGAGTCGTTTTGCCCTTTTTCAGGTCTTTTAACTTACCGAATTTCTGCAGATTCTTCCAGAGGAAGATAAGGAATATCAGACTACATCTGAGCTCAGTTTTATTCTGTTCACCGAGCTCCACAAAGAAAAACAGTCAGGTACCCTTCTTCTTCTTACCGGCTGGAGCCTGACTGAAGTCACCTGTTTACAGTTATATAATACCTCGTGATTATCTTCGCATAGTTGGACGACCTTTAATTCTACAACCACAGCTTCCAACGCATTGATGGCAGCCTGGCTGTCAGTGTACATGCGGAATTCTTAAGACGTTCTATTATATTACTCCTCCAATCGAGCTTCTAATATCAAGGAAGTTGGCTTCACTGGAAGGGTCAGAGTTTTCCTTCCCACCATTGAGGTTCTAGACTTGGTAATTTCCTCTTCCTGATGAAGAGTACCAGCTTCATGTTTGCAGGATTAACATAAACTATACTGCTTGATACCCCCAACTATTAAGCTTACAAAGCGCATCTCGAGCCTTTGCTTATTATGTACAGAAACTTGTCTGATGACAATGTTCTGCTGTGAAACCCTTCTTCTTTTCTAAGATTTCTAGAAGATATAAATTGCTACATTGTTAGCAGCATTATGATGTGCATTGTCTAATATTGATAATTTATCTAATAAGTCCGCAGCTACCCCACTTACTTTTAGAAAAGACACATTGAAAAATACTCAAAAAGTGGCTTACAGTGAAAAAATAACGTGTCACAAGTAATGGATTTAAAAATCTAGCTGATACCTAATAGATGAGTAACCTGTTTGTAATTACTTGTATAATTTCTTTTCCCTGTTTTATTGCCGAGAAAATTACAGAAAGTGTCTATAACCTAAAAATCACACTGACTTAAATTAAACAAACAACGAAGAACGAATAGAATCGGAGTGCAGGAACTCCTCAGGAAAGAAGGTGAGCTGCAATTTGAATCAGGTAAGCGACAGTTAGCCAAATTGTTGTCAAAAACAAGTCCTTAATTTTATAGGAAGTAAACGAAAGCTTTATTCGGTCATCAAATTTGTCGTGTTCCTAGAGTCTCGTGCGGGGATGTTATTGCTTTCATCTTTGAATACCGTTGTTTATCCCTGGCCTTTGAGGCTGTGTAGATCTTCGTTGATAATGAACTCCGGTCAATGTATGTTAAGAATGCGCCAGAGACACTGGTTCACAAAGGCTTGTAGTTTAGATTTCATTTGATAGATCACCCTGCATATAGCCGTACAATATACATATAATATATTTTAAGTTCCATTTAAGAAATATCCAGAGCCTTCTGAATATGGAAATGTTGTTATTACGCCATATCCTGATAAGACGAGGTTCGAGCCAACTGCTCCGCCAACTGCTATTACTATGCTCCTGCGATAACAAAACGTATCTACATGTTCTATTTCCTGTTTTCGATATAAGTTTCGTCTTGGATTTCAAGCTCGTAAATTTTGTTTAACAGCATTGACTTTAAACCTGCCTGAAAAAACTGTTGTTTGAAACATCACTATTTTTTAGCGATTTTACTGAATTTTACTAAGTACCAAAGTTAAGATACGGAAACTGAAAAGAAGAAATTTCAATTAGTAATACGTGAGAGTAGAAGGAGCAGATGCACGATTGTTTTCTGTTGATAATGGATAACGAAAAGAGACCATTGCGAGTTGTACATAAAGTAATTTTGGTGGTTTGGAATCCACCTTAAATTGTACATAAATTTACAATAATTGACATCGAATAGGCTGAGATGTATTCACCGTCTTATGCTCCACAAGGGGTTAAGGGAACTGCAGAAAAGAATAGTATGCACACTAAAGTTGCAATACGTGCACCCAAATGTTTGCACCAATTACGAAAAATTATAAGTCCTTCAAAGAGTAGGGATTCTGAAGTTCTTAACGCTCATTGCTTCTACAGAGGAGCTTATTAAAATCCTTTATAGGCACTTTTGAAGTTTTTCCATTGAATTCATAGCGGTTGCAATTGCAAGAATTATAACTATGTTACATCATCGTTAAATTTTCGTAGTTTTTACTAATTTTAAGTTGGAGTGTTGTGCAAGACAGTGAGTTTTGGTATCAACATTTAAAATTAATTTATAAATAAGTACGTGTTAATAAAACAATTAGAAAGGTGACAACATTGCAGATTATTATTACACACCACACTTTACACACTGTGCCAGATATTAACCTCCCAGTTCCCAGGCTTCAAAATACATTTCATATTTATATATTTTATCGATAAATACATTCAATATGCATTAAGTGAACGTCGACGATATTTTCACTTAGGTGCATATTTCGAGAGAATTTTTTATCCCATTCCAGGCAATTGCTTCTGAATCGCTGCAAAATAAGCACAAAACGTAAAGTAAATGATGTCAGATATGAGTAGAAAGCCCTTTGAACTTCCAAGCAAGCCCTTCTTTATGCCTTTAGAAGCGATTATTTTACTATTGGGCTTTTACTTCAGCGGACTACATATTTATGTAATTTTGTAGTTTACATTCAATTAAAGAAGTCCTAAGTCAACCAGCTCACTGAAGGAAATAATTACAGATAGTTCTTCTTCTGATGGAGATGTTTCCCTTTAATGTCTCAAACAAATAAAAGTAAAAATTGAAATGTCGCAAACAGATCCGACAACTAGCTGTACGTATAAAAGCCCTGTCCACAGTGTCGAATGCCTACTCAAAATTATCGAATGGCTACAAAAGGATGATTAAAACGTCAATTTTTCTGGTGAATCTCATAGTTTTAATATAATCTATGTACAAGCGGCTCTTTCTATGCCCAGCTTATTTCCTTTTTCTATTCAATCTCCTGCAAACTTCTTTACCCAACTAAGCACTTGCTGCATTAAACATTCATAAAGAGTGAACCAGAAGAGATCAGCAAGGGAAAATATTTCTATCTGAAAGGATCAATATTTACTTAATCCTTTGTGTACCTTTGGCATCTACGTCTAAGCAAATAGAGCTTCATTTTAGCTGTTAACTGACACAAAGTGATGCGATGATGCGGCATTCAAAGGAGTTAAGTATAAGAAAAGAAAAGAAAAGCAAAATTTCAATTTATTCTGTCGGCACCAGAAAACTTTTTCTTTCCACTTAACATTCATCACCTTCTCATTCAAGATCGTATTTAATTTGTTATGGAAACATTTTTTACTGTCAATTTGAATAAAAAATGTTCAGTCTTTCCCATAAAAGAATATTATAAGTTAATACTGTAATGTCGGAAGTTTCTTAGATTTTTTGTCTACCAAAACAAAAGTCATACAAAACCATTCGAACAATACCCAAATCTCCTTGTCCCAACAAATAGAAAATATTTACTGACTCTGACTCCGTGAAAAATTAATGCCCTGAATTTCGTCACAGTAATCAAACCCTAGAAGATTTTCATGGCTGTCAATAGTTTGTGGAATTTTCCAGGAAAAACAGTTTTCAAGTATAATTCCAGAAGGGAAATAATTTTGTTCGGGTATTGTAGAAAAGTTGATTTGCCTTAACCTTCAGGTTCTCTCTTGGAAGCATCTTATACAAAAATTATGTGAGAAAATATCACTTTTGATGTCTAGCAAAGCAATCGTGTGTCACATCTTTTCAAAGCTACCGTAAAAGATCAATTCCAATCAATTCGATGCGGCTTTTTTCAAGTTAGGATAATATTTGAAGAATGAGTCAATAGTAGGGATGTCTGAAGGACCACAGCGGGTGTTGCAAAAATATTTCTAATTGAAGACGCTTGTTCGGAAACTAAGTCCATTAAAAGGACCCCTTTGTCAGTTTTAAGAATAGAAAAAGGGAGAAATATAAATTATATTAAATTTGTTCAATGCTAAATCTCTGACTTTAAAATTATAATACTTTATTTCAGAATTTCTTGTTGTAACAAGTTTTATCTTCTCTTAGGATTGCTACAGTTGTTTTTGTACTCTTAGGCTATTATAATATATATAAAATTAGAAAAAAATATATATAAAGCTCGTATCAAAAGTATAAACGCACCGCAGGTTTTTTATCTTCCAAAAAACAAAGCGGTTCTAAGTTCGACGCGTATTTTTTTTTGTCTAACCGGGTATAATTTTGTAAAGCGTTGATCGATGTTGATGCTTCTCGTTTTATTGGGTAGCGATTAGTGCTATATCAAAAGTTTTGGAGGGGGGGGGGGGGGGGGGGGATTGTGGGTTGAGCTTAACTTTTTAACGTGTGTACCGATTTGGATGGTTATTTTTTTGTTGTATATAGTATGATCCCCTATTGCTAATAGGAGAAAAAATGTGGACTTGTGTGGGGGAGCGTAGGGGGTGTAATCTAACTTCGTAACGTGTGGACGGATTGAATGGTTCCTTTTTTGTTATGCAGAGTATTCCTAATAGAAGAAAAAAATTATTTTCATGGTGGGGAAGGGATAGGGGTAGTCTAACTTCGTAGTTGGATGATTCTTTTTCTGTTGGGTAGGGTACGTTTCCCTATTGGTACCACGAGAAAAAAATTTTGGTGAGGTTAGGGTGGGGGTAATGATGGAACCTAACTTTATAACGCGTGGACCGACTTAGATAGTTCTTCTTTTGCCGCCGTATAGTATATGATCCCCAATTGCTAATAAAGAAAAAATTTGGACTTAGGGAGGGGGAGGGGTAGCCTAACTTTACAATGCGTAAACCGGTCTGAATGTTTCCTTTTGTGATGTATAGAGTATGTTCGGCCGTTAGTACCACGATTAAAATGTATGGGATAGGAAAAAGGGAGGAACTCAGCTCCTTAACGCGTTGACTGATTTGTATGACTCCCTTTTTTGTTGTATAGAGTATGATCTCCCATTGCTACCACAAAGAAAAAAATTGGCCTAGGGTATGAGAGGGGGAGGGTGGGCTAACTTCGTAACACGTGTATATCAGCTATATGGATGATTCTTTTTGTGATGTATAGAGTATGGTCAACCATTGATATCACGACAAAAATTTATAAGGTGTGGTGGGCTTGGTGGAGGAGTGAAGCCTAAGAAGTATTTTGATTATTTTAATTCGATTGTACAGATGTCTCCTTATTGGTAAATGATAAAAAATTTCGCATCTAGAGTGACTGCGGTAAGAAAATGGATCAGTCCCCTTAACTCATATTGCATGCCACGATTTTGACAAGTCTCTCTTGTACGTTGGCGTACTATCGCAATGGTAAAATTTTTGTATCTAAGGTGAGGGCGTGAAAAGGTGGATGGGGTTAACTGCAGAATTTGTTGCCGGCTTTGGATGATTATGTTTCCTTTCTATAAAGTGCACTACCTCTGCAACTATTAAAACTTCTTTGTTATACGAGAGCAGCCTTTTTCAAATAACGACACTAAAAAGTACAAAATAAAATAGTTTATAAAAAAAAACGTTGAACCGACTTAAAAAAAAATATTTAATCTATTACGACATTTTCAAGTCGGTGCAAATTAAACAAACAAAATAATTACCAAATAACAGTCGAAGACACTATATAAAAATACCTAAATATTTCAGCTAACGAGATAATATGGTAGGCGAATTAGATTCTTTTGTTGTTGCTTTGTTCGTCTAATTTGCACCGACTTCACAATGTCGCAATAGATTAAATATTATTTTAGCTTTTTAGCGCTTTTTGTGGAGTCGGTTCAACTTTCTTTTTCTTTAACTATTTTATTTAGTTCTGTAATAACGAGTAAATGCTGCCTTACGAAATTTTTACTATAAGATTAGGAATAAAAGCAGAGTATATTTCCACGAAGAAACCGCAAAAATTAAATGAAGTTAATGTAAAGACTGATAAAGATTTTTGTTTCGTAACACTTTGTGAGTGAAGCAATTTAAAGTGCCGCGTGGAAAAGTTTTGCCCGAACGTAAAAAAGGTGAAATTAACGCTTTTGTGAAGATGGGAAAGTCTGTGAGAAGCATTGCTAGAGTACAGAGATCAGATTTCGTTATTAGACATTTATTGAAAAATTCTAAAAAATATGGAAATTCGAAAGTATCTGGTCGTCCAGAAAAGCTTTCGGACTGGGATAAGTGAAGAATTGCCCAATCAGCATCTAATTCCACGCGAAACCGTATTAAGCATGATATTAATTTGTCTGTATCGATATCAACACTTTGGAGAGCTCTGAAAGTTATTCCAAATATTGTTAGAGCCAGGATGATATGTGCGCTAAGTTTAAGGGATTATCATAAGGTTGCTCGTTTGGAAAAATGCTGGAAAAATATGTATCACGTATCACGACTGGAATAAGTTAAAATTCTGAATCACACCTTTAATCGTCAACTTTGACAGTCGTGATGGATTCAACGGATACCGGCGGGACATACGGAAGGAACCAATTTTTCTTTGGTGGAACAAGTCTAATGGTTTGGGGTGCATTCAGCTCACAAGTACCTTGACTCTCGCTTTTCTTTCCATTAGAATGAATAGTCAGATAGAGTATCAGAATGTGCTTTCTGGACATCTATTGCCATATTTAAGCAAATATAGGCAAACTCATCTAGTATTTCAGCAAAATAGTGCTCGTATCCATAAAAGAACCAGTACTATAGCGTCGTTTGCTTAGAAGGGAATTAACTGGCTACATTGGCCATCCTCCTCTTCAGACTGCAACGCGATGGAGAACCTTTGAAGCATTTTCGTTCGACGGGTATACACTGTAAAGAGACAGTTTAATACAATGGATGAACTAATACGAGAAATTCTTGATGCCTGGAACAACATCAGAAGAGAATAATTACAAAACTTGATTAATACTACTACAAAAGGTCTAGGAATGAGTCACACGCTGCCCGAAACTGAATCTGGGGTATTTTGGACCATTCTCTACAAAGAGTTTTCTTTAGCTGTTCAAATGTCGCATATTTTTAGGTGTTGACCTTGCTTATCAAAATGACCTATACCGAAAAATCCGTGGGATTGAGATTAGCCTACCACGGCGACCAAAGTTCAGACAAAATGAAATTCGGAACGATTTTTTGGAGCCATTTTAGGTTTATGGTGGCTTTATGCGCCATGGAGTCCTGTTGGAAAACCCACCGTTTGTTTCTGAAGTGTTTCGTTGCCCACGGTTTCGGACATCTTTCCAACACTGATTCTCGATATTCAGCTGCACTGACTTTGACTCAGGCCGTTACAACTACCAGTGGAATGAATGGAGAACGACTTCACCCGATTAGAGACAGCGATTGCAAGTGTGCCTACAGTTTAAAGTGGATTCCGAACCACTGACATTTTCTCTGCAACCCCCATGGCCTTTTTATCGTAATCTGTTGTCAGCAGGAAACAACCAAGAGTGACCGCTAGTGGGATTCGAACCTGGGGCCTTCGGGTTGGTAGGTCGTAATATTATCACTTATTCCATCGACGACTCGATATGCTCCTACGTGGTCCAAATTGATTGAAGAGCCATCCCGCAAGTAAACTCTATTTGTTTGCAAATTGCTCGGCGGTAAATATCTGGTCATCAGTAAACAAAATATCTTTCAGCTTTCCAATATTAGCCATCGCCAGCAGCATTTTCGCACTTTCAAGTGGTGTTTGTTCTGCGCAACCATAAGACCTTCAACTTTTTATACTTTGTATGCACTTTTTGAACTGCTACGCGAAACAATTATATCGTGCACATTCTTCGAAGACGTCGCAGTTTGTTAACGGCCACCACCATAGCGCTTTCCTGTAGAGCCTATTTTACAATATCTGTTGATCTGTTGTACAAGTTGTTTTAACTTCATTTAAACACCGACAGCAGAAACTCCAAATGACTTGAAATTAAAGAAAAGGTAAAAGCGCCACCAAAACTAACCCAAAAAAAATCTCTCCTCCCTACCACTTAATTCAATGAAAACACAGAATGCGTGTAGATAACTTCATAAAAGTCTCCAGTTATGGTTTAGGTGGTGGGTTGATTTTAGTTCGATTTGAGTACTCGCCTCGGACAACAAAGTCACAAAAATGTTTCTAAGCAATGGCGAATATCCTCAGATGTTATACTGTAAGTAAGTTTCAAAAGTATAGCCTCACAGGAAAATTTACGTTTTGTTACAAATAAATAGTTTAAATTGCATTATTTAACACATACATATACACATCCAAGATTGTGTATAAGTACAAAGGGCACACGTCCAAAAAATCAATCACTTTAAAATTTGATAATCGAGGAGATTTATAGCTGCCTTACGCCATGTATCTACACCAATTGAATAAATCTTTTATAGCACGAATTTGATTTACTTCATTCCTTTATTCTTTTATAGCCAACTATTACGAATTTATGTGTGGGAATATGTCTTCCTACATCCGAAGCTAGTTAAATAGGGACATTGCTGACAAAAAAGAAACTCAAATAAACTCGAACTCCTTAAGTGGAACGCGTTTTCCTGCCACTATGCTAGATATAAGGGACGAAATATTCGACTTTTGTTGATGTGATTGAAACCAAATAAGGTAAACAGTAAATTAAAAGGAGGAAACCAAACTAGGCAGGTAACAGGCAAGGGAATCCTTTTGATTGGTGCCGCAAAAGGCAACGTGTGCTATCTGTCTTTCGTCCCTTGAAAGGCAAATGCATATCAAGGTGAATTACAAATTGTAGTTTCTGCTCTGTGTAAGCATTTTCATTGTTGGCACTACCAATTGTCTTCTACGAGGGGTTCCACTGCAGTTTTATTCTGTCCCTTCCTTGCACAGGAATGTTTGCAAACTTCACGTTATTGTCGATATTCATATTTTGAATGTTTTGCAACATTTTGAAAAATGATTATCGCATGAGGGCATAATAAATGGTATGGGTTTATTGTGGGTTTTTAAAAATCAGTTGCAGATATTCAATAGCCGATTATAAGATTATTTTGAGGTGTGTACCTTTAGGGAATTAACTCTCAACTTCCAGGTGCTGTGGTGTTTTGTATTAATTGTTAGAAATGCGACCACTGGTCATCTGTCAAATTGGGGTTCATTGTGCGGAATACTTAAAGAAATTTCAGGAATACGTAAAATATCATTTGCAGAATTTTAAATTGGAAATTCAAAAGTTTCTATCATTTTTATGTGCAAGAAAATTTATGATAATCTGGAGCACCTAGATGACTAGTGACAACTCAAATCTCTCTCTGCTTTGGATTTTGTACCAATTAACAACAACGTAAATTTGTAAAAGATGGAAATAAGAAGACGATGAACAGCTGTGCTGCGGTTATCATTTAAACACAAAGCGGGCATCAAAAGTGAAGAATGGTATCAAATGATTCAGTGGCCAAGTGGAATGTGACAGCAAATTCCGCATCTGAAAGTGACAGACGCACAGAAAACAAGCGGGATTACGACGGTAAAGCAGTTGTATAGTATTACAGAGAAACGAAAGATACACCGTAATCAGGCTTATTACCCTTACAAGGGATTGGGTAATCTAAAGTGTTTGCTGGCTTTAGACATTTACTCTTGCACAGGTATACCTACTTGTACCTACATAACAAGTTTTGCATTTAAAAAATCATAAAAGCGGTCGGAGACATTGATATATTACAGTCTTATGTCAAAACACTTCCAAACATGAAGATTACTCAAGATGAGAAACATGAAGAGAATACAATTCTTCAGTCGACTATACGGAGCAACCGCATAAGCATAAGAACTTAACATTGGATCTGAAATGTGTTGGTTATAATTCAAGCTACTTGTTTATATTTTTACCTGAAATTTAAATAAAATCACATTCGCAACCTAAACCGTTCATAAATTTCTAAATATTGGTTAAAATTAAGAAGAGAAATAAAAATTGCAAGGCTTGTCAAATTTCGTTTCCTCAGGTGACACGTACACAGCATCCATTGCTGCATTTTTATCTTCAAATTGTATCTCTCTGACGAAACTATCTCTTACAATTTTAAAGCAACAGAAAATTGCTGGGTTAATTGAATTTTTAATATTTTGGCTTTTCTAAACCAGACACCTGGTTATTGTTTGGCGAATTTTATGCTGACAGAAAACATTAAATAGGTAAAACCAATACATAACTAGTGTACTGTTTACTGGAAGGAAGAATTTCAGATCCATTTTAAATTAAGTAGATTAAGATTAGATGACTATGAATGTAGGGCTGCGGGTTGTGCCGTTGAAAGAGGAAAGTCAAAGAATTTTTTCAAGGGAGTAAAAAAACCTAAAATAATTCGATTTTATTGTGAAGTCCCTCTTAAAGAAAGGTGTGCAGCATTTTAAACGTTCAAAAAGATTTTAAATAGTGCCGTCCACTTTTAACCTCATATCCTCTAAAACTAATACCTTGTATAATATGTTTGGGGTATTTTTGTGTATTGCAGAATATCAATCAATCCGGAGGTCCCAGGTTTGAATCCCACCGACAGCGGCCAATGTATATTTTCTGCTGACAATAGATTACCAAAAAGAAGGAGTGGGGATTGCAGAGAAAATGTCAGCGGTTAGGAATCCACTTTAAATTGTAGGTCCACTTGCGATCATTGTCTCGAATCAGGTCAAGTTTTTCTCCCGCCACATATACCACAAGGGATTATGGGAACTAAAGAGGGAATGTCAGTAATTAAATAATCATGATAAAATTACTTAATAAAAAATGATTATCGTTTGCCTTACAACTAAATGTCAATATCCTTGGATTTTGAGTCCATCAGGAAGAACAGATATTTTGAATATTTTCATTGATAAAGAAAGGTGCTTCTACCAAAACTTTTTTGCAGCAAAAGATAATATATATTTTATAAGTAGGTGAACAATATGAAGAAATATTGTAGGATAATTCTTAATAAGATAATAGTTAAAGAAAAATGTAAGTAAATCCAGTAAGAAAGTTAGCAAAAACTAATAATTCAGTGAGAAAGAGATGGAAATACCAATGAATCTAATACAGTATTATAGAAGGAATCACAAAACACTTGCTAAGTTCCAAAATTGTATTAATTATATTTTTACACTTGTTTTTTTAAATTCTAATCCGACGCATTTCGCCTTGCGTTTGAGAGTCTCTCCCTGATGATGCCATAGCAAGGCGAAACGCGTCGGATTAGAATTTAAAAAAACAAGTGTAAAAATATAATTAAAACAATTTTGGAACTTAACAAGTGTTTTGTGATTCCTTCTCAAAAATGTGAGAGTGAGTTCAAATAACTTTTTAAAGTATTTTTTTAGCTTCTCAATAGCATGATGTTAATTTATTGGATGTTTTTGAGGGCCAACGAGTTTGCGCTTAAATCCATTTAACATGCCTGATCCAAGGCAACCGGATATCTACATCTGAAAGTGCTCTAGTAGACCTACCAAATACTAATCTAATCTGTCAAAGAGATAACTGGGGTATTAAAGTTTTCGAATTTTGGCAATAAATGCAACACAATAAAATGTAAGATATACCGAGAGG
The DNA here is from genome assembly GCA_964036015.1 of Leptarthrus brevirostris. Classification (NCBI taxonomy): domain Eukaryota; kingdom Metazoa; phylum Arthropoda; class Insecta; order Diptera; family Asilidae; genus Leptarthrus; species Leptarthrus brevirostris. The sequence continues at coordinate 137,247,590 of OZ038371.1, read as the reverse complement.
CGGCAGCTTAGAACAGATTCAGCATATGCCGAAACAAGATCATATCATCGAAGATTAAAAATATATCTAACTGTAGAATTAAATTAGGCTTTTTTCAGAAGCGCTGCCCAAATTGGCAAAGATCTCACATCCATAAGTTGGGAACAAAAAAGCCTGGACAACCTTAAGCTTAATTGGTTCAGGTTTGGAATGACTAGAGACTAGCTGAGATTTTTAATAAAATATATGTCCAGATTATTGGCAGACTCAACAAAGAGAATCTGTCCACCACTAAGGTCTACTGGCTAGAGCTCACTTATTACTGGACATTTAGACTTAGAAGGATTTAATCTTAGATTTTTAGTAAGAGTCAAATCTTATATCGAGAAGAGATCATCATCCATGGAACCAATTGAATCTGTATACAAACCTAATAATTTCAAAATAAGCAATTGAGCATCGTCGACATAGAGATTTCTTGGAATTGTTCCACAATATTAAGAATATCGTTAATGAACATCGAGAATAAAAGTAGACCAAGAATGAAACCTTGTGGAACACTAGCAGCAACCCGAAGAAAACTAGGTCGGCTACCAGTAAGGTGTACCGATTTATACCGATCACTTGCAGCAGACAGTAATTAGTATAAGTTAGACAGTAATACGTTTTAGAAATAGCAGACGATAATTTACGGTATCGAGTGCTTTAGAAAAATCCAACTAAAACAGAGCGAGATTTTATCCTCATCTATGGCTTCGCGAATATTTTTAGAGAGTTCAAGTAGAGCCGATTGTTAGTGATTTAGTAGGGTGTGAGATTGAAAGAATTGCATAAAATAGGGCAGAATACTTATGAACGAAAGTCCCTATCCTGCATGTTTTTCGTATGGGAATAACTTTGGAATATTTCCAAGATTGGGGAAACTTCGAAGTCATTAAAAAATTGTTTGTAACATAAGTTACTGGGGGAATTAAATGTGGGAATGTGATCTTCATAAATTTAGTGTTTCAGGATCGCCATTGATTTATTGCTTGTTGGATGTTACCAAACCAATAGATTTTAAATATTTCTAATCGCAGGATTAGTTCTATTATGAAGGGTGTGATACCCTTGGTAGAGAGAAGAAACTCTATGGCGTTTCCATGAGTTGTTCGTACGATCCCGGTGACTAATAAAGTTATCAATTCCTGTGGAAAACCAGGAACAGTTGGGAAAATAACTTTTTTCGGAACTAGTGGAAAGTACTTTTTATGAAGATCTAAAGTTCAGTTATTTAGATATTATTCTTGCTCATCAACGCTCAACATATGTATACCACTCAGCGTTCCAATCCATAGCTTTCTAACCGTTCAGCTCAACATTAGTCTAACCGTTCAGCTCAGCATTTATATTATCATAAAAAGGAGCCATTTTCTATTCGCATCGTCCGTGTCCGTGTACAGAACTTTTACACGAAGTGCAGGGATCCCGCCGCCCCACCCACAGGTTTGCATCTAGAACCGGCTTTGAAAAACTATTACCAGTAATATGAATATGGAAGAGACTATTTGCAATTACCGTGTACTTCCGTGTAAATGTTGCGTGTACACGGCTGATGCGAATAGATACTTCATAAAAAGAATACGATCCAGGTTCTCTAGAAGCCCCATTACCATGTCATGGTCACATGTAGCAACAATAGCTAATTTATTTTCTAATTATAAATGGACAAAAAAAACAGTATGATAAAAACATCTATAAAAGAAGATGTTTTAGAAAAGTGAGTAGAGGTGACTTTAAACATGTAGTTCAAATGGACACGAAGATGCTTAGTGCTACTTTACTTAAGCTTAGAAGTTGTTGTATAGACCCCGGGTAAGAATTTTCCCGAAATTCCTACTCATTTCAAAGTACCATCTCGCAAAAGCTGCCTTGTTGTAGGTAAAGGCTGCAGCTCTTATACAGCTCCCTGGTAAGCCAGTAGATCTACCCTTCATTTGTTATACTTATTATGTGAGGCTCTTATACATTCCTCACATCTTTATAAAAGGAGATAAGGATTATTTGCATTTATTCTGGATGTGACAGTCTCGTGTGACTCGTATTATTGCTCGATCGTCGTACTAAATGAGTCGCTTACAGCCAGCAAAAACTAACTTCGAATTCTCCCTAAGATCTTAACAGTCCTTCCCGATGATATTCGGAAAGCAATCGATTGTGACATGCTTTCCGGTTTGGTTTTGCTTGACTTCTCCAAGACGTTTGACAAGATTGATCACAAAATCTTGCTGATTTAGTTATCAACGCAGTTCCAATTTTTTTTATACGATGTGGCCAAGTCCTAGGGGACAACCCTTTGATGCGTTAGCATGGTTTTGGCCGACAGGGAATTATGGTAAGGGAAATGAGGAAACGCGAAAGTCTTGTTTTTGCATTGCTGCGAGCTAGACAACAGCCCAGCATGTTATTGTTTTCAATCTTTATCAACGATATTTCGTCTGTTATTCAAAACTGTGATTCCCACGTGTAATTATACATTTCAGGACCTAATGGATTACCGAAAGATTCGGTGCGCCGGTTGAATGATAATATTACATCTATTTGTCGCTGGGCAGAAATCAATAAACTACTTTTAAATAGATATACAACTAATATATACAATAGAAAGTCCCGCATGGTTCGATGAAGAGTGCATGCGGGATTTTCTATTGTATAGACTTTCTCTGTGCAGAATGACCCTCATGTGTAAGTTGAGAAAAATATAAAATAGTCAATATTAAAGACCGCTCCAATCTTCAAATTTGGCAGTGTCCTTTATAATAAATAAGCTTATTTGGCAACCCACTTGATACCAGAATCCTTACGTCGGCAGGGATAAAGTGAGGGTTTATCGATGATACTCAATAATAATATCCTTGTCAATGGGAGAAGAACTTCAACCAGACTCACACTCACTAAAATTTGAGGTAGATTCGAAATCTCAAGAATGACTCTGCAACCCACAAAAGCCTATTAGCATAATCCGCTGCTCTAACGACCATTTTAAATAAAAGCATTTATAATAATATAATTTATTTTTATTTTTTTCTTTATTAATAATGCTTTTTATGTTAATTAACTTTTATCAAATTAAAGAATTAATAGCAATTAAAATTCACTACAGTGAATACCACTCAAGATTTTCGGATATTTGTTATAATACTTTTATAAATTCGGGAAATAATTTTATTATCAAAAATAAATTCAAAAAGTAAAGTAAATAAATAATATTCGAATCCTTACAAAAAAACGGTACTCCCCTTGCCTGTGCAAGTGGTGGAAACGAAATGTTTCTATAATATGGATCACTGAACTATCTGCGGATAATCTAACTCTAACTACATGCCAAATTTTCAAAATTCCCACCAAACGCTTCCATTTCAGTTATGAAAACCTAATTAAATAACACATGACTTGATCATATTTCCTTTTGTATTTATAAAAAAATTTACCATGATATCGGTGTGGGGAAATAAATAAATAATAAAAGGAAAACAAAAGGAAACTTAAGTATAATTTATGCTTGCGCATAACATAAATTCATTCTATTGCTATGGGGGAACAATCCATTAAATTTTCATTTGTAACCATCCAATAATAATTTATTGCTAGAAGTACTCATTTCGCATTACCTAACAAGGAAAAATAATCAAGTCATTGTAACATAAACTTACTACCATGTTTCAGTAAAGTATAAAATCATCTCCTGTCGTGTCGGTAATAAATTTCCATAAATTTGCGGCCGCAGGCTTGAGAATTGATCTGAAGTATGTCTGCATTTTAGACCTAATTCCTGCCACTCCGCCTTCCAGATACTCTCGTATTCAAATGCCGATGCATACAAGTCACACTTGTATCGCATTAAGCCACTTCACCTGACTCAGGTAAACCGAGTTCAGAGAGGATCACCTTTGAGCCATAACAACGAGGGTAACAACAGCAAGTGCTTCTTTTTCAGTGTAAAACACTCAATAAAACGATTTCAATTACTCGACAAACAGACTGGGAAACTCGAGTATGTCCAACCAAGTGATTACAAGACATTTTCAATCTTTAACAACTGAACATTGACAACTCCTGACCTTATTCGCCTAACCGTGTATCACCGGATATTGCTTTCAAGGCGTTGTTCGTTAGCCTTAGACCGGTGTGGATGTAATTTGATTCCTGCACCTGTTATTTGAGGATGGAAGTGCACGACGCAGAGGATAGTAGTTGTCAACCGAGAACTTGCGCCCGATTTTATCAAGAAATCGCCACTTTTAATTAATTCCCTCGAAATGGGGGTAACTCTTTGCGGTTGTTAAGCCTTTTCGATGTTCCTGCTAGTCTTCCTGCCATTGACAAATTCAAAGGGGTTGATTGCTTTTGATTTGATTTTTGTCTTCCGGCAAAACAACACTAGTAGGATATTCGATAAAATCGAAGGAAATCTTCTACTTTGATGGGTTAATATCCGCATTAAGGCAAAAGAACAAAGACGCAACTGTTAACATAGTGAAATTTGGGCATATATCACTGCGTTGGGTCTCAATCGAAAAAGATACTCACGGCTCTATCTGACTCACTTTATTTACGTTCTCACGGCTTGAAGTGCCAAGAAATAGCGATAAACCCCTAGATTGAAGAGATGACCAGTTGTTTTGTGAAGCCGTCTTGTATTTGCTTTTGAAGCTTGAATCATTTCAAATCCAAACAAACCGGTAACCAGAATCTAAACAGGCAATCTCGCGATTGAATCGATTAGAAATAGCCATAAACTTAAGTGACCGAACGTTCCAATGGCAACAGCAATATGAGATAATTTCGCTAAATTGAACGGTGTTTTGATTATTTGTTTAGCTGCCGATTAATAGGCTTAATTGACTTATTAAGAATGCAATATAAGCAACCATTATCGCTCTCAAACTGACATCAGTTCGGTGCCGGAGAAGGAATGCGGAGCAGTTAGTTTGAGTTGTGGAATGTTTTATACACATTCCAGATCTTCTATTATTTATAAATTTACCTTAAAATTTATAACTTGCATAATTATTCTATTTTGCAATATATGTATATGCTGAATCAACTTATCAGTTGTGTAAAGATCAGGTACTAGTTTCTCCCATATTGAGCCTGATCGTTTCCTGCTGACAACTAAAAGTTCATTGTTGGTTTCGAGTACATGTAAATATATCTATTCGATAAACCCATTCTCTCCCCTATGCCAATGAGAAAAGAAAATCATTAAGTCTAGGGAGAATTGTGAAATCTGGGTTAGTGCGCCTCGTGTGCACATCATTCGTTTCGGGATATAACTTTACTTTATTCAGGTTAATTCCGGACCACCAGACATTAATCACCAGTTTTAGTAATCTGACATCAGTATAAACCAACCACTAGAAGCCGCCGGTGGAAGTCGAAACTGGGCTTTCTTGACGTACTGGCTGTTACATTATTTCTTACACCACCGACAGAAATTTCAAACTACAAAACATTAACACATTTTTTTGGCAATCGTATCATTTGGTATACCTATGCAAAATATGACAAGAATATTTTGATTTTTATCAGTGGCGGATCCGCTATAGCTCCCATAGCACCCTCCCCTATTCCCCTATGAATCTATAATAATAAAATTAGAGTGTCTGTTTGTGATTTCAAAATAATTTTATTTTATAAGCACATATGTTTGTTTACATGATATGAAAAGCTACATATTCAATTACATTTAAAATTTTTGTCTATCTGTCTTTCTGTTTGTCCGACTACTATCGGAAACGGCTAATTCGACGGCTAATGGGACTTTCACGGGAAAGTTAACTATATTCTTAGGCATAGTTTATGCTACTACACCCTAGGCGTAGGGGTGGGAAGCAAGGGATAGCAAAAGAATAATCGAAATTAACCGATGTTAAAGTTAAATTCATAGTTTTCGAAATCACTGAGATGTACATACACAATTTAAATGTCGGTAGATGCTGTAGTGCTAAGCCAAAGCTAGCACCCTTAGGGGTGGGTGTAGGAAGAGAGTGAAATATAAAAATAATCAGAAATGACACTCACTTACCAAAAGTGCCAGCAACGCCGGGCACACGCGGCTAGTTTAATATTACAATTAAGAACACAATTCCCCTAAGCACTAAAATTAGGTAATAACGAAGCGAATAATTTCGCTCGAGAAGGAATCATCGAACCATCAAATCGAGGCTTTAAAAATATACTGTCCCCTCGTATGAGCAGACTAGTACGGTGGTACACTTTTGGTAGCCGAACACAGTCCAGTTAATAGTTTTGTTTGTAAACAAAAAATAATAATAATTTTTGATACATGGACACAATTTAGTCAATTCCTTATGCTCTAGTAGGTGTTACGATTAGGTGGAATAAAAATATTTCTTTTTGAGCTTTATGAGCTTGATAGACTTCAAAACCTTGCACTAAGAAAAACGCTTTAGAAATACTTTAAAAGTTGCTGCGAACATAGCCTATTTGAAATCGAAGCTCCGTCAAAGGCACAAATTTAGTGGCGACACGTCAGAGCATCCAGGGAAGGAAACCTTGAATTAGCTTTTTCTACAAAAACACACATTTTTACTATTTCTGACCAGCTTCCGTACTATTATTATCCGGCATCAGTGACCCGGCGAAAGAGAACTAAGAGCGTCAGATTAGACACTATTCTAAAGAATGGAAACAGAATTATCCAAGCCATATATATAGCCATTATCCACAAGCCATAATTTTTGTCAGAACACAAATAGATACTATATGCAGTCGGAATCATCTAAATCAGTCCAAGCGTAACAAAGTAAGGTTACCCCTCCCCCCACTCTGACCCTAGGTCAAAATTATTTTATAGAGTAGCAATGGGGGATTATACTGTACCTACACAACAAAAAATAATCTTCCAAATGGTTGTGTGAATTAATAAATTGTGTAACGCACACCACCGCACCTCATATTCTACACATTAAAAGAAGAATTATCCAAATCGGTCCACACGTTACGAAGTTAGACTACCCCTACCCCCACTCCAACCTAGTGCAAAATTTATCTTCATATTAGCAATGCGATATCATACTCTATACATCAAGAACGAATTATCCAAATCGGTCCACACATTACGAAGTTAGGTCACCCCCTCATCCCCACCCCAACAAAAATTTTTTTCACAAGGTACCAATCGGGGAACATACTCTACCCAACAAAGAAAAAACGTCGAAATCGGTCCACGCGTCGGTTTTACCCCCACCACCCACCACCACCTCACTTAAAAATTTTTTTTTGACATGGCACCAATCGGGGAATATATTCTACCCAACAAAATAAGAATCGGCAGAATCGACAAAATTGCCCCACGCGTTACAAAATTATGCCCGGTCATACGTAAAAATAAATCGTGTCGAACTTAGAACCTTTTTGTTTTTGGTAAGTCGGTTAAAAACCCCTTAATGTTTTCTTACCCAGCTATGTATGTTATCAAGGATTTTCTAAGTAATTGTTCTCAATTTTTTATGGGTGCATTTATATTTAATTCGTTAATAACCTCATTGCACTCCACTCACAACTCCATTTGCTCGCCATTTTTTCCTCTATTGTAAATATTCAGCTATATACAGCCATTTGACCAAATATAATTTTGATGCGCAATTCAGTTTAAATTAAATAATTTGTTTGAAAGAAAGATTTGTTTACACAAAATCATATGATTCTGATTATGAATGAGAATAAGTAGGTATTCAACAACAGCTCAAATGTAGAAGTTTCGAAAGAATTTTAGGGAAAATAATAAATTCAAATAGGAAAAATATGATAGAAAATATAATAATATACAAATATATAAGAGCCAAAGGAGCTTTGTTTTTCTTAATTATAAATGCTAAACTAATAAAATAACAATTTTTTTATTTTCCACTTAAGAACAAAATTAGTTATAGCGAAATTTTTCAATTTTTTATATTTAAATCATTCTTGAAACCCATTTCTCAAACAAATATTAGTAAATTTTATTACTACTCAGTAATATCAAATAATATTGTTTTTTTTTAGAAACGAGTTAAAAAAAATGTAGTGATTTTAGTAAAAAACGATCAAAAAATTCCGCAAATTTGACCACAATAACTTTAAAAGCACTTCAAGTAAAAGGACTTTGGTGGTTGTAAAGACATTCGTGAAAATTTATTATTATTTATGAAACACTTAATTGAAAACTAAAATCGCACAAAGAGCCTAATTGGTCAACCAATTAACTACAATAAAATTTATAAATCCTGCGCCCCATTAGGATGCAAATTAAAAAGATTCTTGTCATAAAAAATGAAGGAATGATGCCGCGATAGCTTTAAGACATCTAGAGCGGTCAAAACATCTGATAATATAAGAAGAATTTAAAAACAACAAAAATAATTTTGCACCTAAATTGATTTTAAGCACCCAAATTTAATAGTAACAAAAAAGCAACCAAACCTCCTACCATCTTGAGAAGTGCAGACCGTCGTAAATTCATTTTCCACTGTACAAGTCGCTTACGACACGACTACTACAACCAACCAAGATTGGGCTAGACAGAAATACCTGCAATCTCTTAAGTCTTAAGGCCGAAGAAGACGGTGGTCAACCCGACCATAAATTGACATTTGCGTGTCCAGTGGACCACAAGTCCACTGGACACGTTCATTCTTTTGGGTCGTTTTTCATTCAATACATTTTGGAGAAACAACCTGAAGGAAAGATAAATAAAGTGTATTTGAATACGTATCTTAAATGCACGATAAAACTAATTTGTGACAATAATCGCACAGTTTGCTAAGAATCGCAACCTTACCAGGACCAGTTGCTTTCATTTGCTTAATGGTGGTTCACTGAAACGTGCGAAGATACCACACCGGTGGTGGAGAGTTTTTTCGAATATTTTACAGGTTTTTTATCATTACTGAGCTTGGAATTTTCGATTGTCGGCAGGTGGGTTGTAAAATGCAAATTGAGCGAGAGTCGTCATAGAAATATTCAGCACTATAGGTGTCCATTAGTTACATATATTCATAAGCCTAGAGAAAAATGCTCGCTAGAGCCATATATTTTGGCGGTGTTGAGTTTTATCAGGTACTTAAGAAGATGAATGGCAATTTCCGGTGATTATTACATTTTATTGATGTGGAAATTGCTTCTGAAATGTATTTTACAGCAGCAATACTAAAAAAAAATTCACCACATGATTACTGTACAGATTTTCATAAACGCGAAAGTGACAAATAAGAACAATGATCCTGGAAGTATAAAGGGTTGCACGGAATAATACTGATCTTTAACAGAATAATTAGGTAATAGGACGATTACAAGATTTTAATGCTGTTAATGTTTCTGTTAAAGCTCAAGAATTCATAGCTTTGAAAGGAAAGAAAAGAAAGGGATTACAAAATAATGGGTGGGTGAAGGAAATGGTTACATTTAAATAGCTGTGCTCTGAATAAGCGAAAAAGGAGATGTGGTAGTCTATTTTACTTCAGTAGAGTCCGGCATAAACCATATAACACTTTTGGCATATCTTAGATTATGTCTTGCATCACAATTGATTTACATAATTGTACAATAAAAATTACTATAAATTTAAGAGATTAATAGATGTATTTTTCGTTTTAACATCTCTAAATCTCTCATAAGCTTATCTTCAAACTGCTGTGAGTATGATACAATTTGTGCCTTAGGAGACTTCAATTTATATCGGAAAACATGGGATGTTAAATGCCGCCTTGTACCACCTTGTACCATAAATAATAATGATAATAAATAAATAAACGTGTTCTCTAAATTAGAATCTTTAGTTGTGGACTTTATACGTTCTTAATTTCGTTCAAGTTACAACATTTCAAATATATTAGGTAGTTTTTAGATCTAGTATTTACTGATCATAATGTTCCCATTGGACTTTCTGAAGTAGCTCCTTTTTCTCGTACAGTTTGCATCATACAATTATTGTACAGATATAATATTAATATTTACTTATATTGCAAGTAGGTATAGTAAGCCTGTAAAATATAATATTCATAAAGCATATTGAACTTTGATTTATCTGATATATATCTTAAATTCGTCGACTTTAGCAAGAACTATTTGACACTTTTATTGCTAAGATTAGACACACTAATTAAGTAAACCCTACGTGGTTCTCTAAATGATTGATTAAAGAGAAAAATATATAACTCATTATTTAATTATTCAATATTTAAATTCTATTGAGTCAAACATTAAAAATAACAGCAAAGTATTCTGATATTTATTTAAATAGTAAAAAAGCGTACTACAAGGTTTCCAAATACAATACACTTTAATAAAATTGTAGCTAAGGATACACAATCTACGTGTGACCTTTTTGCAAGTATTTTGAAGCAATTTATGGAAAGTCCATTTTGCTCCTATCGTATCTGATATTAAGAGATTTTAAATTTGGGTTCATTATAGGTTGATGGTGAGATAAAGTCAATAATATCGCATAAGTTAAAAGGCTTAATACCCTAGGGATTTCTTCTAATCTTTTTAGATACATACAATTTCTCTCAACATATTGCGAATTATAAGTCAAATAGATGACCATTTATCATCTTCAATCAAACCTATATTTAGTGTCTCAGAAAGTAGCCATTTAGGACCACTTTTATTCTTCTTATACATTAATGATATCGGAAATTAATTATTTTGTGTGAATATCTCCCTTATACGGATTATCTTAAAATGTTTGATTAAAGGACAATGTTAAAAATAGCCGATTTTTGGCTGCTCGGTGCGAACGGGGAACGCATGTAGCCCAAAAAAATGATTGATTGCTGTCAAAGAACATGAAATATGACCTCTGAATACTTCAAATGGCTGGGGAAATGTTAACTTCACCCCTAAAACTGTAAAGACCACCTCAATACCGCTAAAAAGAGTAATTTTTTAATTTTCGATTTTGGTCAGATAACACGTATAAACCACAAATTACAGTTGGGGATGGTTTAAAAATAATAACATTAAGTATTCAAAATACAAAATCGACATTCATTTCATATTTTTAAGACTTAATGTTATTATTTTTAAACCATCCACAATTGTAATTTGTGGTTTCTATGACTTATCTGACCATCTGATCTATTTTTATCGGTTTTAGGAGGTTTATACAGTTTTAGGGGTGAAGTTGATATTTCCCCAGCCATTTGAAGTTTTCAGGGGTCATATTTCATGTTTAATGATAGCAATCAATTATTTTTTCTGGGCTACATGCGTTCCCCCCGAACAGCAAAAAATCGGCAATTTTTAACATTGTCCTTTGTATCAATTGTGATGTGATAGCTCTCCAACTAGAACTGAATAAAGTATCTGAGTGGTGCAAAAAACTTTATTATCTGTCAATCAACAGTTCCAAGTTTAAAGTTATATCTCGTTGTCATTTTTTAAGTCCTTATAAGATAGAAGATAATGACATCATCAGAATTTCTAAAGTTTTAGATTTGGGGTAAATGTTTGACAGTGAGCTGACATTCCGTAAACATCACGATTACATAATAGCTAAAAGCCTGTAGCAATTTTTCCGTCTTACGTCGAAATTCTGATGATTTTGAAGATGTGTATACTTTTAAATACTTATGTGCTGCATTGATTCGTTCCGCCACACATCTCCAAATGAAAAAATCTGGCCAGAGGGATGCCTCAGATATCCTGGGGGCAATTAATTGAAAGTCCTAAAAGTGCAAATAAGACCAAAAAAACTGTTAAAAAACAGAGCACCATACCCCCAGTATTCGCCTGAAGAAGTGCTGCTCTCAAATTGAGCTACCGCAAATATCAGATGATGAGAAAATCAGCTCTACTGAAAGGTTCGAATATTTATTCCTCGTATAAAAACAAAATAAAAGAAACTAAGAAAATGTGATGTTACCCGAAGATAGTTTCATATAGAATGAATCATTAGCGAAAGTCAGATTACAATCCATAGTAGATTTAACAATAAAACGTCTTTACAATGGGAAAAAACCAATTTTGAACAGCATTATTGGTAGTGGAGGACATCCTAAACTACTTGACAATGATTTATAAAGTGGACAAAGTAGATATAAACAAAAATCAATATGCAGATGAATTTATCGAGACAATGTTTTTTTATGCAATTTCAATGGTACCATTTCAATTACACGGATTTCATAAGCGGAACCAGTAAACTATATTACTGAAAAAACCCGCGCCCGTCATCTATATTTTCTTGCAAGTAAGATTTAGGTTCACTAAGTTTACTATAGTCAGTCAATAGGAAAATTCGAAAATGATCAAATTATGTCTCTTATGCCTTAGTGCAATTTTATGGCCAGATACTTGAAATAAGTCACAGGTTTGAGGAAACAATGGTGTATATCAAAGTATGCAATATTTTCGCTTCAAATAAAGCACATATCAAAAGTGATATATCTGTTAAGTTAAATTGCTTAGAAAAATTTGAAGACGTACGAATGAAACTCATACATTTTCTTGGGGTTTATCTTCACTTCAGCAAAAAACCGATAAATGGAGTGTACTTTACATATTGGCTACATATTAGGAGTAAGGCAATGGAAATGTCGAAGGACCGAAGAAAAACATAGTGTCGCGAACAGACTGAAATTTATAATTGATAGATTTCAATATGAAACATTATTATTATTAGATACTCCAAAACAAAGGGGAGACAACGCCAATAGTGCCAGAATTTTTTTTAAGAATGCCGCCGAATGCTTCGAGCATCAGAGGAGTTAATCAATAATTAGAGATACTAATATTGTACGAAATAAAAATATTTGCCTTTAAAGGCTACTAAACTGCAATCTTATATGTTTCTCTGTACTATTAGTATCTGACGCCCATAAGACTACACAAGATCCTAATATATGACACAGCAATGATAGAAAATTTGTTACTTCCCACTGTAAAAATATCAGTTTGCCGAAGAACAAGCAGAAGTAAACGACACTGAATCATTTTTTGATCATTCTGACAATATATGTAAGTAGCAATATACCTAATATGTAATATAAAAAATAATATAAAATTATGTTTTTTTTTGTAGTACAAGACTATTATTATTGTTATAAGTCAATTTGTTTTATATTTATGACGTTTTCAATATATTTAAGTATAGGACACCAAATGATTGAATTAGTGTAAGAGGACAAATGATCAAAGCGTCTAATATTATGTATTATGTTTTCTTTGTGAGTCAGAGTCCAACAGAAAAATATCTTACATCCATAAATAAAGAAGGGCAATAGCAACGCTTTGACCAACAACATCCTGGTTTCAAGTGGCGTAAAAGTTGCAAATAACCAGAGCCGTCGAGGAGCTCCATATATTCTAGATGCAATGCCCTTCACATGATGAGACCAAGATAGCATTTTGTTAAAGATAATAAGTTTCTTACCGTATCCTTGTAAGGTATTTCAATGCCATTCAAAAAGATTTTAGGAAAATCCGTTGTATCAATGCACTCTCGATAAATAACAATTGATTCAGACTTGGATGCGTTGAGAAGTAGTTTGCTATCAAGAGCCCAATCATTTGTAGATAAGATATCCTCATTCAACCTGTGGACAGCATCCTACACCAAGGCGAGAGGTCTGGAAATATACAACTGAACGTCATCGTCATGTATGGAAGTTACAATTCTTTATGCATGTTGGGAGGTTAGGAATAGAAGAAATTACTCCCCGCAATGGCATTTTAGCGTAATCTGTTCTCAGCCGAAAACAACTGTGGATCGCCGCCGGTGTAGTTCGAGCCTGAGACCTTGGTGAAAACAAATTCTTCTCTTGCTCTTATTTTAAGCATCCTTTGTTTTAAATAAAAAATAATTTAAAAAAAATTTCAATTAGACGGTTTTATTCATCATTAGATATAGGTAATGTTAGAAATCGAATCGGACCACAGACACTGACGTCTTTTAGTGTCGGAGGCCAAGATCCACTTTGGGTCGATCCATCAGCGCAATAAGTAAGTAATCAGGGCCCAGGGGATGATGGATTGAACCACAGTGGCCTCCGTTACTAGAGAACGTCAATGCTCTTGGTCCTATGCGATTTCTTACCAGTAGACAGTACCTATATCTCGATAAGCCCCTCATTTATGAGCAATAATTATTTTCTAGCTTTTAGTATATCATTGCAGTAAATTTTTCATTTATTTATTATTTTCTAGATTTTAGGCCATCTTCTAATGGTTTTATTTAAACTTTTAATTTAAACAATTTTTTACCTATTTTTTTACATTACACTCCCTTCCTCCCTAGTGGTGCTATATGTGTCTGAAGCTCATAATATCTAACAACATTAAGAGTATGATTGTTCATCTCAGTGATCCCGAAACCTATAAATTCAACGCCCCACCGTCTTCCCCACGATGTATATTGTATTGTCACAGGAATTAAAAGGTCAGCAAAATTGTAAGCCGATACAATAATTAGCAGTGGGTGAAAGTTGCAAGATTTGAAATAAACAAACAAAGTGAAGCTAAATAAAACTATTTGAAAGAGGGAATTCCCGTCTCTTTTCAAATTGAACGTCATTGAATTATTTATGCTCTTGGCAGACTATGCTCAAATTAATTTTTCAATAAAACTTTATTTTAAATTATTTTCATTATTACTTAAGAAAAGGAGTCGGGGAACAATCCAACTCTGCTGAAATATTTTAGTTTGCCAATCTTCAGCCATTTGAAGATATACAAACTATTATTAACTTTAGTGCTTCAAACTGCTACCAAAAATTTTCGAAGTTACATATCTATGTTTCTCCCTAATAAGAAATAAAATTTGGTCAGAGTCATAATTTGCAGTATAAATTCTTGATTCTTAGCCGCCACTAACAATTCATTTGAACTAGTTGATAAAGTTATTTACGATGAGCAATAAACTTTTATGGTGGGTCATCTCTAGTAAATGATTTCATCACCTTCGGTAGCCCGTAGAGACTATCATCAACGCCTTGAACCTAATTGAATTTCTACGAAACTATTTTTAGATGTTTACAATCCTGACTCTTTCGTTTATGAAGTAAATTCACTTCTGTTTATAACTATTAGCAACTTTTTGACTTCTGGCTCATTGATTCCAGACGAAAATGACAATATCCTTAGGAGTAATTACCTAGACTGGAAAGAAAATTTTAAAACAACCATAAATTTGTAAACAGGGACATTTTAGTGACTATTGCCATAAAAGCCACCTACTGGGAGTGTGTTCGAAATTTATTGTCAACAGCAGACAGCAGGGTCCAACTGTGTGTAGTTTACCAACTGCTAATGTGCTAGATGTCCTTGCTAAAGTTTTTGTAACAGCCAAACCCGATTTTGTCTAAACTAACGTCTTGAGTTTTGTGTGGCGACACTCGTATCTTTGCACACTCAGGTGTGCCATCTTTCATATTACATACATCGTAAAAATTAATTGCGCAATCAAAAGTGCAACGTCTCCAGTTCGTCTACGGATATGTTTAACCTTTGTACAACACATGTCAGTGCCATTTCGTTGTCAGTCCCACGATTTGGGCCCCTGATGTCTGCGCTAACGCCGTTAAAGTAATTTCAGCAAAATATTACGCTAAAGAGTTTCCTCTGCTAAAACTGGAAAAGTACTGGGAGCAGGTCAGAAAAGGTTGAAACCATTTAGTGTCATGGAACCACGAAAAATAAGAATTTTTCATCCAAAACAGATGAACCTTCTTCCTTTGTAAAAAAATAAAGGCAAAGTCTAATCTCTTCGGCTTTTATTTCTCTGAGCTTTAAAAAGGAGCTATTGTACTAGAGACTGAAATTAGAAGAAACTGATATTAAAATGAACTATGTTCAGCTTTAAGCATTCATTTCAGTGCCTATCAAAAGAATTCAATTTTTTGATGATTTTAGTTGAATGAAGGCCATAAAATCTTTATATAAGCATTTCACGGGACAAGTGAATTAATTAGCCACCATAAAAATGTAATAAAATTAAAGATATCCCAGCTTTGTCAATGAAAGCTCTTGTGCAAATATTTAAAAAAACGACTATAAATCGTTAAATCACCTATAGGAAATAGAAATATCATTTGATGGTATTTTTTAGAATAAAAAATTCAATGAACATTTTTATGGTTTCTGCTTTTGTATCACAAATATCACAGATTTTCTGGAGGTATGTATTAAGCAACTATATTCTACGATATTAAAGATATCATGTAATCTTCAAAATAGATGTGCGACTCTGTCTGGCTGGTCGCAGCAGAAGAACAAAAGAAACAAGATTCACCAAATGGATCCGAACCTGGTTTGCCTTTTTTTCAAAAATTACATTTCAACTGGTATTTTTGGACACATTGCGAATGCTAGGAAGTAATAATTATTAAAAATGTATTATTTGTTCAATTAGTGAAAAACTTTTTCAAAGGATTTTTGTCAGTTACGTGAACGTGATAAAGTGTTGACCCGAAGGTCCCAGTTTTGAATCCTACCGGCGACAACCCATGGTTGTTTTCTGCTGATAACTGTATAGGATAAAAAGGCGAAAAGGGATACAGAAAAAATGTTGGTTATTCGAAATCTAGTTTAAACTGTAGATGAAGTATTTCTCCTACTCCATGCCCCACAAAGTATTTATAAGATGAATTCATCTTATCATCATTCAGATCTTAATTTATATAATATTTTAAAATAGTAATTTAAAGTGTCGATACCATCACGGACAGCGAGAATTATCTCGAGTATCGTGAAGCCCTACAACTAACACAGATTCATCGATTCATGGACCAGCTGCAGAAGCTGCTTCCGAGAGGTAAATTTTTACAATAAGTCTACTATAAAACTGTACAAGTGAATGATAGATAGATAGAACTAGAAAGGTAAAGCCATTTGGAATAAAGCAACGCCTGCTATCTGAAATTGGAGTGTATTTTTAAGCTCGTATAACTCCGTCGTTTCTAATTTGCTTAAATCTTTCAGGAAGTACTTTCAACATTATGGGCTACAAGGAAATTAAGAAACCCAAAAATCCTATTTTTCAACTTTTATAACTAATTATGCTTAAATTATTGTAAATTTTAAAACTACCACTGTTTTTTTTTCAATGTAACCAATAAGTTTAAATTGCTTTAATTTTACTTATTACTATTATTTATTATTTCTAAAATGCATTCTGATATTTTTCTAGTAGTGAAATTAAGTAGAAAAATAGACAATTACTCATCATCTTATGTCGACTTGAATCATGTAGAATCACATCTCTCTCTCCAGTTCCGTAACCCTTTGTGGGGCATGGGACGGGGGAATTATTTCATCCGATTTGAGACAATGGTTACAAGTGGACACATACAGTGGACATTATTCAGCAATTTCCAATGGCTTCCTTATCGTAATTTGTTGTCAACAGAAAACAACTATGAGTGGCCGCCGGTGGGATTCGAACCTGGGACCTCTGGTTTGAAAGACCTACACGTTATCACTTACTCCACCGACGACTTGAATCACATTCATGTGATAAAGATAATGTTTGGCCTTTGCGAATCCAACGAAATATATAAAAAAAAATTAAGTATCGAAAAAAATAAAATACGGACATTGCACATATGTTGACAAAAACGATATACAATATTAGTTAGATTCTCCAGTTTTTCAAACCCCGCAGGAGAAATGACTCGATGACAAAAAGATTTTAAGTGTACCTGCAATCTAAAATGGATTCCGAACGACCGATATTACCGTGCAACCCGCAACGTCGCTGCCGGCGAGATTCGTATCTGCGATTTTATCCTTCACACCACCGACGACTAAAAATAAATTTATTGCCAAAAAATAAATATCCAAAATTCGTAATATATACGTTTGTAATATTTGTTTAGACTTCCACAGAATAATACATATGTGGCAAAATAATTAGAAAGAAGAAGATGCAACAACCACTACATAAGTTATAAGGTTTTCTAAAAAGTATAACTCTTCCTTAAGCGGAATCTCGGTCTATAGTTCCAGTGATATCTTATAGAGCATGGAGCAAGAGAAGAACTTTACCCGGTTCGACGAAAACGATTACAAGTGCAACTGTTACAGTGTGGATTCTGATTCTGTGGATTCTGCAACCTAAATGACCTATTTAAGCGTAATATGTTGTTAGGAAAAAACAACCTGATTCGAACGTGCGATCCTCAAGATGTAAGGCCTTCGGAGCAGTAATATTCGAAAAATTTTAATCCTGCATCCCTAGTTTTTATATGTTACTAAATTAATATATTTTTCCGACTGTTTTGAAGTAGTGTCAAACTTTCGTTTAAACCAGCTTGAAAAAAGAAGTTGACACTCTTATTTAAATTTAAAGTAGAATGACAATTTTCAGTACGTCTATTTCAGATAGGTGAAGTTAAAGTTTTCGATTTTCTATAATGTGGAACTTTCTCAGTTCTTCGCTGATATGTTTGAAGGCAAGAAACACTACACTTGCCACATGGTAAGTATTTTTTACTTAAATGTACACACAACTTACTAATCGGTACTGTAAAATTTTGATTACATTTTCTGTCTAAGTCATCACCAGCTTATTCATTAGGCAACTTATAAAGTACAATTTTAAGCAGACTTTGTATTTGACTGTTGCATCTTTTTATTTTGCTTGAAATTGCTTTAAATTTTTTGTTATATAAAACAATTGCTTATTATATATAGAGGAAAATAACATTAAAAAAATATACATTAAAATAAATAATTTTCCGTCTATCATTATAATTTAATTTTTAACAAAACTTTCCTATATACATTTTAAAATTAAAATTTTCACGATTTAATTTGACAAAGCCAGACTCTTCGAAAGGTATGCATACAAGTCAAGTTGCCACATGGATTTAATTTGACAAAGTAAGACTTTTCTAAAGTCTGCACCAAAGTCGAGTTGCCACATGCAAAACCAGAGATTGCCCGATTAAAAAGTACAAATCTGTACACTGTCGGACACGGCTTTTGTTTTGAAAACATTGCACTGCGATAACAATAGCGATAATGTTTTGCTGCAGGTTTTGCTGTGTAGTATCATAAGTAGTAAAACAGATAGTGTTGGAATGCAATATTACAGAGGTCAATACTGAGATAAGTTATAGGTATATGTATACTATATGTTGATACAACTAAAAATTGTGTAGTAGTAAAATTAACCCCCAAGGTTTAGAGTTGCACCGTGATTATTCAATTCGAATACATAAGAGTGTTGCTTTTATCTGAGTACAGTCCCATTCAAAATTTCAGAAGTTAGAAATAAAATAAGTGTAAATAAACCTTTCAATAAGTGTTTATTTACTTTATTAAGGCACACTTTTTTAAAGCCTATATCTTACTCTGTCTCCTTTCCAGAGAGATACAAATTTTATTATTTTAGTACAATGTGTTTAAAGAAATTGGTGAACGGATTGAGCGGTCCTCACTGGTTAGGCAAATGATAATTTGGTAGCATTTTCCTTTAAATATATTTTTTAGAATACACTGCCTTAATTCTTAAGAATAAAATCGAAATATGAATTTTCAATTATGCATATACATATAATACCATTCATTTTATGATTATTATTTACCGATTAAAAGCTGTGACGGATTATGAAAATTTTAATAGCGAGATAGGTAATTTTAATATCTATGTCAGCACAGTTCTGTATACTATATTTTTATATTACCTTCTTTTGCTAAGACATAGATATTTTGTTGGCTGGACATACGTGAGCACGACACATTTTTTCTTTATTCTTACTTTAAGTTTTTGTCCTTCAACCTTCTGAACAAGAATGGCAAATCTTGATATTATGGAAATGTGTGAAACTAAATACTAAACTCCCAAGTAACATTGAAATGCATGATTTCAATGAATGCTGGAGAGGTTTTTAAACGCTTGTACCTATGTTGCTAGGCATTTATTTTTTACTCTTAATTAGTTAGCTGTGAAAATTTTTGTCCAAGCACTTCTAAAGTATGTGATGAGCATATTTTTAGCCAGACTTTAAATATAGTAAGCGCTTTCAAAGAATGAAATATTGCCGAAAAATAAAAGCTGCATAAATGGCCGCAAAAGCGCTTTCAAAAAATAGAATATTGCTAAAAACTTAAAACAAGCAGAAACTAGTCATAAAAGCGTTGCTACAAAAGTGCAACTTTGCTACTTTTGGTTACTGCAGAAGCGCCAAGTATGCGCTCAAATATAACAATGCATCATTCAGAATTTTTGAGCACAAAAAAGCGCGAATTAAACAAAATAATCCTGAAAATAGCATTGTAACATTCGCTCTCAAAATGGCAGTAGGCTGTAGTAGGTGGGGGTAGGGGTAATATCTAACTTCGTTATGCATGGATCGATTTAGATAATTAATTTTTTGTATCTATATACATTCCCCATATCTCTATGATTCCCCATTGCTAAAAATGGTAATATGAGGATAAATTTTGCAGTAGGGTGATGGTGGGGGAAAGGTACCCTAACTTCGTAACGTGTGGACCAATTTGGGTGATTATTCCTTTGATGTGTAGAATATGTCACCCCACTGGTACCAAGGGAAAAATTTATGCGGTGGGGTATTTTCCGGAGGGGGTGTTACCCAATTTCTTAACGCACACGCCTGTTGATCCTTTTTTGTTGTATACGGTATGATCTCCCATTGCTACTATAGTATATTGAAAAATGTTGACCTGGGGTTGGGGTGGAGGGAGAGTTAACCAAACTTTGTAACGCGTGGACTGATTTAGATGATTCCGAATCCATACAGTATTTATTTGTATTCTGACAAAAATTGTGGGTTGTGGTGGGAGTTGGAGGAGGGGCGGCACCTAGCTTCATAAGGAATAGACCGATTTTCATGATTTAGATTCTGTTGTGCAAAATACGTTTCCTGATAAATGATAACAATTTTGTACGTATAGTGACTTCACAAAAGGCGCTAAAAAGCATAAAATATGACGATATTTTAAACAAATTAACAGCAAAAACATCATAATAGCTCATTTGTTGCCAATTCACATCGAATGCAAAAGCAATACACCTATCGTGTTTGCAGTGAACGCATTACAAAGTTTAATAATTTTGAATACGTTAATTCAGGTTTTTAATTAACATTTATGTAGCAATAAAGAATAATTAAAAATTAAATTCATTTTATTTTTTTAGCAGTCATGCCAAAATCAAAGGTTTGCAGCTATACGTATTTACTTAATTCTTTGAAATAGACGCTCCTTTTGAAGTCGTCTGGAGTTCTGTTTTCTCAGGTAATTTCAGATTCTTATCAGGAATTACAACCTAATAACGCGTTCCACAACAAGACTCGAAACTAAGTAGTTACTAAGATTAGACGTTTGGGAAACAAATAGAACGTCAACAATCCATTGGGCAACTAAAATTTCATAAAGTTGCTGAAGTTCGACATATGCGGTTCGGACCACATATACATGTATATGAATATAACTAGTATGTTATAATAGGTTCATTAGTCGGAGCCGAAGTTGCTCTTTCACAACACCAAGTTTTATTTCTCATATTGGCTTTGAGTTTAACCTTGCTGGAATTGTTTTGCATTCTCCTCGATAATCCCTTTCATATCAAGGGGGATCTCCACTAAAAAAAATAGTCCGCCACCTTAGAGCATTCGCCAAATTGAATTTCTGATGTGTCACATAGCCTATGTGCTTCTTTCGGTTCGAAGTTACGCCTTTGCCAAACACACCAAAATCAGTTTGTAAGTCTATCCGTGAAGACGCATTTAAAATAATCTTAGCGTAATTTGTTATTCCCTCTTGTGCACTTAATACAAAATTTTTTTTTTATTTATTTAAAAATATCTTTAGGTATGTATGTACATACATATAATGTTGACATACAAATCTATCTTTTTTAAATTTGACATTTTGCATATTTATTGCAAATATATAGACCTTTTAATGCTACTCTTCTTTGGTCAAACCCATTAACAAAACTTTTACGAAGACATAATTTAATATGAAATGGAGACAAAATAAAATTTTTCTCGATTTTATGATTAACAGGTGCTTTATAAAAATTTGCTTATGTCACAATAAAAAGGAAATTCATGTTTCTTCTCAAAACATCCCGGAAATTACTCACTTCTTGTTACGTAAGAGCTTATTCTCATTTGATGAGGCAGCAAAGAACTAAGTTCCTTAGCTTTAAATTATTGAAGGTCTTCTGAGGTCATAAGTTCAGGTTTAGACTATGTTATCGAATGCGTCTTCTCTGTATTACAGCATTCGTCAACACTTTACGAGCGTGATTTGCTGATATTTTCTAGTTCATCTTGCAGAACAGTAACCTGTTAGAACTTCTGTAACATGTTGGAAACAAGGTTACCACATTGATTGTATCCCAATTGAATAAATTTTCCATAAAATTTTGCAAAAGTATACACGGATTCTTTATTTTAAAAATTAATTAAATGTGATCCATTTTATGAAAATTTTTAAAGCACCGAGATTAATTATGAAAATCTACAGGAAATTCCATAAAATTTGTTTTATGTTCAACTGACAAAACAAATTTAAAATGAATTCAATTTTCAAGATGCGGTAGTTAAAATCACTAAAATTTTATTGATCTATAAGTCGAATTTAAAAATAATTTACGTGTTATTCCTTTTCTAAACTATTTCCAAATTAAACAGGTACATATAAAAAAACACTGCTATTTCATAGTTTTAAGTTTTCACTTCTGTCGGCAGTCCTCATGACTGCTTGTTTTTTTTTATTTACGTTTTTGTTGTAACACATTAGTACTTTTTCCGTGCCTGTTAATTTTCTAGAAGCTTAATTTAACGACATCCGGTGTAACAAGTAATATCTCGGATCTACCAGCTTATTATTTCTTTGTTAAAATGTACAAAATTACATTTAATGAATTTAAAAATGCAAATATCCTTTGCTTATTACAATATTAAAAATAATATTGATGAAGCTGAATAATATGGATAACTTTTGGCGTGATAAAAAATTGGAAAAGAAGCCTTAAATGTAGAAGTAGTGAAGGAGGCTGAGACATTCTTTGCGGCTACATAAAGAGCTTTCTTATATCTGTGACACAGCCATGTATCACAAGCGTCATCAAAAGGTCCTTTATCTAGGTTGCGGTACGTGGTACGTGCGGTACGTGGCTGAGACCTAAAATGACTGGAAACACATCGAACAGTCTCTTTATGCTCAGTGTATATAGGAAACGGGTCCTTGAAAACAAACACAAATTTAAGAATGATATATTGGGAAGATTCGCGGAAGATCCAAGACGCTTAGCTTTTAATTGAACTTTTGTTATTTTATTATTTTGTAATTTTAATTAACATTTTACTTTATAGGACATTAAAAATTAAAACATAAAAAAAGCAAATGTAAATAGACTAAAGGTAATATCTGACTTTTTTGCCCATGCCTAAATAATATCCTCGTTACACCCCTGATTATAGCATAGCGGGAATTGTTAAATTATAATTGATAGAAAATATTGACAAAGTTTCTACATGTTTACTTTTGTGTTTTATTATGATTTGTAAGCAAATTCAATTTCTTGTAAATTAAAGCCAACCGTTTCAAATACGGAAAAGTAAACGTCAAAAGAAAACTTTTCTCCAATATGACGAGATTTCGAAGTAGGTTTGATTTATAATCTATCTCATACGAGAACATTTTAACATGAAGCTGAATGAAATTATTCTTAATGTGAAATATTGAATTTGAAGCTTACAATTTTTTTTTTTTATAATATAGCCAACGATACAGAATGATTTTTTCGAACTGAAGCTTTCAAATATCTAGAATAATAAACACTGTACGAAAAACAATTCTATAATCAAAATTAAATGATTTCTAGAACGCATTGCATAATGGCAAAATGCATAAAAACATTTTTCAAAAAGTTGATCAGATTCCCTGTAAAAATCTAACAGTTCTGGTGCATTGCAATTTTTCTGTTAACCTAACCATTTTCGAGTACAAAATTCTCAAAGTTATAAAATTTTCACTTTGTCTCCTCGAAAAATTTAAAAAAATAGACGTTTGCACAAATAATATTTGAGATAAAAGCTGTTTACTTTTACCGAAAGAATATGAGTCTACAATCAAAAATAGGGGTTCCTATTTAAGATGTCAAAGTTACCTCTCGTTCTACCTACAAGGAAGGGGACTAATGTAAGCTCTAATGTATTTCCACTGCGGAATGATTAAATTTTGATCATGGATATTATTTTCGTAGAGTACTTATTATTCGAGATATTTGCAGGTTACAAAAAAATCACCCTGTATATGACCATATTTTATATTAAAACTATCGATTTTAAGGTTTTACTATTCTAGAAAACGCTTACACTGAAAGAGAAAGAAGATGTTTGTGAATACTGTCATGTGTTTCTATTGCTTGTCTCTTCAACCCTACCATCATAAAATAACAAAGTACTCTAAGTTCACTTTACTTTGATAAAATTCTTAAGTCGGAGACTACTGAAACCACTGAACTGGCCAACTATTTGTTCAGAAGGAGTTTAAGTTCAGTGAAGTACCCAGAAAAGGACGGAAAAATACACCCATTTTCTTTCAGAATTTTTGGTGGATAAAACACTCCATTTTAGATATCTCAGGGAACTGACCTTACAATTTTTTGAACAACGTCAGAAAAATTATGTTGTTTGGATTGATTGGAATATGTAAAGTATTGACCGCTGTTACTTTTGCAATTTAAACAGCAACACGCGAAGACCTATGAGTCATTAAGTACAATACTAAACTAAGTCAAAAAAATTTTGGGGTACTTTTGACTTCAATATGTTGTTAAAGTATATAAAGTCAGTTTAGCAGGAAACTAAGCACATAAGTCATATTTTGGCCAACAGAAAACATAAAGATTAACATCAGTTAAATGTAACGTATAGAGTAACTTTAATGTTATTTTCCTTCAAGGGCAAAACAATTAATTTTTTGGTGTTTTACTTCATTATGCTGTTATAGCTTTTGCGATTCCGCAATAAACCAAGTCCACAGCTAATATTATGACAAAAACTAGGACTTAACTTAAAATCACTAAAATCAACTTAATAACTAAATAATCACTAAAATAACTTTAATTTCACTCTCACTTTTCTAAAAGTTTACTTGGTCAACTCGTAATCTGAATCCTTCATATGTGCGTAATTTTTACCAATTTCAAATATTTAAAAAACCTGAAGTATAGAAATTGTCTGTTATTCCATTTATAGTCAGGTGACGCATTAAAAGTAAAAAATATTGATTTGGACCATGGATAAAGAAAATAAAAGGAAATGTCAGCAAGAGTAATCCAAGTATTGATTAAAATCAAAACTTTATCCTGAAAGTTTCAAACCAAAGTTAATATTTTGTATAGCTACAATGCATTTAGTCTTCAACATTACTTTTAATAGTGAGGAAAGGAATATAAATTTATTAACAATAATATTTAGGAATATTGAAGATTATTTAGCTTCAAATATATGTATTCTTTCAGTATATAACATTTACACAAAAATACAACACACCTATTACATATGGAATTAGATATTCATTGCAATTAAAAAAAACCATTTTAAAAGAGTAAGTATTCAATATACCGTCAGTAATGTTAGCTTTGAGGCCCTTTCACACAAGCGTCGCAGGTTCGAAACCCGAAGAATATATGATTCAAAATGTACTTTAAATTATAGATCCACTATCGATCTGTGTCATAGAATCGCCCGCCCCACGCGACACAAGAGTTTCAAAGAGAGAGATACTTTTTTAAGTGCTAACCGTTTTTCGAGCATATTTGCAATTTTATTCATTTCAAACTGAACCATTTTAATATAGTTTAACATTATCATTTTGAGGGTACGTCATTAAATATATGTAAGGCTAAATGGATCTCATATCGCCTC
Organism: Leptarthrus brevirostris; assembly: GCA_964036015.1. Classification (NCBI taxonomy): domain Eukaryota; kingdom Metazoa; phylum Arthropoda; class Insecta; order Diptera; family Asilidae; genus Leptarthrus; species Leptarthrus brevirostris. The sequence continues at coordinate 137,221,710 of OZ038371.1, read as the reverse complement.
ATATATTCCATATTTCCTTAAAATACGGATGTGTCACGAACTACTGTATAACCAGAAAATAACTGTGTGTTCGAAAATCGTTCTTAATTTCGAAAAAATATGTACAGGGAAGTATCACAAAACTTTTCTTAGTAAATATGTAGTCATGTAGTCAAACAAATCTGAGCCTTCATTTACTTCAGCCCTCCCCCCCCCCTCCCCCACCCTCCTCAGCGAATCATCGAAGCCTTACCACAACTATTCTCATATTTTACACTATCTAGTTTGTGAAAGAATTCTTTAAATGTACCACTAAGGATTAAGGTACATATAATGTAACATCATCACAAAACATAATCTCCAACATACAAATAATTTTGATTCACATTGTTTCAAAAGTACCGATTTCCAAAGATTTCCAATATTGTACTTCATCAAAGATATCAGATTTGAATCTTCCTCTTGCTATTCGTAATTCTCTCATAAAGACGACCACGTAAATTCCCAAGTACTTCAAAACTAATTAGATAAATATTTTGATTTATTTTACGTAAATTGCAAAATAGCTTTTCCTCTTCAATGAATTGGCTTTACTATCTTCGAAGGTAGAGGAAACGCCTTGTTATTATTTTATTACTGCGTAGGAATGCACTAAAATATTAAATAATCTTGTTAAGCTATTTCCTATCATTCAGTTTCGATATCTTATCGCACAAAGTTTAATTCCAGCCATCTCCATTTCTAACCATATTTACAATTTCGAGATAACAAAATGGAAATAAATCCAGCCATGAAAACTTGTGAACCCCATTCAGTCGGAATGACAAAAATCAACATAGAGATAAAATATACAAAATACACAGCGAGCCAGTTACGATATACGATTAAGAGTTTATTTATCATACTCACCTGTGTCATTAACCTATCTGCTCCGGTTCCCTCCTCATCCTTAAAGATAATATCCTTATTGTAATTTGGCACTAAATCTTTAAATTTTGGGTGATCTCGCCGTATTTTCCCTTCTTGCAAACCTGATGCACCCAACGTATTTTCCGACATATTTGGAACATGTTGTTTGAAAACTAATGGAGTTAATTTGCGATTTTTTCTAGGGCCTCCGATTCCCCGTCCGGGACCACAAGAGTGCACCGAATCAATTATTGTCACAAAAATCACTAAATTTAAAAATATTCTTAAGGACATGTTTCTAGGAATTTTGTGCAAAATTGAATTCCTTAATATTTTGTTTATATTTAAATACATTTTAAATTACTTAGTTTTTACTAAAAGCAGATCAAATAAATTTCGAATAAGATTGCTTAACTATTTCGCAATTCTACATCTTAACAAACTATTTCTCCTCGACTTATATTCGGTTTCACATTAACCGCACACTTTGCACCAGCACTAAATCATTTGTTTAGTTCACTTTAAAATTTTAATATCGAAATGTGGTTGACACATGTTCACACTAAAAACATAAACAGATTCAAACAGTAAATCACAATTGCACAAAGTGCTGTACTTAATCGAACGCGAGCTTTTTGCAGAAATTAGATATCTCACCGCACTTTTGTTTCGAATTCAGGTAAGACAATTTTCTCCAATAACTTTCCATTTAGTTTTCTAATTATTTGATTAAAGCGCAAGAGATACTGAAACCGTTTTACATCAATTATACCGCCGTTTAAATTAAGTATTATATTTTATGTAATTACAAAAACGAAGCAAATTTTGCTATTCATTTAAACAGCTGATGCCCAACTGAACCGAATAATTCAATTTCACTAAAAAGGTGCACTTTTAGATTTAATTTATTAGAGTCAGTTACTTTCATTCTCACAAAAGCGCAAGACAACTACACTTGTGTCCGACCCTTTAACAATTGAACGAAATATATCCCTCGACATTTAGCAGGCTTGGCCAACCACCCCCTATGCGAAGTATGTACAAGATACAATCGATATGCTCCAGACTTCTTGTCTTGTGCCAACCACGGAAGAAATTTAACGAAACATCGACTTGAAGTGGCAGGAACATCGTTAAGCATACTACTGCAGTCGTACCCTTACACATTTGAAATGAGTGAACACTTCCACGTGGTGGACTATCGAAATCATTTGCTCAGGTGTGAACAGATTAGTGTAAGATCAATTTACCCTGAATGTATATACACCAACACATGAAAGCGCACCTTCGATGGATCTGCAAAAGGCGGGGTTTTTCTAGTTTCAAGCTGTGAGTGGTATCTTTCAGTATATAAACCGATCGAAACCAGCGCAACTTAAGCAAGTTCGATCGTCTTCTTACCATGAGAAGATCTTGCCGTGCAGGCCTGATGTATATAGCGACCTGATCACGGGCCATGGCTTAAAGATGATGATGACCATGGTCTCGCGTTGTTTTGGTTGCTCTTTTTGATATCCACTGATTATGACGAGAATTATATGTTTCCCAACGATGATGATCATCTTTGAAATATTTCCTATGTTATGGCTGCGCTTGTACCTGCTCGAACTCGTTGTAGCCGAGTGTTTTAAATTTGTCCGAAGGTGAGTTAATGTTCTGAATTTGATCGCTCTCCTTGCTATAATCCTTCTAATCAGACATATTTCATGTTCTTGTTACTCAGCAGTTCAATGCAAGAGTTGCCATATTTAATTTTACCGATTCCGTTTTTATATACACAGTAGAAGGTATGCAGTTTCTGAAGGTGGTTTTATGAAAATGGATATTAAGAAAGTTTTACAGCTTTAGTAAACTGTCTACATTCAAAATCTTGAATGAAAGACCGGAAATGGAAATGTGGTAACTGGTCCGTACTGAAATGGCTTCAGGCAGGACCAACTGAGATGAAAAAGAATGGAGTCAGAGTGTCACGATTTTTTCTCCCTTTGAAAAATTGTACACATTATAAGTTAACTTATTTTCTTATACATATAAATTAAATAATCTGCAAATAATTCCTCAAGTGATTTTTAGAAAATACTTCCGAAATTTAGTGAATCACAGCTAATTTTATGAGTTAAGAAATGTTTAAATCCGTTGCCAAGGTTAATGCAAAAGTTTAAATAACCGAAATGCATCCAAAATTAAGTTGACAAGACATATATTTACTCGTAAACAATTTATGTAAATATATAGATAAAATAAAAAAGAATTTAACATTAACAGACCTGGAATTAAAAGTAAAGGTGTAAATGTTCAATAACGATTACTTATGATTTCATAAGGTTAAGAATATTTTCAATTATAGTTACGATTATTAGATAATCTTAATTAGATTTTGTATCTCTCTCTCTTTCTCTGGTTTCTTTAGTCCCTTGTGTGGCATAGGGCGTCTACTACACCAACTTTGTACTTCTCTCTCTATTTCTCTGGTTTCTTTAGTCCCTTGTGAGTCATAGGGCATCTACTTCACTAACTCTCCACCTGGTGCGGTTCTGATCCAGTTCCATCCATAAGCACTTGGTGAGCGGCGTCCAAAAACTTTAAACGCGATGATCTCGGAATAGAGTTTTTTGAAAAATACCGTTGCGGTGAACGTGATATCTCAAAAACTTTTCAACCGATTTTCATAATTTTTTTTTTAAATTGTTCATATTTACAACATCGTGTACTTGAACGGTTCCTTTTTCATCTAAAAATTTTCGATTGCTTGCAATGAATTTTTGTTTAGAATTTTGAACACCTCAAAAATCGAATTTTTTGTCAACATGGTTTTTTTATTGGAAAAAAATTTTTTTTCGGAAACCGAACCGTTCAAGTACACCACAATCCATTTTTTTTTTCAATAATTTTTTTACTCTTTTGATTTCAGTTAAGCGGTTCGCCTTGGAGAGTGTTCACCGCAAGCCTCTGCAAAAAAAAACGAGCTTCGGGGGAGGGGCCATAACTCCGAAAATTTTTAATATTTTTTTATAATTCAACTTGCTTTTTTTTTCTTCGATAGTACTACCAACAAAATGTCTTTCGCTTTTTCTAATAAAATTTGCATAAAACCTCTGAAAAAAAAATCACCAACTTAGCTCACTTTTTCCCCTCAACTTTGTATATAACCCCTTAATTACATTGTTAGTTTTAAATTACTTGTAGTAATTAAAAGTAAGCTTAATTACTATATAACTATACACACTTTTAAAAATAAGTGTTTCGCAATTAATGTTAATTTCTAAGAATTACTTCCAATATTGTAATGTCAAAATAGATTATATGCTATATGTAGATCATCCAACAAAGATACAATGTAATTCCCAATTAAATTTTTAGTTTTAATTAGTACTTGAAGTAAAGAAAATTGAAAGTTTAATTTAAAATTAACTGTACAATATCAACAATATATTTCAGGCTAGGAGAATAAAAATTCTATTTAAAATAATTTTTTTAGAAATGCTGTTTAGGCAACACAGCAGTATCTTTTACATCAACAAAAATATCATTAATGCAGTAAAACATTTGAAAAATGAAAAGTAATCGTCAAGTAAATTAATATTACTAAAGTAAAAGTACAGTAATCATTAAAAGATTTTAGGCACGTTCTGTTTTCTTTATTTTCGGAAAGGGAGACCCATCAAAAACTATAATGTGTCTGATAAAACCACATTAAGGGAGAGTGAGTCCTATCAATGTTACCGAGAGATAACTAAGTAATAATGTAATTTTATGTGGTATTATTCCAAAGTTGTCCCTTAAATTATAGATCACCACAAAAATGTTAAGGTATTATATGTCACAATAGCACCACAAGTTTAGTTGATACGGAAAATAAAAGCTTTAAAAATGAATTTTTGCAATTTTTTAAAGAATTTTCAACTTTAGCATGTATTGTATGTATGTATTTTACTGACATATCTGGAAACAATGCATTTTTGGATTTTTGCTATTTATCTCGAAAACCAGAAAAATTTTATATCGTTATGGTGAAAGAAGATTTATATATACTACTTCCCAAACGCAAAAAGGTTCGTCTACCGAAGATTTTAGTTCGAAAATAAAAGTAATTCAGTATATTGGCAAAGTTATAATGAAATATTTGTGGCAAATACATTTCAGAGTGTAAGTAATTCTAATACAACTTACACAATCAAAATGCGACTAGAGGTTTTTTCAAAAATGCAACTTGTTTTATGTGCATCAACCTTTAAAAATCGTCGTCTATCATAAAACTTACCGCAAAAAGGTTCGTCTACCCTGAACAAATTATAATTTCGAAGAAAATTGTTTTTAAAAGAACTAAAAACAATCGAGTAACACGACACGCGGAAAAGTGATACCATCTCATCTAACTAAAGATTATAAAAATAAGAAATCTTCTTATCAAATTGCAAACAAATTTAAACGTTCAAGATGTATAGTACAGGGTATAATTATTTTATTCGAGACAATTGGAAGTATGAAGAAAAAACCGATACCAGAACGACCAAGACTGACTACTTCAAGCGAAAGTCGAATTTTAAGGAAAACAATTAAGCAAAATCGTGCTGCAACAGAGTCTGGAATTTGTACAGAGAGCATAGGAAAAAGTGTTTCTGTAGATACCTGTAGGAGAAGGATGGGAGAAATGGGTTATAAATCTTATAAGGTAAATTTTCTGATATTCTGTTATGAAATCCCGCAATGATCCCTAAATTTTAAGGCTAAGGAGAAACCATTTTTGACCAGTATCCCAAAAAAAGAAACGCCTCGCTTTTGCTAAAGCCCACAAAAACTGGACACTTAATCAGAGTGATGAAGCACGCTTTGACTTGGGACATGCAATCCCATAAAAAACGCGCCATTCGAAAAAAAACTGAAGCATTTCAAAATGACTGCCTAAGTCAAAAAGTAAAATTCCCAAGCTCTGTAATGATTTAGGAGTTGGACATCTGTGCTTCACTAATACTACAATAAATAGCACTACGTACCAGACTATTCTGCAAAATTATCTTCTTCCATCAATACCTGCTTTGGAACGACCAGTAGGCGAATATATTTTCCAGCAGGACGGGGCCAGTTATCATACGGCAAAATTAACAAAGCAATGGTTTCAAGAACATGAAGTTCCACTAATGCAATGGTTTAAAGGCCATTGCATTAGTGGAACTTCATGTTCTTGAAACCAAATCCCGGACCTTTCTCCCATTGAGAACATATTAGAAAAAATCAAAAATACAATACCTCAATGTCCCGATGTCCTAATGGATGTTCTTCATAGGGAAATACAAAGCATCTGGGATTCAATAACACCAGCTGAGTGTGAAGAATTAGTAATCAATATGCCTAGACGTATGAAGGACGAAATGGTGACGCTACTAAATAGTAGAGAAAAGTTTACGCAATTCCTGTAAGTTAATTTAATGTTTAGCAGGCTTGATTCTCTATGAATAGAATTCGGATTTCTTTTCTTTTTTAGTGAATTATGTTAAAACATTTAATGGATTTTTACATAAATAATAATTAATAAATTAACATGTTATTTAATTGTTGTTTTTCATATTTTGCAACTTCAATTTATTTGCAAATTAATTTTACTACATTTGGTAATACTTTATTTTTAAAAATTTGAATGTCCTTCTTCTGTGCGCATCTGCCTTTAAATAATGCACAACCAAATGCACTATAGTAAGCAAAATATGCTCATAATACGATTTCAAAACATTCAAATTGTTACACGATCGTTCGTAGTTTCTTTACAAACGATTAATGCTCCAAAATTGTAATTTGTACAAGGTAGACGAACCTTGCAAACAAATTTCATTTTTGAAAAGACCTGTAGTCCTATTTTGATTGTGCAAGTTCTTTTAGAATTTCTTATATCCTGAAATATATTTGCCACAAGTACTTCTATATAACTTTGCCAGAAGACTTTATTATTAAGAATTAATTTTTATTTTCGAACTGAAATCTTGGATAGACGAACCTTTTTGCGTTTGGGTAGTATATGTACTTATAATGCATAGTACAATTTTGTCAAAATAACACAGTATGTCGACAATCTGGAATGTCCTGTCACAGGTAAGATAAGCTATCATTACCAAGTTATCTAACAATGAGGTAGGTGTTGAGATTAATTGCTAAATATTCCTATTTTATGTAAAAATAAAATGTTGTTTACATTTCGTTTTGAAATCACCGGCTGTTTTGCGAATAGCCTGCGCTGGCGCAAGGAAACAAAATTGTCTGCGAGGGGTTTGCGAAAATTCTTATCATATCAATATTTATAAATTTTTTGATCGTTACATTTTATATTTATATAAAGGTGCTCTTAAAATTATTCGATTATTGAAATAAAAATATTGACACAGATCAATATTCTTGTACTTTAGATTTTCAAAAAATTATGGTTTTGCGCAAAACGTGGTTTGAAGATTGGTAGATTTTCTTTTTCAGCGTATAAAGTCTAGTGTAATATATTTAGAGTATTTATTAGCTCAAGGCTTATTTGAAAGCAGCAGAGGAATTATACTAGCTAGTGATGCAATCCCACACATTAAATTAGTGGTATTTTCAGTTACTGGAACTGCTTCTATTAACTAAACTAATCCATAGAAAAGCAATCCACACAGATAGCTATGTGAGAAAAAACATTGCAATCGAAGCATTGATCGAATTAAATTTATTCATTTTCACTGCAGTGAGAATAAGTCGTAATATTAGGCAATTTTAATAACTCAATCTTATATCCATATTTTTGTCTTCTGTCAGCGAGTTGGAAATGGTAATTATTATATTTATTCTTAACATGTTTTAATCCATGCATTAATTACGTATTTGAAATTAATTCTTGCTCTTCCTTTTATATATTACCAAAAAAAAATTTCCAATAATGCTAACTTAAACTTACAAAATATATAACAAATAGTTGAAATGAAGTATGTATATGAAGTTATTTAACAATCATAGATATTACTTTAACAACTCTATAATATTACCTATTCTCTTTATAAGACTTAAGTAATATATATTATATATTAAAATTAACTAGTGTTATAGTTGTACAAAGATCCTACATTTATATATTCAAATCGGTATAACTATATTAAGTGTGTCTAACGGTATGCTAAGATACCAAGAAACTAATGGCTTTAATCTAACCTGAATTACTGTTTCTTTATTTCTTTTCTTTGTAGATATTTTAATAAAGCATTCTCCTAGTTGTAAGTTGATATTTCTGAATTGTTAATGGAAGTTTTTCACAAGTTTTATTAATATATAACTTCTTAGGATATTTGCACAAATACACATTGTGAAAAACAAACTAATTCTTTCAACATAATAGAAGAAAGAAAAAACAAGGAAATTCCATTGACAAATAAAGTCTAAGGTCGAATAGTATGCTTAGGCTCTGCAGTGAACAACTTGAAAAGTAAGAATTGAATCAATGAAATGGTTTCTGAAGTTTGGAGAAAAATAGTTTTACAAAAAAAAATTTGAACTGACTTCATAAAAAGCGCTAAAAACTAAAAAATAATTTTAAATTTTATATCTATTACGACAGTCGCTACTGCAATCCCCCTTCCTTATGATCCCGTGAGCTGAAATGCCTAGGTAGTTTTATATAATACCTTCAATTGTGATTGGGTAGTTGTTTTGTTTGTTAAATTTGCACCGACTTCAAAATGTGCTAATAGATATAAAAAAAATTTTACAAAGTACTATTTTATTTTTTACCTTTTAGTGTCTTCAGATATAAGGCTCGAAAAATTCCGTTCGTACGAACAAAGCAATTTCAACAGTTGCTGGCGTAGTTCACTCTATAGAAAGGAAACATAATTGTTCAAATACGGCAACATATTACGAAATTAGTCACCGTACTCTATACAGCAAGAGAAAATCATCAAAGTCGCTCTAGGTACACAATTTGTTGTCATTTACATTTTCAGTACAACAGAATCAAAATCATTAAAATCGGTCTGAGCCTTACGAAGCTAGGTGCCACCCCTCTTCCAATTCTTACCATAACCGACAATTTTCGCCATGATACAAATTACATGATGCTCTTTTAATTCAGAACCCTCTATATTAGTCCACGCATTACAAAATTAAAGTACCCCTCTCCCCCATATGTGGTAAAAAGTTGGGTAACAGCCCCTCCCCATCCCACTCCATACTTTTTTGTCGTTGTATCAATTGGGGAATGTATTCTACACAACAAAAGAAGAATCATCCAAATCGGTCCACACGTTACGAAGTTAGCCTCGCCCTTTCCCCCCACCCCTCTACATCAAAATTTATCCTCATATTAGCAAGAGGGATTATAATCTATATAACAAAAAAAGAATCATCCAACCTAACTCGCAATGCATGGACATATTTGGATGGTTATGTTTTTCTTGCATAGATTATGATCCCCATTACTAATAATGAGAAAACAATTTTCTAGCGTGGGGGTGGATGTAACTTCTTAACTAGTAGACCGATATGGATGATTCTCTTTTTGTTACATTTTGGTAATATGAGAATAACTCTTGATCTAGGATGAAGGTGGGGGAGGGCTATACGAACTTTGTAACGTGTGCACTGATTTGGATTATTCTTCTTTTGATGTGTAGAATTTGTTGCTCCATTGGTAACAAGACAAAAATTAATGGGGTGGGGTGGGGTGCGGAGGCGTCGTTATCCAACTTCTTAAAGGATAGACGTGTTCGAATAATAATTTTTTGTTGTATGACCCCCCATTGCTACCATGAGAAAAAAAATTACCTAGGGTTGAAATGTGTGTAGTCTGCTTTTGTAACGGGTGGACTGATTTAACTGATTTTGAATACTTGAAGTGTCTTTTTTTATCATAGCGAAAAACTTGGCTTATGGAGAGTAGGTGCCGACCTACCCAACCACAACTGACGGTACTATAAAAAACTACCTAAACATTTCAGCTCACAGGACAATAAGGAAGGGGATTGTAGTTCTTTTTTTGTTTAATTTCCACCGACTTCAAAATGTCGTAATAAATATAAAATTAAATATTTTTTAGCACTTTTTGTGAAGTTGGTTCAACTTTTCCTTTAAAAATTTTTTTAAGAAGTTCGTTAAAAATAGCTGGGTCACAAAAATCTCTGCTGGAGAGTCAACTATTTAAATGTCATGGCCAAAATTTACCTCAGACATACAGCCTGCAAATTTGTGCTTTTGCTCTAAATTTTATCTCCTAAGAGATACGAATTTGTTACAGATTCCTTCGATAGTTGTTTGCCACACTTAAGAACAATTTTGAAATGGTATTTGGCTAGGATATGGATGTAAAATATATATTTTCATTCTCTACCAACTATAGAAAAACAAGGCTTCAATTTAGGATCTCTAATGTCGCTGCCCAAAAGTTTTCCAGGCGTCATGTCGGGTTAGTTGCCAAACCAGCCAAAGTCAGTCCGACTCCTCCACGCCAGTATCTACTAAATTCCGCAAATATAAAATATAATTTTGTCTTTGAAACGCTTTACCCCATTTAGACCATGTGTATGATAAAGATGCATGTGAAATAAGATGGGACTACTTTGTAAGACTGTAGAACTTCAAGAAAAAGGTCTTCACTTACATTTACAAAAAATTAAACTAAAGCTGGCTGCTGAAGTGTAGAGGATATCGGTTACAGATGCAGGGATGTTTTAAATCTTTTAGAATTTACTCACATTAAAGCAACGCCACAATTTGTACGGTTATATAATAAAGTTTTCGGTGTTTTAAACAGCAGAAAAGTGTTAAAGTACACATATTTTTAAAAAGCTCTATGTCAGCTCTATGTAACTCACGCAATAGATTATATTACTGAAATTACCTACAAGTACAAGTTCTAAAAGTGCTCCTATCTCCGATGCTCTATCGCTCCTTTGTTTTGCTCGTTCTTTTGCTGTGTTTCTTTTTCACAGCCAGATCCCGACGTTATCTTGCTATCTTAGGGCGGTGCCTTGCATTGATGTGTGGGACTCACACCCACTAAAAACCTTCCTTCAAGTATGTCTCCTCCCCTGAACTACTTTTCGTATTACTTCGGGGTGGTGCCTATTATGCCAACATTGGCTTTTTATGTTCTATGTCTTATCTTACTACTGTCCGCCCAGTACTTCTAGCGTTTCCTTTATCTTTTGTTACAGGATATTCTGGATAAATACTGACACTCGGCCCCATTTCGTTTTACCTCGGAGCACGCTGTTTACCGTGTCCTGGGTCATGAAGCCCCGATCTCTTCTTTTAGTTCCTGAAGATGATGTGTCGGGCGTCGTCCTTCTGTGAGCCGCCGACTGCCAGACTGGGAGTTCTATTTTCCCCCATTTTATAGAGGTAAGCGTTAAAGTACCCGTGTCCGGTCAAGCACTGTATCAAGTAGTAGTTTACCCCTTCGATATCTCGCTTAAGCCACTTCTTCAGGTCTGGTGTTAGTTTAACGGTCCATCTCCCTCTGGTCTTTCAATCCCAGCGGTCTTTTCATCTTTTAGGGGCGTATTCGCTTGCTTCGGCTTTCACTGCCTTTTTTTCGATTTCGGCCTACCTGTTATGACGCTGTTTCCGCCCTTGCGCCAATAAGTCTATGGGGGTCACGGCTGCCACGGCTGCCATGAGCAATCCTCATCCTCCACTAGCACTTTAATAATTCTCAGAATCCACTTTCTATTGTCCCTTTATCCAGGTGGTCACCAGTCAATATTAGCTGGCGGCGTCTAGGTCTCGTGCCGCGATGTCATCTGCGCAACACACCAAAAAGGCGTCTTCTGGCATAACCATGGCATATACCATCGTACGCTATATTACACAGCTTTGGGCCTAAAATCGACCTTTGCGCGACTCCTTCTGTGATTTTCTTCCTGCCTTTTACTTCTGTGGTGTCACAGAAAGGAACCCTGTCAAGTATGTAGCTCTCTACTATCCAGAGGAGATACTCCGGGATTCCAAAAGTGTGCTCCCGTGCGTTCAGCATATCGCACCATCTGGCGGATTTAAGGGAGTTTTTAACATCCAGTGCCGGTTTTGCGCTGCGTGGAAAGATTTCACCACTTTTTCTACCGCTCCAATGGTTGATCCGCTTCCTGTGTTCTGCATTGCTTCTTGTAGTAACGCTACCAGGACATATTTATTCCCAATCGTAGGTAGGGAATGTTTACTTAATTCCGCCTTCAAGTCTTCAAGTTTCACAAACTTCTTATAACTTTTCTTTACAGTATACCATTTATTATTACTTATTAAAACTGATGCTGAGTTTGCTACGGTATCTGATTTCCAAAATCTGGAACATGGTGCATTCCACACCTGTGCTCCGTGCAGTGCACGTTCCAATATGCACTTAACATAAGGGCTTTTTTCAGTTTATTTTTTTGGGACACTTGAAGTTTAATTAGTTTTTATTCTTTGAATAGTTAACTATTATTTGCAATATACTGTTAAGTTTTTTCTATAATTAGCTTTATTCGATCTACATGTACGTCTAGATAGGTTGAAGAAATCGATTTGTTGAAAAATTTAATTTTTTATTCGATAGTGTCACGTCCCAAATTTATTTTGTTTTATTTTATTCAAAATTCGCAAAATTGTCGAAATTACAGTGGAAAATTTGTTACTGGTCTGTTCGAAACTGTGCTAACTTGGAATTTTAAACACGTAAAAAAAAACTTTTCAGAACAGTGCCCAATATTTAGTTCAAATTTTAACCTGAACTTCTTTATACGATTATTCAGGTTTGGCGACTAACTTATTTAAACTTAATCTTAACTGCAAATGGCCCCATTTTTAGAAAAATTTTAATTTTAAAATTCAAACTGCAAAATGTACCATAATAGCCATTATTACGCAACGCCTGCCGGGGCGTTCTATCCTCTCATTTATACCTACTATTAAAACGAAATTTAATATAATGATATCACCATAATGAGATTTGGTGAAACTTTTGGAAAAATAATTGTTTTTGGTCGTTTTGAATTACTTCATTAACTCGTCCAACGTGCACCTGCTGAAATCAGAGTGCTCTGAAGAAGGCTTCGTGAAGCTTCTACAGACGAAGGTCATTCACGCCTTCTGTGGGGGGAAGACGATGAGTCACCGCTGAAAGCACCAGAAAGTGTTCTTTCAAAGAAATAACAAAATTTCGCAGTTGTGGGTAAGTTCTATGGAGGGGTAGCGGCGAAAAGGAGCACTACTATCTTTTCTCGGTCCGTCCACCTTATCCGCAGAACTGATCCCAGTATCTGATCTCCATGATTACGACCTGGGATAGAATAAGACCGACATTCCATTTGCGATGGAATGAACTTGGGTACGGGGAACTCTCAGCAATTTCGATCAAGTTAAGACCTGAGTTAGTAGATTCGGTGTTCAGTAATGCTCAAGGTATAACGGCCGATACAGAGCAACTTACAGTTCTTGGAGACATCATTGATAGTTCTGGGAGCACACTTATACACCCCCACACCACATATTAACCGAATTGGTGGATGCATTACGAGAGCGTTTCAGTCGTCTCTCTACTAGAAAACCTAGCACTGAGGTGTTAAACGCTTTCATACTGAAATGCCGCCCACAACATTCAGTACACTCACTTCACGTCGGCTGCGCGAGCTCTTCGTAGCAGTAAATCCCACGGATCACTTAGGTGTTAATAGATGGCGCTAACGTTTTGGGGTAGATTTGGGAGTAATGAGGACCATAACTAGTAGAGTAAGCTATAGCTATTCGTCCAATTACAGAGTTTCTGATGTGGCATTCAAACTGCTCCATGATAGCCTCGTGCATCCGAACTAGTTGTCATATATCGATAGACGAATTCAAAGAGCCTGCACGGTTTGTAGTGGTGAAGGAACCCTGTTCCACAGATACTTCTCATGCACGATCTTGTGCGACATTAATAATCTTGTTCTTTGTGCCAGCTTCGGGATAACAAGAACGTCGTGTTTACCGGGGCCAAGGACATGGAACCGGGTGAATTGCTTGATAAGCTTTATCCTTACACTTGCTAAGTCAACAATTCATTTGTACTACATGCGGATCGAGCCTGGGCAACAGCACACTAATCCACAGTTTTACACACGTGCACTTAAGAACCACTTCGTTTCCAGATTAAGGAGGCGATTACGTCTAGAGTTCCTGGTAACGGAGGCCGACACATTCAACTGTACCTGGTAACGATTATCGTCGGTGCGTCTTCCCCTGGGAATAACAGGACGCAGACTTGCAGCAGCTTGTCCACGCAGCTTCTTTTCGCTTTGACATTGCTGCAAGTGCTGCGGGAAGGACAAGTCTTACGTTGGAATAGTATAGAACTGCGAGGATGACGGGAGCAGTTTGCAGACTTCAATGACTCTGCAGACTGGTCCCGCGAGACTCGAACCGGTTCAAAAATTTTGTGCGTTCGTTTAGAATATTTTTGGATTAATGCCCCCGGAGGACTAGAAAAGTGGCGAACGGCTCTACGGAGAGGGTATTTGCTTCGGAGCAGCGATTCCCGAAGTAGGAACTTTGCCAGGTGCTGCATCTACCCATTGGGGTTACTCAGACAATCATGTACGAGTTTAATTTTTTCTTCGGTATCGGTTCATCGTGTACGTTCGTTTAGGTTTATCTCTAGGTTTGGTTTCGGATTATTTTCAAAATTTTTGGGAACTTTTCTTAGAGCTCGCACTCGTTTGGAGGCATTTCAAAATTTCTTGTATTTTCTTTCTTACAGGTTTTTGCTTTCAAGTTGTCGAGTCCCTTTTATTTAACCTACTTACAGTAACGTTATATATTGAGTCATTTTTGTTGTTCTTTTTCATACTTATTACTATGTGTTTTAATGTTTGTGCAATTGCTAATGTAAAGAGCCATATACACATGAACAAATTATTAATTACTATTTTTTCAGCCCGAAATAAGTCGTTTTTTCATGTAATTTCAAAAATTTTAATTTGAAAGACTGCCATTTTCTTAAAAAAAATTTTTTTCAAATCGGTCTAACTGAAACTACTCTGATATATATTACAGAAATATTCCCAATTTATTTTTCTGATAAAAAATTACCACGAAGGACTGTCATACCAGACCTCTGAAAAATTAATGTGAACTATTTAATTAAAAAAAAGTCTGAAATGTAGACAAAAGTATGTACTCGTATTTCAGAACCACCTATCAGCTACATTACCACTATTTATCAGTGAGCCAAAAAACACCTTTGTTTTTGAAAATATTGTACTTAGGATGTAGTGGGGGAGGGGGTGGCTTAACCTAGTATGAGGTTAAGGAAGGACTTGGGTGGAGGAGAAGAGTTGAAACAAGTGGTATATATACTTCAAAAATTTGGGTAGTTTCTTAAACCGTTGAGATCAAATATAAACGAGTTAGTATTTTAGAACAACATTTTACTCTATCGATATACCAAATAGGTATGGATCACTTCCACCGGAACACCAGTAGTAATATATTAGAAGTATCTTTAGCTTGATAATTTTCGGATGTTTAAGATAATAAATTTGAATACACGTCAACCCTCCTTTATTCTCATTTATATTGAGTCGGCCCAGTTAATAACAATATGTTTGCTCATTCCAGGGTTTTACACACGAAAGAATATTTCTAATAAAATGCAAAGTTTGGGTCTGTTCGCAAACGCAGTTTACGCAGCAGTAGTATTGTTCATTATACCAAATTTCGCAACAAACTGAGTTTATGAAATCACACTTATTGTTTAATAAAATTGAAAGTCAACAGCAGCCTTTTATAACATCTTTCTATAGACAATAACATAATAATAGTTTGTAATGACTACTTTATATTATTATTTTTGATAATTTACAATGCACATTTTTTCTTTCCAGGCGAGGACCGCTTCGAAGGCGCGGAAGGCGACGAATTTAATGAAATTTAAATTTCGTGTTTTCTTTCTCTCTTCGTTCAAAGTAAAACATAAATTGCGCGTTTCAAATCTTTTTATACACCTATTGTCTATAGCTACCTACA
The DNA here is from genome assembly GCA_964036015.1 of Leptarthrus brevirostris. Lineage (NCBI taxonomy): Eukaryota > Metazoa > Arthropoda > Insecta > Diptera > Asilidae > Leptarthrus > Leptarthrus brevirostris. Next base: position 137,205,837 of record OZ038371.1, on the reverse strand, counting down.
TAAACTTCCCTTAAGAGGCCTCTTACTTAAAGGTTTCACTAAACACTAATTGAACATTTTAAATATAATATAAATAGAATAAATACAAGACATTACATTATTTCACTCCACTTATCTTGCGATCCTTGGATTATGAATATTCCCGTACACGTGTGCGATCTTTTCTTCCCGTCATTAATTTTCTTGAGGAGCCGCTACTTGTTTCTTATGTACGTGAGCATATATTTTACGTGTATGTTTAATAAAGTTGTGGTATTTTAAGACCAAATACAAAAAAACCCTAAATTATTATAACATTTATTTTAACTTACAATTTTAAGGAAAACAACTTTTCTAACTTACCCAAAAGGGGTTCTTGACTTTTCTTGAATGCGCGTTCTCTTCAGATTACCTTATCAATAATTAGGACAACACTAACTGGGCCGATTATTGCTACACATATAAATTTAATTAATGTACGAGGATTAAACCTTATCTGAACTACTTACTGCCATTAATAATTTTCGTGAACTTGGAACTTAATTCCTTCTGCCTTTAATTTAGCCCTTTTGACTATAATTTAAATTAACTAGGCACTATTTTGAATAATACTATTCACTTATTTAATTTTAAACATTTTGCACATGGATTGCCCAACTAATATCAATGACCGCGAAGAGCAAAAGAAGACACGTCACTCTACGTCTGTATCAATAAATTGCCCACTCCGAATTTCATATGGATAGACACTTCCTTCTAATATGTCGGACTCATTGAATTTTCGAGTTATATAATTGAAACAATAGATTGCTCTGTTTTATGATATCATTGATGGGGAAGAAATTTTTGTTTTTGTTTATGCTAAATATTTTAGTTTTACGAGCAAAGGAATTATTATAAAAATTTGATCCATTACAAGTTTATATCAATATCGAGTACAGCATTATATTAAATTTTATATTCAAAAAAGGAAGAAAAAATAAAACAAAACCTATCGATATAATTCAATAAAATTCAAAAATAAATAAATTAACTTTTAACTTCAACAATGGCACCGAGGCAGTCTGTCGAGGTTGGTATACAAATATATAAAAGTTCAGTAAATATGTATTTATCAAACATAGGTGAAAAATAACTCAAAATTAAATTCGAAACCAAAAATTAAAGTAAAATAGGAACAATGTTCAACAATAGTAACAATAAATAAATTAAAAAAGGAGAAAAGAAAGGAAAACAAACAAGTAAGCGAAGAGAATCATATCCTAACAATTGTATTCAGAGACAAGAAAATGTCTATATTTCCGGGCTTTGATAACATAGTTATAAAGGTTGTCGTAATTGTTTCTGCCATTTAACACTTCTATAACTTCGCTCTCTGTAATAGTTTTCTTGCCACAAACTAACACACGAAACTCTGAAAGAATAGGACAAGTGCCAAGGAAGTACAATAAGTCTTCATTCCCAGAGAGGTTACATAATGAACACAAACTACTTCCTTCTCTCCTCCAGGGACTAGCATTCAAGTCAATAAACCCACATCTGTATTTTACAATTAAACTAATCTTTTCAATGGAAAATTCATTTTTAAAATAGTTATGTTTCATAGAATAACTTAATTTATCATATAAGCCATGACGGACAGTACCCCTTGCCCTGTCCATAGCTTTAGACTTCAGCCAAGAATCCTCCCCTTTAACGATTTCAACTAGCTTTTGTTTCAAAGCACTGTAAGTATTCTCCATTATATTAACCTGTATGTCATGTTTCTCAGCCAGATCAGACCATACCTCATGCCAAAAAATCCTTTGGGCCGCCACCATCCCCGCTAGCTTCCGAGGCAACCTTCCGGTATGATAGTTGTAAAGGACGCTTAGCATGTAAGTGAAATGGCATTGAAGTGTATGTATATATAAATTAATTAAATAAATACATAGTTGTGGGTTGGCGTTGGCGGGGCAATTTCTCAACGTCTTCATATTGACTGAAGCCACATATTTGCGCACCGTAACAAAGGACTGATCTACTAACTGTATTAAAATTTTTTATCTTTTCTGAATGTTTAATATTTTTCCCTGTGATGAAATGTTTCCATGTAGAACTCAGCCCAATTTTAGCAGTTTGATATCGTGCTCAGTCATTGAAAGCTTTGGAGTAAGCACGATGCCTAAGTATGTATATTTGTTTACTACTTCAATTGCATTGCTCTCAAAATACCACTCCTCTCCCTGCTTTCGGACACCACCCCCCTTTTTAGAAAATCATTATCTTTGACTTATTCAGGTTTACTGCGAGATCACATACCTTACAATAGCTTTCGAGCTGACAAATCATTCTCTGTAGCCTATCTGGGTGATCAGACAAGAGGACAATATCATCTGCGTACAGAAGAATTTTAATTTCCATATCCTGGATTATCAAACCCGTTTCCAAGTAGTTCTCCAAGTCGTTTACATAGAGGGCAAACAGTAATGGACTCAAAATGCAGCCTTGTTTAACCCCACGAGCCGTGCATACGTCGTTTCTTTGTAGTATACATATCATTTTATGGGATATACCATAATTATAGAGTTTGTAAAACAAAGAATGACGGCTCACAGTGTCGAAAGCAGCTTTTAAATCGTATACTTTCCGTTTATTTAAATCATGGGCTAGCTTAATTATATTTGACAGGTTAAATATATTATCTGTCGTTGAGTAGCCACGGCGGACACCAGCTTGACTTTCAGAAAGTATATCATATTCTCTTTCCCAATTCAGCAATCTATTATTAAGTATGGCTGCGAAGGTTTTTGCTATTGCATCCATGAAGAAGAGGCCGGGATAATTTTCAACCTCTTCCCTTTTTTGCTGGCTTTTTTGTGAATTGGAAAAATGATCGACTTAGTGAAACTAGAGGGGATATCTTCTGTATCGAATATATGATTATACGTGTTAAGCAATATCTTAAGAAATATTTCTGGGGCGTTTTTGTAGAATTCGTAACAGACTCGGTCAGATCCAGGCGCCTTATTGTCTTTCAAGCCATTGAGGACAGTGGTGAGTTCATGCATTTCAATAGAACTATCTAACATAGAGTAATGAGTGTCTGGAGCAGCATATAAAATTGTGGAAAAGTGTAGGGAGGGGCTAAATAAATTCTGAAAGTGGTTTGAAAGTTTTACTAATTCAAGAGAAGATTCAATTACGAACTTTTTTTGTTTTACGAAAAATGTTAAGCCATTTGAATGACTTTTTTCGGGCGCGAAAATATTCCACGTCATACCATTTCTGCACATGAACAAACTTATTTTCAGTTGAGGGTCTTGCTGACTGTTTTATTATGTTGACTAAACTGTTAACGGTTTGAGGAGAGTTATATGTCTGAGATCTCACATAAATGATTGACTCTACTCTTGTATATATCGCCATTTTGGATACTCCAATTCAATTTCGGTAAGAGAGACAGGGGTCTTTCATTTGAATCATTGGACGATTTACTTTGAAATAATGTTAAACTGAGTGGAAAGTGATCCGAGAAAGATTCTGCTTCTACTTGAAAGCCTTCAATCAGTGACGCTAAATCATAAGACATTGCAATAACATCATTTACTGAAGCACCATTTCCACCAACATATGTCAAATCTCACCCGTAGTCCCCATTAGTATGACCATTTAGTACGAATAGACTGTTCATCACACAGATCTATGAATTTCTTACCCTGAGGTCTTTTGAACGTCTTCTATTCCTAATATTTACCCCAAGATCTAACTCATCAGGCAATGCCTGCTTTTCTAACGTTAAAATCTCCTAAAATAATAATGTTTTCACTTTTTAAATTGTCAACTACTTCTCCGAAAAAATTGAAGTCCATTTCCCAATTAGAACAATTGATGTAGGCTGGTATGACACAAATTAAATCTGAATGAATTTTAAGTTTAATATAAGGATGATCACAGGTCCATGAAAACCAGCACGTACCGTCATAAACATGATTTCTTTTTATTCCTAGAAGCCATCCTCCGCTAGCCCTACCATATATAGACTTCCTTATTGCACTCACCCAGCACAGATCATAATCTGCAAAGAATTTTACAAAGTTATCATAATTTTGTTCCATAATATGTGTTTCAAAGAGACAGATAACATCAAAAAGTTTAATATAATTGAAAAAACCCGGAAAAATCAACTTGTTTTTTAAACGCGCGATATTATATGACAAAATTTTAAATAGTTTCCTTTCCTCTGTCCTAAGTTCGCTAATTTTTCTACTAATTTCAACATCTTTAGAATTACTATTAATATTACAAACATGATATAGACAATTAATTACTAAATTTAATGAGCTAACCATCGTCACCGCAGGCTGAGTCAGCGCATCCATCAGAGTCTTTACAAACAAAACAGAAGATCGCCAATATTGCGCAGAACTGCATTCACAAACTTCCGCCTTACGTCACTAGTGAACCTCTACCCTTTTTTTATACACCAACCATTTTTTATAGAGTATAAAACGACAAAGCAAACAGATTAAAAGATAATTAATTTCTGAATGATAAATTCCATCAAAATAACAAGACTTTAATTGACTCAGAGTGAAAATACCCGAAAAATTAGCCTTCTTTCACTAGCACTTTTTTGTTAAGCAATTTTCATGGTTGTCAGATCAGCGGAGCTTTGCCATTTTTCTGATGTCAATACTACGTCCAGCAATCAATAAGAAGATACGAGGCCAAATAATTTGCTTTTATTATCAAAGTTTCAACGTCCAGTTATTCGGTCCACAAGTCTGCGAAATTCACAGCTTGATTAACTTCTACGATCAACCTGAAATATTGGATAATTACATTGTGATTTGTCAGTTAACCTGAGCACCTACGTGTAATCATGTCTATCGAGATTAGCTTGATTAGCCTGCTGCCTGCCAATTTATCAACGTGAGGGGTATTTTGCTTGACGCGGTCGCGGTGATACCGCTAACAGATATTAATATCTTTTACATCTGACCGCCTTTTGCAAAAATTATTAGGACTAATCCTTATTTATTACACTGTGTTTCTTGCTTAAGCTAATAATGTGCAAGTACATTCTCGTATTATTTGAGATTATGGTTCCCATAATTATTTAAACCTCTGATGTAGATCTACTAGACTCTGGCGCACTACAATAACCTACGATGGTATCAACACAAGGCTTTTTGTCGCCTGGTCACTCATAACCTGAGTTGCTGGAAAAATTCTATTGTATCATTTACACTCTGTCCGTAGACTGTAACAACAACAAAGGAGGAACGGAAGAAATTGTTCAGTACACCGGTTACAATTTGTGATCTGAGCGAGTGCAGAGAAAGGAAATACCACTTCAGGGGCTTTTATTTACACGAAGTCGGAAGATTCACAAAGGTGAAAAAGTGCCCAAGACTTGTTATTGGGACTCTAAAAACGTGTTGAGCAGCACTGAACCCGAAGTGGTATGTGCTTAACTAGTACGAGTTTTTTATACACCTTTGCTCTGTTAATGGCCCGAATGAGAATTCGTCAGGGGTTTTAAGCAATTTTTCGACGGCATTTTGTTTAATTTACCACTTCCTAAGACGAGCCATATGATGTTGTCATTAGTCACTGTTTATCTAATTTTTTATGTTTTGTTAAAGATTTCCCAGCTAAATGGGGAATATGATTTATTTATATTAGGGAATATTTCACCATCGAATAAGACTAACATACTATTACTGTTTAAATTTTTACTAATATATAATAATTAAAACTGGGCTAAAACATGCGCCAAGGGATTGATAACTTCTGTTTTAGGTTATGTTAGCGGCAATAATAATGTAGCAATTAGTGCTCACAATTTGATTCGATTACCCGTTTCTTCGATTATCCGGATACCCGAATCTCTTCACTAATTGATTCTTAGAATCGATACCTCGAGTAATCGAATAATCCAACTCCATAAGTTGATAAATCGAATTATCGACTAATCGAAGAATCGAGGATTTGGAGAATCAAACCAGATAAAAATGGAAAGAATCATTTGAAGTACGTAAAACGTCGTTGTATTGTCATTTATTGGAAAATGAGTTTAGATTTATGCCACTGCGTTTTTAAAAATGCTTCCAACGCATGTATTCTTGCAAGCATTGGCGTTAAAAAATTGTGAAATTTTTCTATACATGTATCGCAACTTTAGCGCACTATAATTTCGTAAAGTCTCAAATTTACACCGCTGGGATTTCAATTTTAGTACTTACCAAGGTTCAATACATTCGATAAAAACCGGTGAAATTTATAAACTTTTTTGTCACTTATAGCAGGAAATTTTTAATATTTTAATTCTGATTTACAATAATATGTCGAGGAAATAAATTATTCAAAATGTATCTAATACGGAACAACTTTTTCTCATTTTGAAATCCAGGAGCTTAACCTGCCTAAATCAAATTATCGATTATTCGATTAATCGACTTGTCCGAATCTTGAGAATTGAGGAATCGAATTCTCGGGTAATTCGATTCTGTCTTAACGATTCTAAGGTTCGGGTAATCGACGAAGTAGTCGACTATTTGATTTTTGTTAGCACTAGTAGCAATCGTTGAGTGGTACACTTGAAAGGTATCCGTCATTGAATCAAATTTCAGAAGGTTATAAGCTTTTTCAAAATCTTTTAAAAAGTAAATCTTTGTCGAGCAATTACCTTTTCAACAATGTTCATCTAATTCCTACCATTGCAGGTACAGTCACTTCCAAAAGTGAAAGATATGGTTTGCAATTACCTAAAATTCAGCATTTTTCCAAATTTTATTTTATTTTTTATTTTTATTGGATTTCCCATCTTATTGCCTTTCCAAAAAGGTGCAACTTGGCATTAGAAAAACTGCATCCTTAGAAATCCCTGACTACCTAGTTATTTTATTGTACTTTTAGTAGGAAGTTCTTTAAACAATTAAAATTTTTAGGATAAAGAGTCGAAAATGTTTGTTTTGGATTAACAGGTATTGCCGATATTAGATTGTGTTAGCCAGGATTCACACCCTTGTATCCTGGCGGTCTGTTACTCGTACCTGATGGAAATTTTGCTATAAAAAAGGATAAGTCAGCAAGAATACCTGTCATAGTTGAAAAACAAATCAATAAGTATGGGTGTTTTTAAGCAAAGATTACTTAAAAATGGTTGAATTTATATTTGAGGCATACGCGGATATTATTTACATTTATGGAAACGAGAGATAGGCTGTCCTTGAATATCAAAGAAGATTTCCTAATCGGGAGCACTCAAACTTCACACGACCCGAAACTTCGGGAACTCCTGCCGACGTCTTACAGCAATTATTCACCACCGTAAGGGAAGACCCTTAGACGAGCGCGAGACGATTCGCATCGAGAGGGATTGCGTCCATATTACTATCACCCAGTCCAAGGACACCTGGATGGAGATTCCGAGAGAAGACTTGAATTTAGCATTTGGCTTTTGGAACGCGACATTGATGACAGGGCGTTTCTGGGTCGAATTCGGTGAACGGATGAATCTCAATTCACCAGGAATAGTACCACGAACTTCAATAACTTTCATACCTGGTCGGAAACTAACCGACACAGGACAAAGATGTCCTTATTCCAGCAGATATTCAGTGTCAATGTTTGGGAAGGTATAATCGGCAATCATTTCGTAGGACCATTCATTTTGCCGCAAGTGCTTAATAGTGAAATTTATGCAAACTTTTTGGACAATGCACTGCCAAATCTAATAAATCAGACCCCTATGCATAATCGAATGGACATATTTTACCAACACGATGGAGCACCAGCGCATACTGCTAACATTGTGAAGGCAATACTAAGTGAAAAATTTCCTAACCGCTGGATTGGACGAGATGCACCGATTCCTTGGCCTGCTAGATCTCCAGACCTTACCCTATTGGACTTTTTCTTATGGGGAATAATGAAGGATGAAGTTTATTCAAAACCTGTTAACACTAGGGAGGATTTAGTTAGCAGAAATGGGAATGCAGCGACGAAAATACGAGAGAGGTTGGCTGCAATACGTCTTAAACAGGGGCCTAGAACAATTAAAAGGATTTTAGAATTAATATGAGTTTAGTTTCTTTAAATTGCAGATTTTCAAATATTTCCCGATAAGTTTTCTAATTATAAATTTCTACACCCTTTCTCTACCTTTGCATGTTGTACCATTTTGAAAAGGAAATAAGATGGGCAATCTAAAAAAAATAAAAAAAGAAGTGTACTAATTACATAAATTTCGGAGAAAATTTGGAAAAATGCTGAATTTTATGTAATCGCAAACATTTTTTTTTTACTTTTTAAAGTGGCTGTACCTGCAATCGTAGAAGTTAGATCAACATTGTTGACAATTTTGGAAAGCTTTTTGATATAGTAGTTGTTAAGAGTTTGTTCGATGTCGCTGTGTTAGGTAGATCAAAAGATAAAAAAAAAGTAATGTGCATACCATGAAAATCTTAAATTTATGGATCACCCTGTAACTCCCAAACTGCTGAGATTGCCCCCCTCCCTGACCTACAATTTTTTGTTTGGCTAGGTGAGATCCATTATCCCACTCATTTTGGCACGTCAAATCTGAAACATCTGTTCTTAATACTCGTACAGCCCTGTATCAACAATGGAACGATTTATATTTAAATGCATAAGATCTAAGCCATATGTATATATTGACTGAGGTGTCCGTTATTAGCTCTCTGTGAGTTAATTTCAAAAACTTCCTACTTCTTGTAATACGTGAATGACTTCATCATTTCTCTTTATTTTGGCTAAGGAAATTGTGCACTTTTATTTGTGTGCAAGGATTGGTTAATCCGTGGTTTCAAAAAAAAAATTAAAGAGTAAAGAAATGGTTGGAAGAATAATGGCTACTACTGTCATATCCCTGCCGTCGGTGGGAAGTCTGAAGAACGTGCACATGTTCAGCTCGGGGAGTTCTCCCAAGTCCCAGCCAGTATTGCAGTTATCTGTATAAGTAGATATATGTATATTTATGTATTTATTCAAACTTCATCAATGAACTGATACGAAGTACGGTTTACAATTAGCGACAGTATAGTTATATTATATAAATAAAACAATAAAAAGCGAAAGGAAAATAATACAAGCAAACAAAAATTTGAAAAAAAGCCTCCTAACAACGTAACTTAACGAAGCTGATTCCCCAAAAGGCCCAAAGGCCCCACAAAGGCCAGGTGAGAGCCAATGGAGTCAAAAGATAAATTAAAGGACCGTTCTAACGATGAGTTAGGTGCGAATTTACCATAATTAATGCGGTGATGACGCAAATGCAAGAAGTAGTGATTTCTCAAAGAACGAGCAGGAAAAGATATGTTAAAAAATGCCGACATTCAGGAGAATCAATAGTTCTCAGGGTTGCAGCGTCTTCTTTGGAGAGAATCCAGATAAAGCAAGAAAAGCCAGTCAACATAGGGTAATATTATAAGGGAACCGCAAGTCACGTAGAGCGAAACGATGCGATTGATTAATAGTCTAAAATGAAGACCCAACAGGAGAGGTGTTTTCCAAAATGGGTCTGAAGAAAGTACAGTAGAGAAGTTTAGTGATGTAGGGGTCATCAAACTCTTTTGCCCAACGCCAAGGTCGTACTGGGCTTATTCATTATGACATTAAACTGATTGTTGAATAAAAAACGGGAACGTAGCTAGACGGCCACATCTCTGGACTTTTCAAGCGACGGTTAGGGGCAGCCATCGATGGTAAAGTTGAAATTGACTTCTTTTTCGAGAGAAGGAAATAGATATACACTTACCAATGAGCCGTCGAAGTCAGAATTAAGAAGGAGACATTCGGAAGTCTTCCACACGATACGAACGATCTTGGCGTCGTCAGTGTAACACCGAATTTTAAATACACTACTGGTCCGGATGGCTGCCTTGCGGCACCCCAGAAGTGTTGAAAATAGGTGCAAAGAGAGAGTACCGCGAAACGAGACTCGCTAAGTACGATCAGACAAAACAACCATAAGTCGCCGCCGGTGGGATTCGAACCTGCGACCTCCATATTGGTATGTGTGATTTGTATTACCTTATGAAAAGTGTCATATCCATTTTGCGCGGTTAAAGCCTCTTTTTTCTTACAAGGAACTTAATTTGTTTAGAGCTCTTCCCGAACTTCCGCTAATGCATCTAAAACTGGCATGTCCACCATTGCCGTTTTTTTCAAGAATCTACGATAACATTTGCTGATCAAGACTCTTTCTATGGAATTTTCAGTATAAACGACGCATTAACCCGCCTTAGGAAGAAAGACTTACCATAGAACTCCCGAAACGTACAGCTAGCTGCCCATTTAACCTTGTGCTCACGAATTTTCCCCATGATATGTTTGTGGTTTATTGTCTATTGTTCTATTTAGTGGACTCTGGATTCGTTAGTTCTGGTTCAGACTTTATAAGCGTACTTTTCGAGATCACTTTTCTTACCCCACCTGTTTTTGAGTAGTCGCATCTCATCTATTCCAACCTCAAATACCATAATTACCCGATCGTTTGTGCTATAATTTTAGCAAACATTTGTATTAAGTTCCTTTTAGTCTATATCGCCGAACATTTTTATCTCGAGCACATTTGGGTATTGGAGCCTCTTGCATCGCAAGCATACGTAACCTACGCATTTCCCCGAATTTATGGTATGGCAAGTCTATTACAATCTTGTGAATTGGGAGGATGCAGAACTTATTCCTAACTGCAGTGACCGGTTTGCATAATTTTATCACCTTCCAACCCTTCATGAGTATCGACAGCTTCTGCAGTTAAAGAAGCTTTAGAGCATTATCCGAGAGAACAACGGGAGGTATAAACACCTTCGATTTGGGATCCAGCGGAATATTTGCTCTGTCACTGTTTCCAGACTAGGGCCTTCACATAGGTAGCTATTAAGGACCTGACTACCTTGCTGAGCAAATCCAGAATGAAATTATTGCACTAAATTATCTTAAAGTCATGAACCGGACTGTTCTACCACCTCTTGCATCGGTTCGTACATTTACCTCTTAGTGCCTGACCAGGTTATTCTGTAGCTTCATCTCTACGATTTAAGGTCACTGTGATCGATCAGTACAGTAAAATGTGTTTTTTAAGCGACATACAAAATCATATTTAAACTAGTGGGGTAGGTCCAGATTCTGGGTGTCGCATCATTGGTGCGACCCTTGAGGTCCACACGAACAACTTCCCAGTTAATAACAATTTTCAATTATTATTAACAATATTCAATTATTATTAACAATATTTAATTGTTAATAGCGATAAATTTCATGATCATAGTACAAACGAGTGAGTGAAAACTCAATAAAATTCATACTATTCGATTTATCGTTTTATTTATCATTATTATCAACTATTTAAACCATTTATCATTTTTTTAATGTTACAAAAAACTATAAAAGTACTGGATTTTTTTTAAGTATCGAGTTGTATCAGAACCAATTAGATCAGAAGAATCTTTTTCAAAAAAAAATTTCGCCCACTTGTATCTCATTTAAAAATACTTAAAAAATTGATATTTTAAATTTATAAATAAATAAATTAATGAATTTAATTTATCATGATAATTTCGTTGTAATTAGATGCAAAAATTTTTTTAAAAAATTCTTCCGTTATAGCACTATTTTTTAATGAAAACCAAATAAATGCACTCTGTTTGGAACTCATTTGTTATTAATAATTTTGAATGGTTATAAACAATTTATAATTGATATAAACAAATCTTAATTGTTATAGACCATTTTTAATTGATATAAACAAAGTTTATTCATAAAAGAAATTTTTTGTGGTAACAAAAATTTCAATTGTTTATAAGAATTTTCAATTGCTATGAACAATCGGCAATTTTGTATTCAATATCCAATTTTCATAATCAATTTTCAACCAGGTAAAATCATTTTTTATAATAATAAATTTATTATTGTTATAAACAATCATTTATTGTTATAAACAATTTTTCATCATTATAAACAATTTTGTTCTGTTCATAATAAATTGTTATTATCCGACTTTTTGATGTCCCGATCGTCATCAGAACAAATTACATCGAAGAAATCCTTTTCAAGAAAGTCTGAAATCAACTTTTTTTCAGTTTTTTTGTTAAAACAAAAAAACGGCTGAACCGAAATTGATTAAATTTTTTTCAGCTCTTATTTACAATAATACGCTTCGAATGGCACCATAGCGAAGTCGTTATCATTTTTTGTTCGCGAGATTTCGTTGTCGAAAAAAGTGGGTCCGAACGTACGTACACACACACACACACACACACACACACACACACACACACACATACATGTGTTCAAAAACATGCGTAAAACACTATGGTGACTTTGAAATGTAAAAAATAATTAAAACTTAAAATTTTGAAAATCGGGCCCATTACAATAACTTCCTATATGTGGGAAGTTAATAAAGCAAGCAAATGTTTTTAGAATTTTCTTTTATTGTAGTCTACAAAATAAAACTATAACATTATATTTTAAAAGTATACTCCGCGGCTAATAATCTGTCGGTAAACTTTTATCCTGTTTTCCAATAAATTCGACGCTGTTTCAGAAAAATTATCTTCTGAAAGGTATTAAAAGACAACATCTTAGATCTTCAAATTATAACATACTGATGTCTTCTTCAATGCATTAAGACTTGTTCGTTTGTAAGCATGAGGCATGGACTTACCGTAGCCCCAAAAGAAATAATACAATGGCATTTCTAGAAATAATATTGTCACCAAACTTGTCACGCAGCAAATTCCTGGTTTCGTTAGCTATAAGGCATGTTGCGCAATCCTGATAAAAACATAAGTTGAACATTGATCTCATATATTTTTCGAATTAGATATTGAATGAGCATACTATTGACAGTAGGTTAAGTTAGGTTAGGGTGGTGGCTATCGGAAAGCCGATCAGCCTTACCTAGACCTAAAAAATGTCCGTTGTGTTATCACATCACTGTCCCTAGAGGCCGGCCGATCGACCTGTATACATAAAAGGCGTTCAGTTTAGAACCCTCCAAGCGTATCAGCCGTTTCATTCCTTTGTATCCCACTATGAACAGGTATCCAGCAGAGAGTTACCTTGTGTATTACTCAAAAATTCTGGAGACAATTTTGACACCTGCGCACCAGCTGTGGGTTTACTGTGTTTGAGTTCAGCGCCTTTATTGCCGCTTTCAGTGTATACAAATTCCTATATCGCTACCATTAAGTATATTTATGCGTAATAGTAACATCCTTGCCACTCTTTCGATGGCCAAGATATCTGCTTAAAACTCACTGCAGTAGTAGGGCAATCGATACTGACTACGTATGTTTAGGCAATCCAAGTACACCCCAGTTCCCATCCTGCCCTCCACTTTCGATCCATCAGTGAAGACCGCTATATCTGCCATGGTGATACCACCATCCTCCCTTACTTTCTATATGTGATTCCGGTAGAGAACATTCTTCCGAAGTTCAGTGTAGAGGTAATGTAGTCGGTGTTCTTCCGCAGACAACCTGGTTTATAATTTTCAAAAAATCGATTTTTTTTTTAATTTTTCAAAAGTATATATTTCTAAAAGTATTGTGTTGAAAAATTGAAATGATCGGAGCAGTCTAACTATATTATTTTCCGATCTTTACGTTGCCACTTCTGCTACCTGAGTGCGTTTAAAAAACTTAAAACGCGTTTTTTTTTTTCAAAACTATGTTTTTACGGTCGGCGGCGGTGATTTCTCCGAAACCACTGAATCGATCTTCATGAAATTTTAACCACATATTGTACACACAAACAGCTCTAGCCTGAACTACGATCGAATTTAAATTTTGATTTTTACTATTTTTTTTTTGGCCCTAAAACAATTAAAAAAAACCGGATTTTTTGATTTCTCTTTTAAATGTCCGTCATTTTTTTATTTATTGATACAAATTAATATCCGTAGCTCGGGCTAGAGCTACACGCATACTGAATGTAAACAATTTTGATTTTTTTATTTTAGATGAGCTATTATCGAGATATCACCGCCGCCAGCGAACTATCTTTTTTTCACGGAGTTACCTTCAGCCGCCATTTTGAACTATAAGAAGAGTGAAAAAAATAAATAAATTTGTCTATGTACTTTAAGAGTGTACTAGTTGACTCAAATAAACTATTTATAATTATTTATAACAATTCCTTCCTAAAAAATTAATGAAAAGAACCTTTTTTTGTGGCAGCCTAAACCAGAATGATCCCCTAATGATAGATCCTTAGTATACTGCTATGGCCGCGGTTAGAACGTTTCAAATATTAAGACTCTTTCAGTTTTATGGCGCCACGTGCAGCTATACTTTTACAGTTAAAGTTAAGTGGTGGAAGGTGGAGCGTGATTTATAATGCCGTAGTTGGCGTTGTGCTAATTGCTCTGGAGATGCCCATACAGGCAGCTCTTTTAAGTTATCTTCATAAGGTTGTTCTGCTTCTCTATGCAGTCCACCAGATTACTATTCCATATGTAAGGATTGGTCTGACAATGGAAATGTACATCCAGTGTACAATACGCGTTCTTGACCCAGTATAGTTTGGAGTCGAGTATGACACTTAAGTACCTGTACCAATTTGGGAGGTTCAACCACTCTCTTCCTTGTGAAGAGGACTGCTTCTGTCTTGTGAATTCCATGCGGAGTTCCTCTGCATATGACTCTAACAGCCTCGTAGCTTCCTAATTTGGTGTAGGTCTGACGACTTTCCAGCATTGCGTTAATCCAGTGGCAAACGAGGCTGTCGGTGTCGCGGGATTTCCCAAGCTGTTTTAGTACACTTAGCCATGCTGAAGAGCTTTCTCACACTCTGTCTCAGCTTCCTTTGATTTTTGTTACACCATGCGGGATAAGACTTCGAGGGCCTACTTAACGGACAGACCTTCGTAAAAGCATCGCTACAAACCTTGGATAATTTCTCTAATGAATCGTCAATGGACGATGTATTATCGAGTACCTCGCAAGTCGGTGCCACTGAACTTGGACATTGGACGACAGTTAAGTCGTCGGTACTGTCATTGGACAATAAAAATAAATTAGCTTAGCTTAGCTAGGATGCAAGTCATCGGCTTGCCTGCACCCGTTAAGTAAAAGGAGGTGTACGATAAGTGCTTTAGTCTGAGTATGGCGCAATATCAATGTTATCCTCCTTAAGAAAGAAAAGTAAGCTCTCCGATCCAAGCTTGATGTGATGGAGATTTATATGAACCACCTGCATCCGTAGTGTTCATCTCCATCCAGTCAGGATTAGGACTCACTAGCTCCTGTACCTGTCCTTCCTCGGCTATTCGGCCTGTGCTCCTGGTGTCCTAGGTCCACCGTCAACTTCTGCTACCTCTATCGGCTCGGAATTATCGGTGCTGATTTGTTTGGTACCTCGATAGACATTCACCTTCACCGCGCGCAGAAGCCACAGTACTCTCTGTACTTGGCTTGCTCTAATTAGTGTAGGGACTCAGCTATCAGTTCTAAGATGACGTTTCTCCCTGTAATTATGAGGTTTTGTAAAGCCAGAACAGCCGGAAGTTCCTTGGCGAGGAGAATAATCTCCAGTAACCAAATTCCCTCTCTCTAGTTCCCGTAACCCCTTGTGGGGCATGGGGTGGGAGAACAAATTAACTCGATCCGAAAAAACGATTGCAAGTGGACCTAAAATTTAAAGTGGATTCCGAACAACTGACATTTTTCTCTGCCTGCAATCCCCATGGCGTTTTTATCATATACAGAAGAAAACAACCATGGGTTGCCGCCGACTAACCAGATTCTAGCTCTCGGATATTTTGCGATACCCGAGCTATCGATTACTTGCAGCTTCGCATTTTCCCACTGTCCTGCCAACTTCGACACTCTGCTCTTCAGGAAGTCCAGTCAGAACTGACCCTTACAGCTTTCACTCCGCGTAGCCAACCAGACATGTCCAGTAGAATAGGTATTAGCTTCCTTTCCACCAAGAGCATGCGGTCCATAGTTAGGCTCCAGTCCTTGTTGCTAGTGTCTACCACTACAACGTTCCGCAATAGTCTTGTCGTGAGGTTAATGGCCTTGGTGAAGCACTGCTAATCAGCTCCGCAGGTTTACCACAGTGACACTTTCTTGAGGTTACTCATCATCCACCTTCTGTAGGTATTCGGGTTATGGAATGGGGATTTTGGACAGGATTTTCTGCTCCTGATTCACCTCATCCTCATCCTTCTTAGTCATGGATGCTGGATCCATGTCCTTAAGCTTCCTAAGGAATTGGCGTGCACTCTGGCAACACCTCCTCTTCTTCTTCTGCCTCTCGGAAGAATTCCTCTGTGGAGCTTTAGAGCAATTTGGGATATTTCATTTAAGAGAGTATCTTTCTCTCCGCCCGACTTTTATTAGCCACAGCTTCTGGCAGAGACATGACTGTGCCACGGTCTTTTTCCAGCCGCCACCACGAGAAGGTTGTAGTCGCAATACCAACAGTGCACAAAGTTTCTGCACTGTTACAGCACTTACATCACGTGATGCGTGTTATTCCCCATTGACGATAATGGCAGCTCCATCCCCTTTTTGAAAGAAATATGGACCGATGATGCCACCGACCTATAAACCACATTATGTGGAAAAATTTTCGGATTCTAATGAAGTCGCATGAAAATTCTGAGAATTACTTTGACTTCATATACGTAGCCATTCAACTAGAAATGAGCCTTATCAATAAAAAAAATTTTGCGATAAAAACCACAAAGAACCTCGCTTGTCAACTTTACGGGGACAATAATGTAAAGTTGTTCTTCCGCTCTGTGCCCTCCAAGAGGTTACGAGATCTAGAGAGAAAAATAAATTTGGTTACATATAAAAATAATTTAAGGTTATTTACAATCGAAAAGAAATTGATCATATAATTTTATGATTACATAACATAATGTACTTTTAAGAAAGGAAATCCTAATTTTATTTTAAGCCATAATTTAATTAGCAGATGATTTCGATGAAAATGTTACATACAATGCTTAAAAATAAAGGAGAACGAACCTCTCAGGTAATTTTAACAAGACACATCCATAAGTGTAATTTTTAAACAAGCGTATGCCGATCAACACAAGGTAAACTCAGAATAGAATTGATTCCATGATTATAAGAAAGAGTGTTTTTGAAAAATAAAGGATAAAGAAGTAACTTTAACTTTTTTGACTTCCGTTGCTGAGCGTTCAGCCAGAGAGCCGCGGACATTATACTTACTTAATATTCATTATAGCAAGTAAGTATAGTAATGAGCTTTGCATCCTTTCACTTCTACACCCTCTATCATATAAAAATTTCAAGTACTTTTATCGTCTAAAGTAAAACCAGTAAAAACATAAAAATGTAGAATTTCCTTCAAAAATATATCCATATATTATAAGTATGAGAAAAATACTCCAAAATTGCGCAAGTAGGTTATAACTGTGGGTGAATATCAAATATTTATAAATGAAATGAATATACTATATTCTGTAAGAACTTAAATGAATAGAAATGTAAGCCAACTTTTAAATTCGCACAACTCTGTCGTAGATGCTTCTAAGAAGAAATCTTCTAGCTATCAAAAGGAGACCGCTCAATCCAACATCGCCTTATTTGGCTCCTAGTTTAATAAAAGGCTATTGATACCAAAACGAATCAAATCTCATTTTCATAGCTAATAATAAACCTGAAACTAATTAATCTAGGAAATAAAAGATTATTGTCTTTTTCTCCTGACAAACAAAGAAAGATTGACAGGGTATAAATCTCTGGGCTTAGAAAACAACATCCATGACTAAGCTGGGTTCAGATTCGCTAAATGCCACTTGAAGATTTATTTGTGCGGTTGATTGTTAGTAACAACTGAGAATATCAATCGCGTAGATTTGTTCACTCGATTAGGTTACGCTACCGTGTTTATTTTGATTTCACTTTTTATGAGAGCGATTCCTTAGCGCAGCTGAATGAGCAACCGATCAAAGTTTTACGGTTCTGCTGTTAATTAAAAACTGAAAACCAAACACTTTTCTGATAAAATTCCACGCTCAACTCACAATGCTCAATATAAAACCATACACCGGATGAATAAGCGCATACTGCAAAACGTAAATAACAAATAAAGTGACCATCGTCCGTGCGATAAATTGATTTTAGTTAATTTTCTTATCGAGCAGTCTGGAGGTGGAATAAAATAATTCTGCAATCCCATAAGTTGGACTTTTGACTTCAAAGATATCCGATGGCATTCTTCGCATTTGTTCTATTACCTAATCGAAGAAGAACTTCGGTGGAGGATGCGAAAAATATCAATTTTGACATTCAATAAAAGGTAGCGCGCAGCTTAAAGAGTGCCCGAGTAAATTAAACATTCTCATAAATCCTGGTCTTACGCCAAAAATGTGATTTTAACTACTATTCCAAAAGCGCTGGAATGGCATCTGAAGAAAGTGTTATTTGTATCCTAATCCGTAAACGTGTTCAGATTTTGGAAGTTCCAAATTTTATTTTTTATTGCAAAATTAACGTAAAATTTATTTTTCTTAATACAGTGTTTAAAAACGTGTATTCCCGTTCTATTTATGTATAAACATTTTCCTTTTTGACCTTCATGTCTACAATTTCGTAATAACGGAAGGATTTACGGACAGCTGGGGCTTGGTGGTGTAATCAAATCGCACTTGTCTTTCATTCGTTTCCTACCCTGGTAATCGGTTCTAATCGGATACCTAGTTCAAGTCGAAAACTCGGTTCTAGTCGGATACCCGGCTCGAAAAATAAGGATTACTTTTATTAAAATAAACCCGTGAATTCGTTCGTTTTCGCCATAAGTTTAATACTGAAAATCTCTCTCTCAAATAGATAGTTCGAATAAAGAACTGAAATGTAAGTGCGAAATATTTTCCGAAAAGTGTGTCCGCCCTAAATACCCTTATATAATTTTACTTATATAAAAAAAATTTCAAATTTGTAGGGTTTATACTGTTTATAGTGCCAGAGATTTGGTAATAAATGACTGAGTTAGTGGATGGTATTTTAATCTATACATTGAGTGTGGATAGGTAGTTTTATTTGTAACTAAGATCAATTTCAAAATATCGTAGAAGACACGAAATTAAATATTATTTAGTCTTTTTAGCGCGTTTTGCGAAGTCGGTTAAACTTTTTTTTCGAAAATATTTTATTTCTCTATTTTAGTGTCCTCAGATATGCTACTCGAAAATGCTGCTTTACTGCAACACATGCAGAAGAGGTCGTGTTCTCTATACAAAGGAAAGAGAAGTATCCAAATCCGGCCACATGTTAGGAAATTAGTCGCCACCCCTTTTCATTATCCTCAACCTCGATTCAAAATTATTCATAGTAATCCCACAACGTATCCTAATCAGCTAAGATGAATCATGCAAATCAAGATAATTTTTTATCACCAATGAGTAAATGTTTTCTATACCGCAGAATCAAAATCTGTTCATGCTTTACAAAGCTAAATGCCGCTTCCTCCTCCTCCCCCCACCCCACCCCCCCCCCCCCCCCCCCAACGGACAACATTTTTGTGATGAAGGAAATTGAGCAACAATATAACAATAAACGAATCATCCGAATCGGTCTACTCATAACGAACCACCACCACAAAATTTTTCTCATAGCAGCAATGGAGGAACATACTCTATATAACAAATAAACAATCCTCCAAATCGGTCTACGCGTTACGAAAGAAAGTTCCGTCCCCACTCCTCATGACCACCCCACCCTCAAATTTTTTTTCATGGTAGCAATAGAGAAGATACTCTATACAGCAACAAATATCAAAATCGCGTTTCGATGCTGGGCTTCCCTCTTCCACCTCCACCACCACGCTGGGACGGAAATGTTTCTAATATTAACGCTAAGGGAACATACCACATATAGGTTGATTAAGCTCAAGGTGCCTTCCGGTATGCCATGTTATTCTCTGATATGCGCTGTTCCACACATCACCCCGCTCCAGCTAGCATCCTTCGTTTAAGCGCTATAGTCCGTCAAGGATTTTGCAGTACTCTGTGACCCTAGTGAAAATTATTCAATATAACTTTTGAATCATACTATGCATTTCAATTATTCTTTCTTATTTAGGTAGCTAATAGAACCAGCTTTCAAAGAAGGTGCTAATTGTTTCTGTAATTAATCTGTTCTTGGTATTTTTATCATTAATTTTAAAATTTTTGGACAAAAAATATTATAAAATACCCTTATTATATCCGAAACTGTCCG
Organism: Leptarthrus brevirostris; assembly: GCA_964036015.1. Taxonomy (NCBI): domain Eukaryota; kingdom Metazoa; phylum Arthropoda; class Insecta; order Diptera; family Asilidae; genus Leptarthrus; species Leptarthrus brevirostris. The sequence continues at coordinate 137,185,639 of OZ038371.1, read as the reverse complement.
CAAGGAGACAACAAATCTCAGAGAGCAGAATTGGTCTGATTGCTTTTATATGAAAGACGTTAAGGGGGTAGTCTAGGCTTATTTTTTTAAAGAATTTTTCTGCAGTTTAACGCGTTTTTCTGAAACAACGTTTTTTGACCTGGTTGACACGATTTTGAAAAAACGATTTAACCGATTGGGCTGAAATTTTCAGGTATTATTCAGCACATTTATAGTTTCAGCCTGAACTAGAATCATAAATATTTATTAATTTTTAACTCTTTTTTTAAACAATTTTAGTTGCAAAAAAAGGCTCAAAAAATTCAGAAGTCCGCCATTTTGTTGTTTTTTACCCAAAATGTTTAATTCTAGTTCCGGCTATAGCCACTTACTTATATTTTAATATCCCGTTTGAATTTTTTGTTTTAGACGTTCCTGATATCTTGTCAACCAGTTAACCGATATCTTGTCAACCAGTTTTTTACAGGGTTCAATTATGACCGCCATTTTGTTGCCATAAATCATAAAAAGTTTTTTATTTTTTTTCCTAGCCAAACCATAAGAAAGATTATTTTTTTTCGTAAGGTCGAATGGTGCTAATAGAAAAATACTTTGATCGTAATTGATCAATCGATCTTTAAGAAAATGGGAACCACAATAAAATATTTCGGCTGGTAAAAATCATAATTATTAGAACAAAAATTTGTTTGCGGCAGCTAATAGCACATTGTAAGCATATTACAGCACAATAATTTTTTTTGTTTTGAAAAAAAGACGAAGCTAACTTCTTTGTTAAACTTATTTTTTAGTGTCCCGTGCCTCGACAAGGACGTGATGTAGGAATTTGAAGTTTGTTTATTTATTCATTTACAAATTCGCCAAATACTGAATACTACAAACTAACGAAATCCGTGAATAAAACACAAAATGAAAAATTCAAAATAAATTACAGAATCAAAGTGATTGACTAATAAAAGCAAGATAGAAAAGTAAAAAATGTAAATAAGTTTATTCATTTTGTATTGTCAAGAAAAGAAAATATAAGAATATAAGAAAAAGAAAAGAAAAGAAAATGCAACTTTTAACTGCGCCGATCTTAACTCGATCTACGATACGTGAATAGTACTTCTACAATGTTCATCTGATTAAATATTACCACAAGTTGAGGCTACAAAAATTTTAAAACCCTATAAAATGCATGAGAAGAAGAGGGTAAACCTGCTACCCCAGTGGAACCAGTTGCCGAGGAGCCAAAATAAATTTGACTGGGATGGGAAGGGTGTTCAGCCTTAACCTGTCGTTGGGGACCATTTGGAACTCCTGATAAATCAAGCCAGATCTCTGAGGTGAGTAGAGCCTAATTGGGTTAGCTTTTCAAAGAAGGGGGAGCCCAAAAACCAGTTCCTACGGTTGGCTAGGGCCGGGCAGTTACCGAAGAGGTGGAGTATGGTTTCCTCTTCCTCTTCGTAATAGCAACTCCTACAGAAGTCGTTTAAAGGTGCGCCAGTCTACCGGCGTGTCTACCTATGAGGCAGTGACCCATAATAACGGCCACGGTACTGCTAATTGCTTTGCTTCCGAGTAGGAAGTTTTGGTCATATCTGCGGGATAATCAGGCAGGTGTGTGTCACCTGCCAATTAATATTTGCAATCCTAAGAGATTCCTTAAAATAAAAAATACCGTTCCCCTTCTGATCACATAAGTTTGAAAAGCTAACATTTCGATTTTATCAGGATTTGTAGGTGTTCAGTCTTAGATAACAGAAAAACTGAGACAGTCTCACCATTTCTGAAAAAGAAAATGTTTTTTTTTGTCAACTTATAAGACCACTCTCTCTAGTAAGACCAAATACAGTGTTTAAAGGAACTTGGACAATTTCTGCAGAAAGATTAATACAACAATCTTGTAAGTATAATTTAGGACTATATTATATTAATATAAATTTTTTTTAAATATAAGGTGTTCCTATTATTTTATTCAACCCTTGAATCTTCTTACCTATAATCTGGGAAACAGCTTTATATAAATACAACGACATTTTTTTTGATCTTACATTTGTATTAGAATATTGTACTAAAATGTCTTTTAAATTACCTAACGATTTAAGAATTCAAGTCATTCGTGCATACTTTAAGCGCCACTTATCTATCAAATCGAAGAATTCATGTAGAAGGTGCGCAAAGCAGAAGATGCTTGGCATGATATTGAGATACTTCCCTTAATATGACAGAAGCCTTGCACTTCTCTTCTTTAAGTGGATTTGAATAATTTGAATGACTGATGAGCTTTTAAATAATTTTTCACGGACTCATCCAGACTCATTTTGTTTGATGAATGAATAATGGAAGAGGTATCCAAACCATTTGAATGGAATGAGCTTCTTCAGAAACCCGTGTTAAGAGGCTGCTCCCAAAAATGACTCTTAAGTGTCATCTTTGGCATTAACAGCTTATTGAATTCGTCTTATCCTTACATTTACGAGTTATTTATCAATAATGTCACTTCACTGATTGTTTCGTCTGATTTTGAAATCATGAACAAGTCAATGATAATATCCTCAAGCCTCTCAGAAGTACTAATAAAATTTAGTTAGACAAAAGAATATCTATTGTGCTAAGATATCCGTCTTCTAACAAAAACATACCAACTAACTTGACTCTAAAAACATTTTTCCGAAAAACGTCATTTACGTCATTTGCAGCTTGTCAAAATCAAAAGATTGGCCGTTTGAAATGAGCTGACATAAATCTTGTTAAAAAGGCAAATAGACATTTCTTGTGGTTGAAAATATAAAAGCAAACAAGGTTCATGTTTGTTAACGCCCAGCATGAATCCGGAATTTCTATTCAACCGTTGTTCGAAATTTAGCAAATTTCCTTAAGTTAGTCGGCCGACATCAGGGACTCAAAGTGAGAATGGCAAGAACATTCTTGACTGCTTGTTTCTTTTAGTGTTAAGACCTTTGACGCCCATTGAGTAAATGTCCTTCTTAATTTGAAATGAGACCGACAGTACTCAAAACCGTTTGCATGGACAGATGTGTCAGTGCGGCTCGTGTTTTATCTCCGATCTTATTGGAGAATTATTAGCCATTCTTTAATTGAATTTATTAAAAAGAGGGCTAACCTTATATTACAGTATTATCCAGTTCTTCTATGCAAAAATCTTGACACAACCAGTCAAATTTAATGCGCAATAATGGTCATCGACTACTTTAGATTTACAAGGAACACGGGAAACTAACTACATGTAATAACTTGTCTACAATACTTATTTCGATGTTAATTTCGGATAGCTACCCAGTTTCAAATAGTATCACTTATAGATCACTTGTTGGTACTGATTTTGAGTAGGATAATCTCCGCATCCCCATTCGCAACTGCAAATTATCTTATAATTTAGATATCCTAATTCGCAACTTTTAATTTCTAAAATGCCACATCCTTATATCATGGCCAATACTTTTTTCACATTAATATAATGTTTATATGCTAACCACACCGCCGAGGAGGCTTGACCCATTACGCAAGTAATGCTTACTGATTTCTATCTTTCTTTGTAAAGTAAGAACCAAAGGCTATGGATTACTGGAATTTTATCTCTTAATCGTAGACAGAACTTTATAACACAATTTATAATAAAATTTAATTAATACTAAGAAAATTCTTTTTGAAAATGTAATGTAATAGTACGAAGATGTAAGCCTTAGACAAAATAATTTAATCGTAAGCTGTAAATTCATTAAGTCTGCTATGAAATTTCGAATTTTTCTTAATTTCGATTTTATCTAAGAATGAACTTTGGCTGTGTCTATGGTTGTTGTATATAAGTAGATGAAATATACACTCCTTCTCTAAAGATTTTGATTGCGCCAACATCTCACTTTTGCGTGACTAGCTTAAACATTTTGACTTTCATTATAAAATATTCAAATGGATTTCCCTATTTTTTATAAATCGCAAACAATATTAAAAAATTATAAGTAGCCTCTTTTGATTTATTGACAATTGAGTTCCTGGATCACTTCTTTTTTTAATTTTCATCAATGAAATATTTTTATTCTGTAGAATATTTGTTGTATGGAAAAAAATTTTTGTAAATTTTTTTAAGATATTTAAAAAAGTTTCACCAAAAGTTTTTCACCAAATCTCCAAAATAGCAAAAAAATCTTTTTGTACTCCATATATTGTTTTTCCACCGTTGGTCCTCGTTTGTCCACCCATTAGCTTTATTTGTCCAAGCTCCATTTCAAAATAGCGGACAAAAAACTTTCTTTGCATTATTTTTTCACCAAAACTCCAAAATTGCAAAAAAATCTTTCATACATCGTTTGTCCATCGTTAGTCCTCGTTTGTCCACCCATTAGTTTTATTTGTCCAAGCTCCATTTCAAGATGGCGGACAAAAAACTTTTTCTAGCATGTTTTTTTAACCCAAACTCCAAAATTGCAAAAAAATGGAGCTTGGACAAATAAAACTAATGGGTGTACAAACGAGGACCAACGATGAACAAACGATATATGGAGTTCAAAAAGATTTGTTTGCAATTTTGCAGTTTTGGTGAAAAAATAATCTAAAAAACAGTTTTTTGTCCGCCATTTCGAAATGGAGCTTGGACAAATAAAACTAATGGGTGGACAAACGAGAACTAACGATGGACAAACGAATCCAACAAAAAAAATTTTAAAATTCAAAAAAGGGGGTGCCAATATCATACTTTTCGAAAATTTATATAATTAATTAAAATTAATCTGCGGGTGGACAAATGAAACTAATGGGTGAACAAACGTGTACTAACGATGGACAAACAATCTGCCGAGTTAAAAAACGTTTTTCGGAATTTGGGTGCTGGTGAAAAAATATGCAAAAAAAGTTGTTTGTCCACCATTTTGAAATGGAGCTTGGACAAATAAAACTAATGGGTGGACAAACGTAGACTAACGATGGACAAACGATTGCAAACAAAAAATTCAAAAATTCAAAAAAGGGGGTGCCAACTTCACACAGCTAGTCAGTGGGGTTCTAAGAGAAGTTGACAATCGCATATAAAATGTAGTTTTGAGAGAAACAAGTTTAAGGCCTAGCGCGCTCGTCTTGAAAAGCAGGCTTAAAATACTAATAGAAGTACTTTTTAGAATTAGAAGACTGGGCACTACCTACCTTTTCTCGAAGCATTTCGTCGTATTTTTGAACCCTCATAGCTTCGGTCTCGATAATACCAGAGAGCCCAAATTCTTAGAATAAGCTGTAGTTACCAGACTTATGAATCACACTAAGTTTCATTTTTCCAACTTTTATACTTTAGATTTTATTAATACCTGAAATATCTTGATTTTGCCACTCATGATCATCAAAACCTCTAGGGTACTTCCTGAATTCTTAGAAATCTGAAATTTGGTATGTCGGCTAGGATAAGCACACAAACAACGAAAATATTAAGAAATCCGTAACTTTTACCCTCCACCACCCATAAAAGGGAGTTCAGGTCTGTTTATAAAATTTCTTATTCGTAGGTACTTCCAAAAGTTCTAGAAAGATAAAATTAGATATGCACACTAGGATTAGCACACAAACAACGAAAAAATTAAGAAATCTGTAAATTTCTTCCTCCAACCCTCGAAAAGGGGGTCTGGCTCAGTATTATATAATAATTTCTCATAAGATAATTTCCAAATTTCCAAAAGCCCTGGAAAGCTAAAATTTGGTATGCAGACTAGGTTCTGCAAGCAAAACACGGGAAATATTAATAAATCTGTAACTTTCACCCTCCAACCCATCATAAAGGGGGTGCAGGTTTGTATATAAAATTTCTTCTAGGGAAGTACTTCCAAAAGTTCTGGAAAGCTGACATTTGATATCAAAGCTAGATGTTATTAGTACATAAACAACGAAAATGTGAGTGTGCTGTGAAGAAAGGAACTGCTGGCGTCCAAGAAATACCTTCTTTACACGACTACGCCAGAACGAAGGGCCGCCGGGAGTGATTTTTCTTTAAACTCGTCCTAGTGCCTGATCTATTCTTCTGTGAAAAGATTGTTGATGATTGAAGTTAACAAAACAATCTTTCGAATGAAGTAAAAATAGTCATACCGTATTTAAGAAACTAACAAGAATTTGTAATCCCAAAAGCGTGAAATTGTGGTCTACTGTTTGCGTTTTGGATGAAAATTTGCTTTCCGACTAAAATTTCAGGTTTAATCAGAGATTTCTTGTTATTTCGGTCAATAAAGTGTACATGTTTTTACTTTGTTGGAAAGATAATTTAGTCTGCTTTAAGTTAATTTAAATAAAGCACAACAGGCAGCCATAGGGTCTCTAGAGTTAGGGCTTTTGTAGAGTTAGGCCTTGTAAAGTTATGGGCTTGGTTCCACATGAGATCTGATAACTTTTTACCAGTGAAAGCGGTATGAGCTTGTGAGTCTTGGCAACCTTCTTTACATGAAACGTTTTGGGTGGGATTACATTTTCTTAGAACATTTAAAAATATAGTTTTCTACTTTCGTAAAATGAAATAAAAAACCGAATTTTTCAAAGTTGGAGAAGTAAGATGACCCCTTAAAATTGATCCTTAAAGTAAATTACATTCTATTATACAGGGTGTTTCACATAAGATGTGTCAAAATAAGTGGGGTGATAGATCTCAACTAGACAAACTGTATGGCAGGAGGGGGGCAATCACAACAGTTTGGGAGTTACAGGGTGATTCATAAATTCCAATTTTTTCTGGTATATATATACCATATGGTATACCATATCTTATACTTTTATCTTCTGATCTATTCAAGTCAGCGGCATTAAGTCTACGCTAAAAACCTACTATCCCAATGAGATATTCAAAATACCCCACAATGTTGATTTAACTAACTACTACCATTGCAGTTACAGTCACTTTCAGAACTGAAAAGTATTTTGAATTTTCTCACAGTTTTCCCAAATTGTCCCCGAAATACATGTAATTAATACACGCCTTTTTCATTTTTATTAGACTGTCCATCTTATTACCTTTCCAAAATGGTACAACATGGCATGGAAAAACCGCATCCTTAGAAATCCCTGATTGCCTTATAATTTGATTGCACATTATGTAGGAAATTCTTTCAATAAACATAATTCTAAGACAAAGGGTCGAAAATGTTTGTTTAAGGTACACAGGTAATTAATTTTAATTATTGTTACAAAAAAGTCATAAAAGTGTTAGTGTGATTTTGTTTTATTGCCGATATTATCTTGTATTATCCAGAGTTCCCATCCTAGTAGCCTGACGTTCTGTTACTACTACATGATAAAAATTTTACTATAAAATAAGTTCAGTCAGCAAGAATATCGATCATAGTTGAAATGGAAATATTTACTTCTAAGGACTTTCCGCATCTTAAATATGATGAAATATCAGAAATTTCTGCCGACGTCAAACAGAAAATAATCACTCTCGTCGGGTAAGTCCGTGAAACGAGCCCAAGACGATCTTCAGTTAAAGTTTTTAGCAAGGTGACGTTCATGTCATCATATCCTAGTCCAATGACTACTGGAGGGAGATTTCGAGAGAAGAAATTTTGCATTTGGCTTCTGGAATGCCTAATTCTGTGGACAGATGAATCGCACTTCACCGGGGATGGTATCACAAACTTCCACAACCTTCATACCTGATCAGATACTAACTCACATAGGATAAAGGAACCTCCTTCCAGCTCAATTTCTGAGCCAATGTTTTGGGACCAGTCGTTTTACCGAAAATGCTTAATAGCCAAATACATGAGGACTTTTTGGGAAATACACAGCTAAATCTACTCTGGATAATCTTAGGGCAATATTTTACCAACATGATGGAGCCAGATTGCCAACATTGCGAGCCAATAAAAAAAAAATCTGACCGCTGAATTGGACGAAGTGACCTGATTCCTTACTTACTCCATTGAACTTTTTTTTTACATAAAAAAAAGGATGAAGTTTATTCAAGGTTTGTTAACGATAGAAACGAATTAGTTAGCAGAGTTGGGACTACAGCGACGAAAATACGGGAGAGGTTTGCTACAATACACCCTTAAACAGTAAATTAGAAGCTGGTTATTGGCATACATCGAAAGTGACGGAGGACATTTCAAACAGCCCTTGTAACATAATAACATTAATTTTAATATGTTTTGAATTCAATAAAAAGGATTTTAGGATTAGTATGAGTTTAGATTCTTCAAATTGCAGATTTTTATAATATTCCCCGATTGGTTCTCTACGTATAAAGGAAGAGAAAGGATGTACTCTATGTGGAAGTGTAATGAGATGGGCGATTTTGTAATAATAAAGAACCGATGCATTAATTACATGAATTTTAGAGAAAATTTGGGAAAATCCTGATGGTAATTTCACGCATTTTTCACTTTTGGGAGTGACTGTACCTGGTATAGTAGGATTAAGATCAATATTTTTGACAATTTTGGAAAGGTCATTGGGATCGCAGATGTTTAGTCGCTTTGTTGAGTAGATCAAAAGATAAAAATAAAAGAGTAATTTACATATCATGCAAAATTTTAATTTATGAATCACCCTGTGGTGGAGATTGCCCCCTTTTCGGCCATACAATTTTTTGGTTATCTAGGTGAGATCTATCTCCACACCTCTTAATGCGAAACACCCTATATATATTAATATTTTCAAATGTGTGGTGATGTCCTGTTATCGTAAGTCAATACCAATAACTTATAATTACAAAATTCACTATTCTTCAATTGCTATAGTCACAGAAATGAATGATAATAGTCCTATAAATAAAATATGTAACTTCAAAAGCGTTAATTAGGCTTCTTAAAACGGAAAACTAAAGATTTTAGGAATAACTATTCTTTGGCATCACAGTTTGTAAGATCACAGGGGCCGAAAATAATAATAATTTCTGATTTTTGTACTAACAAAATCATATTCTGCAGGTTTATCACAAGTCGAATATGTCATCGTATTATTTCTTGTTGTGATGCCTTAATATTGGAAAATAATTAAAAAGATCTAATTTCTAAAATAAAAATTATTAAAATACTATTATTTTGGATTATTATTTTTTCCATCTCAAATAATAATAGTATTTATTTATAGTATATCAGATTCAGGCTGAGATCTTAATAATAAAATAATATAATATAATACAATAGCATAATAACGATACTTAACTAGCCATGAATAACAACGCATTAAGATGCTACATAGCCCTAGATACCTCGAAAAAATCAATTTTTTTCTTACAGTTTCTTATAAGTTGTAGTTGTAGTTAAAAAGCTTTTTATCACCGCTGCAGCTCAGTTTGCAGTTTATCTCAGACTTAAAACGAGCACTCATATTTCGAGGACTATTCGATATATTCTCCTAAAATTTTATGTAGTTACGTAGGAAGCCTTTGTTAATCCAGAGACGATCCCGCTTTTTAAAAGAATAAAATTTGTTTAAACAAATTACGAATTAAGGAGATTTTTTTCACAAAATGTACGTACGTAAAGTTTTCGTGTTGCCAATTTATCTTTGTGATAATTATTTTTTTTTAAATTGCAATCGTTAATGAATTATATATATGTATATGTATTAGTTACTTTAAAAAAATTTAATTTTCTTTAATTTCCGATGACTGGTTTAGGCAGGATCCGCAGATGCACTAGCGAAAAACATGCTTTATTTCCAACCGATGTAGCTCCATAAATATTAAATATTTTTTTAAATGTTTGCAATAAAAATTTTTTCAATATAATCACCTTTAACCAAAAAAAATTTTCATTATCTCTTACCGTTCCCGAGAAAACACGACCAATTTTTTCTTAGCTCTAAGTGTAGTATCTAGGCCCTTAAAAGAAAATCATAAAATTTTAGATTTTGGACAAGTTCTCGATAGTTTCATCAATATTGTCTAATCGAAAATTAAAATTTGTTTATTTATTTATTTATTTAACTTTGCAGCTAATAACAGTTTAATCTTATTAGCTACCTTAACTAAGCGCTTCGTGGCCTGTGCCCATACGCGCTTCTAATCCTATTTCTACGTCTAATGCTTTAATTGTTATAATTCAAGTTTGATGTATCCTTTGTTTTATTCTTTGTTTTACATTTTTTTATTCATTTACTAGTTGATTATTTTTTATAATTAGTTTTTTGTTTTGTTTTGTATTTACGTTAATGTTTGTGTTTTAGTTTTTCTAATTTATCTTCGTTTTGCTTTCTATTGCTTATTATTATTTTTCATTTGAGATTTTCTTCCATTTTTCATTTTATTTCTTTACAACTCTCTCTTCTTCTTTTTTGTACTTATGTTTTTACAGTTCTTTTCTTCCTACTTAATTCTTTAACTGCTGATACTTTCTATATTTTATTCTATCTTTTATTTCTGTGTTTTATTTTTTACAGTTCTTTTTAATTTACTTGGTATTTTATTTTATTTTTACTTGGTTGAGCTTTCTATTTTTATTATTATTTTTTACATTTGAAAAACTTATAATTTTCCAAGTGGAGTTTTTACATTTATTAATTCTTTTATAATTCTTTCTTCTTTTTATTTTCTTTTTTAGAAATGCTATTCTTTAGCTTATTCCTTTAATTATTATACATTCTATATTTTATTCTAAATTCTATTTCCTTCATTTCATTTAATTTTTAATTTTATGGTATATTTTTCATTTTTATATAATTTATTTGACTTATTGGGATTATGAAAAACAATAAAAAAAATGTTTGTAATTTTTTTTTATTTATTTATTTTTTAAATTTGTTTTTAAATGTTTAGTCTCTGTAACAAGGATATAACGGGGGAGAGATTTTGATAGGATAGGAGTTGAGGTAGGGGTGGGATGGGGTTGTTGTCAGTCGTTCGTTTTGTCTGTCGGCAGTTATTGAGTATGTATATGTTCAATTGTTAGTCCTGTCTGGCATCCCGTACATCCGGGTTGTGGTCCTCGTTCGTACAGGTGCATATGTGTTAGTAAGGTGTGTCCTGTTCTCAGTCTAGCCTCGCCTTCCCCCTAGCCAGCGGGGAAGATTTCTATTAAGGTTTGTGGGAGGGGGGTGGGAGAGAAGGTTCCTTAATCTTCCCAATATCTTTTCTTTCTTCTCTCGATTTCTTTCCATGCCACTCTTCTGACTAGGGATTCGCACGGTGGTGTATGTCTTTCGGCCGTCTGGTTTCCTGTTTGTCTGGCACGTCTGTCAGCTGCCTCGTTTCCTGTGATGCCCACATGTCTGATATAGCCCTTTCGATTGTCTGTTTAGACACACTGACAAGGTTTTCTGTGATGGTCTTCGCCATTATTGCCTTTATGGCCGACATCGAATATATCTACAGTCTCTATCGTGAGCGTTTATTTCAGCCTCCGAAAATTAAAATTAGAGTGTGTTCTGTAGTTTACTGTTTTTCTAATTGGAATTGGCTGAAACAATAGGTGCATTTCTAATGTGTTTCTTTATTCGTTCGGAAGATTCTATTCCTAATGTTCCGTGTTATTATATTAGCACCGACGCGATCAGAACGCTTTCTTTTAGTACTGAAATTGTAGATGGAATAAATGGAATAAAACTGTCAAAAAACAATTAAGTATCAAAATTGAAAGAAAAGAAATTCATAATTGGTGATAAATACACAATTTATTGTTCGATTATGTCTTTTGGGTTCATTTTAAATAATATAAAAAACTCATATCTCAAAATATGTTTATTGAATAATTGCTTTAACCTGACTTCAACTTTCAATTGGCAGAAATATTCCTTCGTGTTTACATATTGATTCTATTCCGTTTATTCTGGCGTGTATTCTGTTCCTTCTTTTCCTTCCACAGAATGAATAAAGAAATACATCCAATATTTCATACCTCCAATATTGTATGCATTTCCATAATAAATTTGGTTTAGTAAATAATTTGTAAAATACCTAAAATTTCTTTACACTGAATTTCACAAAATCTTCATTTTTTTGTAATTGTTTTCCAATAAATCGGGCTGACATACCATACCGATCTTTCAAAACGAAAGGACCTCTAATCCACATCGTTTTTTCTAAGATTACCATTATCTTGACCGTGAACCAGATCAAAAAAAAGCACAGCTGCCGTATTCCAAAATTGATCTAACGAAGTTACAATAAAGAAACCACGTTATATAAGAATGACCATTGAATTTTCTAGCCCATCATTTAAGAAAACCCAAAGTCGATTTAGCTTTAATAATGATCGTATGAATGTGGTCGTCGAAGGTAAAATGGCTGTTGAGGTAGATTCACATGTCCTTGGTCTTATTAAGACTTTCCAGTACACAACAATGTTTGGTGCAGCTGAAGTCACGAGTTTCTGTCTACGAGTAAATGACATAAACGTACACTTACTCATATTAAGGGGAAAACACTTAATAGATCACCAATTGTAAAAGGCGTCTAAGTCACAATTTAAAATGTCACAATCACGAACCCAGTCGCCAACCAAGGTTGGAAACCCAAGGGCAGCTAACTTGTGAATGAAAATATGGTGATTTCTGTGGTCAAATGTTTTACTATAATCAGTAAAGCTACAATTCACTTGCTTACCAGCTTAGATTTCAGATAAGCGGAAGTTAGAGAATTCCAGAAGGTTTGTCGTGGTGGACCTTCCTTTCATAAAGCCGTACTGGTAAGTACCAAGAAAAGTTAGCGCGTACTCTATAGTTTGAAATTTCACAACGATTGCCTTTTTCCAAGATCTTGGGGAGACACCACAAGAAACTGATAAATTAAATAAATAACAAAGAACAGGAACAAGAGAATAAAACGATTTCTTCAGAAGGGAAGCAGTAAAGTATTACAGTTATTATTAAGGAAGGAAGTCATAAAAATGTCGCTAAATCGACTCGCAGTCTTCAAGGGGTCACTACTCTCGCTATCACTTAGCTTAAATAAGGTAGGAAAACACCATTTTCGGAAAGCGCCTAAGTCAGAATTTAAAAGGGTACAGTCATTATCATTAGAAGCAAAACGAAAAATGTTGGCATCATCAGAGTAACAGAGGATGCTCAAATCAGTAAGAAACACAGATATATCTTCGATGTAAATGACAAAAAGCAACGGCCCAAAATGGCTACCCTGAGGCACACTTGAGGAATTATTAATCTCGTCAGAAAGTGCACCACGAAATAAAACCAGTAAACAAAGATTGAGGAAAACCCAAGGACAGATAGCTTATGAAAGAGAATCCTGTGATTAATTCTATCAAAGGCTTTACTGAAGTCCGTAAAAATGCAATCAACCTGCTTGCCGGCTTCAATAGCATTTATACAGAACATGTAAACATTCCCAATGCAACATAAATTGGAGGTGGGTCAATAATTAGAGATATCGCATTTGTTGCCATTCTTATGAATGGGAATAATCGTAGACAGTTTTCAGAGTTTAGGAAAAAACCAGAACAAATAGACAAGTTAAACAGGTGGCAAAGAACAGTAGCCTGAGAAGTACTACAATTTTGCAGAAAACATGCAGGAAGGTCTTCAGGACCGCACGAGAAATTATTAGCCAAATTCGAGATATACTTTAAGACGGTAGTTTCGTCAATTATTTAGTCTTTGGAAAGAAGGAAAGTCGGTGGAAGCCTCGTCAAGTAAGAGCTATAAATATAATATCACAGCTAGAAATCACAAAAGAGATTAGCGATCGTCAAAGGATCATTAGTTTTATGGTCGCCAAAACGTAACGTAGAGAGATATCCGTCACAGTTACGTCTGGAATTAAGGAATTTTCAGAATTGCTTAGGCTTAGTGCGTAGGGTCTGCTTAGTTTTATCTAAGAAGTCGATATAGAAAGATTCGAGAGCGGACCGGTATTGAGTACACACATACACGTAATAGGTTAAATAGTCAAAGTAGTTCCTCGAGATACAAAACCGTACAATCGTTGAGCCAATGTGCAAGAGTTTCCATATTTGTAGATGGGAACACAATTAGCAAAACAAACAGAAAGAACGTCATATAAAGATTCAACACCTTTGTCAATCAAAGGCAGAAAGCCATTCGTTGCAGGGATCAGCTTTTATAAGGTTATAACAGTAATTACTAGAGTCAACAGAATTTATAGTAACAGGATCAAAACAGTAGAAGACGTGTGATCTCCTGGTGTAATTAGGAGACTGAGGAGCCAGGGGAGATAGACGAACGAGAGTGCTATAAGGGTCGGAAAAGAACACCAAGTCCAAAAGCCTACCAGAGTCGTTCACTACGTCGGTAACCTGCAACAGTCCAAAGAAAGCAATATCGTCGATAAAGGGAGGTATATGTGATGGAGAAGCAGCAAGCAAGGGCCGTAGACAAAAGTCATCCGCAGAGAATTCTCAAATCACAGTAGGATATTGAAGTCGCGCAAAAGCAAAAAGTCATCGGATGGAAGCATGCAATCAACAGCACTGTCGACAGAAGCACCCAACTGCTCAAAAATATGAGGAGGCGAACTTGGTAGAATATATGTTGTAGAAACAAATACATTTTTTGAGGGAGGCGCAAAATCACGCAAAGGATCTCCAAAAGATCACATCCAGCAACATCAGCAATCGCACATGAGTTGAAGAGAATCAGAGTGGGTCAAAATTGGCTGTAATGTGAATGCCAAGCTTTGATTTTAAAATACATTTAGGTTTTCAGTAAAAAAATTTTACTTACAAGCAGCGTTTAATTTAATTCCGTAGTTTATCAGATATGTTCTAAAGCTCTTTAAATAAGTATCGACTAAAAAACTTAAATGCGACTATGAAAAAATTTAAAGAGAAAGTGTCAAAACATACATACATTTGTTGATCCATTTTACCTCATAAAAATGCTGTGAAATATCAATGTACCCAACTAAAGCTATGTGTGAGGTAGATTATTCGACTCGACTGTATTCCCGGGCCTTTTGTTGTGTTCAAAGAGCAATTTACTTAAATACAAATTATCATCATATTACCGCCTCTGTTAACTACATGGGAATGAATGATAGGCCCATAGAGCCTACCAAAGAATGAAAACATACATGTAAGCAAGATCCATAGCGGTCTATCTGGCAAAAGATATCAAGTGAGGTGCTCCATTGTCGAAAGCATGCAGCAGCGGAGAGTTGGCTTTTAGGTTACACCGAAAAGTCATGTTTAGGAAAAGGTGATCCAACTCATCCAACCGGTCATGAGCCGTGCCGATCCCGGTTAATGGATTCCACCTTGTTAAGGTCCATCTATTTAGAGCTCTCAAGCTCAGCTATAGTCATAATGAATGCACCTTTTCGGGACATGTAACGTGTTAGTCCAACCTGTTGTCTGCTGTGTTATCTTTTCTCACAAGGGCGCAATATCTTAAAAGAGGAAGACTCGATTGATAGATGTTGTTTGCCCTGTTCTTCCTCTGTGTTTGCCGTTTCTTTTTGGATCTTTGTTGCTTTTGATCAACTAAAGGCGATTTGCGCCCTTCAGTTTACAAAATAGCTAGACATTTCTGTGATACCTGGGGAAATGCTTAATTCAATCGATTCGATGATGACTTTCAAGTTGCGTAGAGTAAACATTTGATTTAAGCACGTTAAGAATGTGTTAAACTCTATTAAAATGGAAATTTCATTGAATATTTTTACAAATTATTGAACAGACAATCATTTAGTAAGATATTTATGACGTGTTGAATTTTCAATACATTGCCTTAATAATTGATAGTTTTGAAATCATGTTTTTGATATCGTAGACGACATTTAATAATCGTGAATTTCGAACTCTTTTCACACAACAACATTTTATTTAATTATATACAATTTTAGATTTTATTTTCTTATTTGTTAACAATTGAATTTGGAGAATTACTGTTAAGATTGTGTAACATTTATTTTCATCTCTATCTTGTTTGGCGTATAGCGTTTAGCGATAATGACTTTTAGACATTCCACAAGCACGTTTCTTTTCACTAACGCTGACAACTTATTGGGTTTCCAAAATCGGGTCATCATCCTTCTCTTTCTGCTATTGGAATGGGATTTTTTCAGACATTTTTCATCATAAATCGAAAGCAATGCGGCAAAAAGGAAATGAAAATAGATTTTATAATGTGCTAATACAGTCCTTTCATATGATACCCCACTTGATCTAGTAACCCTACTTTAAAATTTTGACGCACCTCTTTCCGACGCTTTTGCAACAAAAATACTTTTTAAATTGTTTTACTTGCAATAAAGGAGGGCAAGCATTATTTATTTATTATTTTATGACAGACAGACGTATAGGCAGATAGACGAAGTCGTATCATTTTGGTACGGAACGCTAATAAAACGGAAACTTTCTTGCCAGAGGTGAAAATTGAGATTTGGCCATGTTCTTATAGAGGACAGTATAAGCAATAAAACAAAAAGGAACGAAAATTTAAGTATTTATGAGCTTTTTAAGATCGGAGTGCAAAAAAAAACCATTTTGAGAAAATAAAGTTTAAAGTTTTCAAAGAGATAAAGTATCTTTAACATTGTGTTTTTATATTGACGATATCGCAACCTTGAGTTAAGTTCAAGTTTTGAAATTAAATCGACTTGGTAAAGTGTGGTAAGACATCCAGCGTGTTTACATTCAGCTTGTTTGTCCAGTTAAAAGTGGCAGATAACCAGCTAAATGATGTGCTCATACTCTCCTACGTTAACAGCACCACCTCAGCTTCAACCAAAGTGGTACGTAAGGTGCAAACGCTTGACTGAAATGCGTAGACAAGTGAGGCAACTATTTAATAGAGCTAAACATTCCAAACAGTGGGATTAATACAGATTCGCACTGACTGAATATAATAAGTAAATAAGACGTTCCAAACGCGAGTCCAGGAAAAAACGCTGGCGGAGGCAACTTTTCTTTAAAAGGTTCTAGCTAACCACACCTCTAATGGGGTAGGACTTTTCAGGAAGCAGAATTTATTATATGATGTAGCTAAAGCCCAGGGGACCGCCCTAAGATGCGGTGGCATGGCTTTAACTGGAACGAAATTAGTGCAAGGAAAATAGGCGAAATTGAATTGCATTGCTGTGAGCTCAGAGACGGAGTGGGTTTTTAATTTATTGCAATTGAAAATTAAAAATTTACAGAAAAGCCGAGGCTCCAACCTGCATCCATCGTGTGGTGAACGTGCCACTCAACCAATTAATCCAACTCTGCCTCCAATTACACTAATCTGAGTCCAATTACACTAGCTGCAAATCTTTGGGTCAAGTCCAGGACCAAGCTCAGTTCTCTACGTGATTTGTGACGAACAGTCTTCTTTGGGCCGTAGGACCTCATGTACATCCAACGTCAGTTTTGAAATATAACGCTAGATGGGCGGTGGCCTCCTTTCAACCTTTTAAAGCCCCTGGTGGCTATGGTATATTTCCAGCCAACCTACAACCTATTGATCAACCTTTTTAGAGCCAGCTATAATTGGGGATATATAAAACTCTCATGAAGGAAAGTAGGGTTTATCCCCAAATAAGTAAATAGGCCTCTAGAGCTGCCAAAATCAAATAGACCAATCAGTCCAACCACCTTTCTACTTAACACAACAAAGAAGCTGCTAGACATTCAGATCAGATACAAACTGGATCAATCTTCTCCTCTTCACTTTACTGTCTCTCTACATTAAAAAAAATCTACAGAGATTGATTACATAATATTATTAACAAGATTAAGAACGCCCTTCACCATAAAGAAATAGTTTATTGTGCTTACATAAGTACACTAGGTATGGGTCTACTATATCTAGCACAAATAGGTCTGGATTCAAATAGTATAAATTGAGTGGACGCTAGAAATTACATCCACCCTCTGTAATAGCTATGTGTGAATTCAGGCGACTTATTGCTTTATGAGGTCTGCTCCTGAAGAAGCAAACTAGTTAATGTTTTTCACATTAAGATATTTATAGAATTTTCAAATTTGTTAAACGTGCGTATCTGGTTAGATAAAATTTGGTAGCAGGTTATATAGGTGAAATTTCGAGGTTTTGAAAAAATTGTAAATTTAGTCGTCGGTGGAGTAAGTGATAACGTGTCGCCCTTCCATACCGGAGGTCACGGGTTCAAACCTCACCGTCGACGACCTATGCAGACGGCCTCCTAACTAAGCTAATTAGATCAGCATTAGATCCATTGTTTACTGATGTGTATATGGAGATATTACAATTAACTTCTGTTCTTGTGACTTTCACTGGAAGGCACCATTTTCAACTCGGTCCAATTTCGATCCAAGACACGGTCACTGAGTACTTTAATACGCTCAAATACACCCATCACGCTCGATAACGGACTTAATTAAAGAAACCTCACGCCTAGACTCCACTCATAACAAAGCTACACGAGTGTTATGGGGCTATCGAAAACTCTTTGGAAGGGCTTGGGGTCTTTAAACAATACGATTGTCAAACGGATTGTTTTTTATGCCGCCTTCAGCGACTTCCTTGCCCGTTCACAGCAGGATCTATGAAGACCCACTCAACAGCTGCCATGGAGATGGTAATCCGACTCACTGCCCTGTGCAACCAAACCCAAAGCTCTACCATCGTGGAGTTTCCTCGTGGCTTACAAAGGGGTGCTTCGATACCCTCCATTAACTGGTCAGTCATGGCAGGGTGACGCTCTGCTGGACACCAGGTCACTCGGGAATATAGAATAACGATATTGCGGATGAACTAGCCAGGAAGGGTTCTCCTCTCGCTGCTATAGTCCCGCGCCCTATTGCAGCCTGAGCTGGTCGTCAGCAAGATCTCTTATAATATAGTCAACAGCTGCTATACTGGAGAAATGTCCCCGAGTTTACCCATCTCAAGACATTTGTTAGACCCTCGTCTCACAATGATACAATCGCCATAAGTAAGGCGGAGCTCAGATTGCCTTTAGGTTACATATATGGCCACTATAGGTATAATCTACCCCGGATAGGTGTGTCCAATGAAACGTAGTGTTCGCTCTGTCCGAAAGACGATAAATCTATAATTTCTCTGTCCTATTCAGTGAAAATATCTGAGCCTGGCTGTCGTTAGATCATCCCCTATTAAACACCTCGTTGCTCACCTCAGGGTGGCAGAGCGTCTTTTGCTGCAGTGAAATTTTGTCACAAAAGACTTCCTCGGTCGTAGGGCCCACCATATGGGTAACCGTCCTTTAAATTAATTACATAATCAAATATCCAGCGTCGAAAATCTTATATATGAAAAGCGGTAATTTTAGCAACTAACGACATTTTTCACTGTCCTCAAAATTTTGCTTCGGCAAGAGAGCTATGGCATTATTATAAAAAAAATTGATGCGATCCATGAAAACGGTTCGTCTCTTCTTACTCTCTATTTCTCTGGTTCCCGTAATCCCTTGGATATGGGGAAGAATTTCACCAGATTCGAGAAAACGATTATAAATGGACCTACAATTTGATTTGGATTCCGAACCTCAGACCTTTCTCTGGTTTTTTTATCGTAATTTGTTGTCAGCAGAAAACAACCATAGGTCGTGGACGGCTGGGTTCGAACCTTGAACCTCCGGGCTTAAAGGCCGACACGTTATCACTAACACCCACGACTAAATTTACAATTTTTCAAAACCTCGAAATTTCACCTATATAACCTGCCACCAAATTTTTATCTAACCAGATACGCACGTTAATTATATTAACAAATATGCAAATTCATAAAGATCTTAATGTGAAAAACATAAACTCGTTTTGTGATAAGGTGCATGCTCCTTCAGCAGCAGATCTCATAAAGCAATATGCAATAATTCATACTTTTATAATGCAAGATAAAATCAACTAGTGTTCAATGAAAGGATTTCTTTAAAAGCATTGAGGGGCTTACTGCGATAAAGAAAAACGAAATGTCGATTTTTAAGTAAACGTTGGATAAAATAAAATAAATTGGGAACGTGAATTTGGCGTAAAATCAAAATAATAGAAAGTTATCGTTTGAAGGCATTAAAATTATCTTTGATTTAATTTAAATAGAAAATCCGTATATATTGGTATTTATGATGTTTCAGTTTAAAAGGTCCATATTTAAAGACGTGATAGTACTCATCGAGACAACGAAAATTAAATTGCAGGTAAGGTCAATCGTAACGGTTTAGGAGGTACAGGATGATTATTAACTTCAAATTTTTAAGGATGTGTTAACCAGATCAGTTTTATTATCTTTTTAGCAAATAAAAAATGAAGGGGGGCAAAATACCCTTTCCAACGAAGCTGCGTAAGGTCCCTATCTTTTGATATTTCCAATCGAAAATTGCAAAATTCAAAATAAAAAAATTTCCAAAAGCGTAGCAATTCTTATTTTGTTTATCTATCTCAACTGACTTTAACAAATTCCAGGGAGGATCGTGATCGGTATATGATCGTGAAAATAATTTCCTTTTGTCACCAGAGTGTGACAAATCACATAAACAACAATTTTTGGATCTGGGTGCTATCTTTCGTTACTGATCTTTTCCACTTGTTGCGTGATTATTTTATCCGGCCCCTCCTTGAGTCCCATACTGGTTCTTATCTAGAGCCTATTGAGCAATGTTGTTCGCAGTGTGCCTATACACTACCACTGTGAAGCCGTTGTGAGCCCGTAAGTCTATGCAGACCTAAGTCGATACTGACTTTCGACCAATAGAGATTAAGGATGATCCGAAAACACCGACTGCCAAAGGTCATCCAGTAGGTGTAATAGAACTTCCGATTAGGTTGATAGCCGTCTCTATTACTATTTTAATAGCTGTTAGCAATATTTTCGTTCAGTAAAGTATGCCTTTGTAGCGGAGCTTTTGACACTGGAACAACTTTAATAAGTTATTAAAACTTATCATTAAAACCAGTCTTAGATTCTACAAAGTCAACGTGCACTTAGTGAATTTTATGATCGATGTAATCGTCCATCTTATCAAGCTATTCGCCGAATTGCGGAAATGTTTGAAAACATTTATACTTTACATGATGTGAGGATACTCTTATCTGCAAAAGCTCCAAAGAAATTCACGGAGTGCGGCCAATATTGCCTCTGCAAATGAAAGTGATCTACTTTAATTGATACTTCAAACTGGCCAACGTTTTTATCGAAACCATTTCTACCGTCATGAAGTTCATTTCCGGTTATTCTAGTAATTCAACAAAATTCGTAATGCATTTTGTGCTGGTAGTACCATCAGCGGTCGGTGGAATAAATGAGAACGTATCGGCCTTCCAATCCGAAGGTCCCAGGTTCGAATCCGACCTGTAGCGACCTGTGGTCGTTTTTTTTCTAGCAACGGATTACGATAAAAAGGGTATTGTGGGTTGCAGAGAAAATGTTAGTGGCTCCGAATTCACTTTAAATTGTAGGTCCACTTGCAGTCGTTGTCTCGAATCGGGTGAAGTTCTTCTTCCGACCATGCCACACAAGCGGTTACGGTAACTAGAAGGAGGGAGAGTATCACCAGTCCTGTTTTCTTTGAAAATGAGGAACAAGTAAGTAGTAGTGGTTCCATCAGGATGAAGCTAGATGCCATACTACAACTTTGACCGTCGATTTTTCAAAACAATATTTAGATACTATATTGCAGGTCATTTTCCGACAGAACAAAGGTAATGTTCGATTTAATCATCCAAAGAATCTGGAGATGTTGCTATTGCGCCATGTAAGTATCAGCGAAGTATTAAGTGGAGCCCGAGGCTTGATGATGCAAGTCTATAGTTCCGCCATTTGCCGTTGCTACCACTCCCCCTGCCTGTTTATTTTTAACAGTGCTCTGGGTTGTTTGTTTAGAGACTGCAGTTAAAAGTCAGGTGCCACGCCAATTGTTATGTCGTCTTTTTTATAATTCTTCACAATTGCGGCTTTTTTATCTCTTACAGGATGTTCAGTTGAAAGAGTCTTTGTTGCCAATTTTTTGTCAGTCTTGATAGAGCTATTTATCACCGCGGTAGGTGGTTTAAAAGTCAACCTGATTTAAGCATCAAACGAGTACTAGCGGAGCAGCTGGGAGTCTCTATAAGGAAAGAATGAAAGTTCTTGACAGGAACTACGGCTTATTATATACGGACCGGACCAACGTTTTATTTATAGAAAAACGATTGTAACCTATGATTATCCTTTTTTACAACGAGCTCACTTGCATACCACTGGTATAATACCACGATCCCTTGCATTACTTTAGTTATTAGAATGAGGTTCACAATCCACCCTGAAGCTATCATAACTAATCAACAAAGAAACGAACAAAACAACCAAAGCAGCAGAAAGTCAACCGTCAAAGCAGAACAAACGTTTCTGAAGTAGTTCTTTAGAAAAGGAGAGGTCCAAGATATTAATATAATCGTTAGCAAATCTTCGTCGATTTTGGAGAAGGCGTGTGACCGCGTTCATCGCGAGTATATACCTACTTAGAAGCACAATGTCACGTCCTAGACAAGGGAAAACAGACCAAGCCCGTTCAAGTGCTGAACGGAATGAGACAAGGATGCACACTGTCTCCTCCACTTTTTCCTGATCGTCATTAATAACGTATTTTGCAGCACCCTCGATGACCACCCATCGCAGTGGAAACTTTTTAACAACCATACGCACCTGGACTATGTCGAAGATGTATGTCTCCTATCTAACAAAGCCATGTAAGAGCAACAAAGTCGGAGCATGAAACTGCAGCCGACTGAGAAAGAGTTGAAGTTTTAGTTCTTATTTCCCTAACATTTCGATAGCATAGAGAAAGCAACTTTAGTTTCTTGGAGCATTGATAGGACGATCACGACGTAAAAACAAAGAAGCAAAATTGGGGTTATCATTAGGACGCCTCTGGCGGAAAACTATTTCATGTGAAATAATATCATCTGGCTAAAAGTCTGAGACAGAAATCTCTTTGAAAAGATCTGACGGAACAGTCAATTTAAAGGATGAAAACTTACTATGTGGTTGAAACTTAAAAAACACACTGAAAAATCAATTTTTGTAAATTTCATTTGAAATTTTTCTAATGGTACTGGACATTATGTGAACTCGACGAAAAGGGTATTTTGTTATCTTTCATTTGGTGTCAATTTTTACCTTACTAAGTTGCTGCAATAAAAAATTTCAAAAGTAAACTGATTACTGCACCTCAAATATTGAAATTTCATAATCATCATGTTAGGTCAGGTTAGGGTGGCTGATACGGGATGCCGATGTGCTTCATATAGATCAAAGCAAGGCTCGTTATGTTACTACATCCGTGGGACCGCAACTGAATATTCGTATAGCGTTTATTTAGGACCAGCCACAATTGTTAATAAACCTGAGAAGCTGCTTCAGCCCTATGTTAGCAACATCCTCCAGTCCTCCGAAGAAGCATCTAAACCTTCGTACCTTATATCCTGGCCTGGCCCGGGGAAATTGCAGAGTAAATGCTGAATGCTTTCCACTTCTTCCTCGTCCATGCAACCACTACAAAATTTGGTGGCTGGAATGCGTAAACGTTCTGCTTGTCTTCCGAAGAGTGGTGTGCTCAATAGCGATTGTCACAATATTTCGGAGTTTCTCCTTAGCAAAAAAGCCGTTTTCTTAATGTCCCAAACTAGCCACAGCTCTGTTGACATACCGTATGTTGTCAGATTGCTCCATCTATTCTTACCAAGCTGAATAGCCTTAAGGTGAACTTCTCATTTTACTTACTTTCAAAGCCGACCTGTATGTACAGGAAGTTTCAGTTGAGATCCTTCCTTTTAAATTTAAATTCTGGAAACTATTTTGACACCTACGTACCAGCTGTGGCCTTATTACGTTTGAGTCCAGCGTCTTTATTGCCGCTTGACTGTTGATATAAATTTCTATAACGCTACCATTAGGTAGATTTGGGCACTCTTTCTCTGGCCAAGATTTCTGCTTAAAACACACTGCAGTAAACCGCCAATCGATACTGACTACGTATGCTTAGGCAATCCGAGTATTAAACCATTAGCGTTGTTTCTCACCTTGAATTCATTACTGAAGAAGGTAATGACATCTCAAACGAATTCATACCAGATATTAAAAAGAAAAAATATATAAAGTTGCTGTAAACCTGTAAAAAATATATATGACGTTGCTGTTCCATAAAAGTTAGCTATGACACATACAAATACTTTCACTTTAGACTTAATATTTTGCACAAGCCCTCTTCACTCGTTCAAATTCCTGAAATTCCTCAATGAAATTCTCAGAATTATCCAAAAACATGTGAATATTTTATCTGAGTGGCATAACGCAATGGTATTGTTGAATTGAAAGACATGCATTTTCAACGGTAGCTGTAATCTTGATTCTTAACGAAATACACGGACATAGAAAATTGAAATTTATGATCCTTGCCACTCTAACAGTGTCAGATAATAGAATGAAAAGGATCGGCACCAGAAAGATTAATGCCCAGCCACCCAACTGAGAAAGGTTAAACAGCAGACGTTATATAAATGAGCTTAAGACGAAGGCGAAGGCAGGAACAAACAAGACTGAATGAATAACCAGAGAATAACCAGATTTTCTGACCGCGATGACGCCTAATGATATACATTTACTCGTAAGAGGAAACCACAAAACTATGTTAATTTGGGTATCACACCGTTTTGGGTCGATCATTCGGAACTCTTTGGCATCGCACCATTAAGTGAAAACGTTAAATGAATTAATAATTGATAAAAGAATTAAGGTATACCTATCTCCTCTAAAGGTATTTTGGTGCGAGATTTCTTGTGAAAGGTGAAAATTACGATAACAATAATCAATGTACTATTGCTAATCTAAGAAGAACATCAGTAGATACTAAATATCTTTAAGATATGTATGTATAGATCCAATACAAACTACGTATATGCCGATATTGTCTTTCCGCCTGCGTCATTCTTTCGTTTCTACTTTATTTGTGGACTCCGAAAATTCTTGCCTTTAGTGATAAAAAAGCATTTTAAAGACGCCGACATAACAGTAACGATTTAAATTCCTTTGACTTTAATGACTCTTAGAGAAAATCTTAAAAAAAATATATAGAAAAAATTGACATCAGCGACTTTAATGACAAATACTTTTTAAGCAGAATTGATATTTTGCTCTTCACCACTTTTATGAGACGATTGTGTGCTTTGCACTTAACGCAAGTACTTTACGTGCTGTAAACGGTCAATTAATAAAGAAAAACATTATCTTAACGTGTCTTCGACTACACTACACCTTCAATACCTGGTCGTAGCCATTCAGACTTGCTAACTTGAAAAACAGTACAGAGAAGCAAAACGGAAAAGAACCAAAATGAATAATATGTACATAAAAAGTTGAAGTTCGTCGCCTATTGAAGTCTTTTGTTTTCTATTTCCATCAAATATGTCTGGTCGATGTCCAACAAATATTTTATGTGAATTTAGCTTCTAAAGTATGTGTCAAGAACTTTAAGATTAATAAAACGGTGTAGAAGTTTTCAATGGGATGAAGTTCGAAAATTACCTTATCTATAACAAACTCTAGTTTAATATAAACGTTGAAATTGTTAAATTTGGTGTTTAATGTTTTGCAGGGATAACTTAAAATCGTTGGTAAAATCAAAAGCCACCGTATAAAAACCTTTAAATCGTGAACTAAAGAGATACTGCTCTACAGAAAGTAATATTTGGTCGTCCTCTTGAGCCTCCAATTCATCCCCTTTCTCGGTAAGATCAGCTGCCACTTCGTTCCCATCTATTCATCTGGGGCCTGGTACGCAGCAAAGTTGCACTTTTCGATTCGTGCTGAGACTTTGCACGGCTCTGTAGCAGTTAAGCACCAGACTTTCTTCCAGGCTGCTGTGGCCGTACCTCCATGACTTGAGGAATTTTGATTCCATAAGACACAGCATATCGTATAAATCCACTAAAGGGGAGAGTATAGAATTCACAGCACGGGATGGCGTGGATTTAAGTGGCCCCGTAATTCCGATTCCTGCCAATCTTTGTGAGTTTATTAATCTACAGCTGTCCACCAACCATAGTGCCATAGAGCAGGAGTCGTCGCACAATCCCCGTATACAACCAATGTGTTATGTGGGGCCTTGCTCCACTTTTTGTCCCGAAGAGTCTTTTGCGTGTGTTTGCGTTGTTTGCTTTAGCAATCCCTTCTGCTACAATTAGCTTCCAGGACAGTTGAAGTCCCAGGTATTTAGCATGGGACCTGAGTTCAATCTGCCTTCCATCGAGATTTGGTGTTTTAAAAGTAGGTACCTTATACTTCCTTGTGAGAAGTACCAATTCCGTTTTACGCAATTTAATATTGAGCCCTTTGGATCCTGCCCAGTAGCTTAGCTCCTTTAGGGCTCCTTCTGTGAGTTTGCTTACGAAGCCTAACACTAACACAACGACATCATTGGCGACCACTTTTATGCCCTCATTCTCGAGATATTTGTAAATCTTTAGCGGCCAGAGTAGTGGCGAAAGGACCTTGTGGTTTGCATCGGTGTACCATTTTATCGAGTGAGATGCTTCCCCACTCAGAGGATACCCTATTACATAGCAACGTGGCTATCCAACTACAGAGTTATGTCGTTAGATGACATCTGTATTTTCACAGAAAGTCCAGTTGTTATTAAGTCTCTCATGGGAGTCCATACTTCCTCTCACACGACCAAAATATTTCGCTTAGCTTTAAATGACATCAAGGCCGCAGCCTGCAGATTCACAGGGGGACCAACGCGTTAACAAATTTTTACTAATTTGTTGGCGTGCCGTAACTGTGGATACTGTAGGAAGTCCGCATCTCCCTCCACGTGGGGCGGCTGGTAACAGTCAGGTAGTTTACTTTAGACTGGCTAATGATGACGGGCGGAGAGACAGTTACTCTCTTGATCAAACTCCCCCAATCCAGGGTGTTAAGCGTCTTCCGTGCCTATTGGATAGTTTGCAGCTGGGGGTAACTAGCTGTATTCTAACGGAGCCTCCTTGATACCTGTCCGCCTCAAGGAGTATACAGGACCGCCATGGTAAGGGGCTCTAAAAAACACCCAGCCTCGGATAAAACCGAGATAACTTCGTCCACCCGAATAGGGGGACAACCCGCCGTCAAGGCAAACCCGGCCCACGGGTTAAGTGGGCAACCTTCTGCGAGCACTGCTCGCTCCTCCAATAATTCTAAGGCCAACACGGTGACTCTCCCCAAGGAGTCCTGTGAACCCCCTTCTTCGGGGAAAGTGTACGCCACTGCCAAGGACCCCAAACCCGGTAGCAGCAGCACTGTTCCTCCTCCCTCTGCAGAACCTGCGCGTGGTAGTGCGTCCCTGTCCAAGGCTAAAATACCCGGACATACATCCTCCAGCGCGCCTCTCAGGACACCCCAGTCCAACCCTACGACCACCAAGCAGAAGAGAAATGCCTTAACGGTGGCCTTCAAAGAGAGACGGACTGCGCTCAGAATCATCCGCAAACTGAGCTCCGTGTCTCAAGAAAACCTTAGAGAGAAGGATAAAACCTCTCTGCAATGGGCTAACAAGATTGTTGCCCAAGGTAACGCGTCGGCCTCCAAAGGCCCGTTGCAAGCTACCCCGAAGAGGTTGCGCTCGCCTAACGAGCAGCAGCCATCTTCCAAAAGGATTAAGGCGATAGGCCCCCTTTCCTCCACTGCCAAGTCCTTCAGCGAGATAGCGAAGGACAGCTTAGTAAGGGCAATTATAGACCGCAGCAACGCGGACGGCTCCATCACGCCTGATAAATGGAAGATGGTGGAGATGGCGTTGCTGAAGGTGTATATGGAGGTTCTTTCGTTGAACCCTGGCCCTCCTCCACGTTGTCTTGATGCTGATTGGCATCAAGGCCACGTTAAGCTACTTGCCTGCTCGAACCAGAGGTCGGCGGAGCTTCTTGACCAGGCAGTTTCCCGTCTTGGCGAAATCTGGACTGGCGCAAGAATTGAAGCCGTTCCTAGGGACAAAATCCCCTGTAGACCTAGGTCACGGGCTTGGGTACCAGCTGAACCTTCGGATCCTGCAGAGATCCTTAAGTTCTTCCAAATGTCTAACCCTGAACTACCTACCCATGATTGGAAGGTGGCCCAGGTGGGCGAGGTCAAGGAGAGCTCAAGACAGGTCATTATGATCCTAAACGAGCAGTCCCTTGCCCCACTTGCTGAATGCAATGGCATTATTTGCTATGGCTTCAGCTCCATTAGCCTGAAGGTTTATGAAAAGGACCTAAAGGCGCTTAATGCTAGTAAACTAGAGGAGAATTCAGCAGCCTGCTCAAGCAACACCGAGGAAAAGGAAGGAGAACGGAGTGAAACGACAGTTTCTGCCGTTGTCACTCCCTCACCAGAAGATGGTGAGACGACGGTCGACGCTATGGAAGTCGACACCCTCCCGGATCCTGGACCAGAACTGGAGGACCAACTTCTAGGTTCCTCCACTGACGAAGATGCCAGTAATGATGGGGAGACTGCTGACATCACTGTGATAGAGGTATCCTCACCTGGACACAGTGATGTTAAGAGTACTTCAAATTAATCTCCATCACTCAAAAGCAGCGTCCGCAGCCCTTCTCCTTCGTCTTGCGCAAAAAGGAGAAGAGCTCATCCTTGTCCAAGAACCTTGGATCATCAGAGACAAGGTTTGCGGACTCAACATGAAGGGTTATAAGCTCCTCTATTTACAAGGTACAGGTAAACCAAGGTCATGTATCCTCATTAAGAATTATATTAACGCATTTATTCTCACACAGTTCAGTGATAATGACACAACTACAGCCATACTAGAGTTACAAAACAACAATATCTGGGTAACCTCCAGCTACATGGCGCACGATGTGGCGGACATTCCTAATACACCACTCAGGAATGCGATTAAGGAAGCCACTAAACAAAGGAAGACGCTGGTGATCGGAGCAGACGCCAACGCTCATCATATAGTCTGGGGCAGCTCGGACGTCAACGAAAGGGGTGAGTTACTTTTTGATTTTATTCTCGGAACTAACCTCCAGATTTGTAATATGGGTGCAGAACCCACTTTTACTAACTCAATTAGGCGGGAAGTTCTAGACATTACCTTAGTCTCAGAACAATCCGCCCACATAATAACGGAGTGGAAGGTATCCAAGGAACCATCCTTCTCCGACCATGCCTATATTGAATTTGGAATAACACTTCACAAGATGATGTGCCCTCCCTATAAAAACAGGCTAAGGACAAACTGGGACCTCTACAGGATGGTCCTCAGTAATAGTCTGCCTACTACAGGTCCACCCGTAATTGAAAGTAAAGCAATCCTTGACAAGGTGGTGAACACTTTGACGCTTGCGTGTAATGAGGCGACAGAAATTTCCTGCCCCGACAGGGTCCCTAGAGGCAAGCCCAAACCTCCGTGGTGGTCCAGTGAGATCATGGCCCTAAGAAAGAAGTGTCGCAAACTTTTTAACCAAGCGAAAAAAACAAATGTCTGGACTTCTTATAAAGAATGCCTCAAACAATTTAAGAAACTGATTAGGAAAGCAAAACGATCCTCATGGGAGGGATTCTGTAATAAAATTGAAAGCTCCTCTGAAGCGAGTCGTTTGCGGAAAATCCTCTCAACAACGCCCATCACCTAACCAGGAGTGATGGTAGTTGGACTTCATCCAGTCTTGAGTCGCTGGAGCTACTTGTAAATACTCACTTTCCGGGTTGCTCTACGAACAGAAGAGTAGAACTGCCGGATACTCCAAGCGACCATGAACTGGTCCACAAGATACTAGATACAAGAAAATTGAAATGGGCGATACGAAGTTTCAAGCCCTATAAATCACCGGGATTGGATAACATCATCCCAGCTGAACTACAACTAGCCTCCGAGATACTTATTCCGTGGCTAATGGTTATCTACGAGGCTTGCCTTAACCTCACCTATATTCCATCCTCATGGACGAAGGTGAAGGTGGTCTTTATCCCTAAGGTAGGAAAAGCCTCACATTATAAGCCCAATGATTTTAGGCCCATTAGTCTCTCCTCCTTTCTGCTCAAAACCTTGGAAAGACTCCTAGATTTCTACATTAAAGAGACAATCAATCATTCCAGGTTGTCTATCTCGCAACATGCTTATACTAAAGGTAAGTCCGTAGAGACAGCCCTACACGAACTTACCACAATCATAGAGCATTCGCTACTACAGAAGGAATATTCACTTGTAGCCTTCCTTGATATTGAGGGTGCTTTTAACAATATAAGATCAGAGGCGATAACGGCATCCTTGAGAAGGCTTGAAATCGACGACCCTCTCATCAAACTCATTGACCTCATGCTAAAAAGCAGGGTCATTATCTCCAGCTTAGGAGGATCCAATATCCAAAGAGTGGTGACTAGAGGCACCCCTCAGGGAGGAATACTTTCGCCACTCTTATGGAACTTAACTCTAAATGAGTTGCTCATAGACCTGGAGTTATCCGGTCACAAGGTTATTGCCTACGCCGATGATATTGCCCTGATATGTTCATGAAAGCACCCCAATACACTGGCTGAGGTTTTACAACACGCCCTCTCCAAGACTTCATCATGGAGTGATAGGTGTGGTCTAGGTATAAGCCCTAACAAAAAAGAGTTAATACTCTTCTATCGGAGGCATAAAACACCTCCTATTAATTGCCCTACACTAGACGGGGTTAGGCTGGAACTGTGTAACCAGGTTAAGTATCTAGGTTAAGTCCTAGATAGAAAACTTACCTGGAAGCCTAACATCCAAGAAAGAGTACGGAAAGCCACAGTAGCGCTGTACTCGTGTAAGAAGGCTATAGGGAAAAGATGGGGTATGGAACCACGCATTGTGAATTGGCTCTATACAAGTGTCATACGGCCTATACTCATGTATGGGGTGATTGTCTGGTGGCCGGCACTAAATATAGCAACCCATCTCAAAGCAATGGACAAAGTTCAGAGGATGGCAGCACTGCTGATAACAGGTGCCCTGAGAACCACACCTTCCAAAGCCCTGAACACTATTCTCCACCTTCTACCGTTGGATCTCTTAGGTAAGCAAACCGCATCGTCAGCCGCCATTAGGCTTAACTCAATCCAGACCTGGAAGCGAACTGATTTCGGTCACTCCAAAATATTGCACAATAGATCTGCCAGCAATATCGACTACACCTCGCCCAAGCCTTTCTTTGGAGCAAAATTTGATTCCATATTTCCCACCAGATCGGAGTGGGAGGAAGGTCCTCCCCAATGGGAGAACTCAGTGCATCTCTACACTGACGGCTCCAAATTGGATGGCAAAGTGGGTGGTGGAATATTCTCGGAACACTTAGACCTCGATGTCTCATTTCGCTTACCTGACTACTGCAGCGTGTTTCAAGCAGAAATCATGGCTATAAAAGTAGCTGTGGACCGCCTGAATCAACTAGCGCTACCTACAGGAAATGTATGTATTTTCACAGATAGTCAGGCAGCTATTAAATCCCTTTCGGGAGGATACACAACCTCTGAAACGGTCATAATATGTCGCTCAACACTAAATGACATAGCTGAGCACCTGAAAGTACGGCTCATCTGGGTGCCTGGACATAGTGATATTCCGGGCAATTGCAGAGCCGACGAATTAGCAAGAATCGGCACCACACGTCCTGATTCGGACATTAACCACCAGCCGGGTAAACCGCTAGCTACATGCAAAATGGAGCTCTCACAGGAGGCTCTCAAGATTGCTAATAATAACTGGCAAGAAGAACACACCTGCCTGATTACCCGACAGATATGGCCAAAGCTCGACCTTAAGTGGTCAAGAGGGCTTATCCTACTCGGACGCAAACAAATTAGCACCACAGTAGCCGTAATCACGGGTCACTGCCTCATAGGTAGACACGCCGATAGGCTGGGCGTGCCCTCAAACGATTTCTGTAGGAGTTGCCACGACGAGGAGGAAGAGGAAACCATACTTCACCTCCTCGGTAGCTGCCCGGCCCTAGCCAACCGTAGGAAGCGGCTTTTGGGCTCCCCCTACTTCAAAGAGCTAACTGAGCTAGGCTCCATAGATGTCAAAAACCTGACTCGATTTATCGAGAGTTCAAAATGGTTCCCGACGACGAACTAAGGATGAACATCCTTCACAATCCAGTCAAAATAATTTTGACTTCCCGTGAACTAGTTCCACTAGACACAGGAACTGATTCGGTGTACAAGGGGACAGAACCCTCCTATTCCTTAGGTAATTTTATGGGGTTGTAAATTTTCAAGCCTCAACGTGGTAGCACAAAGGGCCTCTTAAGCCTAAGTGTGCCTTCTTAGGCAGCCACTTTAACCTAACCTAACCTAAATGACATCAAAAATTTTTAATAACTTGGACTTGCAAATTCCGAACTACTACTACTACTACTATTTTCGGTTTCTTTCGAAGGCGTCCACCAGCTAAAGAAAAGCTAAACCTTTGGTGCTGGTGTTGAAGACGAGCCAAAGGAATTTAGCTTTTTTTTATTAGAAACGCCGATCACGTTAAGAAATATTTTAATATTTCTAACTTCGCTCGAGTTTGAACGGTTTAGTTCGGAATTTGCAATTCCAAGTTATTAAAAATTTTTGAGAATTTGCTCGGGTCATGTGTTTATTTCGTACATTGTGTACATGCTTTAAATGACATGGCTAAGCAACTTAACGTACACCTCACATAAGTATTGGGGCCTATTGACATTCAATGTAACTATAAAACCGATGAGCTAGAGAGGATCGCACTGCTTTATCGTACTCCGATATACTCGGGATGCCTCATAACTTGGCAGATCTTGCCGACTTTCAACCTAAAGCGGTCAAGCGGTCTCATTCACATGAAATAACAAAAGCGGTGTCGCGGCTGTTATCTGTTGGCAGACTCCGCGCACCATCAAATGTCTTGCAGGAGTTACCCAGAAGAGGAAACTATCCCTCATTTCATCTGCAATTGTGGGCTTCTTTCCAACCGCAGGAGCCGGCATTTAGGTCCCAATTTTTTAAGGATTTAGCCGTACTATGATCTGCTGATATTAAGGGCCGAGGTTGGTTCATCTGGAGCTCCAAATAATTTTAGGTGGCTTTTATAGAGACAGGAATCTAACCTCAACATAGTATCCCAACGGGCAATTATTATTCTAATACTACCTTCACAGCCATGATATCTGTTAAAAAAAAATACAGCAATAGGAAAAAAAGTGCTTAGATACACGTGTTTCGAGTAGACACCTTCACCCACTTTACCTTACTACTCAGAGCCTTCAGTGTAAAAACGCACTAATTCTCCCCATTGGGAGGCCTACTATATTCCTGGCTGGTAAGAATAGAGGAGTCAAATTTGCCGTTGAAAGAAGGCTTGGGTTTGGTATAGTCGATATTTTTTGTAATACTTCCGTCCAGAATTTTTGAATATCGATCAGTTTATGCAAGGCTATCTTAACCTGAACGAACCTACTCTTGCTATATTCGTGTTGACAGAGACAGCTTAGATGGCTCTTCTGCTTCTTTGATGTGAACAACTGCTTGATGTTCAGCAGGGATTATATTATATTATAGCCCATTTCAGTTTCCTTCTAGCAAGGATTTTACGATTAGACCATGACTGTACGAAGCAACTGTAGACGCATTTATTGTAGCTGTTTATTAGCCCGGAAGATCATGGAGTGTTAATCCAACATTTTAAGATAAAACATCAAGAAAAATTAAAACTTTTTAACGTTCCCCATTTGTACTCCCCAAAAGGGGCCTCGTCATTACACCTTTTAACATCGCCCGCTATACCGTCTGCGGGATATAAATCCCTATTTACATGCAAGTTTCACCTTTTTAACTATTAAGGTTTCGCAGATAAATGGCGCACAGTGGTAAAAAATGTCATTTTGGTGCTCAATAAAACCATAACTTCGAAACTCCAAAAAGATAGTTCAATGAAATTTAATAGGTGAAGAGGTAACATAACATAATTTCACAGAGCGCAAAGTTGTATCTCTCTCCCTCTATTTCCAGCATGGGACGGGAGATGAACTTCATGCGATACGAAACAATGATTGTAAGTGGACCTGCAATTTAAAGTGGATTCCGAAATACCTACATTACTCTGCAGCCCCCAAGTTCGTGATAATTTCTTGGTTTTTTTTCTGTGGTATGTACTTCCGGTAATCCTTACTTTTCGACTACTGTGACGCATTTCTGATATAAAAGTTGTTCGCTTATTCTGCCACTTAACAACGATTGTATGTCATACTTGATGGTTGCTGGAGAATGGATGGACGAGTTGAAGCCTTCTAGGATACGGCGATCCTCATCTGGACATTCCCAAGTGTTAGTTACACCTCCAAACGGTATCAACCGGAAAATAGATCCTAGAACGTAGCTAAGTAACTAATGCGGGAGGAGATAACCTAATGAAAAATCCCCCTAACTGCAAGGTTGTGGTAGGCCATGCCAAGGTAATATTGTCGTCCCCACTGCAGGACCCAGGGGTATTTGGGTCGCAAATGGCGATTCCTCAGGCACTTCTGTAGGAGTGGAGGTGGAGGGTATGGCAGACCCTAACAGGTTGGCTTTACCCACGGTAACCACAACACAACAGAAGCAGCTTTGGGAAAATTACCTTTCGAAGGTTCTGCGGCGGCTATGGAGGCTGGCTTGCGCCGGCTGACAGTGCTGTAGCAGTCCGGGATGAAGCTGCCATTGGCAAAATAATAACTAGCACTTCCTCAGGTGCGGCGGTGCAGAGATGGTAGACTCTAATGAGTTAGTTATCTCCACGGTACAAGCACCATTAGAAGATGCAGACCTGCATTCCGAAGGGTTAGGCTACGGTAAATCCGGAGGAGGTTACTGGTCCTGGCTCTGAACTAACGGTTTATGGCCTAGAACCCTTCAATGCCTGACGTAAAGAAGGGATGAAGGTTGTAATTAACGCATGGACCAAAACGGAATACTGTAAATGGTGGGACAACATGGATTCCTGCAGATACGCTAGGATTCTAGCAGTGACCCAGGAAACCGAGGTTAGTGGCGACAGTGGGATAACTGGATACTCAGTTGCCCCCACTAAGGGAGAGTGGGAGAGGACGAAAAGGGACCCGATTCTATGTAGTCTGTTTCCGAGCTGTTGTTGAGTTTTCCATGGCCCCTGTTACTGTAAGTATCGGTTTTGTCGCTTGCCTATCCTCAATATTCGTCTATTTCAGTTGGGAAGGAAAAATCGTGATCATGATTTTTTTCAGTAGCAACGGATACTTAATCTTGCTCTGAGTTTATCACTTTCTTGTTCTGAGCTTCACCGGTTTAGCTCTGTAGGCTCCGCCCCACGGTTCGACGTCTGCCTACGGACTGTTTGAGCATTAGCGGTTGCTATTGCAGATCGTTATCCGCAATTTCTTCCTTGCGGTTCTATGTCTTCTGCCGGTAGCACTTAAGTTCATAATATTGAAACATACCCCAAGAACGACGTGTTTGTATCACTCCGTAAGAATTGACCTTTTAAGTGAAAGTACCCTGTATAACCAACATTACACACAACAATAGTGTAACTGCATTATTAAATCAAATCAAGCAATATAAATCATCAGAAAATTATACTTCCGGCGTTCAAAGGAATTTATTGAACCAATATGTTCAGTTACAAGAATTTTTAAAAAGTTCGAAAAACTTATGTGTGGTCCAACTATTATATCTGTGATGACTGTTGACACATAATTTAAGTGGTAAATGCTTAAATTCTGTTAAGGGGTTCGACATTTTTTGAAGGTAAAAATCAAATCTAACCGATCATAAAATGTCAACAAAAGTAGTTTCAGTGAACAAACATAATAAGATGCCGACAATCAGGCCTATCACTTATTCAGTTTACAACCTTCCCTTACAGGGCCAGTCGATCTGGTTTGGAGATAAACCAACAGATCAAAAGAAAAAGGCGGTACTATTCTTTTCTCACATTAACTTTAAAAAAAAATGAAGAAACCAAAGCATGTGCAATTTGTATTTCTCTCAGTTCCATTAATTCAAATCAATTAAAAGTGTAACTATGAAATCTCCAGGAAATTAACATAATTACACCTTGATGGCGTGATTCCCACGTTTTTCAAGTCGCATCCCAACAATCGACACAAAAGCGCGCGTAAAACACGACGAAATAAGGTGCAGACAACGAAAACGTCAGACAACCAACTTCCCTTCGACAAAATCCCACCCAAGAGTGAACGCGTGCCATCTGGTGTGTGGTCCAATAACTTTAATTGAATTAAATGTGTTGCTTCTCGCTTTGCTTACCCAACAAAATGCCAACACCGCTCTCCGTTGTGTTGTTGTTACTCTAATTTCTTAAAGGTTCGTTGTTGCTCTGTTCTTCTTCTCCGTCCGTCTTACTTGCGTTAGTGACGTCTTGTGATGCTGGTGTTATCCGACTGCGTCTGCGCTCTTCCCGACTTGAACTCGATCGCCAACTTGATCAGTTGCTGTTAGGGTGATCGAACATTGAACATTTGCCTTATGTTCTTTAAGAATTTACCTTTAAATGGGCTCATCGGTTCCTCTTTCCCGCGAGTTCTTACGAAGATAAAACAACCATAAAGACGATCGATTTGGAAGTCGACTTAAAGAAGCCAGCGCCACTCCATTCTGTAATCGAGTGGCAAAGGTATACGCCAGTGCCTGTTGTCTGGCAGCAAACGCGTGCCTGTATTTGTGTGGTCTCTGATTCCTTCTTCGCGCTGGCATTTTGATACTCACTTTATGTGGGAAATTTCTGTTGATAAGTGGTTTGGGCTTCGGTGGCAGTAAATTTTATGCTTCATATTGGATATTCGGTGTGTTTTTATCTTTTATATCCTTTAATTAATTATAGTTAGAATATTATGAAACCTATAAACATAACTGCGCATGGGCAAATTATTGCTACCGTGGTACGTCTTTAGTTAATTTGAACTTATTCAGATGTTCCCATGGAAAATTATATAGTTATTTTGAAAATTAAATGTCTGACAGGTTTCCGTAACGAAAATTCGTTATGATTTTAGGGTAACACATACCCATTAAGGGGGTCCGCTCATGGTTTTATCGAATTTTTTTTTCGCTCCAATCGTTAGATTCGTGTTCTGAGAATGTTGTCTTAAAGTTTCAAAGTCTGAATCCGTATAGTTACAAAGCTATCCCCAAGAGAATCGTTGCCGGACGAGCGAGCGCGAGGCATGCCGCGACTATTAGGTGGGATGCTAGCCGCCCACGTTCGACGGCCACGTTGGCTATTTCAATATAGCTGCGATCATTGACGAAAATAGTCATGTATACGTTCAAACGAGCTATTTGAGGAAGCCGAGGGTTTACTCTATGGGCCGGGTATAGCTGATTAACATCTAATCCTCGTAAGTCTATTTTTCTCATATATAAAACTTTAAACCCCGTTTTCTCTTTATTTTCTTTTTTAAGACGGTGTGCAGGATTTAAAAAAAACTATTGAATATATTTGAATAATTTTTTTTTTATTTTGTAGATAATTTAAATGCCCACAAAGTAGACCTATAATATTCATAAAAATATCGTTCAAAATATATTTTTAGGGCAATAATAACTAGAAAAAAATAGTCAAAAATTGAACTTTTTTTTTAAACAATGGTTTTATTAGCAGATTTTTTACTTTTATATGATATTATAGGTCTACTTTGTGGGGTAAGGTCTTCCGATTAAAAATGTGTTTTCCTTTTTTGCTTCAGATGAAAACTTCGGGCTGCATCATGCACACCATTTTAATTTTCTATGGCGAGGCGTTGCTAGAAATCTTATCATAAGTCCGCCATTTTGAATTTTTTTTTACCCACAAAAATTTTTTTTAAATCTTGAATCTTCAGTAAATAACATGATGTAAAATTCTTACGTGTTTTTTTTCCTAACTCCTAAAACAAATTTTCCTTAAAACCACCTTTTTTTCGAGCAATCCATGAGCGGACCCCCTTAAGGCTGGTATTACCCATTATTTCAATAAATTCAATAACTTTTACACATAAATATGTACTTCTAATTAAAACTAGAACTTAAAAGTCGTCAAATTTATAATTTATAGGGTGTTTCAAATATTTACCAACAAACTCTACAGGAAAATAGTTTTCGATGAGGCGTACAAAAAAGTTTCAACATAACAGGCGTTTAACATTTTCGAGTATGTTGTTATTTATTTTATTTATTTATTGCATCAACACATTGTACAGTAAGACTACGTCTTTTAGAAGTAAAAGTTCAAAATTCAAAAGTTTAAGTTCAAAATCATAATGTTGAAATAGTATTAATATGTTAGATGAAAAATAATTAGCTATATTTGCGTAACTGCGTAAGTACATGTTTAGGTTAGGTTAGGTTCAAGTGGCTGCCTAAGGAGACACACTTAGGCCAAAGAGGCCCATTGTGATACCACGTTGAGGATATAAAAACTTTAGCAACCCCCATAAAAATAACCTAAGAAATAGGAGGGTGGACATGTTGCCCCCTGTGCAACGAGCCAGTTCCCTGTCTCCAGTGGGGCCAGCTCTCGGGAAGTCAAAATAGATTTGAATAGGTTGGGAAGGATGTATAGCCCTAACTCGTCGTCGGGAACCATTTTGAACTCCTGATAAATCGCGCCAGATCCCTGACACCAGTGGAGCCTAGTTCGGTTAACTCGTCAAAGAAGGAGGAGCCCAGAAACCGGTTGGCTAGGGCCGAACAGTTACCGAGGAAGTAAAGTATGGTTTCCACTTCCTCTTCGTCATGGCAACTCCTACAGAAGTCGTTTGAAGGCGCACCCAGTCTATCGGCGTGCCCGCCTATGAGGCAGTGACCCGTGATAACGGCCACTGTACTGCTAATTGTTTTGCGTCCGAGTAAGATGAGCTCCCATGACCGTTTAGGGTCAAGCTTTGGCCATATCTGTCGGGTAATCAGGCAGATGTGTTCCTCCTGCCAATTAGTGTTTGCAATCCTGAGAGACTCCTGTGAGAGTTCCAGTTCGCATGTGGCCAGCGGTTTACCTAGCTGGTAGTAAATGTCCGAATCAGGACGAGTGGTACCGATTCTCGCTAGTTCGTCGGCTCTGCAATTTTCCGGAATGTCACTATGTCCAGGCACCCAGATGAGTCGTACTTTCAGATGCTCAGC
This sequence comes from Leptarthrus brevirostris, assembly GCA_964036015.1. Lineage (NCBI taxonomy): Eukaryota > Metazoa > Arthropoda > Insecta > Diptera > Asilidae > Leptarthrus > Leptarthrus brevirostris. Next base: position 137,146,684 of record OZ038371.1, on the reverse strand, counting down.
TATGTCATTTAGTGCCGAGCGGCATGTTATAACCGTTTTGGAGGTGGTGTATACTCGAGACAGGGATTTAATAGCGGCCTGACTATCTGTGAAAATAGATATATTATCTGTAGGTAGCGTTAGATGATTCAGGCGTTCCGCAGCTACCTTTATAGCCATGATTTCCGCCTGAAACACGCTGCAGTAGTCAGGCAAGCGGAATGAGACATCGAGGTCCAAATATTCCGAGAATATGCCTCCACCCACTTTGCCTTCCAATTTGGAGCCCTCGGTGTATAGATGCACCGACACCCCACATTGGGGAGGACCTTCTTCCCATTCCGATCTGGTGAGAAAGAAGGAGTCAAATTTTGTTCCAAAGAAAGGCTTGGGCGAGGTATAGTCTATATTGCTGGCAGTTCTACTGTCCAATATTTTGGGGTGACCGAAGTCAGTTCGCTTCCAGGTCTGGATTGAGTTAAGCCTGATTACCAAGTTTCAGCCTAACCCCGTTTAGTGTAGGGCAGTTAATAAGAGGTATTTTATGTCTCCGAGAGAAGAGTATTAGCTCTGTTTTGTTCGGGTTTATACCCAGACCACACCCATCACTCCATGATAAAATCCTGGACATGGTGTATTGTAACACTTCAGCCAGTGTGTTGGGGTGCTTACCTGAACATATCAGGGCAATATCATCGGCGTAGGCGATAACCTTGTGACCGGACAACTCCAGGTCTAAGAGTAACTCATTCAAAGTTAAGTTCCATAAGAGTGGTGAAAGGATTCCTCCCTGAGGGGTACCTCTGGTTACCACTCCTTGGATATTGGATCCTTCCAAACTTGAGACAATAACCCCTTTAGCATGTGGTCAATAAGTTCAATGAGAGGATCGTCAATTTCAAGCCTCCTCAAGGATGCTATTATCGCCTCTGACCTGATGTTGTTGAAGGCACCCTCAATATCAAGGAAGGCTGCAAGTGAGTATTCTTTTTGTAGTAGTGAAAGCTCAATGATTGTGGTAAGTTCGTGCAGGGCTGTTTCTATGGACTTACCTTTAGTGTATGCATGTTGCGAAAGAGACAACCTGGAAGGATTGACTGTCTCTTTAATATATACATCTAAGGGTCTCTAAGAGTCTCTGCAAGACGAAGGAGAAGGGCTGCGGACGCTGCCTTCAAGTGATGAAGGTTAACTTGGATCACTCTTAACAAGTGTGTCTAGGTGACGATACCTCTATCACAGTGATGTAAGCAGGCTCCCCTTCATTGCTGGCATCTTCGTCAGTGGAGAAACCAAGGAGTTGGTCCGGGATCCGGAAGGGTGTCTACTACTATGATAGTGTCGATCACCGCATCACCATCTTCTGCTGAGGGAGTGACAACGGCAGAAACTTTCGTTACACTCTGTCCTCCTTCCTTTTCCCCGGTGTTGCTCGTGGAAGCTGCTGAATCCTCCTCTTGTTTACTAGCATTGTTTAGCGCCTTTAGGTCCTTTTCATAGACCTTCAGGCGCATAGAGCTGAAGCCATAGCAAATAATGCCATTGCGTTCAGCAAAGTACATGTTTATATTATTATAAATATTATATTATTAATAGATCTAGTAAGAAAAGTCATTAAATATGAAAGAATATAAAGGAATAGTGCTCAGTAGTAGCAAAAATGACACAGAAGTGAAATATTTAAAAACTTTTTGCTTGAATCTGCCAAATGTGCCAGACCACAAAGAATTTTTCAGATTAATTTGTAAGGAGTTCCAAATAATGATTGCTTGGACGTAAAATTGTCGATCACAGACCAAATAATTACTTGTAGGTGGTAATATAGTTAACGTTCTACTTAACTTAGAAGTTAAATAAATAATCAGGACACTGAAATTTTATAATTTTAGCTAAGAGAGACAGAGTTCTAAATTTTAGACATATATACTTGAAATGAGCAGCCAAATAATGAACTAACAAATGGCGAAACGTGATCATAGCACCGAAGTCTAAGGATATATCTGATTCCATTAAAAGCTACTAATAGTTTCCTTTCAGATATACCATCGAGCTTACTGTATACCTCACAACCATATGTCAGGATGGGCGCCAAGAGGGATTGTGCCAACTTTAATCGTGTTTGCATAGGTGTAACACTGCTAAATGCCCAAAAGCGTCGGAGGCCGCTATAAATTTTACTAACCACAGAGTTTAAATGCTCACCCCATGTTAACCTACTATTAAATATCATACCTAAATTTTTTGCTGAGGGGACTTAAGGGATTACTTCACCATTAATATGAACTGGAGAAAAGTTGCAACAATCAATATTGCGCCGACTTACAACTATACATTTCGATTTACTAGCATTTAGCTTTAGTCCATTAATTTTTGTCCAGTTGGCAAGCATATCAAGGTCACCATTGATGGAGAAAATTCCATCCTCAGATAAACCTATTGGTCTAGAGAGCAGTAATAGTGCGTCATCTGCATATAAGTGAGGCTCACAGTTTCTCATAACCTTAAATAAATCATTTATATACAAGGAAAATAATAGAGGACCAAGAACTGAATCCTGTGGGACACCTTCTGTAGGAGGCAGAAAGCTAGAGAACCTTCCATTAATGTTTACCGCTTGGAACCTATCCCCCAAATAAATGCCAATCAGGTTAGATGCATGCGTAGAGAAATTGAAATATTTAAAAAGCCTTAGAGAAGTCCAATAGTATCAGAAATGAAATATGATCCTTATCAATGGCTTGCCTAATGTCCTCTGAAACTTTAAGCAGTGCTGTTATGCAGCTATGTTTAGCACGAAATCCCGACTGGCTTCCTTTTGAATCTTCGTGACAGCACCTCGAACCTTATAGAGTATGACGGCACATCCGTCTGTCCTATTCAAATACGCCGGTCCAGCGGAAGTTTCAGACTATTTTTAAGTTGGGATAGCACAATCTGAACAATCTCCTGGTCCGTCAAAGACAACTCCCTCGGTGCAGAACTCCATCCATCTTCTCTTGGACAGCAAGCAGCTTTCTTGTTTCTTATAAATCTTCTTCATTGGATTCGTAGTCAGCTCTATTTAACTCCGCAAACACATCCACAAATCTGATGAAATCCTCACAAATATTGCCATTATGAATGTACCGCAATGTAAGGCTTAACTGAGACAGATAAGATACATTGGTCGTCTCGTCAATCAGTATTGAGTAAAATCGCGCTGCCCGCACGTTTCCCAGAATGTGCTCAGGAATCTTATTCCCACAGAATTAAATGCGTGAATTTCATGTTGTCTTGCTTATGTATGTAGCATTAGAGGAAATGGATTGTAAGTGTCTCTCCAGTTTCTTATCGCCAGCAGATACCCGAAATCTCAAAAGCCCGAGGAATATAATAGGTCTGTTCCACCGATTTTCGTGCACAAACTTTCCGTGTAAATACTTACTCATATGGTGGGAGAAAAGTGTACACAAACCAAAAAGTCGAGGGAACATGTTTCATGCAAACTCGTAAAAATCAAGAAGAAGAAAATTCACAGAACACACGGAATTTATTTAAACCGCACTTCTAATTATAAATTGTTAATCTAACTAATTTTCAATCACCAAATTTTGCTTTATTAATAACTTTATTCAATCAATTCACTTATTGACTATGAAACAGGCACTAACCTCACTTTCTAAACCAAAGCACCGAACAGCTGTTTGTTATTTTGCAAGAAAAGATGGCCGATCATGCACCAGCTAAAAAGTTTGGGTAAGTTCGTGCAGCAGGGGAACATGTGACTTCGATTTTTTTCTCCGCCATTTTTCCTGGCACGAAGCGCTATGGAACGCAAAATGTGTAAGTTCGTGCACATGCGGGATCCCACATTCTGATCAGGGAACAGACCTAATGGTCTCAACAATAGGTCGGAGTCGTTCCTTGTTTTCCTTCACCTCTTTGAGGCGCTGTAGGTGTACACGGTTGATCACTTTAAAGTTACATAAAAATTTTAAGAAATGTAACTGCCTGCTTTGTAGTTCGTTTGTGGTAACTGTGATTGGCATGTGTCTCCAAGTCCCCATTCTGTTCTGCCAAATCCTTGAAATTAGTTGGTGATTTTCTTACTAGCTTTAGCAGAGCAACAGTTCTTTGGACACCACCAACACCACCAATCTCGAAAACAGGGCAATATTTACAATATATGCCTTGTTTGACATGAGAAAAGACAAGCCATGCATATTTCTTGATGTACTTATGCCCGAAGTATCGCCTCACTTCCTTATCTGTAATCATGTGTGAGGAATATGGAAACCTGTAATCCTCTGTTGGTTGCCAGGGATTCGATAGGAGGTGATATTTTGTATGGTCATCTACATGTTAACCTAATAAAATTTCCTATGTCGTAAGGGATACTCGAACTATCGCAAGGTCTTCTAAGTTATTAAGATCATCCATTAAATTGCGATGAACAGAATGGATCTGAAGTGGAGCAGGATATCACATTAGACTCGGAAGAAGCAGGAGCCACTATCTTATTTTCATCAGCAACAATATCTAGCCCAGAAGTTGTAGTGCAAGTTGATAGTGGTCGCTTACTGACAGGCCTGAAAAACTGTGGGTCTGTGATGCTCGAGATCGATTTTTTGATGACTGATGAGTTACCTTGAGACAAACAAACCTTATCTTATGTAAAAAAAGGCACTAAAATTCTGGAGAGATTATTAAATGCCTACTAAGTGTACGAATATGATGATTAACCCTTTCCAAGTTTTTGGTAAAAAATAAAGAGCTTTTTTTCAAACTAAAAATATTTTTCTCTGCTGGGTATGAATCATTTATGAAACCTATTCTCCACATTTGTTAATTTTTTTATTAACCCTTAAACTAAAATATTTATATGTTGAATATGGAATTATCTGATTTTGATTCTTCACTCCTCAATTAAAACAGTTAACTAGAACACTTAGGTTAAGATGATGGCGCACGCACAGAACTGAGTGTGAGTTAATTTAATAAAAATTGTATTGATATCATTTGGGATAGACACGCAATCCTCTATGCCAAAATATTGTATAGTACAAAACACTACTGTACAGGAAGAATAGATAAAATCCTGTTTGGGAAAAATCCTTTATGAATAAAATCTTGTACGGACAAGACCTGTATTAAAAACAGAATTTTAAACGTTGTTACGTTCCCAAATTGTGGATATCGCGTTGGCCCCTTCAATGTTGTGAATGTCTTCTTTTAAGCTGTTGTACTGCTCCGAAATCTCTTATTTGAGGACTTGAATCGGGATTTTTTCATGCACTGGGATTGTCGCGAAGGACGTCACGCAAATGTCTCACATTCCGGAACGTTCTTTTTTTTGTCCAACATTATTCTTCCCAACCGCACTCAGTCCATGAATGGTGGCCTTACAGGGTCGGGCCACTACCAATTTAACGGCCATTCCCACAACATTTACTACAATAGCGCAAATCCTTATATATTCTTATTATATATTCTACCCCACTATTTCGGATATCCCGTATATCCGAAAACTATCATTAGATTCGTCGCATTAGGTTAAGAATAAATTCTCGAAATTCATGTAGCCGTTATAGATGAAACAATAATTGTAAATTAGGGTTCCTTTTTTATTTTTATTTTCGCAGAACAAAATTTGTATATTAATAAATAATAAAATTAAATTTAAGTCATAAACAATTAAAATTTAAAAATTTAACTGAAAGTGACCACCAGAGATCTCGGTACAACTTGAGTCAAAACCCGACACAACATATACAAATATGGCCGTGATGGCCGACAAGAAATCGACACTTCCGAAGACCGCCTAGTGATCTCTCTCTTCTTGCCTGACCGTCGAGCAGTGACGACATAGAAGTGCATATCAGGAAAAGTTATTTTTAAAACAAAACAGTGCAAAAAAAATTAGAAGAAAACTTTGTAAATGAGTCAGTGCAGTGAAAGCTTATGATAGTTTAAAATGAAGACGGAAAGTAAATTGTCCAAGGTTTAGAGACGACAGTATATAGGGAGTTGGACGATACGCGGCTAAAATTTGGGATACATCTAAAACATGCGGAAGGAGGATCCTGAACTTTAAATATTTATTATGAAATCCAGAGCTAAGTACCATTTTTATAGATATATGTATACATTTCTTGTCTTTTTTTTCTTTGATTTACTTGTGTGACTGGTTGGTGTAAAAGCGGTAGTTCTTTTCCTCATTAATTAGCATATATTAGAGTAATTCTTTGAACTTCAAACTTAATTTTGAATTTATGAAATTGGACTTAATAAAGCATAGTTCAAGTGTTTTTGAAATTCGATGGTTTTCCTCTTTTCCTGCGTGACGCTTCCTAGCAAATTTTGTGTTTTACTAATTACAGCCTTAAAGGATCCAGCCCGTCTCCTGAGCTAGCAAACTACGTATTGTGGAGTACAAAGCAACGTTTAACTTAACTTATAGTCCCAAGCCTCCCATTGTGCACTATGGTGCTTGTACGTCGGTAGCTATAAGGGTGTAGAAGATACAGGGGTTCAAAATGGTCGACCTCAACAAATGACTTGACCGTAAAGTTTCTGTTCTTTCTAGAAGGTTCCAAAATTTTCAAGTAATTTCGAGAAAAAAAATAACTTTCTTGAACTTTCTGTAACATTCGAGAAATTTCCCGAAAGTTCGATGACTTTCTTGGACTTTCTGGAACATTCGAGAAATTTCTCGAAAGTTCGGTGACTTTCTGAGACTTTCTGGATAATTCGAGAAATTGCTCGAAAGTTCGATAATTTTTTTGTACTTTCTGGAACATTTCGAGAGTTCGATGACTTTCTTGAACTTTCTGGAACATTCGAAAAATTTCTCTTAAGTTCGATGACTTGCTTGAACTTTCTGGAACATTCGAGAAATGTTTCGAAAGCTCGAAATTTTCTTGAACTTTCTGGAACATTCGAGAAGTTTCTCGAAAGTTCGATAACTTGCTTAGGTTTTCTAGGAAATTCCAGAAATAGTATATAAAAGTGTAATACCACTCATCACGAAATCTCCGGAACTATAAAGTTGCCTGACTTGAAATTGGGCAAGTACTTTTTAGGAGTATAATTACTAACGAGTGTTTGGCGTGGACAAAGTCGTGGATATTAGCTATTTTCTAAATAAAGAAAAAATGCACCCCAATAAGAAACTAGCCTAATACTTTATATACCTAATTGCATAGATATAGAGTGTTGTTTTTAATGAAACTGCGGAAAAACTGTGCTCTAAATACAGTGAACCAACAAAAAATTTGATATAAGGGCCAACGAAATTTAGGAAACGCAAGCACCTGACGAAATGTAAAATTCTGAACACTTACATGATTTAGAAGATTTGTTTGTATTGATCTAAAAAGATACAGGGATTGAAAAAAATATTATCTTAAGTACCAATTCATCATTAAAACTGCTCGCGGAATCAAGCTGCTAGATTACACATAAATCGAACAATATAATTCATAATTAATTGTAATTATTTTTAAATGCAATAAAAAGAATTTAAGAATAATTACAATTAATCTTGATAAGTAACAAAAGCCGTTCAAAATGTCCACTGCCACTTTGGATGGATTTCAACAATATCTTTCTAAGTCCCTGTTGAAGGCGTATTGCAGCCAGCCTCTCCCGTATTTTCGTCGCTGCATTCCCAATTCCGCTAACTAAATCCTCTCTATTGTTAACTGGGCTTGAATAAACCTCATCCTTCACCCTGTTCCCCATAATAAAAGTCCAATGGGGTAAGGTCTGGGGATCTAGCAGGCCAAGGAATCGGTGCACCTCCTCCAATCCAGCGGTTAGGAAATTTTTCACTTAGTACTACCTTCACAATGTCAGCCATATGCGCTGGTACTCCATCGTGCTGGTGAAACATTCTCCTAAAATTATCCATAGGGTTCTCTTCTATTAGATCTGGCAGTGTATTGTCCAAAAAGTCCGCATAAAATTCACTATTAAGCAATTGCGGCAAAATGAATGGTCCTACCAAATGGTTGCCGATGATACCAGCCCAAACATTGACATTAAATCTCTGTTGGAATAAGGTAACCTGTGCCCTCTGTGGGTTAGTATTCGACCAGGTATGGAGGTTATGGAAGTTCCTGATACTATCCCTGGCGAATTGACATTCATCTGTCCACAGAATTCGATCCAGAAACATCCTGTTGTCAAAGTCGCGTTCCAGAAGCCAAGTGCCGGAATCTCCTTCTAGTAGGCCTTGGACTGGGTGATGATGATATGGACGTAATCTCCCTCGATGAATAACCCTCCAAGACTTAGATGACGACACTCCTAATCACCTGGGGATTTTTTGTTATATTCCCGTAAACTACACCATAAATGTAAATAATATCCGCGTATTCCTCAAAAGTAAATTCTACGAAATTTTTATAATTTTCACTTAAAAATACCAGTACTTATTGATTGGTTTTTCAACAATGATAGGTATTCTTGCTGACTGACCCTTTTTTGTAGCAAAAGTTTTATAAGGTACGAGTAAGAGAACGCCAGCATATACAAGGGTGTGAGTTCTTGCTAACACAAGCTAAGATCGGAAATAAAGCAAAATTACGCTAACATTTTTATAACTTTTTTGCAGCAGTAATTAACCTGTTAACCCAAAACAAACATGTTCGACCTTTTATCTTAAAAATGTTGTGTCTTTAAAGAATGTGCAATAAAATAAGTAGGTAGTCAGGGAGTTCTAAGAATGCAGTTTTTCTAATCCTGTGCCTACCTTGTCATATTGCACCGTTTTGGAAATTTAATAAGATGGGCAATTCAATAAAGATAAAAGAGAGGTGTACTAATTGCATGAATGTCGGAGAAAATTTGGGAAAATGCTGAATTTTAGGTAATCGGAAACCATTTTTTTCACTTTTGGAAGTGACTGTACGTGAAATGGTGTGAGGTAGGTCAGTAGTGTTGACATTTTTGGTCATTAGGATAGTTGTTTTTTAGCGTTTGTTTGATGTCGCTGTGTTGGGTATATCAAGAGATAAAAATAAAAGAGTAATGTGCATACCATGAAAAACTGAAATTTATGAATCACCCTGTAACTTCCAGTAACAGTTGAGATTGCCCCTCCCGTCAAATTTTTTGTTTATTTGTATGTAATACCGCTTACATGAATATATTTTATGCATGGATATGAACGTGTGTTTATGTATTAGTTAATATAAACTTAAGTTAGTGTTCCTTAGAAAGAGAACAAAAATTTATCGTTACAGTTTTTTTAACTCTTAATCGTGCTTGTGTGTTTATTAAATTTTGTTTATAAAAATGCCACCAACAAAAGGTAATAAAATTAATAGGGCTGGTAATACAAGAAGAAGAAAAAGAACTTTTCAAGGCAATCAACATAGTGGTGAAAATCCAATAAATATTAGTACTTCTGCGAAGAAATTGAATAATGCTTCCGAATTTAGTGTTAGTGAAAACCCGTGTACTCAATACTGTGTTATTTCATTATTAACTTTTTTTCAAACATTATCTAATTAAGTAAAGTAAAGAATGTAACGGTGATACATCTTTTCAAAAATCTTGTGAAATAGGCTTAGGTTTTAATGTATTGTTCCAATCACAGTATTCCCTCGTCTCCAAAAATAGGTGGTCGCAATTTTGAAGTTAATCGAAGGTTAATAGTTGTATTTAGGTTCTTAGGTCATGGTTTAAATGGTGTTCGGCTATTTTGTTCGTTGATGGACATAACCAATGTTTTTAGTGAATCTGCATATTATACTATTATAGATAATATAACATAAGCAACTAAGACTGTTTTTGATGCAGTTATTTAAAAAACTGGTAAAGAAGAGGAAAAACTTACTAAAGATAAAAATGAAAATGCCGCTGGGTTATCTGTGTCGGGCGATGGCACGTGGGAAAAGAGGGGGCTTTCGTCGTTATTTGGTGTTGTAACTCTGATCGGAAAATATACGGGCAAAGTATTAGATTTATAGTTGTAAAATCGAATATTTGTTATTCGTGTACTATAAACAAAAAGAAATTAAGTCCTCAAGAATTCGATGTACGATATGAAGCCGAACATTCTGAATTTTGTACCAAAAACCATGACGGAAGTTGCGGCAAGATGTTGGTAGATGGGGTCATTGAACTGTTTAAAAATTCGGAAAATTTGCACGGTATGAAATATGAAAATTATATCGGTGATGGGGACAGTAAAACATTTAAAACTTTAAATGAATTGAAAGTTTAAAATTTTATTATTAATAAGCTCGAGTGCGTACTTTACGTGGGAAAACACATGTTTAGACGTTTAACAGAAGCTTAGAACATCATAACAAATGAAAGAAAAATTGTACAAGAACAATTAAAGAAAGTAGAAGAGGAAAAAAAAGAAAAGACGACAAGAAAAATTTAAAAGCAACTGGTAATAAATCAACAAAAGTAACAGTTGTAAAAAATAAAAAAATAAAACGGATAAAAAATCCAAAACACCACCACAAAAAACAACAAAGCTGACCGGAAAAGTTATGAAGGAAATGTCTACATATTTTGGTTTAGCTATTATAAGAAATTCTGATTCCTTAGAGAAAATGAAAAAGGAAATATGGTCTGGGTATTACCATAAAATATCGACGGATTCTAATCCGCAGCATCAATGCTGCGATCCAAGTTGCTGCAAATATTTGCAATGTCAGGTTGAAAATAAGCCCTATGTCCATAAACCAGCTTTAGATCCCAATTTTCAAAAACATGTTAAGCCTATTTATGAAAAATTTCCAGATGATAAACTTCTTGAACGTTGTTTAGGTAAAAATACGCAAAACAATAATGAATGTTTTAATAAAACCATTTGGCAGATGGCCCCTAAACATACGTTCAATAGGAAAAATATTGTAGAAATTTCTAGCTGGATAGCCACTTGTATATTTAATGAGGGCTTCATTACTATTTTAAAAAATAATGGAAATATTAGAAATTCAACTAGGCCATAACGCCATAGGATATTCTTGAAAAAGAGATGCGATCCGTATCCAAAAAGCTGAACGCTGTGCTTCCGAAGTCGCCAAAAAAAGAAAAATTAATAAAAAGCAGGCTGATCTGGGGCAAAAATGTATAGTAATTTTAAAGAGTTGGAAGGATTGTTGTATGGACCAAGAGTAGACGTAGATGAATAAATATAAAAAAATTAAGGTTATCATTATTTTCTTATACTTCAAAACTTTCATCACATTTATCTCGAAATATACTTTTTCAAAAAGGCTAAAAGCTGCTCGTCCGATTTTTTTTTTAAATCTATTTCTTATGCAATTCTTCAAGGAATGGAGCTCAATGAACTTTTTTGGAAAATTTCTTGAGCTTTTACAGACCTATTTTGGCCTAAAAATGCCGTCATTTTACAAAATTTAATTTCTGGCTTCATAACTCGTTTAATTTTTAATATTTTTAGCTCATACAGATTCATTCCATGCATTCAACGATATTATTTAACATACTTTTTTTTTGTTTCAGACTAACTAAAGCTAGCTACGATGCAGGCCGATTTGGACCCTTTTTTAACACGCATACATTAGCGCCATCTTTTCATATAAAAAATACTAATAACAAAAAAAAATTTTTGTTGTACTATAAGAATGTATTATTAACATGCAAAAAATTTTTTTGTATATATAATAAACATTGAGAAAACGACTCCAAAAATTTGCATTAATTTTAACGAATCTCGAGAAAAACCTACCTTAATTGCTGCCCGATCGCAAATTTTATGAATAATGAATATTTTTCGAAAAATTTACAGTTAAAGTAAACGAAGATCGGTAATCAATTGCACACACGTTTACCTTAAACAACAATGTTCATTTTGTGATTTCAGATTATTGGTTCGTGCTGTGGAGCCTCCACCAGGAAGCCGAGAAAAAAAAGTCAACACATTTGATTCGACGTAAATAATGTTGTAATAAATCTTTTTTCATGATTTTGTCAATAAGTTTATTATCGTTACGTCTACTTTTTATTTAAAAAAATCCATCCCATTATCACTTTTTATTGTACAAAAGAAAAACCCAGAACTTTCGCTTCAATTTCACACTCTGGCTGGATGTATCCACTTAAAAGATTTTTCGTTGCAAATTCGAATCTCTAAGAACAAGTTAGATGACTTAATATTGCAAAATGGTTCAATAAAACCATATTGGAGAACAAAATGTCTGAAAGCGCCCAAATTTTGGACAGTTTCTGTCTCAATAGCATCGAATATTTTCCACGAACACAAATGAGATGATCATGTTAAAACTCAAATTGAAAGGATTAGGGCCGACCAGGAAATGCGTAAAAATAATCAAAATATTACGGCCAACGCGAATTTAATTATCATTTTACAAAAAACAGGCATAATATAAAGTAAAACTTTAGGCAATCTTTTTTTCTTCTATTATTATTATAGTCACTTCAAAATGACTATTATTCTATTTCGTTAAATGTTGAATTATTTAATTTATTTTAATATTTTTCATAAAATTTGCTTTGTTTAACTTTATTAGCAATTACTAATAAAAACAAATTTAAGGAAATAAAAAAAAACTAGCAAATAAAAAAATATTAGAACGTTGCACATGAACCTCATCTCACAACGTCCGTGTCATATTGCTGGATTTAGCACAGTAAAACATGTATAAATGTTCAATTAAAAAATCCTGTGTCAAAAAAATCTTGAATTAATTTGCACGCTGTACAATTTTTAGGTACAGGATTTTGCTATTGGAAGATCTTGTACATACACTATTGTGGCATAGAGCAATTCATCAGCAACATCTATTATTTGCATTACACTTCAGAGTAGGACATCAGAAAGGTTTAAGTTGTTTGGGGAGTAGGTATTAGTAGTTTTTTTACTTCGCTACAATTTTTTTAACTCGAGATCCGTCACAGCTTTATTAGAATACAGGGTGTTTTAGATCTTACGTGCCAAAATCACTGAGATATATAATACTGGAGGAACTGGTGCCATGAAATTTCTTCAAGAAAATGGTATCACTTTTCGCTAGTTGTCCCTTTCTGGGTAAGCATCTTTTTTTTAAACATGGTGTTCTTAATTGCGAACGTCATGTCGCCTATTAAATGCTGGCGTTAGAAATAGATGACAATATTCACAATCATCTTACATCTCTTTCTGGGTAAGCATTATCCAGACTAAAACAACCTTTTATTTATAATTTGTATTCCAGTAATTCCAATGATTTTTACATTTTCCTTACAACAATATAGAAGACTAAAATTAAATATGTCTCTTCGTATATATTTGGTTATTATATTCTACTCTGAATGGCTGCAAATTCACAGTAAACGTTGGAGATTAAAAATTGTTTTCCTCCACTGAAAGTAAAATTGTACCCATATGAGATAGCTTATGTCAGTCCAGTTTAATACATGTCAGTGGCCAAAATGAGCAGGGTGATAGATCTCAACTAGACACACACGAAATTGTACGGCAGGGAGGGGGGAGGGCAATCGCAACCGTTTGGGTGTTACAGGGTGATTCATAAATTTCAGTTTTTCATGGTATGCAAATCACTCTTTTATTTTTATCTTTTGATCTACCTAACATAGCGACATTAAACAAACGCTAAAAAACAACTATCCTAATGATCTTTCCAAAATTGTTAACAATTTTGATATAACTCCTACGATTGCAGGTACAGTCACTTCCAAAAGTGAAAAAATGGCTTGCGATTACCTAAAATTCAGTATTTTCCCAAATGTTCTCCGAAATTCATGTAATTAGTATACCTCTCTTTTATTTTTATTGGATTGCCCTTCTTATTACCTTTCCAAAAAGCTGCAACATGTCCATGTAGAGAAAATATGTAGAAATTTATACTTAGAAACCCTATCGGAGAATATTAAACTCAAATTAATTCTAAAGTTCTTTTTATTGAATTTAAAAATAATTACAATTAATCTTGGTAAGTAACAAAAGCCGTTCAAAATGTCTAACGCCACTTTGGATGCATTTCAAAAATTTCCTTTTAAGTCCTTCTTTAAGGCGTATTGCAGCCAGCCTCTCCCGTATTTTCGTCCCTGCATTCCCAATTCGGCTAACTAAATACTCCCTATTGCTAACTGGGCTTGAATAAACCTTATCCGTCATTGTTTCCCATAAGAAAAATTCCAATCCTACACTTGGGGTAAAATGAATGGTCCTTCCAAATGGTTGCCGATGATACCAGCCCAAACATTGTCACTGAATCTCTGCTGGAATAAGGTCATCTTTGCCCTGTGTGGGTTAGTGTTCGACCAGGTATGGAGGTTATGTAAGTTCGTGATATCATTCCTGGTGAATTGACATTCATCTCTCCACAGAATTCGGTCCAGAAACATTCTGTTGTCAATGTCGCGTTCCAGAAGCCAAGTGCAAAATTTCAGTTTTATCTCGGGCTGGATGATGATGATATGGACGTAATCACAATCGATGAATAACCCTCCAAACCTTAGATGACGACACTCCTAATCGCCTTGCGACTCGTTTCGTGCTCGTCTCAGGGTCCTGCCTGACGATGGTGATTATTTGCTTCTCGACGTCGGCAGAAGTTCACGAAGTTTCGAGTCGAGTCTTCATGTCGGCTGAAGTTAACTTGCTGTTTCTTTTAACCCTTGGAAAGTCCGTGTAAATACCCCTCTTTGGGGTACTCGCCGATTAGGGAATCTCCTTTGATATTCCAGTACAGCCGATCTCTCTTTTCCGTCTACTGCACCATAAATGTAAATAATATCCGCGTATTCCTCAAATGTAAATTCTACGATTTTTTAATAATTTTTGCTTAAAAACTCCCGTACTTATTGATTTGTTTTTCAACTATGATAGGTATTCTTGCTGACTGACCCTTTTTTATAGCAAAATTTTCATCAGGTATGAGTAACAGAACGCCACTAACATTTTTATAATTTTATGCAGCAATAATTAAAATTAATTACCTGTTAACCCAAAACAAACAGTTTCGACCCTTTATCTTAAAAATTTTGTTTATTTAAAAACTTTCCCACCTAAAGTGCAATAAAATAATTAGGTATTCAGGGAGTTCTAAGAATGCGGTTTTTTTAATTCTGTGTCTACCTTGTCATATTGCACCGTTTTGGAAATTTAATAAGATGGGCAATCCAATAAATATAGAGAGGTGTACTAATTGCATGAATTTCGGAGAAAATTTGGGAAATGCTAAAATTTAGGTAATCGCAAACAATTTTTTTACTTTTGTAAGTGACTGTGCCTGTAATGGTAGGAGTTAGATCAACATTGCTGACAATTTTGGAAAGGTTATTAGGATAGTTGTTTTTAGCGTTTGTTTGATGTCGCTATGTTGGGTAGATCAAGAGATAAAAATAAAAGAGTAATGTGCATACCATGAAAAACTGAAATTTATGAATCACCCTGTAACTCCCAAACGGTTGAGATTTCCCCCCTGCCATACAATTTTTGTTTTGTCTAGTTGAGATCTATCACCCCACTCATTTTGGCACGTCAGATCTTAAACAACCTGTGTAAGAATACAGCAGATTGGTTTTTGGCCCTATATTCGTTCCAGGAATATAAACCCATAAAAAACAAATGCCTTAGCATTTTCAGAGATTTCCCCCCTGCCATACAATTTTTGTTTTGGCTAGTTGAGATCTATCACCCCACTCATTTTGGCACGTCAGATCTTAAACAACCTGTGTAAAAATACAGCAGATTGGTTTTTGGCCCTATATTCGTTCCAGGAATATAAACCCATAACAAACAAATGCCTTAGCATTTGCAGCGTAATTCTTCATAGTTTTAATAAATTTGTCCTATGCAAATATTTCTTTGTACAAAAATTCTTGGTAATTGTCAATTTACAGAATGTGAATAGAAAACTGAACATTTCGTAATTGAATAAAATGGTTGATCCGCAAAACCAGGACAAAAATTTTAAAAATTCTTAATAACTGTCAGTTTTTACAATGTGCATAGAAAGACTGATTAGCGATAAAATAGTTTAAAACAAAAAAAAAGTTGAACCAACTTCACCCAAAGGTGCTAAAAAGCATAAAATAATTTTTCATTTTATATCCATTGACATTTTGAAGTCAAATTGCAAATTAAACAAACCAAACAACTACAACAAAAGAATTTAATAGTCCTTCCTTTTGATCCCGTGAGCAGGTAGTTTTATAAAGTATTTTCGATTGTGGATGGGTTGTTCTTTTGTTTGTTTAATTTGCACCGACTTCAAAATGTCATAATGAATATAAAATGAAAAATTATTTTATGCATTTTAACGAAGTCGGTTGAACGTTTTTTTTAAAAACTATTTTAATTTTCACATTTTAGTGTCTTTGTATATACGACTCGAAAAATGCTGCTCATGCGAACAAAGCAAATTCAAAAGTTGCAGAGGTATTGCACTCTATAGAAAAGAAATCAGGCATCGAAATCCGGTAACATATTACGAAATTAGTCACGGTTACCCTTTCATACCCTTTCTTTAAATACAAAACTTTTACCATCGCGCTAGTGCGCCACCGTACTCTATACAGCAAGGGAGAATCATCATAGTCAGAGAATCCTCGTAATCACTCTAGGTAGAAAATTTTTTATCATTAACTAATCAGGAAGCATATTCTGTACAACAGAATCACCTCTACTCCTTACGAAGCTAGGAGCCCCCCCCCCCCTTCCCCCTTCAGCTCTCAACATAAGCCAATTTTTTTTGTCTTGACACAAATAGATACTCTATGTATCCAGAATTATCCAAATCAGTCCATGCGTTACAAAATTAGACTACCGCCACCACAACCCTTGGTCAACATTTTTCTTTATAGTAGCAATGTATACATCAAAAGAAGAATCATCGCAATCGGTCTACGCATTAAGAAGTTGGCATCCAACCCCTCCTTCACCAAAGCCCCACCGTTCAAAATTTTGTCTCGGTGCCAATGGGGTAACATACTCTTCACATCAGAAAAAGAATTAACCATATCGGTACAGGCTTTACGAAGTTGGACTGCCATTCCCCCCTTCCCCGCCTCAAAAGATTTTTTTTCCATTATTAACAATAGACAATATATTCTATACAAAAAAAAAGGACCATCCAAATGGGTCCACGCGTGAAGAAGTTAGGTTTCATATGCAACCCCCACCATGACCCCACCAGTAAGATTTTGACATGGTACTATTGGGGGTACATACTCTACCCAACAAAAAAGGAATCATCCAAATCGGTCCATGCGTAACGAAGTTAGACTACCCCTCCCTCTCCCCACCCCACCCTATGACAAATTTTTTTTCATAATAGCAATGTGGGTAATACTCTATACAACAGAAAAAGAATCATCGGAATCGGTCCACGCATTATGAAGTTAGGTTTCAACACACCAACATTTTTTTTGCAATTTTACGAATTACTGAACATACTCTATACAACAAAAAAAGAATCATCAAAATCAGTCTGCGCGTTACAAAATTATGGCATATATAAAAATAATAGTTGGGAAGTCAGTTATCAATTCTTAAAAAAGTGTTCGCTCGATGCTCAGGGGGAGCAATTGCACCCGTTGCCCCCTAGATCCACGCCTGTATTCAATAGTAAATACTCAAAGGTTTTAAATAAGTACTCAACCATTCCTCTGACCCGTTTAAATTTGAAAAATTAACGGTAAAGGTCATTTAAAAAAAAAACCCCTATTAGGGTATCATAACTGATTTTTTCGAATTTCCAAGTTCTTGTCTTAATTAAAGCTTAAATTGTTAACCGACTTCCCAAAAACAGAGGTTCTAAGTTGTTTTTTTTTATGTCTGACCGGACATAACTTCGTAACGCGTCGACCGATTTTGATGATTCTTTTTTTGTTAGGTAGAGTATGTTTGCCGATTGATACCATGTCAAAAAAAAATTTTGGGGGGTGGGGGTGAAACCTAACTTTGTAACGCGTGGACCGATTTGAATGGTACTTTTTTGTTGTACAGAGTATGATCCCCCATTGCTAATAAGAGAAAAAATTCGCCTAGGGTGGGGGAGAGGTAGTCTAACTTTGTAACGCGTGGACCGATTTGGATAATTCTTTTTCTCTTGGGGAGAGCATTTTCCCTGGTTGCTACCAAAAAAAATGTTGGTGGGGGTGGAACCTAACTTTGTAACGTGTGGACCGATTTCATTGGTTCTTTTGCTGCTGTATAGAGTGTGATCCCCCATTGCTAAGAGGAGAATAATTTGGTCCTATGGTGGGGGTTGGGGAGGGGTAGAGCTAGACTTACGTCGTAGCGCGTGGACCGATTCGATGATTTTCTGTTCGGTAGAGTATGTTCCTTGATTGATACCATGTGAAAAAATTTTGGTAGGATGGAGGTAGGGTAGGGGTTAAACCTAACTTTTTAACGCGTGGACCGATTTGGATGGTTTTTTTTCGTTGCATAGAGTAGAAAATATTGCAAATTTTTACACTCGATCCTTTCAACTCATGTACTATTTTCATTCCAATTGGTTACATAATAGTACCTTCATACATAATATACATTTAAAATTTAAAGCACATAAGATCTACATTCTTATTAGGGCTGCAGCATGACCAGAATCGTTCAAGTGCTTCATGTAGGAAATGCGTTGACATATCTCTTTATAATTAAAAAAAATTATATGTTTACTCGTTGATCTCTTTGAAGGTACAATACTTCGCCGTATTCAGGATCACCGAATAAGTATTACATACAGAACCACAGTTGAAAATAATACATAATACTACCTGAACGTTTCAGCTTACGCGATCATAAGAAATGACGATTACATATTTTTGTTGTAGTTGTTTGATTTGCACCGACTTCAAAATGTCGTAATAGATATAAAATTAAAAATTATTTTATGCTTTTTAGCGCTTTTTGTGAAGTCGGTTCAACTTTTTTTTTAAACTGTTTTATTGTAAAATGTTATCTATATAGTTTACTCGTTTTATAGTGGTGATCCTTTTCTCATTGGGAATTTTACTGAGTCGTGGCTCTATATGATACTTGTTCGCTGTTTAGGATGCTCAATTAGATTGCCATTGCAAGAAAATTCCTTGTTATATGCTGGGAGATTTTGTTTTAGGTAACACTCCCAAGGCCTAGTATGTAATTAATGTCTTTCGAACATTTCTATGCTGGATTTTTATGTATACAAGACCGTTCTGGATGTTGTCACCAGCATCCTTAATTGCATCAGCAAAGACCTCAAATGTATTTAAATTCTGTGTGCTTACGATAAACAAATTAAACACAGCCCGGAAATAAAATATTTAACCGAAACAATTCTTTTACTATATAGCTAAAAATAATAATTTATAAATTAATATAAACCTATTAAATATGAATACAATATTGAAATTTTTACCTTTGAACTTTTCTTGACACTTAAAAAATAAATTTAGTTGTCAGAATTGTCAATTCAACCGGGCTACTCAGCAACCGGCTAAATGCAGTTTGGTTGCCTGCAGACAACCAATATTTAACAAACATTTAAAACACATGTATTACTTTATAAGCTGTATTTAGTGTGTCAACACAGAATGAGTTGTTTAAATTAAATCAATGTGATTTTATAAAAGTTAAAAAGGATGTGTGAAGAGACGAGCAAGAAAACAACAGAAATGAAGAATGAATTGAAATGATATTATAATTTTAATCTAGTTCGCCGGCTGCGCATGCATCGGCATAACCTTTGCCTCCTTTTTCTTCAGGGTTAAGCTTGATCATATCATCAATACGCAAGATTGTAATTGCAGCTTCTGTTGCAAACTTCAAAGATTTGATCTTGGACATAGCAGGCTCAAGAACTCCAGCCTTTTTGTTATCTCTAACAACACCTTCAAACAAATCTAAGCCAACCCATTTAAGATGCGCATGTTCTGCCTGGAAAAATATGATTATTCGTTTAGAAAAGAAAACGTAAATTGAAACTTAATACTTTTGTTTGACTGGAATTATGGTACGCTCGCAGCTTTGCAACTAAATCTGTTGCATCTTTCGCTGCGTTAACTGCTAAAGTTTTTGGAATAACTAGAAGAGATTTCGCAAATTCAGCAATGGCTAATTGTTCCCTTGAGCTCTGAAAAATATTAAAAAAATTAAATTATTATTAACTTAGGGGGTCGTGTACTAACCAAGGATGTGGCGAAATTTTCCAAATAAATGGATAGAGCAGCTTCTACACACCCACCGCCGGCTACAACTTTTTTGCCCTCCAAAACACGTTTTACAACACACAAAGCATCGTGTATAGACCTCTCCATTTCATCGCAGTAAAAATCGTTGGGACCACGAAGAATAATTGAAGCAGCGGCCCTTAAATAAGATATAAAACAGTTTAAATTAAATATATTAATAAATATATATAATTAAGATTAAAACATTATAAGTCTATAGTCGCTGGCTTGGCTTTTATGCTTAAGGTGCTGGAAAGACTGTTGGAGTGGTAATGCAGCGCTACTATACTCCACGCGCACCCACACCACAGGTGCTGGAAAGACTGTTGGAGAGGTAATGCAGTGCTACTATACTCCACGCACACCCACACCAGAGGCAAATCCGTTGAGATGGCACTGCCTGCAGTAGAGCCGGTCGGTGGAGCTGTCCCTGGAGTACAAGGAGCACACTCTGGGTGCTTTCCTGGATATTGAGTAGCCTTCAATAATGTTAAAACGGAAGTGAGATATAATCGACTGAGAAAGCTAGGAATTAAAAAGGGTATGAGACTGGATGAATTCAATGCTTCGCAACAGGACAGTCAGCACCAGCATTGGTGACCTCCTAGTGAGGCAAAGGTCCGTCTGTAGAGGAACACCGCAGGAAGGGGTGCTATAATCACTCCTCTGGCTAACTGTGATAGAAAAAAGCCTGGGCACCTTAAAGGAGGGATTCACAGCAGCTGCCTCTGCGATTGATCTAGTAATTCTGAAATCAGGTAAATTTCTGTCAATAACAAGTGAAAAGCTACGCTTTGTAAGTTTGATAGTTGGCCCTCAAGCAGTGGACTAGCTGTAAATCTTGCACAGATAAAGTTGGTACTCTTCACCAGGAAGAGGAAAATACCAGAGTATAGTACCCTAATGCTAGGGGGCATAAACCTGGATCTTTTCAGTGAGGCCAAGTATCTAGGCTCGATACTAGACTCGGGACTCGACTGGGGGAGTAACATAGCAGAACGTGTAAAGAAACCCAGTGGCATTCTATACGTGAGAAAGAATGTTTGGAATTAGCGGGGGACTAAAACTCAAGGTGCTACAGTGGATGTATAATGCTATAGTTAGACCTATCCTTTACTATGGATCATTGATCTGGTGGACAGCATTGAAGAAGAAATGCAAACTGGACCTGCTGTCTAAGATCCAGAGCGGCACTAGAGGTTATGCTTGATATGCTGAAAATAGACTTGAATCATATTGAGAAGCACAAACATGAAATACAGGATCTAAATAGCCGGGCAAAAATATTTGACAGCGGACTTCAAAAAATTTCAACAGAAATATGGAAGTTAAGAAGATCGAGCGAAAGTAATAATAAGTGGTATGCGCGACAATTAAAGAAAATTAAGAAGAAAAAAGAATTTTGCTATAAACGGACTATTTCTACTAAAAGCAATATTGATTGGAGTGAGTACAAATTAATAAGGAACAAATTCCCCAAATATATGAACCAATTGATGGGAACGTCAAATTCAAAAGATATGTGGCGGCAAATTAAGCAACATGTACTAAAAGAGCAAATAAAAAAGGTTAAATTCCGATGTCCTTATATTACTGATAAAAAAGAAATTGTGGATAACTGTAACAATTTTTTTGTAGAAAGTATCGAAAACCTTAGTAACTCTATTCCAAAAATAGACTGCGGTGACAACCAAC
The DNA here is from genome assembly GCA_964036015.1 of Leptarthrus brevirostris. Lineage (NCBI taxonomy): Eukaryota > Metazoa > Arthropoda > Insecta > Diptera > Asilidae > Leptarthrus > Leptarthrus brevirostris. The sequence goes on along the minus strand of OZ038371.1, from coordinate 137,124,859 downwards.
AATGTATAAATGATAGATTTGTGTTCACGGAACTAAATATGGAGCAGCTAAAAACAGTGAAATCAATGAACATGTTAAGTATAAAAATATTTTTTAATCATTAGAAAGAAATAGGCACTACATTATCGAGGAGCATAAATCAATCTCTTGAAGAAGGAAAATTTCCAGATTGGAAGGAATCGATGATAATCCCCATTAAAAAAAACCAAAATGTGAGCAATGTAGAGCTATTAATATGCTATCTACGCATAAAAAGGTTTTTGAAAAGATTATCCAGGTGCAATTACAGAAATATTTGGAAAACAAGAAAGAAATAGGCACTACATTATCGAGGAGCATAAATCAATCTCTTGAAGAAGGAAAATTTCCAGATTGGAAGGAATGGATGATAATCCCCATTAAAAAAAACCAAAATGTGAGCAATGTAGAGCTATTAATATGCTATCTACGCATAAAAAGGTTTTTGAAAAGATTATCCAGGTGCAATTACAGAAATATTTGGAAAACAATCAGGTATTAGTTATAAAACAGTCCGGTTTTCGTAGAGGACTTTCATGTGAAACAGCTCTTAACTAGATAGGAAAGAAGATATACAACATAAAAGGAAGATCCTTGCGTTATTCTTAGACTTCAAAAGGACATTTTAATCCTACTTAACAGGTAGGTTTCAAAGAACTCTAAAAAATCAGAAACTGTCGTATAGAAGGGAAAGAAATGGGAATGCCGCAAGGGTTAATTTTGGGTACATTTTCGTATACATTAATGATATAGTGGACATTATAACTCAGGTCAAAACTACAGCATTTCCAGATGACGCTTTATTATATATTCCTTTTGATGATATACAATATGGAGTAAATATTATGGACGGAAATCTGAAAGCTATGGACAACTGGTTAAAAATGAATAAATACGTACTAAACCTGTATAACACAAATACATGGTAATCAACTGCGCATATGAAAGGGGAATAAGAATAAATAATTAAATAATAAGCGTTAGGGGAAATAAATATTTGGGAATAACCCAAATTTTAGACAACAATTCAATTTTTATGTACAAAGGAGATGTTGAGCAGGATGCAGAAACTTTCCTATCTGCAATAGGTATACTCCTATACATCATATGTTAAGTGCATTGGGATGGATGAATATCCATGAAAGAATTATATTGAATACACTATTGTTTATTTTTAAGATGATAAATCGCATCCTGTCTGCCTACTTACATCAAAATCTAAGATAAGTGGGAGATAATCAAACCTACAACCTCATAATAACAGCGTCTTAATAGGTACAACACAGGTAATGCACAGAATTCTTCATTGTACAAGGGTTTAAGGTACTATTAGCGAGTAAAAAAAATCGATTTTTCTTGTTTCCTAAAAGGGTCTATAAATGTGGCAAGAATATGTATTTAAAATTTCAGGTCAGACTTCATAATAGAAAAAAAGTTATACAGATTTGTGTAGTCATGTTTTGACGACGCTTGGCTCATTTTGTTTATTATTATGTCTACTGTGCATACCCCCCACGGACCCTGGTGACTTTTTTTCCCGTTTAGAGACTTAAAAGCGCGGGAAAATGTTTTTAAAACTTTTTTTTCAAATACGCCCCTTTTTTCAAGAAAACGCTTTACTTCTGGTTTTGGTGGGGGAATGCACAACTAAAATGTCTATATTAAAATACCCTTTGATTTGTTTTCTTCAGATGTACTGGAGAGGCTCTATCATTTCCGCAGATTTGGCCTCTTTTTTTACTTCAACTTCAACGCCCTCTAGAGAAAAAAAATTATAATTAAAAAAACAATTTTTTTATAAAATAAAGATCTCGTATGTAAAACAAATTTGCTCTAAAAATAAATTTTTCACTTAAAGAAAAAACATTTAAAAAGGGTCTTTTTTTAACTTTACTCGCTAATAGTACCTTAAAGATATTTAATAAGTTAAAATACTCTAATACCTCAAATAGTATATTTTTCATATAGAAGAACATATAAGAACTAATTTCCATGTGTTATTGAATTAATGAATTAATACAATACTAGTATTACTACTAGAATCTGAGATAGTTTCAAAATTTTGCTGGCAAGTAAGGTCTGATCCCTTACGAGCGCTAGTCATAACTAATGATCACTACTCACTTCCCCTCAAGCACTTCTTCACAGTGAAATTTTACTCAGTAGGTCTGTTCCCTGACTTTTAGTAATAAAAAGTGCTAGTTTGTGGGGATAACACTTCACTGAGTTGGGGAACGCAGAGTGCTTTTTAGTGCAAAGAATGAGATATGTCAACTGACAATTCATTGCAATTGACAATTCATAGCACAGAGCACTCAATAGATTGAAAAAAATTTCAGTCATAAGGTCTGTTTCTTTACCTGTAGGTATTATAATTCCTGGGCAGGAAACTGTAGAAAGGCGTTTTCGTACTCAGTTTGACAGCAGATTTTTGCTGATGTTACCGCTTCCTCTTATGTAGGATGGTTCAGAAATTTGCAGTAGTTTTACACTGCCTTATTTTTCCTTACTACCACCGGCTGATGTCAAAAATCTGAGTTGGGTATTTTTGAAGTTATTTTTGTTGTCACTTTTGGCACTCTTCTACTTTTTCAGGAAATTTCAGAAAACTGTTTTCGTACTTTTGACAACTGCATTCCCACCACATAAAAAAGGAAAATGCAGAAATTTTCAGCTGCAGATGTAAAGAAACAGACATTTAAAAACTGATTGAGGGGAAGTTGATTTGACAATTCAAATAGAGCTTTCAGTGTAATTTGTAGCGTTTTCGATGGGACTCTTTCAGCAGGCTTTCCGTGGCGCACTGCTTCTGACGTTTTCTTGTAGTGGCCCACTGATCAATGAAACATTTCTTTCCGCACCAATAAAAAATATTTTAATAAAACGACAGCGAAAATGTATTATAAAACATTTGAAAATATTGTTATATGAAATTATATCGCTTGGAGAACGTTTTAAGTAGAGCTGGTCAACCAACTAATTTGTAAACCACTAAAAAACCACCTGACAATTCGAACTGTCAAAACATTTTACCTTTGCTCCACTGAAAGCAAACCGCAGTGCCAGGAAGGGGAAGGGGTTAAAAGTCCCATCGAACAAGTTTTGACAGCGACACTGCTAGAAAAAATCGAAACTCGTTTCGCACTGAAGTCCCATCGAAAACGCTATTAGTAGCACTAGTTATCACTAGTGCTCGTTAGGGAACAGACCTAGTGCTATTTGTTATGAATTATCAATTAAATTGAATTGTCAGTTAACGTTGCCCATAATTGCCCATGAAAATCACTCTATTATCTTGATCCTATTTGGGCGAGCATTCGCTTGTCACATTTGCTTCGACCACTACTCCAGATACAAGCCTGGAAGCTGACATTAGGTCTGTTTCTTTACTTCTGCAGCTGAAAATTCTTGCATTTTCTTATTTATGTGGTGGGGGTGCAGTTGTCAAATGTACGAAAACAGGTTTCTGAAATTTCCTGAAAAGGTAGAAGAGTGCTAAAAGTGACAAGTGAATAATCTCAAAAATACACAACTCAGATATTTGACATCAGCCGTTGACAGTAAGGAAAAGTAAGGCAGTTTAAAGCTACTGCAAATTTCTAAACTTTCCTGCAGGATGGGAAGCGGTGACATCAGCAAAAATCTGCTGTCAAACTGAGTACGAAAACGACTTTCTACAGTTTCCTGCGCAGGAATTATAATTCCTGCAGGAAAAGAAACAGACCTATTTACAGCTGAGCATTTGAGTCTTAAATTGGATTTTACTTGAGGTTAACCTACAAAATGTTCTGAACATGTGAACACGATAAAAAGTGTCTCTCTTATACAATTTTCATGTGTTTTAAAGGAGAAACTTTCTTGTACTCGTTTTGTTGATGTATTGAGCTTAAAATGCGTCAATGACATCAGCGTTTCTCTTTGATTTTGGTTACGAGTGTGTAGTTTTATTTGTGTCCAAGGATTGGTTAATCTGTGTTACAGCAAAAATGAAATGAAGACGAAACGCTTTGTGGTGAAATGGCTGAACTGTCATGTTGTCCGGGCTTGTATCTAGCGTAGGCTGTGTTTCGACAAAGGTGCTTTCGCGTGACACGCCTCAGTGAGTCAACTGAGACGAAATTCTGAGCAACCGTCTGTTATCTCAGTTCAGGAAATGTCAATTTGTACATCTGCACAGCCCACGCTTTAGCTCATAGCAAATGTGCTGTAAATAGCTAAGTAGTGAAATTGTACTTTAGTCATGAAGTCGAATAAAGATAATCTTGAACCCAAAGAGAAACGCAACAACAAAACGAACACAACAGCGTTTTCCCCTTAATACGCATGAAAATGGTATAAGACCCTTTTTTATTGTGTTCTCATGTTTAGAACATTTGTAGGTTAACCTCAAGTAAACTCCAATTTAAGACTTTAAATATATTGCGAGAGATACTACGAGAAAGCACAATTCCCCAAACTTTTCCTTATGACTACTGTGGCAAGTTTTGGTTTTTTACACCACCAATGCTCAGCTGTTAATGTCAGCTTCAGGGCTTGTATCTAGAGTAGGTTGTACAAAAGCATATTTCAATAGAATTCTGTTATATCACTTGTCTAATGTCGCTCGAAAGCACCTCAAATATTCGCCTTGCAAACAATATTAGTAAGAAGAAGTTGAACTCAATTTATTTTTTTGATTAAATATCTGCTTACCTGGCCTTAGGTCCTTTAATAAGAATCAGCTCATCATCAGAAATCCTTTCTTGGACGACTTCTGCTGCCTCACCGACCATGGAGCTATCAAAGCTTTCCTCGCCTTCCATATTAGTCAAAGAGGTTAAATAAGCAGCGCCAGTCGATTTGGCTATAATTTTCAAATCTAATTTTTTCACCCTGCGAATGGCCATTGCACCAGCCTCCACAAAATATTTCATGCAGAGATCATCAATTCCTCCACTACACAAGATAACATTAACTCCAGTAGCCAAAATTTTTTGTATTCTCTCCTTTGTGATATCCAACTCCCTTGCACGAATTCCTTCAAGTTTTTCAGGATCACTAATCAGAACTTGAACACCCAACTTCATTTTAGTTTTTTGCAAAGAAAAATCAAGACATGCTATTTTTGCATTCACAATTTTCTTTGGCATCTGTTGCGAAGCAATTGTGCAATTTAGGGCATAACCTTCAAGAAAGTTTACGTACATTTTACTATTTTTAAGCATTTTCAATTTTTTACTTACCATGAATAAATGCACTTTCCCTAGCAGATTTACCATGAGCTTTCAGAACATTCACGGCTTTAATTGAGTATAAGGGATTTCCCCTGGGATCTGTAATCTTTATACATTTACAGGTAGTACAAACTTAAAAGAAAGGGGTAATATCAAATACCTTAACAGCTTGGGCAGCATCAACAACTATCGAAGCAAAGTAATCTGCGTCTGCTCCAATTAGTTTAGAACTCATAGAAGTTTTGGCAACATTAACAATGCACTCTCTTCCTAGTTCATCCACAGGCGCTGTTAGATGTTCAGAAATATATTTGCACGCCTCTTTACATGCCAAACGATAGCCGGAAATTATAGATGTTGGATGAATTTTTTGCTTTACAAGTTCATCAGCGTTCTAAATAAAATTTTATTGAAATGTTCTTTATTTTATTTCTTTTACCGTTATGCAGATACCTTTAACAATTCAGCAGCCAAGATGACGACAGATGTAGTTCCATCGCCAACCTCTTCATCTTGTAGTTGCGCTAATTCAACGAGTACTCTAAAACAGTTTACTTATTAGTTTAGTAACAAATATGGTAATTTAGTACTTTGCTGCTGGATGTTCAACTTCCAAAAGTTTGAGTATTGTTGCCCCATCATTCGTGACGGTGACATCACCGATGTCATCAACCAGCATTTTGTCCAATCCAACCGGACCCAGTGAACTTTTAACAATATTTGCAATAGAACTAGCCGCCATTACTATAATAGAGTGAAAATTTTAAGGTAAATATTTTAATATCAAAAGTAAATGTAGCAGTTGGTCGGCAGACTTAACCTCAAAATTAAACAACATATTCCTTATTAGTAGGGTTTTGAAAGAAATTGCATTTTCCATAATTATAGTTATTAAAACAATAGGAGATTTAGTACTTTTAAAATATCTTACATCATTAATATTTTGTAATTATTTAGTAATTACTTTACCACTAAAATATAACTTACCATTTTGTGTACGGACACTGCTTCCAGATTGCCTGGTCCCGGCAATTGTTAAGGCGCTAGCAACGGTGGACATATTGATGCAGGATCTATTCAATTTTAGTGAAAATTTTACTAAACACGAGTTTTGGTATGAGCAATTCTGCAGTTGATTCTAGAACGTCAAGTTCACCGAAAGGAAAGATTGTGACTTTAAGGTTTTTAGGTTGGTGACATTGTGTTTTTGCGACTTCTTATTTATTAAGTTGATCAATTGCTCGACCTCAATGATTTTTGCTCCATCTGAACGTGAGTTTCTTGTATATTTTCTTTATCAAGCAAACAGTAAAATTAATTAGTTCTCATTTGACGAAAAATTCCTAATATATGCATTTCAACTTCAAATATAACATTATCAAGAACAAATCTGATGTTATCAAAATCAAAACTATACTTTGCCAAAAACAAATCTGATTTCATAAATGTATTTTTTTATAAAACAAATCTGCCGTTTTCTATTTCGAATTGTCTTTACCAAAATCATATCTAACCGTCTGTTAAAAATCAAATCTGATTTTTTATATTTAAATTCTATCTTTATAAAAAAACAAATCTGTCCCAACAGAAATTTTATTTTATTGTTAAAAAATGGTAATTAAAAAAAAAATATTTAAATGCTCAGGGGCATTCATACGCAATATCCGATTTTTCTGATTATCATCAATTTTTCCATGCCATTGTTTCTTGATTTTCGCTAACTAAAGTTGGGATGAAATGATTGCACTCTTATCAACAAAAGTTCAAATTGCTTGAGTAATATTTTTTAGCTGACGGCTTATACTGAAACAGAATGAGACTTGTTGTTTGGAAATGCTCAATATGGTTTTCAACTGTAAATTAAATTATTACTTAGCTGAAATATTGCTCTGCAGACAAAAGTCAAATTAACCATTTCATTACAGTAAAGTTTACAACGTTGACTGAGCTACTATACTACATTGTGACTATAAAAGTGTAGAAAAAATATCCTAATGTCGCATAAAATAAAATTTCTGTTGGGATAATATCAGATTTGTTCTTGATAATAGACTTGAAGTTGAAATGCTATACATGGTGTTTCAGATATGACGGGCCAAAATGAGTAGGGTGATAGACCTCAACTAGACAAACAAAAAATTGTACGACAGGGGGGGGGGGCAATCTCAACAGTTTGGGAGTTGCAGGGTGATTCATAAATTTCAGTTTTTCATGGTATGCACATTACTCTTTTATTTTTATCTCTTGATCTACCCAACACAGCCACATCAAACAAACGCTAAAAAACAACTATCCTAATGATCTTTCCAAAAATTTCAACACTACTGATCTAACTCCTACCATTGCACGTACAGTCACTCCCAAAAGTGAAAAAAATGTTTTCCGATTACCCAAAATTCAACATTTTCCCAAATTTTCTCCGAAATTTATGTAATTAGTGCACCTCTCTTTTATTTTAATCGGATTGTCCCTCTTATTACCTTTTCAAAAAAGATGCAACTTGGCAAGGTAGACGAAGGATTAGAAAAACCGCATCCTTAGAAATCCCTGACTACCTAATTATTTTATTGCACTTACCTAAAGTCCTACCTAGGAAATTCTTTAAATAAACAAAATTTTTAAGATAAAAGTCGAAAATGTTTGTTTTGGGTTAACGGTGTGGTAGCTAGAATTCACACCCTTGTATCCTGGCGTTCTGTTACTCGTACCTGATGAAAATTTGGCTATAAAAAAGGGTCAGTCAGCAAGAATACCTATCATAGTTGAACAACAAATCAATAAGTACAGGTGTTCTTAAACAAAAATTATTAGAAAATGGTAGAATTTGCTTTTGAGGAATACGCGGATATTACTTACCTTTATGGTGTAGTAGACGGAAGCGAGAGAGCCGCGGTACTCGAATATCAAAGGTGATTCCTTAATCGGCAAGCAGCCGAAAGAGGGGTATTTACACGAACTTTTCGAAAGGCAGCCGAAAGAGGGGTATTTACACGAACTTTTCGAAGGTTAAGGGAAACATGAACTGTAACTTTACACGACCCGAAACTTCGGGAACTTCTGCCGACGTCGAGCAGCAAATAATCACCATCGTTAGGCAGGACCCTGAGACGAGCACGAAACGAGTCGCAAGGCGACTAGGAATGTTGTCATCTAAGGTTTGGAGGGTTGTTCATCAAGGGAGATGACGTCCATACCATCATCACCCAGCCCAAGCACTACTGGAAGGAGATTCCGAGAGAAAGCTGAAATTTAGCACTTGGCTTCAGGAACGCGACATTGACGACAGGGAGATTCTGGACCGAATGCTGTGGACGGAGGAATCTCAATTTACCAGGGATGGTATCACGAACTTCCATAACCTCCATACCTGGTTGGAAACTAACCCACAGATTCAGTGTCAATTTTTGGGCTGGTATCATCGGCAACCGTTTGGTAGGACCATTAATTTTGCCGCAAGTGCTTAATGGTGAATTTTATGCGGACTTTTTGGACAAGACACTGCCAGATCTAATAGAGGAGAACCCTATGGATAATCTTAGGAGAATGTTTCACCAACACGATGGAGGCCAAGGTACACCGATTCCTTGGCCTGCTAGATCTCCAGACCTTACCCCATCGGACTTTTTCATACGGGTAACAATGAGGGATGAAGTTTATTCAAGAGGGAGGATTTAGTTAACCGAATTGGGAATGCACTGACGAAAATGCGGGGGAGGCTGGCTGCAATACGCCTTAAACAGGGTCTTAGAAGGAGGTTGTTGAAATGCATTCAAAGTCGCGGTGGACATTTTGAACGGCTTTTGTTAATTATCAAGATTAATTGCAATTATTTTTAAATTCAATAAAATGCATTTTAGAATTAATTTGAATTTAATTTTTTTAATTTGTTGATTTTTATAATATTCTCCGATAGGATTTCTAAGTATAAATTTCTACATATTTTCTCTACGTGCACTTGTTGCACCTTTCTGGAAAGGTAATAAGATGGGCAATCCAATAAAAATAAAAGAAAGGTGTACTAATTACATCAATTTCGAAAAAAATTTAGAAAAATGCTGAATTTTAGGTGATTGGAAACCATTTCTTTCACTTTTGGAAGTGACTGTACGTGCAATGGTAGGAATAGGATCAGTAGTGTTGACATTTTTGGAAAGGTCATTAGGATAGTTATATTTGATGTGGCTGTGTTTTGTAGATCAAGAGATAAAAATAAAAGAGTAATGTGCATACCATGAAAAACTGAAATTTATTAATCACCCTATAACTCCCAAACGGTTGAGATTGCCCTCCCCTCCTTCCCGCCATACAATTTTTTGTTTGTCTAGTTGAGATCTATCAGCCTACTCATTTTGGCACTTCAGATCTGAAACACCCTGTATATATCGGAGGGTAAATTGCTGGATTTAAAAGTATTGGTAAGACATTGAAAACATTTTAATCTTTGTCTTTTAATTCATTATATAGTTCTATAAGATCATCAACCATTTCGTATTCTACGGGATGATCCTACTTTCAAGTAATGTATAAAAAACTACTTTGAGCATAACAACTCACAAATGGCATAAACGTGTAAGGTACATATTGCACATCTGATAATACAATGTCTATTTCGACCGTGGATAAAAACTCCTGAAAATGAAACTATCATAACATTTTCAAATGAAATGAAATAATTTTAGCTTATACTTACTTCTTTGAGATTATCAAACGAGAACGAATGTTGGCATACTTAAACTACTCAAACTAGGTCCCGATTTATATGTAAATCCCAACTATTGGCTCTTTAATACAAAGCTATAGTAATTACATGCATTCAAGAAGTGACTCTTGATCAAATCCAAAATAAAGTCTTCTAAATTTCGCCAATTTGTTTTTTAATTATAAGCTTTCTGCCTGCCTTTTTTACTCCCTTAAATTTGCATGCCATCGCAACTTCGGCCTTGTGTGCGGGTGTGTTGTCTTGGTGAAGCAAAACTCTTGCTCGCATTTTCGCGTTATCACTTCGACTGCTAGTATTTAAAAGAAAGTATCTTCCAGAAATGATGACCTATTTAAGTGATTTTTTAACATTTAACTAGTGAAGGTGTTTAGATTTTTATTAGTATTATGAATACTCGATTATCATTACGTACAATATACTTTTATAATAACAATAACAAGCATTTTAAAAGCCAATCCCCGGTTTCTTTTATTTCCCAGATACACTTGCTGAGACATCAGTGGATAGATAGTGCAGCAAACAAGCTTAGCTACTCAGAGACCATTTTATTTCTAAGAAAAATCTTTGAACTTTTCATTGTAGATTGTCTCTGATATGGTAAATACAATAATCAGTAAGAGGTGTGTAATCTGGAAAAAATTTAGTTGCCGATTCCTTCAACCCGGAGAGTTTCGAAGTTCATTTCTTAACAAATTTATTACACCATATATATGTATAGTATGTATTTATCTTTAAAAGCAGACACCAGATATTTCCCACTGAGAAATATAAATTAGTGTTGGAACTAATTGGCTTTTACAGATGAGGCAAAGCCTGTCAGTAGGGCTTCAAATACTATAAATAAGCTTGGTGTAAAAATAGTAATGTGAAGTATTCTTCGATAGAATTCGTTGACGGATTCACACAAAATCCATCATCCATCGTGTCATTTGTCAGCTAGACAAGGAATAATTAGTTTACCGCCGAATAGTTTTGACGCATTAATATAAAGTATTTTGAAAATTGTTTCGGCTTCGCCCCCTATTTCGCGGACCGAAGCCTGCAATTCTATAAATTCAACTTGTATATTATTGCATATGAAATAAAAATTATTGAGTACATTAATTCCTAAAATGAACTAATACAGTTATTAATTAAGCTTACTTATTCATAATATCTTAATGAACACCAACAAGAAAATAAGAAAATATTTGGGATTTGTTTTTTTTTTGAAAGCAACTAAAATGAACTGGAATTGAAGATAGGATAAATAAAGCGAAATATAAAATTTTTTGTTTGAGTCAATTAAACGCATTTTCAGACTAAAAAGCTGATTGATGTTTCTGTTTTACGTTCGAAGTCCTGCAAATTAAAGCATCCACTTACTACGCCTGACTGCGTAGGATATAGGTATACTCCAGCCGCCCACCTCCCCACCCGGGGCAAGACCGACCGTTTTACTGTGTATTGGTATAAGTAAGACAAGAAGTAGAATTATGAAACTATTAAAATAGCTGCCAGCGAAGCGGCTGATGATCTGCCCAAGAAAGGGTGTGAATTGGAGGCTCTAGAGGCAATGCAAATACTACCCCCAATACAAATTGCGGTCAGTGACGATTTGTTAGACCTTACGCAGAAAAGATGGGAAGGGACCAAAACGTGCAGTATCACGAAGGTCATGTAGAAAACCTATGATTGTAAGAGAACTGACAGCTTACTCAGCCTTTCCAGGGCTCAATGCAGAACTCTGGTAGAAGTATACACTGGCCACTGTCTCACGGGGTGCATGCGCGCAGAATCGGGGTCTCGAACACCGACCTATGCAGACATTGTCAGGAACTGGACAAAAAGGAAACAATAGAACATCTCCTATGCCATTGCCCTGCGTTCGTTAGAGCAAGACACAAATCTTTAGGCAGACACTTCTAAAACTAAAACCCCTTTGGTTTTAGTGTCAGAACCCTATTACGAGCCCAGGAATGTCCACCATTAGGAAGCTTCTCAATTTACATGACTGTTTTTAATAACTTATAAGTTTTGTTCGGATGAATAAATCTTTTGATTTGTAAGTGCAAATGTTCTTCGAAATATTATTTATCACTTTGTTTAATGCTTAACATCAGGTTAATCATCTAACTTTTATAAATTTTTAAAAATGAAGCATGTTTTTGGCCTTTTCCTTAACAGAGTTTGCATTGAGGTATATGAATACTATATTTTATTTCCATGTTTATCGACTTATTAAAAGTACCTACATAATAGAAAATCCCTTAAAACGTTACCATCGGTTTATTTTATGAGATATTGAAATATTATCCACTTAACCTTAAACTAAAATAGGTATACTAAATTTCTATTTAATTTAAACAAAGTAATATCACTGTGAGCATAAATTAACGATATTTTTAAACAATTTTTGAAATACACATTTTGCTTCAAGAACAGATGCGAACTCTAAGTGACGAATAGACAAATGATTCGATTAGTAAAAATAGATGCAAGCTAAGCAGAAATTTCAAGAACGAAAAATTCTTGTATTTCCATACAATTTTTTGGTATCAGACGATGCTCCGTAAATTTATGATTGACAATATGATTTCCCTCCTCTTTTTTGTGGGAGTAGATTTTAAACTGTCACGAAATATAATATTTCATGATTATTAATTGTCTGACTTATTTAACCTCTGTATACAATTGTGGAAAATAAACATTTGATTTTGAATAAAGGAAAGGATATGTTAGGATAATAGTTAATTACGTTTTTATCAGCAAAATAACTTTTAAAACAAATCTTTATAGTTTACTAATTGCGAATGGAATACTGTGGGATGAGTTTCTTAGTTTCAAGTTACTGGAAATTAATATTTTTAAGCACCAATTGAAGTGAGAGTACGGTGTCGCTTGAACGTGGTATTTCAAAATATTATCATTATAAATAATAAGGGTAAGTTAAGATGAGAGAGACATTCGCCGCTTGAACAAAACAAGAAAAAAATACACACTTTGAAATTTTTTTTAAGAAACTAAACAAGCTTTTTAAGTTACGTTGATTTTATTTATAATAATAAATTATATTTTGCAATATTTGTAAAAGAAAATAATGTTACAAATAATAGGTCTGTTCCCGTGCCTGCAGAGATTGTAAGCGCTTTGAAGAAAACTGTAGTAAAGTGTTCCCGTATTCACTTCTCCCCTCCTCTCTTCTTTCTGTCAAAGTGACAACTGCCTAAACGTCAATTGAGTGAAATTGAATTTTGTGAATTCAACTTTTATAAAGTTTTATAACCTAAAAGTTAAGCGTCGGATTAAGGAAGTGAAGCAGCCTATAAGGAAGAAATGTGATTGTTTAGTTTCCATATATAGACAACGATTTTTTTCTCTAAAACAAATCTTCTTCTGCTTTTCAGAAAATTGCAGCAGGTCGTTCCCGTACTGAAGTGAATTCACCTCCTCACATAAATAAGTAAACTGCTGCAGAAGTACGGGAACACACCTAATGTGTTCTTTTTTCGTAGCAGCTTGTAGTGACCACTCCAGAATGCAATACGTTTATCTGGGTAATGGGGTAATTTTCTAGAACACATCCCCATCGCTTATTGACATGTCTCTGGTTTGGAGGGGGTGGTGTAAAAGGGGTAGTTATAATATTTTTCCGTTGGAATAACCTTATGATAAAAAGTTATTCAGAATTGAAATTTGCCTTTTACAGAATATTAGATGTATGTAGAGTTTTTGAACAAGATAATATTTGTACATGAAAATCAGAACTTTTTATCAAATGGTGTGTTATGGCATCAAAATCTTCGAAATCTGGAAAATAAAATTTTGTATACTTTCGTCTATTAAATTAAATAAATAATGTACCTGTTGTCTTGTCCGCTTTATGTTTATTATGTTTAAATTTGACCTTGGGTGCTGTACTTGATCTCGTCCTTCAGATGGTGTTACCTGTCCATGAATCTCGGATTTGGCGAACTGACGGGAACTGAAATGCAATGTTTGTAAATGGAAATGTCCATCAGCTTCCTCGTATTCCCCAAGTGCACATCAGGCATACTAGGTTTCTAAAAGACATGTTAGGTAATGGATCAGATAGAAGGCGAAATAATCTTACAAAAACCTGCGTCGTCCAGTTTATCCACAAACCCCCCTCTAGCTTTTATTGAACAACACTTTAAACTTTACACTGCGAATCATCGTCACATCACAATTATTAAACTTCTTTTTAAAGAGAAAATATATAAACAAATATATCTGAACATGTCACGATTTATGTTAAACGGAAAAGTTGCACGCACGATTGAATTGTAGTATTTAAGTTTAAGAATTTTAAGCACGTAAATCAGACTTATCTTTTGAATTGTAAAAAATCAGAATATCACAGAAACAATAACATTAACCAGAGCTTTCCCGGAGCTGAAAGTGTGCCAGAATTCGTAGTATAAGAGCAACTATACTATGTCCTGAAACGTCCCGATTTTTACTCTGTATTTTATGTTCCTGAAGAAACTAATAAATAAGAGAGAACAATCCCAACCCAAAGCCAGAGATTTATGCGAAATTCAACTTGAGTAACTCCGGGAAAAGGAAATTTGCAGCACGTTAATGCACCTGTCAAAAGATCATTAATGGGCAATTAAGATTTTAAAAATGAAAAACTGAATTTAATTTAAAAGTATTTTAGTAAAAAGAGTTATTAAAAAAACCGACTCCCGTAAGCTGAAACGTTCACTTAGTATTATGTATTATTTTCAATTGTGGTACTGTAGTTGTTTTATTTGTTTAATTTGCAGCGACTTCAAAATGTCGTAATAGATATAAAATTAAAAATTATTTTATACATTTTAGCGCTTTTTGTGAAGTCGCTTCAACTTTTTTTTTAAAAACTATTTTATTTTTCACTTTTTAGTGTCTTCTACTCTATACAACGAAGAAAGAACCATCCAAATCGGTCCACGCAATAAAAGTTAGTTTTAACCCACAACCCCGCCCCCATTCCACTAAACTTTTTTTCTCATGGTATCAATCAAGGAACATACTCTACCGAACAGAAAAGGAATCATCGAAATCGGTTCACTCGTTACGAAGTTACTACCCCTCCCCCTACTCCACCACCACCATAGGACCAAATTATTCTCCTATTAGCAATGGGGGATCACACTCTATACAACAGCAAAAGAACCATCCAAATCGATCCACGTGTTACAAAGTTAGGTTCCACCCTCCCCCCACCAACAATTGCTTTCCCGTAGTATCAACCAAGGATCATATTCTACCCAATTGAAAAAGAAAAAGCGTTACGAAGTTAGACTACCCCTCCCCCACCCTCACCTTTCATCCTAGGACCAAATTATTCTCCTATTAGCAATGGGGGATCATACTCTATACAACAGAAAAAGAACCATCGAAACCGGACCACGCATTACAAAGTTAGGTTCCACCCCCATCCAAATCGGTCGACGCGTTACGAAGTTAAGCCCGGTCAGACAAAAAAAAAATACGCGTCGAACTTAGAAACTCTTTGTTTTTTGGAAGTCGGTTAAAAATGGAACAATCACGGGAAAATTTTTCAATAGGGGTTAAAAACCTATAAATCCGCGGCTTTGGTACGTGAAGGGAGAGTTCCATTTTGTCAGTTAGTGAAGTGAAGTACTCGCATAATTTATTTTCGAAAAGTATAAAGTTAAGAAAAAGAAAGAGTTCAAGAAAGCGAAAGAATCTACTTAAATTTGAATTTCATTTTGTCATTTTTTCCTTTACATAGCTTTACTGTAATTAACCGACTTCCCAAAAACGAAGAGGTTCTAAGTTCGACGCGTATTTTTTTTTATAAATTTTTTATTTTTATGTCTGACCGGGCATAACTTCGTAACGCGTCAACCGATTTTGATGATTCTGTTTTTGTTGGTTAGAGTCACTGATTGGTACCATGTAAAAAAAATTTTTGGTAAGGTGGGGGTGGGGGTGGGAGTGAAACTTTACTTTGTCGACGCGTCGTCCGATTTGGATGGTTCTTTTTTGTTGTACAGAGTAAGAACCCCCATTGCTAATAGGAGAACAAAAATTGAAATAGGGTGGGGGAGGGGGGAGGGGTAGTCTAACTTTGTAACGCGTGGACCGGTTTAGATAATTCTTTTTCTGTTGAGTAGAGTATGTTCCGTAGTTGATACCACGAGAAAAAAAATTTTGGTGGTATTTGGGGGGGGGGGGGGGTGGAACCGAACTTTGTAACGCGTGGTCCGATTTCAATGGTTCTTTTTCTGTTGTATAGAGTATGATCCCCCATTGCTAATAGGAGAATAGGAGGAGAATAGGGTGCAAGGTGGTGGTGGGGGGAGGGGTAGTCTAACTTCGTAACGCGTAAACCGATTTGGATAATTCTTTTTCTATTGGGTAAATTCTTTTTTTATTGCCTGGACCGATTTGGATGGTTCTTTCTTCGTTGTATAGAGTAGAAGACACTAAAAAGTGAAAAATAAAATAGTTTTTAAAAAAATGTATAGAATAATTTTTAATTTTATATCTATTGCGACATTTTGAAGTCGGTGCAAATTAAACAAATAAAACAACTACAGTACCACAATTGAAAATAATACATAATACTAAGTGAACGTTTCAGCTTACGGGATCATAAGAAATGACGATTAAATATTTTTGTGTAGTTGTTTGGTCTGCTTGATTTGCACCGACTTCAAAATGTCGGTTCAACTTTTTTTTTTAAAAACTATTTTATTTTTAAATTTGAGATAGTGATCGATGTGTTTTGATTTTGCCGAGATTTGTACCTGAGCAATATTTGAAACCTTCTTTTATTTGAATTAATTTTATAAATGGTTGAATTTTAATTATTCTTGAGTTCGTGGACTCATAAAAACCACGTGGCGCCCAAATCAATGTTTTGTTTTGTGAAAGATTTTGTTAATAACGAAGAATATGACCCACACCAGGCCTGAGATTAGCCAAGTTACACCTGAAGTGGTCGTAACAGGTGAGCGACGGCTTATTCCAACGGATAAATATTCTAATTACATCCCTTTAACACAATGTTTTCAAAATATCCAATAATTGCATTGGGGTTTTAAACGGAGGGATTAATCGATGTGCATTTTATATCGAGTAAAATCTAATATTTTTTTTAAATCTTGTACTTCAACTGCACGCGGGTACCATTTTGTTAATAGAGTAGATGCTTCAGTAAATGATCGATAACCAAAAAATGACCGATTTGAAAGTTATTTAAATAGGTAAAGTGTATACAGCTATAAATTTAGCGAATAACGTGTCCACAGTATTACTCAAACATTCACACGTGCATAGAAAAAATTGCCCACAAATCTGCGTCATGTGTATGATATTGTGATCCGTTATGTTGAGGGGTGTCAGCCCGGTCATTTGCTGGTGCAATGTAATTTTCTCATATTTTTTCAAAAATCAATACTTTTTTTTATAATTAATCGCTTTTCACTTCATATGTATTTAATCTAAACCTTTTCCTCGTCACATACATGTACGTCTTAAATTTGCACATTTTTTGTTTAAGATAAACGCCTTGAGTTCTGTAGTGCAAATATTGCAATATTTTTTTTTAAGAATATATAAATAAAGGCAAAGGTAGTCTAGTCATACCACCTTAATCATTAACACATGCATACATACTTCGCATAAGTGTGGGTAAGTTATTGCTACACAGGGAGTTTCACGCAAAGAATTTGTTCCTGAATTACTGGTAGATTTAAAAAATAAAAGTTTTTTTTATTTCTTTTGCATAAATTCTAACTTATTTAGTGAAGTTGGAATGATTCAAAACACTCGAGTGAAACCCACCAGCTCTAATATTTTCATTATCTTGTTAAAGTTTTAAATATATTTTACTGTACCAATTAAGTGAAATCAATTCAATTCAATTATTGTTATGTTAGCACACATAAACTTTTATTGAATTTGTCACCACCCATTAAATAAAATCGAAAAAAAATCGTCGACCGCATTTGACACCGAAAATTGGACGTCTGTCCGGGTCGTTCCGGCACTTAAGAGTCGGCGGAATTTAAAATATTCCTGAAATTTGTTTTCGTATCAATTTAAGTTGTTTACTTTTAATGATAAAATTTCATGCTAAGATAGCAGAATTTAAAATAAAATGAATTTGATCTATAACCATCTATATATATATATAAATTCAAATTCATTTCATTCTTAAATCTGCTATCTAAGCATGGAATTTTATCAATTATTTATATATATTACGATATACATGTGATGTATTTCAAATAGTTCTGAAAGAAGGCAAATCGAATTAGCAAACCATTTATATGTATGGCTATGTATTATATTCCCCAACTAGTATATTTCTATAATTCAGAGCTGATTTTGTGTAACGGCATAGGGACTCTCAATTTTCACCATTTAGCATTGATATTTTTTCATCCGTGTTCAAGCGACTTTTTGGAAATATATTCTCCTACACTCTGCCAAAATTGGGCATATAGCTAGAAAGTGTATACGATTTTCATCCTCAGACATGTTACATAATGATCATAACGAGCAAACTGTCCTACTCGACGGAGAAGCATTCATTGCATTTCATAATATATCTTATTTTTTCCAAGGAGTAACTGTCCTTAAAATAATGTCTCTCCGCAAGATCATAGTTTAACTCACTGTATAATTCGTGCCTTATACTCTGTCAACCCCTTTTACTTTTATCTTTTACAAGAAATTCTGCCTCTTTCTCCAAAATTTCATAATGTTGCTTTTATATAATTCAGATCTATGTGGACATTAAACTGAGTGCCGAAGTCACTCCATATTTCATACCACAAAATGTAAGGAATACACGAATAGCTCAGGTGCGTTAAGTTCTATACTCAGCATATAATTTGGAGTGGTTTTCGGGAGGCCTACAAGCCTTTTGAGGAAATACCTTTGTAGCTTCTCTACTTCCTCATATTGCCTGTACCCCCAAACTTGACACGCATAACATATTATGGAGCGAGCTACAGCGTCAAAAAGCAGTAGTTTCGCAGTATGTGGGGTAGATTTAAGCTACAATATGAGCTATGATAATGATAAATATAAACTGGGAGGAAGGAGAATTAGGAAAGGCGATCAAGATGGGCGGGATAAAGATATAAGGCTTTGTGAAGGGATGATTTACTCAGGTGGAAGTCAAAGGAGGGAAGGTCGTTGACTTTTCTAAGCATCCTGGTAATTGGTTCGCGTTGACCGCAGTTCGTGCGATGGCGGTCGAGTCGGAAAAGGGGACCTAAGGTTGCGAGGGTTGGTATAGATGGGTAAAGACTGCAGGATTGAAGGGCAGTCTATGGTACCAGCTACTAGCTGATGAATGAAGAGAATGTCGGAAACATCACGACGTTTAGTTAGGGCTTGTAAGTCGATCAGTTTCAGACGGTCTTCATAAGGTGGAAGGTTGAATCTGTCTACCCACGGAAGATCACGTAGAGCAAAGCGAATGAACCTACGCTGGACAGATTCAATTCTGTTAATGTGGGTTGTTTGCGTAGGTGACCATACCTGGCTGGCATATTCAAGGAGAGGTCTAACGAAGGAAATATAGAGAGATTTGGAAACATAAGGATTGGAGAACTCTCTAGACCAGCGCTTCACAAACCCTATTGCGGAGTTAGCTCTGTTTAGTATGCTATCAATATGGGAACGGAAATTTAGTTCGCTATCACAGATTACTCCTAGGTTACACAAACAGGTAACGATAGGGACTGGTACGTCGGTTAACATATAGACTCTCGGGGTGGTGGTAAGACGCTTACGGGAATAAGAGATGGACTGGCATTTGGAGACATTAAGCTCAAGAAAGTTTTTCATGCACCATGTGGTTAACGAATCGAGGTAATTTTGGAGAAGAAGAGAGTCGGTTGTGCAGGAGATATGTTTAATTATTTTCATGTCATCAGCATAAATGGACAGCTCTGAGTATTTGATGACACAATCAACATCATTAGTTGTAAGGTTGAAAATTAATGGACCGAGTTGGCTGCCCTGAGGGACGCCGGAACGAGCGACAATGGGGTTCGAAATGGATGAGCTGAAAAGAACATTGTACTCACGGTTGTTGAGGTAGGATTGAATCCAGGAGATGAATCGAGGGGGGAAGCCTAGGCGATCAAGTTTAAACAGGATAACGCTATAGGAGATCTTGTCAAAGGCTTTACTAAAATCGGTGGCGATAACATCAACATCTTTACCGTTTTCCAGGGCACATAGAGTTTTAGAGACGAATTCGGTAAGGTTGGTGGTTGTAGATCTTCCTTTGAGGAAGCCATGCTGGGAGAGGGAGAAAATAGACTTACAGTGGAAGAATATGGAATCATAGACCAATTTTTCGAATAGTTTAGCTATGGATGATAATTTAGCAATGGGTCTGTAGTTGGATACATCGTTCTTGCAGCCTTTTTTGAATATGGGAATAATATAAGAGTTTTTCCATAATTGAGGGAAAACCCCTTGAGTGACCGAGAGGCGGAAAAGCAAAGTAAGGGGTTGAATAGATGCATGGCACACTTTTTCAGAACGATGGCCGGAATGCCGTCAGGACCGGGGTGAAAGTCATCCTCAAGCCCGTTAATGATGGCGGCGATTAGTTCGGGGTCAGGGTCGAAAGATGTAAACAACGTTTGAGTGCATTTGTCCAAGAATGAAAAGTAGCTAAGGTCAGGTTGTAGGGAATTGTCGCTGAAAGATTTACTGAAGAAGTGTGCAAGGAGGTTGGCGATAACCTGAGGATCAGATGAAGAGGTATTCTCGAGGGGTAACCATTGGATTACTTCTTAGAATTAATAAAGTTATAAAAACGCTTGGGGTCGTATATGAGGCTTGTTTCCATCCGTTGGAGGTACTCATGGTAGAGGGTATCACAACGTTCAGAAACAGAGGTGTAAGCAGGTGTAAGCAGGAAGAATAGTCAGACTCAGTCTGGGTCAGAAGAAAAGTTTGCCAACGTTTATTTCTCTTGTTGCGGAGGAAGCGTAATTCTTTGTCGTACCAAACGGGGGAGGAGGAGCAGTTTTTACGAGGAAGAAGAGGGATAGATTGTGTAAAACAAGCGTGTATTTCCGAATAAAACGTCTCTACGGCACCGTCTATTGGAAGATGTTGCGGGATAGTGCCAATGTTGAAGTTGAGGAGCAAGTGATTTAATTTTTCAAAGTCGCCTTTACGAAAATTGAAGGAAAGAGAAGACTCGGAGCTTGAAAGGGCGTGAGGGTGTTCGTAAGAGAAAACGAGGAACAGGGGAGGATGGTGACGATCGAGGGAGGAGAGGAGATGTTTGCTTTCTGCGACAGCCGAGTTAACTGGGTCTGAGGAAAAGATTAAGTCTTATTGTCTGTCCAGAAAGTTCCTGACTCCACTAACTTGAAAGAGACCAGAAACAGAGAGCTGATCGGTAAAAAAGGCTTCTTTGGCGGAAGAGGGGGACAAAGTGTGAACAGTCCTCAGACAATGACCGAAATACGAAAAGCAGTTTAAGGAGTCGTTACGACTTTTTTGGGGATGGGAATTGCGGCGAGAACTGACGTACGCAGCATAGGTGGATAGATCTATCTTCTGAAACCTTATGGGAAGGGATATTGAATGATTCATGGTACTTAGTGAAAAGTTGATGTCTGTGTCTGGTCTGTGGGCAGGCCTTCTTGATGTATACTTAACATGACGTTGGTGCTGGTTTTACCGTCAATACAGACGGAATTCGGTTTGTCATGCAGATAGGCGTACGTTTTCATAAATGCGACGGTCCCGAAAACGGTGGGATTAGAGGATCGATAAATGAGTTATGTTCGGATGAAGGAGTCATGGTTAGCGGAAGGGGCGGGTTAGCGGAGGTTGAAGAAGTTTGAGAAGGGGCGATAGTGAAAGAAGATGATGACTTGCAATTAGATGGGTATGCGGAGGAAGTTGCAAGGTTTGGTGTATACAGAGGAGGGGTGATAGACCGGGTGACAAAGTAACTCCCAAGTACTTGTATGAATTTACAATTTCTAATATCGATTCCCCTAATTTGAAGCTTTCACCTCTTTCGAGTCTTCCTCCTTTACGAAACACCATTATTTTTGTCTTACTATGGTTGATTTCCAATGACCATAGTGAGCAGTATTCCTGTAATTTATCAACCATCTGTTGCAGGACACAGGGGCTGTCTGCCAGTAATACCAAGTCATCCGCATACAGAAGAATCCGCACAAGCAAGCCATCAACAGTGATCCCGCCACCTAAGGCGTCATGCAAATCATTAATGTACAGTGAGAACAGTAGAGGGCTATCAGGACACCCCTCTTTGAGCCTCACTTCCGACATGAACCACTGCGACAGCCTACTTCCATTTTACACGCATGCCTTGGTGCCGTGATACAAACTTTCGAACATCTTTACAAATTTCGACGAAACCCCTAAATTATGCAGTTTATGAAAAAGTCTTTTTCTGTCTATGGTATCAAACGCTGCCTTAAAGTCAAAAAAAAAAAAAAAAAAACAGATTTGCCACCGTGTTAATAAATGAAAGGCCTCTATAATTAGCCACTAGATCGGGATCCCTTTTTTGTGAATAGGGAAAATAATAAATTCTGGAGCTGCTCCGCAATCATAAATGTTGTTAAATGCATTGGCTAGCAACTTTAACAGGTCAGGGGTAGAATTTTTAAAAAACTCATAGGGCACACCATCATAGCCTGGCGCTTTGTTATTTTCAGCTTTATGCAGGACCTTTATTAGTTTCTCCACCTCTATGGTGTTGAACCAAATCGAATATGGTGATTAAGGAACCAATTACATTTCTTTTATCTTGGATTTCCTTGCAAATTGACCACCATTCTTTGCTACAATTTACATAAACGATTTCTTTTTCTCCCTGCAAATGCTGTGGTATTTCATATTTTCCTTAAGGTATAGAGATTTGACAAAGTCGGAATTTCTTTTTCTGTATTTATTCAAGAGCTAAAGAAGAGGATACTATAACACTTACTATCAAACTATTTATTTTTGTAACACATTGCTTTATCAACAGTGGGTTGAAGAGACGATTTTAAAATAGCGCTTACTATGTGCTCGATGTTTATTTCAGTAAATGGAACAGTTTGCTCTATATGTTCAATTTAGATTTGTAATTTGTTTTGATATCTTTCAATATTTTGCAAGTTCCAATTCAATTTAGGTAATTGTGTTAACGTCTCATAGGAGCCAGGGCCCTAACTAGTTTGTAATTGAATGCAAATCGGCATATGATCCGAAAAGTTGAGACTATCTATTCTAAAACCTCTGACCATACCAAGTGATTTGATTGGTGCAATATAGGTAAAATGCCCCTCTGTGTCCTCTGTGCTCCTACCATTCAAAATTATGAGCCCCAAGTCTGATAGGAGATCAATCAACTTTTTTCCAGTGGCATTGATTTCAGTATAGCAACGTACAAAACATTAATTTCATATTTTATTCTCCGAGGTTTCATTTTATTTGAATATAGTTTCATTTAATTTCAAAATAGTTTCAATCAATGTTAAAATGGTTTCTTTTGATCTGAAAATGGTTTCAATTAATCCAAAAATGCTATATATATATATATATATATATATATATATATATATGGAAATTTTTTACATTCTAGAAGTTGATTCAATATTTGAAAAACCGAGAATTATCACAAATCAGATGTTTTTCCATTATTTATACCGTACTGAAAGGATTAGGATTAGATTAAGGATTGTGGATTTCCATGTAATCTTTTTTGAAAAATTTCCTGTTCTTATAGATTATAATCGGCGTAACCTAATATAACAATAAGAATAAAAAAAGTGCCGATGTATGCCTGGTTTACAAGGTTTGCAAGGTGAGGAAAAGACAGGAGATGGTAAACTGTTCCCCTTTCGTGTTGTTTTTATTAGAAAAGATTTCCGAAGTTTCACGGTACGTCCCAATTTAACCTAGATAGGAATTGGGTGGGAGCGAATTGAAGCTCTTATATCGTGGGCAATGTGGTGTGTCCGGCCCCTACCTAATTATGGGAATTATATTCAAGTCTAGGTCTGATGTGAAACTTGTAGATCAGCGCTAAGTCAGATAGAGTGAAATATTTCATTCTGTAGAAACCCTAATCGCTTCATCGCATTTTTAGCAATTACAAATATATGCTCGGTTCAGCTAACATTGCTGGACATTAAACAGCATTGAGTTTTAAATGCATTAAACTTACCACAGTCGTGCTCCAAGGGAGAGTCATAGAATTGTCGTTGTTTAGTAATCCAGTCATGCGTTTTCGATTGATTTATGAAGAGTTCCCACCATCAAAGGTGCTTTCGTCGTGGAAACTATGAATAGGATTGTGAGTGAGAGATAAAAGGTAATTAATAAAAAGAAGAAGTTAGAGATAAAAGGTCATTAATAAAAAGAAGAAGGTTATTATTATTTATTTAGGGAACTTTATCTCGAAAGCTCGTTCCAGCTCTGAAAATCGCTCTACTACGCCAACGTAACTGTACTGCCTTCTAAAACCTCGCTTTTCGGACCTTAGTTCCAGGTCTTTCGACATGATTCCCCCCTGCTCACCCTCAAGTTTGTTTGAGTCGCTTTTTGCGTTCCTTGAACGATTGGGTGACGTCCTGCTGTCCAGCGATGAAGCTGTTGTTTTCGGCGATTTCAAACTTCCCACAGTGGGTTAGAAACAATCCTCTGAGGGCCTCTGTTGCCTTCTTCTTCGTGCTCCCTCCAACATGTTCTGTCATTCTTGGACACCTGTTCCTTAGTTGGTCCTACGCAGTTTAGCGACGTCGCTAACGATTCGGGAAGGCTGCTGGATCTTGTTTTCTCAACCAGCCCCGATGGCTTGCTGGTAAGTAGGTGCTAGTCTTCCTTAGTCTAACCATCATCCTGCACTCCAGGTTCTCTTTTGTTTCGAAGACCCTGACTGCTCTTCTCCTTCACTTGGCGGCTGATCTTTTCTCTTAAAGACAGCTGACTTCTCTATCCTAAATGACTGGCTTCTGTGCTTTGACTGGGCGAATGTATTCATTTTATAACGTCCTCTACCCAACATGTTCCAGTCTCCTCTGGTTCCCCCGCTCGTCTCAGTCCTGAATGGATTGACCCTTACGACATCTTAAAAACGTAAAAAGTAAGGCCTAGAAAAGTTTTTGCTCCTCTAGGTGCGACGTGGACTACAAGGCCGACCACGACCTTTATCTTCTGTACTCACGCGAATTGGAGACGTCCTACAATCAATTTCACTTCACTTGGGGCTTGAATCCCAAACAATTCTGCAGATTTATTAACTCTAAGCGACACTCTGACGGCTACCCCTGCTCTCTCAGGCTCGGCGATCTCGAAAGAAATAACTCGAATGTTGTGGATAACTTTTTTGCCGGTTTCTTTCATACATCGTTCTGTGATTCTGAGTGTTTTACTGTTTTTCCGGATTTTACCCATTTGACCAGGCTTCCTCACACTTCCCTTGAATCCTTAGTTTTCGACGACGCCACGTTCGCTGAATACTTGTCGAATTAGCCCGACGGATTTGCGTGTGATCCCGATTGTATCCCTTCATCTTTCTTGAAAAAGTTTCTACTGTTCTCTGTTATCTGTAAGCTGTCTCTATCCTGCGGCCGTTTCCTTCGCGTTGGAAGGATTTTGCGATAATCCCTCTTCACAAGAAGGACGACAAGTCTGACATCTCCAATTGTAGACAAATTGCCGACTTATGCCATGTTGCGAAGGTGTTCGAGACCTTAGTCAGTGACGTTCATCGTTTTGACTACAGACCCTTTATTCGCTCTTTTCATCATGGCTTCATCAAGGGTAAATCTACCAACACCAACTTGCTCGAATTGAATCAGGCTTTCAGGTTGACTGCATCTTCACTGACTTCAGCAATGCCTTTGGCCGAATTGACCACGAGATACTCTTTTAAAAGCTTTATCTTCTTCTTTTCTTCCACTTTTTGTCGATTGGCTGTCCTCCTACTTGTTACGCACTCAGCGTGTTCTGTTCCGTGGTGCAAAGAAATTGTTGTTTCTTTCGTGGTACACCAGGGAAACATTTTTGGCCCACTCTTCATCATCTTTATTAATAATGACTAATTACTCCTGGCTCTAGAATATTATGTTACGCTGATGATGCAAAAATCCCAGCATCCGTCTCCCACTTAATCCTACCAAATGCACCGTAATTATTTTTACCCGCCGAAGATGCCTCATCCTCTTTGACCACTCCTTGGACGGTTACGTCCTGAGTAGACCAGATATGGTCAAGGATTTGAGGGTAGACCTTAATTCCCGCCTATCCTTGAACCACGTGGATTTCGTAGTGAGCAGGGCTAATTCCGTGCTCGGCCTCCTGAAACGGTGGTCCAAGGAGCTCGACGATCCCTACTTAACTAGACTCCTCTTTTGCACCTTTGCAACCGTATCGAGGCCGTAAAGCGCACCTTCCTTAAGTTTGCTCTTCGGGGCCTTCCCTGGCGCGATCCTTTTTCCATTCCTCTCTATCATGCTAGACTCGAACTTATTTCGCTCAACTCACTCGAGATGAGGCGCAGGGTTTTTAAGATCACTTTTTTATACAATCTTTTGCAGGGGACGATCACTCATCCGAACTTCTAAATGATGTTGGTATTTCAATCCCGGCCCGGTCCTTGAGGAGCTCCGACTTTTGCCATGTTCCATTTCACCGAACACTTTACGGAATGCATGAGCCGATTGCGTCCATGTCATGCTTCCTTGATAAATGCTCAGCCTGCATCGAATTAGGTTGTTCTAGGCAGCAGTTGAAACACCAATTAAGGCTTTTCTTGAATAATGTTTAGTTCTAGTTATTAGCTTAATATTTTGTAGTTTTCGTTATAGTAGCCAGTTTGGATTTTAAACTTGAGCAACGTAAGAAATATGCTTTGGCTCGTTCTCAACAGCAGCACCACAGGGTTAACTTTTAACACAAAATTTAATACCGATCTAGACAGCTGTATCAAATTATGTTCCCTTGCACTGTCCCACTAACCTTGCGGTAAAAATATTTTCACAAAATGCACAAAATGTGCAGGAAATATTCACATAACCCCAGTGGATTTTCAAAATAAAAATCGAAACAAACACTATTTTTAAACCCCAGCCGCTGAAGAAAAGTTAACCATTTGGTGCTGCTGTTGAGAACCAGCCAACGCCGATCGTGTTAAGAAATTTTTATATTTCTTTCTTGATTGTCCTTTTATAAGCGACTATGGCAAATCAAAGCAGGAAGGGTTATTTATCTCACATTCATGCATGTGAGATAGTTATAGTTACTTCGTTCAGCCTAAACTATTGAACCGATTTCAACGAATGAGTTATCATTGGATTCATCTAGAATGTGCCCTAGGCTATAAGACGTGACAAGAAATTCAATACGGCTGACGTTTACCATCATGATGTAAATATCTCTATATCTAAATACAAGCTTGGAAGCAAATTTGAACAACTTAAAAAAACCGAAACTTCCCATAGTGAACCGTAGGAAAAGATTAGAAAGTTCTACCTTTTCGTAGTATTTCTCGCAATATTTTTAAAGTCTCAACCTGGATTTTACTTGAGGTGAACCTACAAATGGTCTGAACACAAAAGGTTTCTTTTTTACAATTTTCATTCAAGATGCTGGGGTGTAAAGGTAAGACCAGGTATAAGGTCTATAGAGTCCTACGCCGAACGTGTAATGCGGCAGGCCTCCGTAATACAGGAAGTTTTTTAAAAATTAACCGCAGAGCATTTTCTAACTCAAAACCTAAGAATACACATTTAACGTTTATTATTAAATTGTGGAAGACTTTATTATACAATATTTAGATGTTGATGGAATAATGAGAATGAGATAAAAATGAAAAGAATTGAAATTCAATAAAGTATTCAACACGATTTGCCAACATTGCCATAAACAACAATATTAAAAAAAAGAAGATGAAGTAAGTTTCAGGTTTATGTTCCCAATCGAGTTGAACCCTGTACCAGATGGTCGAGTTCATTATTTTCACGGGTAAGACGTAGGACGGGAGTTGCATTCAATGGCATTGTTTCAAAGAATTATGAGTTGTCGGAGCTAAAACTGATTTTTCATTTGGTTGATATTATTGGCTTTACTACGAAAATTAGTTTTATTTAGTATAGAAAACAACTTTGAAATTAAATTTTAAACAAAGACATTTGTTATTTTAGGTTATTCAAAACTAAAGTCTTTAAAAAATTTTTGGTGCGGGTCTCTTTGAGGTTCGAACCTGGACCTCCGGATTGGAAGGCCAACACATTATAACTTACTCCACCGACGACTACGTATCGATTTGAATTAATTAAATTGCCTATTTAGACGGCAAATTGTTAATTAGTTTTTCAGGACACTACATTTCCTAAGTTTGGAGGAGAATTTCAGACAAGAATATTTTCTCGTTTCATACTATTCAGTTCACATCTTTCGTAGTCGGGTTTTAGTTTTTTAAAAGTTTTAGTTTAGATTTACCTGTTATCTTAGACCTTTAAATGCGTAGACACGTGAAGAGCGACATTTTCTTGTTGACAGATTTTTTCTTTCGTCGTGTAATCGTCTTCGTCTATAAACAGATTAGAAACATTGTTAAATAAATCTGCATAGCTCTCCGAATGGATTTTATGAATTTTCTTAGCGAAGTTTATGTCAGTAACAGCTGCAATCATCGGGTCTGTCCAAATTTATTTTCTTTGTCATACGAAAAATGAAATGTTTCCAATTCTTTTCTATATCTATGAAATTGTGTGTTAAATATACCCGGGCCACGTTATGATGGGCTTAAGTAGTGGTTTTTTTTTGGTAAAAAAATGTTTTCGAATGACACCAAAACTTCCTGTACTTGTCATTTTGTCACTGGTTATTTCATTTTTACTTTACGATCTAAATAGCACTTAAATGTGTTTGTTGCTACCACCTTTATTTGAACTCGTGGCCAAGTTGTATCTTTTTTATTTTCTTTTTTATTGCAGTTTTTCTTTTATAAATTTGTAAACTTTAAATAATTTCTAATTTCTTTTGAGCCCGATTAATTTTCAAAGCATTTCCTTAAACGCGTCGATTTTCTCGTTCTCTCCCGACGTCGAGTACTCTTCCCTGGGCATTTTGTGAAATAATGCAAAATGTTTAACATTATTATACTAATTTTAACGTGCTTTACATTGAATAATTATTACCTTTGTTGGAAAGTAAAAACTTAAAACTTATGTTTTATATTTATAATAAATAATAATCAACTGTTGGAAAATCGTATCTTAGTCAGCGGAAATAGGTACGTCTTTTTAGTACTCCTAAATCAATTTTGTTCACTGTACAATTTTGACATGTGGAATCGTATCTTCACACAATCGAGCAAGTACACACAAAAATGTAAATAATTGGGCACTTTATATATACAGCTGCAAACTCTATGCAATTCAAAAAGTTTCTATGTTAAGCTTAATTGTGCAGCAAATTTAAAAAGCTGTATTTATGAAATTATCTATTAGGTTAGGCTAATATGTCAGCCTTCCACTTAGCTCATTATGACCCATTGTAATACCACATTGGCGCAACATTGTTCGAGGGATATATTATGGACGCAGGATTTTGTTATTTTAACGAAAAGTGAACATTTCGAAAGATAAATCCAAAATCTTTTCCAAACTATAATAAATAGAAAATAAAAAAAATATATATGTACATATTCTTTTTTTGGGTCCGATTAACCGTTTGTAAAGCATAGGGCGTCTACTAGACTGATTCTCTACCTGGTCCGATTCTGCGCTTACGTTTTAGCCCTTATATACGGATCTACTCCATATATTGCGCGATCGATCAATTCGGCGTCTTTCTTGGGTGCCCTACGGATTTCAATATAGAGCATGCTTAGCGATATTATTTGTCTCTTTTCTCTCTGTGTGAACGATCCATTACAAGTTTCGTTTTCGAACATCGATATCCATCATGTCTTGGCTTTGAGTCTATGTAATGGATGTTAAGGATGTGCCTGAGATACCGGTTGAAAAAGGTTTGTAGCTTAGAAGTTATTTGACAGGTCACTTTCCATATCAAACAGCAGAACAAACGGAAACCTAACTCAGCCAATTTGAAAACAAGGATAGAGCGAGACAGCTTATCAAAAGCCTTACTAAAATCGGTATTAATGCAGTCAGTTGTACAACTATAAAAAAAATCCTCCCACAGTGTCAGAAGCAAACTCCAGCAAGTTAGAAATCGTGTATCTATCTATCTATTTTTAATTTTTTAGTTTTTCAAAGTAAGTAAAAGCTTGTTTTAAAAAAAAACTTTTTTTTTAGTTTGTTTTACTTTTTCGTACTACTGCGGAATTAAGAACTAATCATACTTAGAGTATCTAGTACCTGCACATTTAATTTGACCATGAACAACATGAGTTTGTGAGCTTGGCTAACAGCAAAGCGTTTAAGGCCGAGATATATTACAGTTTTTTTTTCTTTTTACTACATTTATAAAACACATTGCTTATCGTATTTTACTTGTCAAACGCTTTTATTTAATACCCATGACAAGGAGGTTGTTAAGATAAAAGGTAATCCGCCATATTAAAGAGTCCGCCATATTGAATTTAGAACAATATTTGATATACTATATTTCATTGTCATCGGATATCCATACGTATGCAAAATTTCAATCGGGAAGTGGGTCAAAATCGCTTGCAAGATTTGTCGACGGATGGACAGGTGAAGTTAAATTAAATAGTTTTTAAAAAAAATTTGAACCGCCTTCACAAAAAGGGCTAAGAAGCATAAAATAATTTTTCATTTTATATCTATTACGACATTTTGAAGTCGGTGCAAATCAAACAAACCAAACAACTACAACAAAAGTACTTAATCGTCCTTTCTTATGATCCCGTGAACTGAAACGTTCAGGTAGTATTATGTATTATCTTCAATTGTGGTTCTGTAGTTGTTTTATTTGTTTAATTTTCACTGACTTCAAAATGTCGTAATAGATATGAAATGAAAAAAAAGTGGTATCAATCAAGGAATTGATTTTTTTGACGTGGTACCAATCGGTGAACATACTGTACCTAACAAAAAAAAAGAATTATCAATTTATTACCCTTCTTTTCATTTCTTAAGTTTTGAAGGTATTCTTCATATAAGGAACGAGATAGGCTCATACATTGTTTATGGTATAAAATAAACTCACACTTGGAGCCAACACTGCTAACACGCAAGTACTTTTTATATAATGTAATCTTCCTATTTCTAAGAGTTTTCAATTCTCTGTGAAACTAGGGGGAGGAGAGTCTCTACTTCTAACCCGGACATAGGGAACAAACCTCTAGAAAGCTTCATATAAAACATAGAGACCTGATACGTTCCCGTCGATATCGTCATAAGACAGAAAGGAGCGGAAGTCTATATTTCCAAGATATTCACTCAGAATCACAAAACCGAACGCTCTTAAGTATAAAAATGTAATTATAATAAAGTAGTATAACAAAACCAATTATTCCACTGAAAATAAAAGAAAAAATTTGGGACTCTACGGGAATATGTTTGGTTGGCGGACTATCCTAACCAAGCGTTCATGTTATGCTTGGTTAACAAGCTGGGCCCAATATTGGCTTTTCGTGTTGAACCTAAATTTAGACAAAATGGCCATGTTGCCCTTTCTAAAATACGTAGGTACAATTTCTTTGCTTAACTTTTGTGCCAAGGATAATTGAGGTCATTTTATTATTATTGGAGGTTACTTCCTAAATACCTTTTGAAGATGTATAAATTTATTTAAAATAAATTCTAATTCATTGCGGAATACAGTTTACTTTTGATTGCTAATTATCTTACACCTATTATTTTGTCCAAGATTCGAAATACTTTTTTGTGATATACTGTAATAAATGAAATCATAATGTTTTAATATTGCTTTCATATCTGTAACTTTAGTCACAAAAGAAAAGTCTAAGGTTATTTTTATAATAAAAGTTATTAAAGTTTAAAAATTTTACCTTACGCCTTTTATTTTGACCCTCCGGTATAGGTATAATTGGGTGTGCACAGGATATTGACAGAAATACCTTTTTATAGATATTTTTATCTCTGTATTCTCACAATTAGATCAATCCCTTCTTAATTCGTTGAGTTTCAAATTAGTAAATGCAGACTCCTTGTTTGTTGATCATCACAAATTTGTTTGGTGTTATGGTTTTATTCCAGCCGGCACTTTTCATTATATATATATATATATATATATATATATATATATATATATATATATATATATAAATATAAATAATATAAATAAATTAATATATATAAATTCTTTCCATCTATATACCTCATTATCGAATAAAAGAGGAGATACAAATTTATAAAATAAAGTAGGATTCGTAATATTCCTAATAGCAGAAAAGAAATACTTTGTAGAATTAACCCTTCTAACTCAGAAGGCGCAAGAGGCTAGGTTCCACAAAAGTGAGCGTCGAGTTCGTAGAGAACACTAAATCAAGCTGTCTACCCATATTGTTACTCACATTGCTCCTTTGGCAAAGTCCTATGCTAGCCAAGGTGCCAAAGAACAGTGATTGTCCCTCAGTCAAGTTATCTATCGTCATCATTATTCACTACCCATCTCACATTAGGTAAGTTGAAGTCCCCTACTAGGACAATTTCGTCCTTAGAACCCATCTGGTCATGAATAAAGTCGATATGCTGAATGAGAATGTCATACCGACTCAACCCATTATTATCGACGACATTGCCCATATCTGGAGGTATGTAACAACAAATTAAAAAGAGCTTGCCCAAATCGAATGAAACCTTTACTGAGACTTGTCACAGATCAAATTGATCAGAAAAAGGCGGAGGGTCCACCCTGGTGTAACCACGTCTCAGATAAAGCTATCAAATCAAAATCAGAGTTAACAGATGAGAAATAAAAATTATTAGTTTTAGTCCTTAACCCTCTCACGTTTTGATACTAGAGAGAGAGCAAATGGTCAGAAGGCAACGCGGATACACGATTCCGATGACGACGTGCCCGACCACGGCGCACGGATTTGCGAGGGGCAGGCTCGGAATAACTACGAGCCCCATCAGAAAGTGGTATAGAAGGAAAATTTGGCCCAGTTACAGGAGCAGGACCCGCCGGGTGCCCGGGAACAGCCAATGACAGGGACGACAGTAGGTCACCCTCAGTAGAACCAAAAGAAGACGGCACTGAGAAACCCTTAAAGCGGGTGGAGAAAGCTCTTACATCAGACGAAATGGAAGATAACGCAACAGCGTTGGCCGAAACAGCAGAGGAGCAAGAGCTAATATCACCTTTCACTTGTTTGACGCAGCGACGAATGTCTTTAAAGAAAGGCAGTAAGAGAGACGAGTCCATTAAGGGACAAAAAGCAGGATTGAAACCAGCAAGTGCAGCCTGCACACCCTGACCCAGACAACGCGGTAACACGCGAAGTCAGCTCGTGGCATCTCCTCTCTAAAATACCAGAGTTAGCCTCGACTACTTCAATGACTCCAACGACCTTATCCAATCTCCCATTCAAGGTGTTGATGTCATAAGAGAGCAGCTCAAGACAAGCCAAACGATTGCAGACGGAGTTGACCCTATCCGCAACAAGGGCCAAGTCACAAGAAAAGGTGTCAGTGATACCCTCTACAAGCCTTAGAATGTGACAGGGCTTAATTTGCGCGCATTCAGAGCATGTCCTTGAACCACGCTTCAAGCAGGTGGTATTAAAAAAAATATGACCGCACACTCCGTCAAAGGTGACCCCACCCTCCGAGATCACACCGACACAGAAACCGCAGCTGGCCATAGTCCAGCGCTAATAAAGAAAAAAATATATAAGAAAG
This sequence comes from Leptarthrus brevirostris, assembly GCA_964036015.1. Lineage (NCBI taxonomy): Eukaryota > Metazoa > Arthropoda > Insecta > Diptera > Asilidae > Leptarthrus > Leptarthrus brevirostris. The sequence goes on along the minus strand of OZ038371.1, from coordinate 137,091,074 downwards.
ATCCGGAATGACAATTGAGGAGTACAGGAAGGAATATCATATAAAAAAGAAAATTGATAAATAAATAAAAATAAATGAACCCACAGCAAAACAATAAATGCAGGAATCGTAAGAATGCAGGTCAATGCAGACAAATCACAAATCACAACAAACGCAAGAACAAAGCAATCAACAACGCGCACGACCAGCAATATATAACTATAAATGCTCATATACTGGTCACAGGGAACCCGCAAGAAAAAATTAATAAACAAATAAGCAAGAATACAGAGCGATGCAGTGAAATCAAAATAAAAAACAAACACAGAAAAGATCACAGGGGTATGTCTATAAGAAACCTTACCTACGAGGGCACGAGAATCTATGTTCGAGTTCAAAAGCTGGTGAATAAAGACCAGGTCAGTAACTCTGCGTCGTACCTATAAAGAGTGCATATTAAGCAATCGGAGACATTCCTCATAAGGAGGAAGCCTTAATGGATCATTCCACGGGATTTCTCTTACTGCGAATCTAACAAAGTTCCGCTTTACCGACTCGATGCGTCTAGAATGAACAGCATAGCAAGGTGACCAAACCTGAGATGCATACTCGAGAAGTGGTCTAACCAAAGCAAAAAATAAGTGAATTAAGGCCTGCCGATCAGAAAACTCCCTTGACCACCGCTTGACATAACCCAGAACTGAATTACTCCTAGAAACATGTGCAGAGTGAAATTGAGCTAGAAGGATAGTAGTATCCAAAAAGGTGTAATCAAAAACGAGCTGAATGACGTTCCTAGAGAATGACATAACTTCACATTTATCCAAGTTAAGTTGCAGGCCATTTGATTGAATTTAATTACAGTTCTAAAAGTACATAAAAGTAATTGAAATAAAAAAATATTATATAAAAAGAGTTTTTTTTTTGGAAAATATAAACAACTTTAAAAAAGAGCCAGGTATATTTTAGTAAAACTTTTAATTTAATGTCAATAATAATGAACGAGTATAAGAATAATTGAAATTCACAAAATAGGTGAAAGGGGAAGAAAAACAAATTAGTCCTCAAATGCTAATCTACGAACTACGCCGTCCGAAGTTCCAGTAAAAACTTTGTTTGGAGTAGCACCGCAGCAAATGGCATTTATACATGTTCTTAAGTCGATTTCTCCAGCGGCCTGTCCAGCCTTATCTATTCCCAACCATCTTTTGACCTTTCCGTCATATCCAGCAGTATAAATGGCCGTCTCATTTCCGCAAATTGCGTTTATAATCATATCATGGCAGTTCTGAAAATAACATAAAATGTAGTTTAGTAGCTTTAGTAATCTGCATTGAAAAACAATACCTCTTTTGTCCAAAGTACGTTAAAATGTTCTCCAGGTTTATTGTTTGCAACACACAGTCCTTTTCCATCACGAGTTGTAAACGCTAAAAGAGACTTGTGTTCGTTTACTACTGGTCCGGTTAAAATTAATGGAGCTCGTCCGGGAATATCAGCTTTGTTAGTAAATCTTTCTGATTCACTTGATTCACCATGCACTACTTCAGAAATTACAACATCTGTATCTCGGGCAGTGTACAGTGTATCTTTGCTCGCAGCAAGCGTTTTAATTTCTTCAAGAAGATTATATTTGAATACCATTTTGTCGTTTTCCCACCTAGTAACCCAGCCCGTATTGTCACCAGTATACAAAATATCACCGTCACAGTACAAGGATTGAATCACATCTTCAGATTTTACGAGCTGCTTAGCATTATCAGATTCCAAAGGATTTTCCAAACATTTAACAGAACCATCACAACTGCAGGAATATAATTTTCCTTTTGAGTTCAGTACTAGCGAATAAATGAAGACATCGTGAATATCCAAAGTTTTCTTGATCGCTAGATCCTCCGTCCATATCTGAAAAAAAATTTCAAATTAAATTTCGATTAAAAAGAGTTAAATTTGAAATTACTTTAATTTTGCCGTCTGCACCTCCGGAATAAATGAAGCCGTTATGATAAGCAATACAGGTTATATCCTGATCGTGCTTAGCATCTCCCCATGGAACCTTTTCAATTTTCCCAGACATTACCATTATTCAAATTTTCAATAATTTCTACCTCCACAAAAATACTGTGCCTATCCTTAGCGCGACTGATTTCACACTGAGCACTTTCGCAGATGCAGTCGAATCATGATAAATTTAGAATTTATTTTCAAGTTCTATAGCTATTTTTAAGGCCATTCAATTTTTTGTTTGTAAATACAAACGCTATGTTGCGGAGAACGACGACTTTGTAGAGCGTCCGGATACATATAGCATCCACAGGGTCATCTAGTTTATAAACGTGACGAAGATCCCTTACAGATTGGAAGTAATAAAAACCTATCAACAGTTTAAAATTTAAACAGAAAATCTAATATCATAAAAATCTTTCCTCTGGAAGATAGAATTGAAGAAAAATAGAATCTTTTTATTTTTTATTTTTGGATACGTCCCAGTAATTCGGATGCGGTCGCGAGTAGCTAACACGAGTGCAAGATTTTTTAAATGAGAACATATATGTAGATACACGAGTTTTCCGGAGTAACTAAATAATTAGGGATGTTATGGATATAAAATTTCGGATCTGGATACGGATACGGATATAGGAATAATATTATATCGGTTTCGGATACGGTTAAGGATATGAAATTATTTCGGATTATTCGTTAGTTTCGGATAGTTTCGGTTACGATTATTAGATTTTTAAGGAATTTTAAATGTAAATGTAAAATTGTAACGTAATCTCACAATGACTGACTAGTAATGACCAAGCAAGAATAAATAATAAACAATGCAAGGGACGCGCGTGGCTAGTGTGTTGGCTGGCTCGGCTGGGCAAAAACAAAAACTTGTCATAACATGTATCATTTAGACTATCCGAAATTATCCGAAACTTTTATATCGGATTCGGTTACGGTTACGGATAATTTTTTATTTCGGATATCCGACAGTTTCGGTTACGGTTACGGAGCTCCATAACATCCCTGTAAATAATACAAAGGTTGCTAGATTAGTCAAAATTTCTCTCCGACATTCCGTAGTGCCATATTTCTAAGCACAGTTATTGGACGTGGAATCATGTTTTTTTTTAAACTTTGAAATCCTGTTTTAGCATGTTTTTGGAAAGTTCAGGGCGGTTTTGTGTTTTCCACAGCTCATTTCACTCAGCCCGCGTTGCAGTGACTTAGGCTTTTCCAAAGTTATTCCTAAAAAATGATAGTACACAGTGAATCGACAGAATTAGTCAGTCAATTTTTATAGCAGATTGTCCTCTTAATTTTTATGAACCATGACATACCGAGTTGCCATAATTATCCTATGTTCTTTCAAAAATTCGTCAAAGATTATGCTCTTATAACCTCACAAAATGGTGGTCATAACTTTTTGTACTGACCCACACCAAACCCTTTCTACATTTTTTATTCATACTGGAAAAATGCAGGTTGCTTTGCATGTAAAAATGCGGTAATAAAGGTCTTCTAGATCTGCCTCGATTTGGTTCAAGAGCTCCACCGCATCAGTCAAATCTTGAATTTTGTGTTCTACAAGGAACACTATTTTGTTGATGGCAATTCGTCGATTTTCCTTTCTAAAATTCTTGACTAGGTTGATCGCACTCAACCGAGAGGGAATTAAACTCGAAGCATATGCCGACGAGGTGGTTGTACTCGTCTCTGGTAAATGTTTGGGTACCATCAATGATGGTGACGGAAAAAAAACTCTCTTACAGCTCTTTACTCTTGCAGAAATACTTTCGGCAAGAAATGGTATCTGCAACCTCACCTTATATATTATATGTATACAGCTATTAATAGGTCTGCCTTTATGTGTGGCATCCTGGTTTATTGGAACGCTCTGATGCCATGCAACCTAAACAAGCTCACACAGTTCCAAAGTGCTGCTTACATGAGCATTACAAGCGTTGTCAGCACAGCGCCTACCGCGGCACTAGAGACTGTGTTCTACCTCTTTCCTTCCATTAGACATTCTTGGAAACAGTTTGGCTACAACTGACCTAAGACTGAAAGGCAATATACTACCATTTATATTGGAGATCTTTCAACGGTGCTCAACTATGTCCATAATTTATTGCTTTTGAGTATATATTTAAATTCCTCTCGTTTTTAGGGTTCCGTGCCAAAATGGTAAAAAGGGGAGGGCCCTTATGGTGCGACTTCGTCTGTCTATACTAATGCTATCGTTTTTAAGTCTGGAATGAATTTAAATAATCCCTGTCCAACAATATTGCAAATGCAATTTTATTTTTATTGCAAACGATGCCGAGAGGGGGGGGGTCTAAATTTTTAAATGGGGTTACTAGTTCAAGTGTGGTGTCATATGAAAGGACTTCATTTGCGCATTTAAAAATTTATTTTCATTTCCTTTTAGGCTGTATAGTTTTCGGGTTATCATGAACAGTTCTAGAAAAATACCATCCCCTCTTCTTATCGCTGAAGTTTGCAAAGCTAAATATCTGAAATAATTAGAGTTTATAAAGGTTTATGTAAATATTACATGCTCAGTTTACATTTTGATACGTTTGGATCATTGGTTGTCCCTTCCTCTGCTAATTCGCTGCATATTAACACCATTTCCTCCGATGTTCGAAATTTTACGCGGCATAGCTTGTCCACCTGTAGCTTGCTTCTTGCTTGCTTTTGCAACTAATATTTTGCCTTTCTGCTGTATTATCATTATTATTAAATATGGCTTCTCTAGTTCGCAGAAAGGTAGAAACAAGACATTCAAGTTCCCACATTCCCGATAACCTAATTCCCTTCCGGTTAAAGCCATGCTAACGCATCATAGGGTTGTCCCCTGCATCTTAAAAAAATCTAAGGACTAATAAGACTCTCCTGTCACTTCGACCAAAGTGATCTTTTGTGACGAGATCCATAATAAATTTAAGCCACCCCGGAGTGTTTGTCCAGTGTCAGTGCTTACATATGTCCTCGCATGACTTGAATTGGCAGCTGACTTCTCGAGTAGCTGCGAAACAGCTTAGATTCGATAAACTGAGAGTTCACGACTTTTTTGCCAGCCGATCCGCAATCACATTAATTTCAATGCCCTCGTGCCCGGGTATCTAGTCTAGACCAACTTCTGTAAGTACGGATCCGCAAATTGTCATTCAGTTTTCCGCTGCATTTAGTCTGACCCTGGCACGTCGTAAGAGGCAGCATACTCGAGAGATATACCTGTAGCCTACCGTTACGTTCTAGATCCTTTGTTCAAATGCATCATTCTATGACTAATTCGACTCCGAAAACTCAACTCAAAATATAAGATATTCTACGAAGTGGGCCAAGGCAGCTTTAGAGGGTGTTGTACTGTAATTAATAATTATATTTGAAGTGTGAAGTCTGTCCAAAACTTCACCTAAAACTCTCAAATACTCTTTGAAGGTGTTACTGACAATAACTACATCGTAAATAAACAAACACGCGATATTCAAGATCTCCAGATAAAACTTTATCAGACTTTGCCAAGTAGCTGTCGAATTAGTGAGCGCAAAGGGTATTCACTTAAACTGGAAAAGACCCCTCCCTCGGACGGTAATAGTTGTATTTTCTTTGGATGACTCTGCCAATGGTACTTGTTAAAAAGCGGACTTGATGTCTAATGAGAATATATAACGAGCATCCCTGATAGTGACCTTGTTTGTTTGATAATCCACGCAAAAGTGATATGATTCGTGCTTTTATGATCGGGGACGACCAGGCGCTATTGAATGGGCTAATTACTCCGTCTATCAATATATTCTCAAATTCCTCATATATTACCAGATAATAGATCCCATATTTTCTCTAGCCCTTTCGATGACTGAAACTAGTTTTGCATGCTGTACTACTGACTTGAATGTAAGATCACCCGATAATGGCCTTCATTGATATTGAGGAAGCTTTTAGCAACGCCAAATTTGGAGCTTCCACAGAGGCATTCGCTTCTCTTGGGATGGGAACCAATTTTGTGTCACTGATTTGTCAGATGCTTCAAGGCAGGACTATAAACGCTAGGCTGGGTCACTAGGACTACGAGTATAGAAAAACCGCAAGGCGACATCCCTTCTCTTCTTCTTTGGACCCTGGTGGTCAGTGAACTACTCCTAATCCGCTGTGTGGTGATGACATCGCTATATTTGTCACCTTCCATTTGTACGCAGAGACCTTACACAAAATTAAGAAAGGTATCTAGGTATTATCCTAGATAGGAAATTAAACTATAAATGTCGAACATTCAGGAGAGAGTGAAGAAAGCATGGATAGCTCTGTACTCTTGGAAGCGGACTATTGGTAGAAAATAGGATTTCTGATTTAAGATAACCCATGATTGTCTGGTGACCATCCCTAAACAAAGCCGCGAACCTTAATTCTAGGGAAAGTTCAGAGATCGGCTGGTCTCTGTATTAGTGAAGCAGTGCGGACGACATCCGCTGATTTTCTGTAAATAATTTTTCATCTAATCTCCTTTGATTTGATGAGCAAACAGAAGGCAGCGAACGGTGTCATCAGCTTCTTGACCCCTCTCACTACCTTCAATATTCATATTAGACACTCTATAATTCTGAACTCCTTCTCGTTCTCTCTAGGAAAACTTGAGTATCCCATATCTAGACATTCCTTTGTCAAACGATTTAGATTGACAATCCCATCCAGACAGGACTGAGAAAACGACGCGCTGCCGTATGGTGATTCCTCCAGACCTACACAAACGGCTCAGAACAGGCAGGGGTGTGGGGTTTTCTCGAAGAAATTGAATAATAATCTATCCATCCGCCTTCTAGACCACTGTAGTGTGTTCCAAGCAAAAGTAATAGCAATTCAGAAGGCCCTGGTTTGACTGAGAGAAAGGAAGAAAGTTTGTATTTTGACGGACGGTCAAGCCGTCCTTAGAATCTTTCTCATCGAATAGAAAAACTGTAAACAGCTGTCGCTCATACTTAAATGAAATGGCTGAGCATAATCACATGTGCTGGATTTCAGGGCACAGTGATATTCCAGGGAACTACGTGGTGGATGAGCTCGCTAGATACGGCGCTACTTTAGGGATCCAACCGGATAAAACTTCTGTAGGTAGACTTGTAGCCAACTGCAATCTGCTGCTTAGCACAGGGGCAATAAATCAAACGAACCATAGGGGGCAAATGGCACTACATGCCACACGGCTAGACAGATCTGGCCTAGCCTGAACCTTAATCTAGTTTCATTGGCCCGAACCAAACTAAACGAATTCATAGGGGTGATCACTGGTCACTGCCACACGCGAAGATGTTGTAACTTTTCTCAAATGACTTCTGTAGAAGCTGCAGGGACGAGGAGGCCTGACTACTTTTTGCATAGTCTCTGGGATATCGAGATAAGAGATCTCGGCACTTCATCGACAGAACCAAATGGTGATAGTAGGAGTTGTGGTGTACTTCCTCCCGTGGCATCACAGTAATGCTATTCGAAGTCTAAGGGTATCCTTTCATTGGACGGCATCCCATACCTACCCAAGGGCAGATATGAGCAGTATTTTTGGTCATGTAACTTGAAAGACGTAAAAGATTTTTGTGTGTTTTCAATTTATTTTGAAAGAAAACACATTGGGGACTATTGTAAATCCGAAAATAAAACAAAAATTGTAGGGAAAGTCACACAGTCTTTAAAACCATTGTGTTACCTATCAACTGAAATATTAATAACGTCTATAACATTAAAACTGTAGAAAATACGCGTTAAAATGTAGGGCTGGTTAATTTTATCGTAAAGAAATTTAAAACTTCTATAGCTTGAAGGTAGTAGAGATAGATTCCCCCACCATCCCATACATTTTTTTCGGATCTACCAGATCCTGTATTTTTGCATACGACCTAACAAATACCCTGTATAAAGAATACCTTTAAGACCAACATAAATTCTCCTCCCCTGTGATATCCAGAGCTCAAAAAGGCTGTTTTCAGCATGGCTTCATCTACCACCACCAACTTACTCGAATTTGTGTATCACTGCTTGCCTCTGATTGAGTCTGGCTTACTGGTTGATTGCATTTTCACTGATTTTAGTAAGGCCTCCGACAGAATCGATCATGGGATTTTTGTTCAAAAATTTTGTTTGCTCGGGTTCCCACCGCTTTTTGTTAACTGGTTGTCCACTTACCTCTCTGGGCGCACCCAACGTGTCTTGTTTCGTGGTGCCCTATCCAATGAATTCTTTGTTTCTTCTGGAGTGCCTCAGGGCAGCATTCTTGGCCCACTTCTTTTTATTATTTTTATTAATGACATCTCGGTGCTCCCTTCTAGCTCCAAGATTCTGTGTTATGCAGATGACGCCAAAATATTCCGTGTCGTCTCCCGCGACGACGACTGTGCTCTGTTGAGCTCCGATATTCACGTTTTTCACGACTGGTGCTCTAGTAACCGTCTCCCTCTTAATATAAATAAATGTACCGTAACGACCTTTACCCGCAGAAACTGTCCTGTTCTCTTCGACTACTCTTTGGATGGCAGTGTCTTGAGTAGGCTACATAGGGTCAAAGACTTAGGGGTTGTTCTTAATTCCCGCCTATCCTTTGAGGATCACATTGACTTCGTGGTTAGTAGGGCTAATTCCACACTGGGTTTTGTGAAAAGGTGGTCCAGGGAACTTGACGATCCCTATCTAACTAGGCTCCTCTTTTTTTTTGCCGATATCGAGCTGGGTTGCTCTAGGCGACAACTGAAGTGCCATCTGAGAATACTTATTGAATAAGTTAGTTTAATGATTTGTATTAATTTTGTAGTCTTTTTGATTCATTTGTAGTCTTCTTAGTAGCCAGTTTTGGCGAAGCTGTTGTTAAATAAATAAATAAAAACATACTTAGGTCACCTAATATGGTATCTTTATTTGAGATATATATTTCTTTTGTTTAATCAGTTTCAGCGCTTTCTGTGAATTGTTTTAAACTATTTAATTTTTGGTTTTTAAATGTATTAAGAAGTGAAAAAGAAAGTACTATTTAAATTATTAGAAATAGAAGTGAACGACTATTCCAATAGTTTCAGAGCTCAGTGTAAGATTAAAAACTATCTCGTAAGTATATGGATATAGCATAGAAATAAGAATACATAGAATAGTGAAAATCAAAATTTTATTAATATACCTTAAGTACAGACAGCCAGATAGAAAAGACCGAAAAAGAGGAATATAAGCGAGAAAAATTGTTTATTCTAATTGATACTTGGGCATTAAATTGTTTACATCGTATATTTTCAGTATTTCACATTCCGTTTAAATTTTTAATGTATTTCCATTTGTTTTTGGTATTCTATCCATTGGACCGAATTACCAGCTACGCATTTTGTTTTTAGCGTAAAGAAGTATTTCAAAATATTTTAGAAAAGAAAAGAAAATGATTCCGAGATTGCTTTTGTACTTTCTTGCCTATAATATTCACTTCATATCCAAAAAAACTAATAAGAAGTCACATTGCAGCATCTACACAGCTACAGCAGAAGCGCTTTTAATGTTTACGTTTTGTATAAAAATTCATTGAATTTTTTATTTGTTGCTTTGAGATGGGCGCCACCTGAAGACATAATGTTTAACATTAATCTGTTAAAAATAGCTTTTTGACTCGAAAATGCTACGTCGCAACTTCTGAAAAACATAATTCTGTATATGTGCTTATTCAAGAACTCTGTAATGCGGACTAAATTAGATCAAACGTCAAAGTGAAAGAAGACGCAAATCACAAAAATTTTGGTTAAAATACTAAAAAACATTTTAGCTTCATGTATACTAGCACTAGTATATGCGATTTATTGAAATTGTATTTTGGCTTAGTATGTTTCGTAAGAAAGTTATGTTAACAGGACAATAGCGTAATTTATATGTGCAGTTACAAAATAATAAAATAAAGCACATATGTAAGCAGGTGTTTTCTAATATTCCGCGGCTTGACACAATTTACAGAATCTGTTTGCGTATCTATTTTTAAAAACAGAACTTAACACTCCAGATAATATTCGTTTATCTGCGAGATCGTGTGATGTGTTTGCATTGCTTTCTCATGTCAAGATTTTGCGATTATTTTAAGCAGATGTTTTAAATATTTTTCTCGCAAATTTTCGCAATACTCTTTCAGAAATTTCTTAATTCATGGTGCAAAAAAATTGATGAAAATAAAATATTTTGAATGAGAAAAACTGATAGTAAACGAATTTTGTTCTGCCAACGTCTTATTTAACAGGAAGATTCTCGGTGTTTTAATAATGCGTTCAAAGTTTAAGGGAATGTTTCCTTATGATGGCTTAATCAACACAAGTTCTTCCATTACTACGATCTCCAACTTCTTCTACGATTACTAACTAATAATTGGTTCTCGTGCAATTACGCCAGATAATATAATTTGTGGGGTATAATTTGCTCTATGTTTTATTTGTGAGTTTGTGTTTAAATACTTAATGGACAAGTTCTCCAGAAATTAAGAGGGAACATAGGGATATTTATAACACAAACCACATAACCGTTCGTACTCGGATAAACGTTGATCTGAATATCCTACAATATTACCACTTCTAGATAAAGTGCGATGCAGTAACAATGTTTATAAGAAAAACACACTTAATTATAAATAGAACACGAAATTATGTCTATTCAATGAAGCGAGCCAAATGTAAAGCTAAATGTCATATTTTTCAAATACTTCGTTTAGTGCTAAGCATTGGACGCGTAAATTACTTTGTTAATTATTTATATAAAAAATAGTAAATTTTATTATTTGTAAAAGGCAATTTACTAACACTACATACGGCCGTCGTCTGTTAGGAACACAGTTGGAGATCACATGTACACAGGAGGAATAACATATTACACATTGCAGCACATTTCGTAACTATGTATGGTCGTTAGTATGGGAACTCCGGATACTAGATGATATCCTATTTTAAATTAGTCTTACTGTGATATTGAAAATCACTGTCATCGTGAACAGACCTTTCTCCCCTACTCGTGGGATCCCTACGGAAACTGTAAAAAATAAAACTAATGAGGGTGCACTTCTCTAAAAATGCTGGCTCGCAAGGCTGACTTAAAGCCTCAAATGGCCGAAGACCGATGGACATTTCTGTATAGAGTGACAAACCCGATACGGCCACTAAGGACACAAGGAATTTGTCCCGAGGTAGCACTGGGCTTTCACAATCCAAAAAGGGAATAAATTCAATAGTGAGGACAAGAATTAGCTTCTGGTAAAGGGACATGACACCCTAAGGCAATGAAATAACTGCACTTGCATCTAGGGAAGTACCCACTAGTGCCAAGAGGAACCGACCCGAGGACTGCACCCTTAGGCCTGCTAAGGTCAAAAGGATAAGTACTCGGAAGGACAAGACAGAAGCGAAGCAGGGGCCACTCAGAAGGTAAGCAAGGCTTCCATGCCTCTCCTCTAAGAAAAAGCGGTGGTAGAAGTGTGAAGGATATCGATCAGTATACGCTTTCGACCGAGCAGCTTATATTTGTGAGGAGAGCGATCCTTAGTAAAGATCGAACGTATTCTAAGGGACAGAACAGAGGCCATGGCTCAAGCAGATTGTGGTTGAATTTCAGCCATGGAAGGGAACTAGGCTAAAGGCAGTTGAGGAAAATGAATTTCCTTGCTCTAAAGTCCTACCGGACAGCTAGGAACTAAAGTATGCGGAAATCCTTGTTCAAGTTGAGAGTCAAAAGCATGGTAGCCGAGGGCACTACCACTGTAATAGCCCTATCAGCTAAGGCCTGCAAAAAATTCGCCTTCAAGGTGGATTATATGTGCGCGCAAGTTCAGCTCAGGCCATACTTTGGCAAGTTCTAACTCCGCAGGGGTTAAAAATCCCATCGAAGAGGGCTGATACAGGTGCCTCGGCCTCGGAGAGAACTGTCACAACCGCATCCTGTGCTAAACCACCTGTAAGACGATTAACTCTGGTTCCCTCTACCACCACAAAATAAACCGCATCCACTTCGGGCAAGAACCTGCAAAAGGGCGACTGGGCTGCTTCGGTTCTCTCAACATCAGGAAGGAGACTTTTAGCACCTGGTACCTTCACTGCAAGCAACAACCCAAAAACTACTATGGTAGCAAAGGCCGGAAGAAGGCCACCTAGCAGCAACAGGCCAGGACGCCTTACAAGGGAAGGCTATAGCTAAGAAAACAGATGGTTTTAAGGATAAAGTCCCGTCACACCATATCACGGGCAGCCGCTAGAGCTACTCTAAACAACCTTGGGTTCGGGATTAACACTCGAGGTGAATGCTTTTTAGACTATTTCATAAAAAATAACATTTAAATATTAAATAATAGTAATTAACTTTCAAATTTTATAACATTGTTTGCCAAGAAGCACTGAAGCACGTTTGTCAGCCCCAACTTGCAGAACAACATACTTACTTGTAAGACCGATTGGTAGTAAAAATTACAATTTGACTGGACTAATAAAACAATAGGTCTGTTCAATGATATGCTCAACCTAGAACAAGAATCGTTTTCCTGGAGTCCTGAAAGATGAAAAGGAGCTAGCTCAGGTTAGATCAATCTTTTTTGCTCTACCAAATTAGTACGAGTGACTTACATATTTATTTATTTACAATTTCATCGAAGACTAACTACTACTATCCTAATACAAATACCTTTTTTAATTGAATTAATTAACAATAAATATAAACGCTAAAGGAAATACAAAATATAAATAATCGGAAACGCCGATGATGTCAAGAAGTACTTTTAACCAAGAAAAAAAACTCTAACTAGGCCCACTTTTTAATTGGAACTTCTTCAGGTGGAAAGCTATAACATCACAATTAGTATTAAAGAGACGGGTCATTGCCGTGATAGGCTCATGTTCAAGCTGTTCAATGATAAGAGGCTTGGAAGAAGTCCTGATGCCTCAAAAAATAAGCTGGAACCGACAGGGTAAATGATGCTAACAGTTCCAGGGAAATAACTGCGCCCCGCTAGTAGATGTCCAATAGAAAAGTGTACATTTTATGTTGCAAGAGCTTCCAAAGATACGGGCGCAAGCCTATTAAAATACGAAGACAAATGAGATGGATCAGATTAGGGAAGGGTACGAGAGGCAAGTCTAACAAACCGATGTTCACCTGGAACCTAGAACGCACCCCCAAGCCTAGTTGTAGTATTCATAACCACTTCTACTGAGGTGTATTGAATTGGAGTTACTTGTCAGCCATCTCATATGGGTACGTTTGGGAAAAAATTTAAAATTTGGATTACTGAAATAAAAGTTACAAGAAAAGGTTTTTCTAATTTTTAAAATGTCGGTGGAGTATGTAAGTGGTAAATTCAGTGTCAGTGGTTCGGAATCCACTTTAAGTTGTAGGTCCACTTACAATCGTTGTTTTGAATCGGGTGAAGTCCTTCTCCCGCCCCATGCCCTAAAATGATGAAAATCGGGTTTAAATTCAGTAACAAAAAAAATATGCTTACACAGAAAGTGACAACTAGCGAAGAGCAAAAAAGAAATGTATTACGGATCGTGTGCAAAATTAATGGAGCTGATAGATCTAGGCGAGAAACGAAAAAATATATATGGGTGGGAGGGGTCCTTTTTGACCTGCCTCCAAGTTATAGGAGGTTGAAATTGTTTTAGATTAAATTAAGCAGTTTTACATTTTAACGCATTTTTTTGTTCTTTTACCATTCTCAACTTACATAACCAAATGTGCAGCTTCTAAGAAAAAATGCTACCTACCCCCGAATTGTTTTTTTTTGGTAATAACACTAATTTAAGTGGAGTGGGTGATGTAAGGTACCAAAACGTTTGGTGAAGGTTATTAAATAATAGAAAGATTAAATCATTCGTTGAACTTGAAACAAAAATCCTACGATATCCAGGCATAAAATGAGATACAGCAGTGCCATTTTTAATAGCACGTAATATTTCAAAGTGAGAGATCATTTTGATAGTTTACAATTAATAGTTTAAAATAGTGCAATTTACAAATGACGAATAGGCGGATAATTTTCGGTTACAGATTTAGCAAGGGAAATTCCCTCGAAGCAGAGCGTGAATATCACCTGCGATTCCCAGAAAGAAGGTAACCATCTAGACGTGTCTTTTAAAGAGCATCGAGAAACCGGAAGTGTTCATATACTTTCGACTCAAGCGGACGTCAATGTTGCGCCAATTTCAGGGGAAATAGAGTAGAGAATTCTTAAGGCAAGCAGAATTGATCCACTACAAGTACAAGGTACATAGCATGCGGCGTAGGGATAAGTACATCGACAGTATGAAGAGTATTTCGAAAAGATGGACTTTATTCTTTCCATATGACACCTGTACAGGAAATTAAGCTTCATCAACATGACGGAGCGCCAGCCCATTGCGGAAGAAACGTACACAAGTGGTTGAATGGAAATTATGGGGTTAGGTAAATACGGCGGCGCGGTACTTTTTCTTGGCCGGCTGGTTCTCCCAACCTAACCCCACTTAATATAGATAGAGCCCACCCTCTATCTGCCATATATTTTTTTTTGTTTCTCGCCTAAATCTACCAGTTCCTTCATTTTTGCACACGACCTGAGAAACCCCCTGTATATCTTAGTGACCACTTCTTGCTGATAGAAAATATTTCTCACGAATTACAAAGTATAAGAAATATAGACAGGAAATATGTGCAGTCAACAACAATAATAGATTTTCAATTTATTGTACTTTATTAAGAACAAAAACAAGATTTTGACAAATGTTAAACTCGTCTTTATCAATTCTTGCGCCGCGCAGTACAATCTGAACATTTTCTTATCAATGAAAATTGTCGTTTATGTGAACAACATCATAATCAATGTCCAAGTGCGGAATACGCTGATTTATTTTATTTTTGTTGTTCTTTTCTATCCAGCATATGAGAGACAAAATTCGCAAAACTTCGAATTTTAAACCACATTTTAAGCAATTTACACTAGATAAACGTAGCCTTATCTTCTGTTGACTTTACCTATTGTATACAATTTCTAAACATTTTTTGGTACTACAAATTAGGAGGTCATTGGCCCTCATAAAATTCTTATTAGAATGCTATTTATAGAAAATGGGAAGATGTAACATATGCGAAGAACGAAGCCAAGTTATGATAGTGGAACTAGTGACTCATCTTAGTTGTTTTCTTTGGCTCTCTTACTTTCTTGTGGTCAAAAGGTAATGCGCTTCCATCTATGTTAAATATAAATAACTTTTATGATATTTGACAGAAATTTAAATAAAACTTGAGAGCGATTAATAATCTTTACTTTCGCGAATCTCCGGTTCCGCCTAATCGCAGACAGCTACCAACTCAATTTCTATGGCAATTGGTTTATAAAATTTTTTGATATGTATTTGATTTGGCGGTATGCCGAACTTCTATGATTGTCGTTTAAATAAATCCGACTTCGGAGAGAAAACTGATTTAATAGTTTTCAGAATTTTATCTTCGTCCAGCCGAAAATTTTTTTAAAAATGGGTAATATAATTGAATTATTAGTTTAAACCACATTCCACCACATTTACTATAACTTTAAAAAACATATTACTTTAAAAAAAACAGCCTTAAAAACCTTAGTAATTTTAAGTAAAAATTGTGCCTAAAATTGTGTTTGTTGTTGTTTTTTATGAGTTTTTAATTAATTTTTTTCATGATGACCCTTGTACTTGAGAATTTTTTCTTTTTTATATTTGGAATCCTCATGTCTTTGCCTATAATGTTATGCTATTTAAAGAAAAATACCTCTAATATAAGGCGCAGGAGGGTGTTAAGTAAGAGGGTGAATTTAGGGGTAAAAAGCTTGCGCGCATGATTTCTCATGAACCTCTCAACATAAAAAAATAAAACAAATTTCGTTGAAAAGGGGTTTTAAAAGCTAAAAATTGTCATAGGATTTTCTTTTTTAATTTTTTGAAAAAAGTTATTTTAGTTTAAAGAATCATGGAAAAAATGATGCCATTTTTGCACCTTAAAAAATTAATAACTTTAGCGAGGGTTAAAATTTTATTTCCTCGACTGTTGCTCTGATAAATTTAGGACTTTGGTTTCTAACAATATTAAATTAATAACCAACCTTAGGCACACTAAAGATGTTTTCCGTAAAAAGCATTGGGTTTAGTTAATTACACAGGCCTGCGAATTTAAACTTATAATTTCCCTTTTTAATAATAAAGTAATAAATTGTGCTATTTTCAAAAATAATCAAAAAATATCTGACGTGATAGAAAAAACTAACTAACGAAATTAGTACCTACTTTTTGTTACTTTAAAAAAAAATATTGTTATAAAAAGGGAAATTATAAGTTAAAATTCACAGGCCTACGTAATTTAATTGAATCACATTTTTTTTAAGAAATTTCCAAACTAGTTTGCATTTGGGTAGTTGTTTTTAGCAGTTTAGAGTAGAAATTGTGGGCACAGTGAGTCAAAAAACATCGCTCTACTGGGATTGTATTGTGAAATTTGAAAGAAAAATTTTGTTTATTTATAGAATTTTCATTGTTAAAAGATATCCCTAATAGCTCGATTCACTTCAGTTATTCGGTAAATAGATTTCTCGGATCTTTTCTTCCTGTTAGCTTTGGTATTACCATAAAAAAGACGATTTTAAATTATATTGGCATCTTCACCGGGATATTGGGCCGCATAAAATCAAGTACGAATTAGGAAGTGCTAATACTTAAGATTTATCAAATTTGTATTTCTATGTTTCCAAAATTTTCTGCAATATATCTCTATCATATACAGCCATTTCGGTATCAAGACCTAAATTAATATTTCTTTAATGAAAGTTTGAAAAAGATATTATTGGTGAAAGTATTTTATACAATTTCATGAACAACAACATTTGAACTTCTCGCCAAGAGGTGCATTGCCTTACTTTTTTTCGAGCAGTAGGTGACCGCATGGCAGATTTTCAAAATCCAAAAACGAACAATTTACGTTGTAAGGTTCGATCTAGAAATCCAATACCCCTCCCCCCCCCCTCTTTGGTAAAATCCTAGATTCCATATTCAAAGATTTCCTAAACATTATCTAGTATTTAATAGTATTATGAAGTGTATACGAGTATGACGTTAATTTATGTAGAATTAAATCCTTTTATGAAGCAGTAGGCAATTTGTCGTCTACTACTTAAAAGAGTTGGTTTGTCTTATTTTACTGTTATTTTTGAGCAGTAAATTAGTTCAAGCGAGATTTATTTTAAAATTGAGAACGTCGTGACAATTTAATATTAGCGGAACAATTAAAGAAAAAGAAAATTATTTGAAATAATGTGAAAAAAAAGATCTTGCTTGCATTACAGAACGAAGGAGAAATTGAATTTGAAGCAAGTCATAAAAAAATTAAACAACATGAAAAGTCGTGCCAAAAAAATTACCAACAAAAAAATAAGACTAAGAGAATGTTAAAAAATATTCCTCGTGGGTTGGTAATAATACATTTTTAGTATTTCCTGCCATGGTAGAAGTTCCTCCTCATTAATAATAATAACAATTAATTAATAATAGTTTATTATCTTAACTCCTAAGTACAACTTAATAGAAAATTTGAGACTATAAACAGCAACATTGGCGTCAACGCCGTCTGTCGAGGATGGCTTAAATGATGTTTCCAATCATAAATTCAATAAGTAATACAGAAAAAATAAAATAAAATAAAATTCATGAAATTTCATTTAATAAATTAATTTGGCTTTAGTAAATAATTCTAAATAACTATATAGTTTCAAAAGTAATTCCCGTAACTAAAAACAAGAAAAATAAAAAGATGGAGAAAAGGATACTCAGACAGAATAGGACAAGTGCCGAGCAAGTGCAACAAATTCTCGTCTTCGGAAAGATTACAAAGCGAACACAAGCTGCTACCCTCTCTTCTACTCGGACTAGCATTCAAATTCAGTAACCCACACCTATATTTCATAATAAGGCTGATCTTATTTAAGGAGAATTCGTTCTTAAAATAATTGCATTCGGATGTATAACTGAGCCTGTCATAGAGGCCATGTCCGACCGTACATCCAGCCCTGTCCCCAGCCAGCCTGAACTAATGTAAAAAAATTGTGTATAACATTTCGGGAATTCTCATCTTTCAAGTTTAACGATATGTCAAATTTTTCACATAATCCAGTCCACTTATTATACCAATACAGTTCTTTTTCTACCATAATCCAAGCTAGTTTATGGGGTAATCTCTCTGCATCGTAACCATAAAGTATTTTGTGCATATAGCTGAAGTGACAGTTAAGAGTGTAAATACGAGTATACAAATTAGACAGACCTGTCTCCAAAGTGAGAGCATAATTAGGCGTCTGATCCGGCAGGTAAAAAACCTTTTTAAGAAAGAAACGTTGTAATCTTTCAACGTGTCCATGCTGAGTAAAACCCCAAACCTGTGCTCCGTAGCAGAGAAATTACCATTGTTCCGCTTGCCGCCGGACACCTCCACCTCTTTGAAAAATCATTATCTTTGGGTTATTCAAATTGACTTTAAGACTCCACAGCTTGGTGTATTCTTCAAGTTGATTGATCATTCGCTGAAGTTTAGCCGGACAATCAGATAACAGGACAATATCATCTGCGTAAAGGAGAGCCTTAATTTCTAAATCATATATCATAATACCTATCTTCAGGTAATCCTCGAGGTCATTAAAAGCATAGGGCTCAAATTACATTCTTGTTTAACCCCGCTATTGGTCGCAAAGCTATCGGATAAATTCGTGCCATCCCATACCTGCGCCGTAGTGTTTTTATAAAGTTCTTGCAGAACCTTTACCATTTTGATTGACACACCACAATTGAATAATTTAAATAATAGTGCACTAAGATTAACGTTGTCAAATGCAGCCTTGAAATCGACAAAAAATGCGTAAATTTTCTTTTTGTTTAAGGAATGACCAAGTTTAATTATACTTGTCAAATTGAAGATGTTATCTCGCGTTGAGTACCCTGCACGAAAACCCGCCTGACTCTCAGAGAGAATTGTATACTCCTTTTCCCATACCGTTAGTCTATTATATAAGATAGCCACAAAAATTTTGGTAATTGTGTCCATAAAGAAAAAGCCACGGTAATTTTCCACTTGCTCAATATCACATTTTTTGAAGATTGGAAATATAATAGAAGTGCCAAGACTCGGAGGAAAGTTCATGTCTTCGAAGCAATTATATGAATTCAGCATTTTATTACGGAAGCTTTTAGGTGCGTTCTTGTAAAATTCATACTTCAACCTGGCAGGTCCAGATGCCTTATTGTCCTTTAAACCAACTAAGACCTTTTCAAGTTCACGCATCTGGATTGGTCCTTTAAACCAACTAAGACCTTTTCAAGTTCATGCATCTGGATTGGTTCATCTAATATGGGACATTTAAGATCAGGAGCGGTATATACTATCTCCGCATTATTTATGTTAGGACATAATAATACCTTAAAGTATTTTTCAATTGTTTTTATATCAATGAGAGTTCCTCCTCATTCGACCGACTCTCACTAACACTTATGGGCCAAGATATATTAACACTAATAAAATATTCGTGAGGATTGTACGTTACTAGCATGTATGGTATATTTATTGAAAATAATCCTTTGCAGATTATTTACCCATTTGAATGAAAATTTGGCTTTTCTATACAAAGGTACAGTTTCGTTTTTGTTCGATAATGCACTTACTCTTTTTTCTCTGTAATTTGACAGAAAATGAGATGAAATTCACCCAACACTTTCTACACAAAATATTAATATTTCTGAACATAAGTATTATTAATTTTGGCACTAATATTATTTCCTGGGGATTTGACCACTCTTTCTTCATCGATAAAATTCGATAACCAAAATTATTGAAAGTAAGAGAAGAATTGAGTTTCGAAGTTTTTCGATCGTTTTTGTAAAATATCAATATCTCCAAAATATAACGAGATATTGGTTTTCAATCATATATATAAACATTTCTAAAGAACCTCGAAAAGTGACTCTTATTCGATAAATTCGATTATCGATCTTTTATCGATTTTTAGAACTTTGATTGTCGACAGCGCTGTATTTAACTTGTTGGTGCCCTAGGTTTTGTAGTGAACGGTGCTCTAGTTTTTCTCTTTTTGTTGTTAGATATATTCGCTTCCAAAGAATAGATGAAATCATTTGGCAGCTCCCGTGCCACTCTGTCTTAACTTTTCGAAGCGTTTCAAGAGTGCCTTAAATCTGCCACGCCGTTTCAAAGCGTCTTTAACTTTTCGAGGCCGCCCCCCCCCCAACTTAAAACGTTACGTAACAAATGATTTTTACCTAAAAATGTCTCTTGCGAAAAATACAGGAATAAAATGCAATGTAAATTAAACGAAATTTGTGTGCGTGAAATTCGTAAGTTCATGGCTTATAGTTTAGGTGGTTTTGCTTGACGGCAACGGTCGGACTTTTAGAGTACAAACTATGAACTTATGGTACACGGCTTCTTGTGGTTATTTGTGGGTTCTCGCATTTAATAACGCGAAAACCTCTGACGGTCTCCAAGAAGTCGAAGCAGGACCACCTGCTTACCCACCCTCCGTCGGTCCATTACCATTTCGTACAGCATTGCTTCCACATACCCCCACCGCTTAATAGTTTCTTCGGATCCTAGGTGTGAGCCGGCGACTGTGTGGCATTACCATGCGCTACCCGGCTCAGGGCCTTCTTTAGGTGTGGGCTGACCGGGCCATAAGGGGCCCCTAACATTCAAGACCTCGGAAATATGCAAAATTGAATGGAGAAATAAATAATTGTAACAAACAGTAAACAATCACAAAATATGTTTGATACATTTTATTGAACATAAGTATGAAAACAATATGAAATATTTTTTATGACTATTTGAATTACGAAATTCAATTAAATGTAGATGTGAGCAAGGTAAAGCAGTGAACTATTAAGAACAATTTTAATTATGTGATCAACAAATTAATCTTAAAATAAGTCACAAAATGCCAGTAGGTATACTTCCTTGTTAAGCTACTTACTTTTAATCGAAAATTTATATTTTGAATTTTCAAATAAACATTTGATTAATAAAGAAATGTACATTTATTAAATAGTAGTTGACACTTTTATTTGATAAAATAATTAATGTAATTAAAATAATTTAATAAAAAGATAGTCAACGTAATTAATTTTTTAAATAAAATAAAATATAGAAACAAAAATGTATGACAAAAAGAGCCTATTAAAAGATTCCTGAACATTGATCTTCTATTGACCCATTACGAATTTCGGCTTACAGAGACGGCCCTGACCCGGCTTCTTTTAGCGACTTGACGAGGCGATCGTAGGTAAGGTTTTTATTTTTTTATTATTTAGATCCATTTTGTGTCCCACGAGTATGTCCGGTATTGGTTCGCCCCAGCAGAGCCGACTTACCGGAGTAAGGCACTAATACAACCGACCTTGCCGGGGCATCAGAGGACAAAGGGAGCTAATAAACGGTTGGTTTAGCCTCCAAACTTACGCTCTTCGGCACGCTTTCATGTAAAATGTACGGTCACACCATTACTGAAACAGGTGTATTAATTATATGCATTTTGGAGAAAATCTGAGGAAATCGCAAAACTTCTTTTCTCTTTTGAAAGTGAATGTACCTGCAATGATGGGAGTTAGCTCAACATTTTACTATTTTCGTTAAGGACTTTAGGATAGTAATTGTTTTGGCGTAAGTTTGATGTCGCTGCTTTTAATAGATCACTGATTAGTTCGTTTCACAATTTTCTTGACAATTTCTCTTCACAATACATCATTTAACTTTACTAATTAGCACTTATCACTTCGCTAGTTAAAACACAACTAACTATTCGCAGTATTACATACATATAAACACTTCGCAATCTAAATCAGGATTAGAACTAACCAGGCTGCTACTCAGGGCGTCTCTCCCAACAAAAAGGATAGTTGCCGCACCACGAATTGGGGTAGATGCCGCACTGCTTATTAGAGCTCATTTTTTGTATATACCTAGATACAATAACATATCTCAACTTAAATTGGTTTTTAAGGAAAAGCTTGGTAATCGTGCAAAAATGCCACGCAAGTACGAAAGAAAAGCAACGGCCAAAAAAGGAGCAGCATGGTCTGAAGAACAGTTGCTTGAAGCGATCCAGAAGGTTAAAGCTGGAGCAAAATATCCAGAATAAGAAAAATTACCTATAGTCCGGGCGCAATGGGGGGGTGGGGTTATGCATGCAATTTGTGGTCCTCTCGGTAACTTGTCATATTTCTATGTTTTTCGGCACAGAGAATCAACTTTTCGAGGTTACCAGGCTCAAAAATGGGTCCTTTTCGAGATATGGCCCAAATTTAGTCAAAATTGGTAGTTTTTCTGAATTTTCCAAAAAAATAAAAAAATTTAAAATTATTAACCAACTTTATGTGAAAGATCTTTTGATTTTAAACCATTTATGTCTATAGCATTTTTTTCCTAAAGTCCTTGGTTTAGCTGTAATTTGCAAAAAATGCCTCACATTTCTTATAGAGTATTTTAAATGGGATAACTTATATGGGGCAAAATTCCTCAAGTGTACCAGGTGAAAAAATTCGATGTCTCCGATTTTGTTCAAACTTCACCAAAATATTGTTACTTATAAGTAATTATCGTGCTAAAGGATTTAAAAAAAAAATTTGTGCAAAAGTTATAGGGTTGTAAACTTTTGCATTTTGGCACTTTTTCTCGTGATCATACCTTTTTTGAAAATTCATAACTATCGCCACCATTGCAGTAGAATTGTGATCTTTAGTGATTTGTAAAGTTCGTTACATGCCGTTCCGAATAAAAATATAATTTTCCAAAACACAAAATAAAAAAAAATTTTGGCTTTGAAAAATATTTTTTGGTTTTTTACACAATACTTGATCACAAATTTTTTTCATATTTTTTCAACTGAAAGTGTCATCTCAGCTTTAAAATCATCTGTCATTTAGAGTGGCAAAGCAATGTTAAGTGTAAATTTTTGATTTTTGAAAGCCCGCGCACGCCTGTTTTGCTTGTTTGTTGCTTAGAACAGATGAACATAACATAACATAAGAAAAGGATCATATTCTACCCAATAGAAAAAGAATTCTCCAAATCGGTCCACGCGTTACGAAGTTAGACTAGCCCTCCCCCCACCCACACCTTTCACCATAGAACCAAATTATTCTCCTATTAGCAATTGCAGATCATACTCTATACAACAGAAAAAGAACCTTAGAAATCGGACCACGGACCAACGTTAGGTTCCACCCCCACCCCCATCCCCCCATTACATGGTTCAATAGGTCTGTCTGTTGACTCGAAAGTTTTTACACAGAACTAAAACTTTTAGTTCACACTGTGTCTGTTGACTTCTGGACTTGAAGAAATTGAACAGCTGATCGTATTTTCCCTGTTACCCAAATGTAAATATTTCACCCACGTTCTAGAGTGTGGACTAAATTGAAGAAGAAGATTTTCTTGAAAGTTCATCACCACTACTGGAGTTTGCAAACACTGGAACTATTAACATTTTTAATAAGTCTTTATTTATTTTTCTCTACGTTTTTTACAACTTTAACAAGCGATTTTATAATCACAAAGATGACCTACTAAGTTATTTTTTGACAGTTCTCTGTTATCATCAATTTACCCAAAAAGTGTCTGGTGACTTTTTCCTTTTTATCCCCTCTACCACTATAAAGTTTTTACTTGCTTTTTACCCACGCTTTTTTACACAGAACTCAACAGACAGATTCAATATTTCCCTTTTCGTGGCCTGCCTCGTGCACTTCACATTAATGAAGTGCATACCATGAAAAATTGAAATTTTTGAACCACCCTGTAATTTCCAAATGGTGCAGTATGTCGACTCCACCCCCCCTGTCATACAATTTTATGTTCGTCAGGGTGAGATCTATCTTCTCACTTATCTTGGCACACCTTATGCGAAATACTATGTGTATGCACATTTGTTGTCAGTAAGTGACTTAAAAATAAATTCTTTAATGCTACAATATCATCAACGGTGTAATTTATAATTAGATACTGACATGCAATAAAATTGTTCGTGTAAACCAATAAATACTTTTTGGTGATCAAAACAGCATTCATCATTCAGCCAGACTGTGTGAGAATTGTTTGTACTTTCATCATCTAAAGAATGCTAAAAAGGTGAATGGCCAAAACGAAACTAGTTTCATAACACAACTAAGAATTCTGTCAGAAAATGTTTTATTGTTGTAAATCTTTTATAGGCAAAACACAATTGAAAGTGACTATGACTAAGAAAACTTGGCAATCAACTTGAATATTTGTTTACGATTGTCATTTCACTTGATCTTGACCATGTGTTGATGGACAATGTGTGATCTCATATTAATGGTTCGGGCATGCCTAAATATTTCTGTATATTTTTACTTTTACTGATTCATCAACACAAAATGTGTGCTTTTTTTTGGTATCTTATTATATTTTGCAGAATAATAATAAATATCAATAATATTTACAATTTGCTGTATTATTATTATTATTAGTCCGTTTAGTACGCATTGCCATGTTTTTGTATATTCAATAATGCTCTGTTTCTTTTTATGTAGCTTATCGTTATTGGGGAAATTTTAGTATGATAAGCGGATGAATTAAAAGCCGTTTAATGTTGACTGCCTTTTATCCCTTTATTCGGTTTTATTATTTGGTGACATCGCAATGAGCTTGTTTTGCAATAGCTGACAGAAAACCATAAAAACTAGTGGGGTGGGTCCAGATTCTGGGTGTCGCATCATTGGTGCGACCCTTAAGGTCCACACGAAGAACTTCCCAGTTAATAAAAATCTTCAATTGTTATTAACAATATTCAATTATAGTAAGTAAGTATAGTATGAGTAAGTGAAAACTCAATAAAATTCATACTATTCGATTTATCGTTTTATTTATCATTAATATCAACTATTTATGGTTTTTTTAACATTTTTTTAATGTTACAAAAAACTATATATAAAAGTTCTGGATTTTTTTTTAAGTATCGAGTTGTATCAGAACCAATTAGATCAGATGACTCTTTTTCAAAAAAACGCTTTCGCCCACTTGTATCTCATTTAAAAAAAATTTAAAAATTGATATTTTAAATTTATAAATAAATAAATTAATGAATTTAATTTATCATGATAATTTCGTTGTAATTAGATGCAAAAAATTTAAAAAAAATTATTCTGTTATAGCACTATTTTTTAATGAAAAGCAAATAAATGCACTCTGTTTGGAATTCATTTGTTATTAATAATATTGAATGGTTATAAACAATTCTTAATTGTTATAGACCATTTTTAATTGATATAAACAAAGTTTATTCATAAAAGAAATTTTTTGTGGTAACAAAAATTTCAATTGTTTATAAGAATTTTCAATTGCTATGAACAATCTGCAATTTTGTATTCAATTTTCAATTTTCATAATCAATTTTCAACCAGGTAAAACCATTTTTTATTATTATAAATTTATTATTGTTATAAACAATTTGTCATCATTATAAACAACTTCTGTTCATAATAAATTGTTATTATCCGACATTTTGACATCCCGATCGTCATCAGAACAAATTATATCGAAGAAATCCTTTTCAACAAAATCTGAAATCAACTTTTTTTTCAGTTTTTTTGTTTAAACAACATGTGTTCAAAAACATGCGCAAAACACTATGGTGACTTTGAAATGTAAAAAAAATTAAAACTATAAATTTTGAAAATCGCGCCCATTACAATAACTTCCCATATGTGGGAAGTTAACAAGCTCTTTAAGACTTCATGAAGGCCTTGATTTTTATGAACGCCTCTTTTAAAACATATCTTCTATATTTGTATCATGGCCCACGACAGCTAGAATTGCATTACTTTCCGCTCTCGAAAAGGCTTTTTGCTACACACAGTGCCACGAACCCCGTGGGATCCAACATTTTCCGGGAGTGATTAAAATAGTGCCAGATTTTGCAGGATCATGCAGGTTTGCAATGTCTTATAGGATATGTAGGCCGTACCATTTTTCTTCTGACTTGACGAAGTTTGCATTGAAATCACTGTTCAATATAAATTGGTATTTTATCCTAACTATTGTTCAATAAAGCTTCAACCTCTGAGTATATACAAAAATATAAAACAAATGTATAAAATCAGGAACATCACTGTTTTTTTTCATATATCCATAAGACTCGTTGAACGTTTTAACGCATTAAAGAGTCTGAAAAGTCTAGGTGATGGGGCCAGGAACATATTTTATGTAGCCCTACACCTCCGTTCGACTCTTTCTTATGTTTTATATTTTCTAGTTTCTATTATTTTTAAATTTTTAATAACAACAATCAAAGTTGTGTTTTTATTTTTATGTCTTATACTTACAAGTTCAGACTTACTACTAAAACCTAATTTTCTAACTTCTATCAAAAAATCAATAAATTAAAATCTAACATTGAAATATTGCTTAGTGTAATGTATGATCGAAAGCTTTTTATGCTTTCAAAGTTATTGTAAACTGACTAACAGTCAATCACAGTATATAGGTTGGCTAAAACAATTGAATTTTTTAACTATTATTATCCTAGTCCAAATATTCCAAGTAGTTAATTTCACAAAATAATTTCTAATTAAATTCATAAAAATAATTTTGTAAAGTCTGATGAGACTTTCACTCTCTCCCTCTCCCTTTTCCTCTAGTTCCCGTAACCTGTTGTGGAGGTGGGAAAACAACTTCATCCGATTCGAGACAACGATTACACGTGGACCTACAATTTAAAGTGGATTCCGAACCACTGACATCGTCGCTGCATGGCCTTCTTTTATTGTAATCTCTTTTCAGCAGAAAACAACCATACCATTTTTAATTATATGATAACATTTCTGTATGATGAGCACGTACCTATTATAACTGTACGTAAACGGACAGGTAAGCCTTCCTGATTTTCAGATAGCATAGAAAGGTTGATAGCTACTAGAGATATTTTGTATCAACGCTGGAACAGAAATAGGACTGAAGAAAATCGTTGACTTTTTGTTCGACAGCGCAACTTGGTTACCAAAAGTATAACTAGAGCTAAGAGCAGCATTTCGATACTTTAATGCATAAGTCCAACGCTAAAGAACTATGGTCTCGGTTGAGAAGAAATTTGATTGTTAGTTCTAGGCAAAATAATCACACAAGCACTTCCCCAGATGATTTTAATTAATTTGTCACCTTCAAGTTATAATCAAAGGTTACCAAATATTTTCTGTAGTCGAACATTTCCCGATCCCTTTTATTTTCGGGGGGTATCAACGGGGGTTATCGTGCTGGCTTTGAAATCTACTAAATCTGGTTCTACTGTATTGAATTTCCTTAACACTAGATTTAAAAAATTGATGTTGCCTTACATCCTATCAAGATCATATTTTTAACTTCATTTTAGCATCGTCTAATTTCCCTACAGCTTGGAAGTCCGCCAAGGTAATTCCAATACCTAAAAATTTATCTCTTAATCGACTGTCTGATTATAGTCCTATTCGCATATTGTCCTTTCTTTCTAAGGTTTTAGAGACCCAAATAGCACAGAAAGTATCATTTTAGGCTAGGTTACGAATCTGCTACAAAGAATGTGACTAAACTATACCAGACATAAACAAGTGGGAAAAATTAATTAAGGACGAAAACATTTTTTGTTTTTTTTTACTTAATCATAGGGTAGATTATTGCCGATCGAATGATGTATTTTTTTTTGCCCTCTGGTCGGCCATTTTGTGTGGGCGGGGCCTCAAAGTTGAAACTTGGCGGGGCTGTAGCGGGAGAACGGTATATCGCGTAGATGAGTTTGAGGTATTTATGGATAGGGGAGAATGTCGTCGATGCGATAAAGCGTAATTCGGACTTTTAGCCTACAAAAAGATCAAAAAAGGATTCTTTTTTTGCATACTCTTCCTTTATGTTTGCATGCGCTCATTTTTACGGATGTCGTAGAACTTATGGTGGGATGTGCAGTAGGCTACTTTTTGTATTTTTACAAAAGGGGCGTGGCCTATGATCCTTGGCGTTCTAGGCGCGCTTATAACTCTGGCAGTATTGATCGGAACCCCATCATGTGCGTATTCATTTTTCGTAGAATCGTGAGATCTATTCGACAATGGAAAAAACTTTGTATTGAGAATGTACTAAATCAAAAAAATTGCATGGTAGTGTAGTACTAGAATATTTTTGAAATTTTTCAAAAAACTGTGGTGCAATCTTTGCTAGACCATTATTCGAATGTCTAAGAAAAAAAATTTTTTTTTGAATTTGTAGTATACTTTTTTCATCTATTACAAAATTTGCTTTCAGAAACTTATAATTTAGAGTGGGAATATCCGATTCAAATGAAACAAATTATTTTTATTCGTTTTGTGATTGAATCTATCTGAAAAAAATAAAAATAAAAATTTATGGTTAATTTTTCTGGGGTCGGGGTGGGGGGCTGGCCAACCTCTCTGTCCAAATAAATGATGTAGGGTATCAAATTAAAGAATTCATTTTCGGTGAACATTGAAGTGGAGGTGCCATCCCCCAAGTTGTAAGGGGTGATCCAAAATGGACCGTTCTTTTTTTAAAGCTATCTACTCCAAAAGTTATTATGCTTTCACTAATACAATTCTTTCGTTAACTTAATTAAGTTAAATTTGTTAAAGAAATTTTCATCCACCCTGAAGTGACTACCATTATTTGAAAGGGGATGTTAACAGGATATACAGGATGTTTTTGTATTTCGCTACGGTAAAATTTGTTATACTAATCGTAGATTTTTTACTTTTGCCCAAAATTTCATTATATTATCTAAGATGAAGGTGTATTTTTTAATATTACTTAGAGGTTGCAGATCTATAGGGGATGTTTTACCAGTTTAGAAAATACCCTAATATATTTTAAAAGTTAATTCAGGAAAATCGGTGCAGCGGTTGTTAAGTTACTAACCAAAGGGCAGCGTACGAGGCTCTGTTGTACTATGACCAGTTAACTTAATTTATTGCTAATTGTTGTTAATAATATAAATTCACGGGATTTTTATTACTTTTCCCTTTTCACTCGATTAGGGCTAAAATGTTTTCATACATGTCAAAGCTCGATATATAATACTTTATTAGTAATAGTAACATGAAAATGGCTTCTTCGGTGTACTCTTTCCTATTTTCACTAGGAACTGGGTACCTACTATTACTAATTACTATTCGAAATTATGAAAACGAAGCAGATTTATTGGTATAGAACGATAGAGGAGGAAGTATAGATATAATTTCTTACCTCATTTGTTTTTAAATCTTTACATTTAGTAAACATTTTTTACTAAATTTCTTACCTTCCGGTTATTCAAATGAGGTAAGCAAACCTCACCTTATAGGGAGTTGCACATGTTTGAGTACCCATAACTTCAGTGTTTATTGGCATATTTTAGTAATTCTTTTAACAGTTGATTAAGGATGCTATTAGTTATAATGTTAGATACTTCGGGTGGATATAAGTACAGTAGTAGAAAAAAAAATACACGACAAAATTTCAAAAATATTTCATTGACAGCTTTTTGCTAAATTTGTTAAAAAAATGTCAATTTTCGCGGGAGTGACTACCCTCATTTGAAAGGGGATGCAAATACTTAGCTACAGTTAATCATCCCGATCGGGTAAAATTCTTAAAAATTTTAAATTTTGCCGCAAAAATTTTCATTGAAAAAATGAAAAGTGAATGTTGTTAAGACAATTACGATATCTACAAAGTGTGGATTTATATTAAAGGGGAAGCTGGTGTTTAGGCGCTATACTAAGTTTCGTTCAAATCAGGATATATTTAGTTGACATTTAAGAGGATTTTTATAATATCACCGATTTAGCAATTTTGAGCCACCTGGTGTGTACTAATGAAACCTCAGAGGTGCAGGTGTTATAGTAGTAGCTAGCTACCAACCTCTTTGCTCTGGTTTTTAAATTACCGAAATCGGTTCATTATTTGGCGAGATATGAATTTTTACCTGTAGCAAGGACCTTTTCAATGCCGAAATCCTGGACTAGGAAAAATTACAACATTTTTTTTGTCTTCTTTCCCGGCAAGTTTGGTATCAATTGAAAGGTATTGCTGAGTAGACTGCAAATATGAAAACCATTCAGTTATCTTTATTACAGTGAGTTATATAAAGGTTTCTTTCTATAAATTTTACTAAAATGTATGGAAAAGTGCATTGTACCGCCCTCTATCAGTAGGATCAAAGCTTAAAATATTGATAAGTTTTATCAAGCATGAATGTACAAATCCTGTGCTTCCTTTTAAAGGTTATTTTATTGAAATTGCTAAATTCATTACAAAGTTATAAAGCCAAGAGCAATTGGATATTACGCTTTTTTACTACTTTGTTCGCAAGTCGCGTGTTGTTGCAGGGTTGAAGGACACAAGGATACGAGGACACGAGGATACGAGCTTGCAAGGGCGGAATTATACAAAGGTCCTAGCTCGCAATGGGCTGTAGGATACAAGGGTAGTTGCTCGCAAGGGGCGGTAGGATACAAAGGCGGTAGCTCGCAATGGGCGGGAGGATACAAGGGTACTAGCTCGCAAGAGGCGGGACGATACCAAGGTGGTAGTTCGCATGGGCGGGAGGATACAAAGGTCGTAGCTTTCAAGCGCACATTAATTTCACAGGCTTTCGCTGCGGGAAAAAAATGTATTTATCTTGCATCGTACACTGCCCTTGGCTACAAAACACCTTAAACAGGGAATTAGAAGAAGGTTAATAGCATGCGTTGAAAGCGGCGAAAGATATTTCGAGCACGCACATTTACATTAATAATTCATTTCTAATTTAATTAAAATCCATAGTTGAGTTTAAACACTTGTTCTCATATAATAATAATTTTTATTTAAAAAAAATACAGAGTGCGACGCGTTTCGCCCTATTGAGGCATCCTCAGGCTATCGACTGTTTTCTATCACCGGTTACAAAAAATTTTTCGGATCTAGTAACGGACTATTATTCATGAAATCTAACTGGTCATTAAGTATATTTTGTCCTATGTATTTAGCTTTCCTTATTTCGAAAATCTCTGCACTATTCAAAATTGCACCTCCATCTATGTTATGTAGTAGTTTAATACTATTCGAATTTATTTTATGTTTATTGTCTTGTAAATGTTTTGAAATGGCAGATTGTGGCATCATACTTCGAGCTCCTGCAATATGCTCAGATAATCTTCTATTTCGCGTTCGTTTGGTTTTTCCAACATAAACACCGGGACAATCATCACATTTAATTTGGTAAACACCGCATTTTTGCAGCACGTCCGGTTTCGGTTTTATTTTATGATTGAAAATATAATTCTGCAAAGAGTTTTTACTGATGCGGGGTTGATATCTTTAGAATTTAAAATTTGTTTAATGTCATTGTCGATGTTTTTAATGAATGGCACTTTTTTCCATATTCTTACTTGGGAATCTAACTTTTGTCCAGCATACAAAAGTTGAATAGAATCTTTTTGTATTTTTTTAGATAATAAATTATAAATATGTCGTTTGTGATAACCATTATTTTTAGCTATAGTTAAAATCGTTTTTAATTTTTCGTTAAACGCGTTCTGCGATAGTGGAATTGAAATTAATCTATGTATCATGGAATGAAACGCTGACATTTTTATATTCCATGGATGGTTAGAAGAATATGGAATTATAGAATCAGAGAAGGTATCTTTTCTATATATATTAAAGGTCAAGTAATTATTTTGGTTTTTTAAAGTCAGGTCTAAAAAGTTGATTAAGATCAAGATTGCTAATCCGTCAATTCCTATTTTATATGGGCTTGTTAAATTGCATAAAGAAAATAATCCATTAAGACCCGTGGCTTCATCGTGTCAAGCTCCTGCACAAGCTCTATCCAAACACTTAGCTAAATTGTTACCTAACATGATTGATTTTGTTCCACAATATTCTATCAAAAACTCTGGTGAATTAGTAGACAAAGTAAGAAACTTACGGCTTCCGTGTAACTCTAAACTTGTGTCGTTTGATGTGTGTAATTTGTTTCCGTCGATACCTGTGGATAAACTTAAAAATATCTTGTTTAAAGATATTACACACAAAATTAATTCACCTGACAAAGCTAAGGAGCTGATAAACTTGACAGAAATATGTCTAAGCCAAAATTGTTTCTATTTTGACGGAAAATTCTATACACAAGATAAGGGACTTGCAATGGGAAATCCAGCTTCCCCTTTTTTTGCAGAATATTTTATGTCTTATCTTGAAAAGAAATTATTTTCATCACCTCAGCATTTATTAAAATATATTTTAGTGTGGTTTAGATATGTTGACGATATTTTTTGTATTTGGACGGGATCAGATCGACAATTAGATGTTTTCCAAAACACAATATTAAATAAATTAGATGACTGTATAAAGTTTACAGTAGAACTTGGAAATAAGGAAATCAACTTTTTAGACCTGACTTTAAAAAACCAAAATAATTACTTGACCTTTAATATATATAGAAAAGATACCTTCTCTGATTCTATAATTCCATATTCTTCTAACCATCCATGGAATATAAAAATGTCAGCGTTTCATTCCATGATACATAGATTAATTTCAATTCCACTATCGCAGAACGCGTTTAACGAAGAATTAAAAACGATTTTAACTATAGCTAAAAATAATGGTTATCACAAACGACATATTTATAATTTATTATCTAAAAAAATACAAAAAGATTCTATTCAACTTTTGTATGCTGGACAAAAGTTAGATTCCCAAGTGCCAAGGAAAAAAGTGCCATTCATTAAAAACATCGACAATGACATTAAACAAATTTTAAATTCTAAAGATATCAACCCCGCATTTTTCAGTAAAAACTCTTTGCAGAATTATATTTTCAATCATAAAATAAAACCGAAACCGGACGTGCTGCAAAAATGCGGTGTTTACCAAATTAAATGTGATGATTGTCCCGGTGTTTATGTTGGAAAAACCAAACGAACGCTAAATAGAAGATTATCTGAGCATATTGCAGGAGCTCGAAGTATGATGCCACAATCTGCCATTTCAAAACATTTACAAGACAATAAACATAAAATAAATTCGAATAGTATTAAACTACTACATAACATAGATGGAGGTGCAATTTTGAATAGTGTAGAGATTTTCGAAATAAGGAAAGCTAAATACATAGGACAAAATATACTTAATGACCAGTTAGATTTCATGAATAATAGTCCGTTACTAGATCCGAAAAATTTTTTGTAACCGGTGATAGAAAACAGTCGATAGCCTGAGGATGCCTCAATAGGGCGAAACGCGTCGCACTCTGTATTTTTTTTAAATAAAAATTATTATTATATGAGAACAAGTGTTTAAACTCAACTATGGAAAAATTTAAACAAGTGCCATCAAGAAACTCTATCAATTAATTAAAATCATTTTAGGGTTAATTCGAGCTTAATTTCCTTAAATTGTAGACTTTTATAATATTGCACAAAATGTTTTCTACGAATAAATTCGTATATCCTCTCTCTAACGGGACATGTTGTACCTTTTGAAAAGGTAATAAGCTGGGCAATATAATACAAAACAGTTATATTAATTACATGCGTTTTGGAGAAAATCTGAGGAAAACGCAAAACATTTTTTGGAAGTGAGTATATCTGCAATGGTAGAAGTTAGATCGATATTGTTGACATTTTTGTAAAGCACATTGGGATAGTAGTTTTTCGGCGCGAGTAAATCAAAAGGTAAACACAATGATGTGTGTGTGTGATGTGTTCATTAGTACTCACCAGGTGGCTCAAAATTGCTAAATCAGTGATATTATAAAAATCCTCTTAAATGTCAACTAAATATATCCTGATTTGAACGAAACTTAGTATAGCGCCTAAACACCAGCTCCAGGGGCAAAATTTAAAATTTTTAATGAAAATTTGGAATTAATAAATCACCCGGTAACTAACAAACGGTTGAGATTTGTTTCCTTCCAGGTGAGATCTGTCACCATCATCGCACACCTCATCTGTCATCTTCGCACACCTTATTGGAAACACTATCTTAGTATCTTCCTTCCACGATTACATTAGCAGAATGAAGGCTAACGTGCGTGCTGATTTAAAGCAGCTCTGGTGTTTTGTAAATTTCAAGTGAAACTCGGATGAAACTTCCCTGTCTTTTGAGGACTGCGATAGCATTGAGCCTATGACGATACCCAACCTGATTGCAAATATTATTTAAAAATGCGTTTTTGGATGATATCTGTGATATTAGTATTAATGATTTAACCCATTTGATGAAGCCTCCGCTGACTTCTGTGGAATCCAAAGACCTTTTCACGAAGCCACGGTTTTGAAGCAAATTTCTTAGCTGACTGTTTTCCCGAATGCCTGGAAGCTCTCCCTAATTACTCCTTTGTATAAGATAGACGACAAGTGCGATATATCTTATCATCTATAGAACTATCGCTAATCTTTGCTGTGTCTCTTAGATATTTGAGTCCTTGGTCTGTGATGTCATTTATTTTCATTGCAAACCGTTCTTGCAATCTTTTCATAAAAAAGCATAAAAAGCAAGACGACCGCCACAAATTAGTTGGAATTATCCAGTTTCTGAATCTCTGCTATTGAGGGTCTACCTGCCACCCTCACTGCATTTTTACTGATTTTAGTAAGGCGTTCAATCGAATAAATGTTCTCAAACTCTCCTTGCTCGGGTTTCTATTTGTTGTTATTGACTGGTTGCGTTCATATGTGTCTGATCGCACTCAGCGAGTCTCGTTTCGTAGAGTTTTCTCTGAGCACATTTTTAATACTTACAGAGGATCCACAGGGTAGCCATCTCAGACCTTGCTTTTTAATGACGTATCTCTGTTTCTGTCTCATTCAAAAATTCTGTGTTAGGCTAACGACGCTCAGATCTTTCGTATTGTGTCAAGCGTTACCGACTGTTTTCTTTTAAATTCCAACTTGAACACCTTTCACAACTGGTGTTCCGTCAACCGCCTTCCATTAAACATCGTTAAATGCACAACTATGTCCTTCTCTCAAAAAATGGCCAGTTAAGTTTAACTATACCATTAATAACCGCCGCCTAAAGTCGCTTGAAAAAAAACCCAGAGATCTAGGCCTCTGGTTGAATTCCCCTTTTTCATTCGATGACCACCTTGATGCTATAATTAATAAGACCAATGCAACCTTGTGCTTCGTCAAGAAGCGTTGGTCGAAAGATTTGATGACTCCCACATGACTAAGTTTGCTATTGTATTTTCGTCAGATCTATTTTGGAATATGCCTCTCCCGTTTGGTCCCCTTAATACTCGGCACACATCAATCGCATTGAGGCGGTTCAGCGGAAGTTTGTTCGTTTTACCCTGCGGGGCCTTCCCTGGAATAATCCTTTTATACTACCACCTTATCGCGACCGACTCGGTTTGTTTCATCTGGATACCCTAGAGGGAAGATGCCGAAATACCTGTGCAATGTTCGCCTTTAATTGTTGTTGTTGTTTAATTGCAGAATCTAATTATAATTGTAAATTATAATTAGATTCTGACATGCATTACAATTGGTCGTCTAAACCAATAAATACTTTTTGGTGATCAAAATAGCATTCATCATTCAGACAAACTGTGTGTACTTTCATCATCTAAAGAATGCTA
Source organism: Leptarthrus brevirostris (assembly GCA_964036015.1). NCBI lineage: Eukaryota > Metazoa > Arthropoda > Insecta > Diptera > Asilidae > Leptarthrus > Leptarthrus brevirostris. Next base: position 137,055,454 of record OZ038371.1, on the reverse strand, counting down.
AAAAGGTGAATGGCCAAAACAAAACTAGTTTCATAACACAACTAAGAATTCTGTCAGAAAATGTTTTATTGTTGTAAATCTTTTATAGGCAAAACACAATTGAAAGTGACTATGACTAAGAAAACTTGGCAATCAACTTGAATATTTTGCGATTGTCATTTCACTTGATCTTGACCATGTGTTGATGGACAATGTGTGATCTCATATTAATGGTTCGGGCATGCCTAAATATTTCTGTATATTTTTACTTTTACTGATTCATCAACACAAAATGCGTGCTTTTTTTTGGCATCTTATTATATTTTGCCAAATAATAATAAATATCAATAATGTGTTGTATTTACTATCTGTTGTATTATTATTATTATAATTAGCCCGGTTAGTACGCATTGCCATGTTTTGGTATATTCAATAGTTCTCTTTTTCTTTTGATGTAGCTTATCATAGTAGAACCTTTACCGCTAGTGTTGGAATGTTTTAGTATGAGAGGCGGTTGAATTGAAATCCATTTATTTATTATTATTACTTTACTCATATGGTGGGCTCGACGACCTAAAAGCCCATTTGTGCCGTAACCCTTACAACTGCAAAAGACGTTCAGCCACCCTTAGATATCCAATGAGGTCTTTAGCAGTCAAGGACTTAACATCAGCCGGGCTCAGGTATTCCCGAATGAAGATCCTCCTTCTCAGCTATGCCAAGGCCGCACAAATGCACATTATGTGCATTGTAGCTTCAACGCTTCCGACAGAGCCGACACTCCGTCTCACTGGACAGACCAATCCGGTGTAGATGATATCTTAGCCCAAAGTGGCCAGGTAGGTAGTCTGAGAGCAACCTTATAAATCTGCTGTACTTAAGATGGTAGTATCGTTATAAAGCCGTTTAATGTACACTGCCTTTTATTCTTTTATTCGGTCAAGCTATGGTAAAAATGTAAGAAAGGATCATCATAAGGACAGCTTTTGTAACGGTGTCGGTAACATCACAATGTGCTTATTTTGCAATAGATCACAGAAACCCGTGTGAAGTTCTGTTTTAAAAGGTTTTTGCTACACACAGTCCCAGGAACCCCGTGTAATCCAGCAGTTTTCAAGAGTGATTAAAATCGTGTGAGATTTTGCATGATCATGTAGTTTTGCAATCTCTTATTACATACGGAGACCATTCTAATATCACTGAATTTTTTATGCGGTGCTATATACATAAGAAACTTTGACCGTTTCACTTTGCGTTACACTTCTATTTCCCAACATGCCAACTCACCATACCGGGACAGAAGAAGTTTCACTTCAAAACAGTTTTATAAATTAAACCAAAATTTAAAGATATAAAATAATAAGATTTGTTAGCTACTTTCTTTGCCATATTTGGTAAAGTGGAAGGGAACACACACTGTACTTATTAGAAATTCAAAATTTCGAAAATTTTGTAAAAAATTGAATTGAAAAATGAAAAAGTTTGTAAAAAATACATTCAGAAAGTTTTCTGTTAATCACATAAATTTAATAAAGAGAATAACTGCTTCATGTTCCTAATATATAATATAAACATTCCTTATTTTATAGTCAACACTCACTCAATGACACATAACGTTGAGTTGAGAGCGTTAGTTTTTAAAGAGAGGCATCGTCGAACGTCTAGCACAAATTTGTGCACCTTACCCCCTATGTTTTGGAATGAATTGATTTCCGCTGTACGAAGAACTTTGTCTACCTTTGTTTCATGATACATATGTATAAAACTACTCATTTTACTGACGTACTCTCTTTCTATATTCTTCCGTTATAAGAACTAAATAATGGATGGATAACTTCGCAGTACGAAATCTCTCTTTTCACCGAGGAAATTTAGTGGAGAAAAGAGAGGTTGTGTTTATTAAAAACAAATAAAAAGAACACAAACTTAGGGAATAAAATCAAAAATTTAATCATACCTCAATGTATAAAAGCTTCGTATCAAACGGAGACGTTCTTTCAAGTGATCAAAATGTTAAGTTATATTTTATAAATGAGAAAGAAGGCCTCCGATTGACTAAAAAATAAGTAGAAGTAATGATCTTCCATTTAAACGATAACCGACACCTTCAAGATGGCTTCTATAGAAGCGAACAAGTTGTACGCATTTTTCGTGGATTTCAAATCTGCATTTAATTCCATTGTGAGAAGTTCACTTTTCTTTAAATTATACAATTTGGGTTTCAGCACAAAATTCGTACATATACTCCAGGAATTATATAAAAATACAAACAGCTAAGTTTGGGACGGTACTACCTTATCTGAGGCTTTCCAGACCACGTGTGGGGTTAAGCAGGGGTGTTTGCTTAGTCAGTTTCCCTTTTCCATCTTTCTATAGAAGAAGACCTAGAAGTGGGATTAAAGATACATGATATTAATATTAAGCTATTAATGTATGCCGATGACATAGTTCTGTTAGCCGACAATCCACAGAAACTACAAAGAATGATTGATCACGTAGATATTGCAAAAAATAGAACAATAAATCTCGATAAGTCTAAGATAATGATATTTCAGAGGGGAGGTGGCAGAAGAAGTGCGAGGGAAAAATGGCTTCTGGAAGGAAGTAAAATAGAAATTGTAAGCAAATAAAAGTATTTGGGTGTTACTTTGAATTCAAAGTTGTCATTGAAAGAGCATCTAATGTCGCGGTTATCGAATGCAATTGCACATGGGGAAGCTTCGTCAAAAATCCACAAGTGAAGCACTCTGTAAAATTCAAAATATATAACGCTATTTCACGGTCCATAATATGCTACGGGGCACACGTTTGGTGGTTTAAAACTTACGAAGAGGTGGAAAAGTTGCAGCGCTTTTTTATTAAAAAGCTATTCATGTTACCATCGACCACACCGAACTATGTATTGGGCTTGGAAATGGGGATTCCTAGCGTCTACTTTCATACTCTTATTACGTACTTTAAGTATTTAGCTAAGGTTTATTTATTTATTTATTTACAAAGTTTCATCACAGGCTGATAACTTAACGTCGAAAGTGAAAAAGAAAGAAAAAAAAATAAAAACTCAAGGACAAAAATAAAAATAACAATTACAAACAAAAGTAAAATATAGACTAAAAATAAGGTTACAAATAAACATATCAAACGACAGGAATACTCTAAAATGGGCCGGACGAAGGTACAAAAAAGAAGCTTCGTGATAAAGGGATTATTAAATTCCTTAGACCATCTCTTTACAAAGCCCAAGGAAACGTTGGCCTTGTTAACAATGTAATTGATGTGATCCACGAAAGACAAATGTGGATCAAAAATAACACCAAGATCCCTTACTATGTCGAGTCTGGTTAGCAAGCTGCCACTGACAGAATAGTCGTACATTAATGTAGCTTTCCTTCTTGAATACGAGACAAACGTGGATTTATCAACGTTCAAATCATATTGCTCGCAATACACCAATAATTAAAAGATTGAAGAGCAGAGTTCAGCTTAAAACAATCGTTCAAGTCAGTGACACCACGAAAAATTTTAGCGTCGTCAGCATAACATAAAATTTCGAGTTGGCTACGATGGAGCCCATGTCGTTAATAAAAATAATAAACAGAAGCGGACCCAAATGGCTGCCCTGGGGCACTCCAGAGGTGACCGAAATTTCACGATAGAGGAAACCGCGAAAGAGAGATAAGAAGAAATCCATTGGACGAAAAGAGATGGAAAACCTAACAAAGTAAGCTTCAAAACAAGCAACTTGTGGTCAATGCGATCAAATGCCTTACTGAAATCGGTATAAATACAATCAACCTGTTCACCAGCCTCAATGGCGGAAATGCAATAATTAGAGAACTCCACAAGATTAGTAGTCGTTGATCTGCCTTTAATAAAACCGCGCTGAAGGGATCCCAAGAACGGTTTCCAGTGAAAAGTAACGACATCACAAGGCATTGCTTCGAAAAGCTTAGCGATGGCAGACAAAGTAGCAATAGGCCTATAATTAGAGATATCATCCTTCTTACCCTTTTTATGAAGAGGAAAAACAGTAGACGATTTCCACAGTTTAGGAAAAATACCTCAAGACAAGGTCAAGTTAAGTAAATAAGAAAGGACAGGAGTAAGATAGTGGGCACAATTCTTTGGGACGGATACGGGAACAATGGTACCGGGTAAAAAACTATTGGACAACTTCATAATATGCATAATAACTGAAGCATCGTCAAAAAACAAATCCTTAACCGATAAGGAAGTCGGGGGATAATTCGTCAAAAAAATAATATTTGGTGAGAAGGCAGCTCCAAAGAAACTAGCAAAGAAGTTGGCAGCAGTCAAAGGGTCATCGGTGCTCCAGTCATCAAGGCGCATAACAGAGGGGAAGCCGTCACTATTACGCTTAAGATTAATGAAGTTCCAGAATTTTTTTCTGATTAACACAAATGGATCGACCAACCTCAATAAGATAATTCCAAGGTCGAAAAGAGTAAGGGTTCCTAGAATGAGATACAGGAACACAAAGGGCCAAACATAAAAACATAAAGTCGTAAAATAACTCTAGAGTAAAATCAAGATCACATTCACGAAAAAGGCAGTTCCAGCCCTTTTAAAGTCGTAACAATAACTATCACAATTGGAAGGCACATTCAAACAAAGTTCAGAGCAGAAGACTACATGAAGAGCAGGGTGGAAGTCCGATTCAGGAAGCAAAGGAGAGAGACATCTTCTCACCATTGTTCCACAGTCATCCGTGGAGAACACCAAGTCGTGCAAGCGTCCAGAAGCATTGCCAACAGCACACGATTGCCGGAGACCAGACGAAGAAATGGATTCCAGAAAAGCACCCTGATATTGGGGGGCCATTGATACATGTGGCAGCAAGCAATCATCATCGGCGAAATACTCCCAGGTTATAGATGGCATATTGAAGTCACCCAGCAGCAAAAAGTCATCACAAGGAGACACAATCTCTGAAAGCCATTCCACAGCTGAAGACAAGAGTTCATACACTGAGGACCGTGAAGCAGGTGGAACATAGGCGGTCATAACATAAATTATCTTGTCAAGAGACTGTAAGGAGATGCAGACATATTCTAAAGACTCAGCACCAGGAATCTCTATCGAGGTGGAAGACAGCTCACTACGCACCGCACAAAGGACTCAACCGCCAACATGAGCATTCATACAAGACAGGTGCCGATCTCGACGGAAAACCTGGAATTCAGTATCAAAAAGTTCCTTGTCAAGAATCTTACCGCAAAGCCAGATTTCAGAGAGGCATATAACGTCGAATTGGCCGACAAATACTTATGACGACAATAGACTGCCGAAATATCTAGCACGGGATATTATCAATAGAAATATATTCTGGTATGAAGAATGGCAGTTCCTCGCTGACAAGCATAACATAAGTTTGGATGTGAACTCAAATTATGACACACTTTTAGGAGCGATGTGGGAAATTGTCTGTAGAGTGGTGGAGCCAGAGCATAGGAGTTGGATGGACTGATCTGAGCAAACTGTTAAGCATAGAATTTATAATAAATTAGTATATGATTTGTGTGACTTGAACTACCTAATTTCATATACATTTTAGGTTATTTTTTTAGTATTTCAGCAAAAATTTTTCCTAATCAGGAAGTTTAGAAAATTTTAACAACCCTCTGGGAAAGGGGGGGGGGGCGGTTTGAACCTCCAAACCCCCCCCCCCCCCCCCATGCGGGCCTGATTCTGTTTGAATAATCTGATACTGACATTGACTTTTACATATTCCGGCAGCTGTTCTTCTGATTCTCCGTCGATGCTCCACTGATATTGTTCCTAAGATTTATTTTTCAAAACAGACAATTAAGGTCTCCTATGTCACATGATTTACTGTCGCCTACTCCTCGTAATTAGCTTGAACTTTTGCGCATATTTCCTCTTGTTTTTTTTTTTATATATGATGTGACCAAGGGGGACAACCCTTTGACGCGTAAGCATGGTTTTGGCCGAAAGGGAATTAGGGTAAGGGAAGTGAGGAAACTTGAGTCTTGTTTTTGCATTGCTGCGAGCTAGACAACAGCCCAGAGACGGAGTGGATTATTGTAATTTCTTAATAAAAGCTCACGGAGAGGCCTGGTCTCCAACCCGGGGCCCCTGTCATGGTGGTCGTGCCGCTCAACGAATTCATCCAACTTGTCTTGGTTGCAACTTAGTTGAAGATCCCTGTAACACCCCAAAGACCATTCTTGTTGAGAGAGTAAAATCTTCAGTATCCTTTAATGTCAGACGTACCTACTATCAATCTTATCTCAGTACGCTTTAAGTTAACAGTACTATCTTTATGGTGTGGTAATGTATATGGCTGAAAGTGAGTACGAGTGTACTATTATAAATATCATACCTTGACAAGAAATGACGCTGCTATTATTAAAACAACTAATCAATATAACCTGTCAAATATTCAAGCAGCTGCATCATTTAGTTTGTGAGCAGCAGCCACTTAAGGTGAACAACTATTGTGATTTTACAACAATGGCAAAAATCGAAAATCGGGCATTGATAAAATATTTGTTTTTGAAAAAGAAAACGAATGATGAGATAAAAGCGGAACTCAGTGAAGTTTAAGGCGACTCTGCACCTTCGTAATTACCAAAGAAGATTGGACAGCTGTATCGAAAGGCGGCCATACAAGGACTTATGACGAAAAACGTCTAGTTCAGTTATATGAGGATTCAATATCAAAATGATTGAAAAAATCCACGATATAGTAATAAATGAATGCAAAGTGAAAGTGCGTAAGATTGCTGAGGCTGTGCACATCTCAATTGAGCGGGTGTAGCTCATTTTAAGAACACAATTGACCATAAAAACACATGTGTGCCAACCTCAAAAGAATGTTTGGCGATTTTAAAGTACAATTCAAATAATTTTTGGCACCGATTCATAACTGTTGACGAAACATGAATTCGTCACTGCACACCAGAGACTAAACAGTGGGTTTTATGTGGCACACTGGCGACAAAGAAAACCAAGGTGACTTTATCGGCCGACAAAGTCATAGTCACAGTGCTTAAGAATGCACGCGGCATAATCCACGTCGATTAACTTGAAAAAAGCAAAACGATTATTGGCAAATATTATGCCAAATTATTGGATCGTTTCAATGATGCTCTGGAAGGAAAACGTCCGCATTTGGCGAAGAAAAGAATTCTCTTTCATCAAGACAATGCCCGCGTGCACATCTGTTAACCCCAGGGCAAAATTCCATGAGTTAGGATACGAATTGCTTTCGCATCCACCGTATTTGGCAGATTTATCCCCCAACGATTATTTTCTACTTCTGAATCTGAAAAAGTGGTTCGGAGGAAAAAGATTTCGCGTTTTTTAGATGGATTGCAAAATATAGAAATACGTTGGACGAAGTGTATCGATCTAAAAGGAGACTACCAGGAAACATTAATTTTACCCATAAAAATATTTTATTCTCGTATTTCTTACTTCGTGAGGTTTTACTCAACAAAGTTGTTCTGTGGGCAATAATAATTTTAGAAAGTTTTACGTCACAGAGTGAGAAAATTCTCACGCCAGTTGGAGAAACTTTAATAAACAGAAAATAACATAAAAAAAACAACGGAAATTATTCACTGTACCTAAATAGAATTTAACCGCAAGATTGTTCACTAAACTTTTTACGATATGTTTAACTGAAATTCTACTTATTAACTACAGCTGCTATTATGCTTTAGATATATTATTATTATTTTTATTTTCCTCTACATTTGAGTTTATGAGCTTTCTTTTAAATCGCTTGCTCTTATTTTTTTTTCTGCTACGGCCTATCCTAATATTAACTTATTATTTTATATTGTTTAATGAATTACTCCAGTGCACACAAGTCTGGCTGTCTTGATAATTCACGGGCTCTTCTAAATATTCTGTGCAGAAGGTGCGAAGGTTTGAGATTCCGTCACTTAAATTGAATTAACCCTTCTAACTCAGAAGGCGCACTTCACAAGCAGAAGCCTGGAATCAATTGACCTATTCACCAGAATATAACATATATTGAGGTGAATGAGGCTCCCACAACCCATGCAATAAAATATTAGTAAACAAAATAAGGAAACACGTCCAAACACTACAGTCAGGGATGCACAGATAACAGAGAACGTTTAAGCAAGTCCTTGGTAAGAGCCAGGTCAAAAATAGGACACATATTCAAGGCTCTACACATGCGATTAATAGGCTCATGCATACCATAGTTAGAACCAGAATGGAAAACATGTAGTAAAGGCACTCTCCTTAAGCAATACGGGGTATGCCTATAAGTAACCAAACCTGCGAGAGTGCGAGAATCTATATTCGAGTTCATAAGCTGGTGAATAAATACCAGGTCAGCAATTCTACGTCGTTCCTCCAACGAGTGCATATTAAGCAATCGGAGGCGGTCCTCATATGGAGGAAGCCTTAATGGATCATTCCAGGGGAGGTCCCTTAGTGCGAATCTAACAAAGTTCCGCTGCACCGACTCGATGCGTCTAGAATGAACCGCATAGCAAGGTGACCAAACCTGAGATGTATACTCGAGAACTGGTCTAACCAAGGAGAAAAATAAGTGAATAAGGGTCAGTCGATCAGAAAACTCCCTTGACCACCGTTTAACAAAACCCAGAACTGAATTACTCCGAGACACGATATAGTTTATGTGCAGAGTGAAATCCAGTTTTTTGTCAAGCTTCACACCGAGGTCAGTAACGGACTCAACACGACGGATAGTAGTTTCAGCAAAGGTATAATCAAAGACGAGCTGGTTGGGGTTCCTACAGAATGACATAACTTCACATTTATCCAGGTTAAGCTGCAGGCCATTTGAGGCACACCAAACCTTGAAGGTATTCAAATCAGCCTGAATACAAGAAGAATCATAACTGTTTCTAACACATGAGAAGATCTTCATATCATCTGCATAGATTAAGACTTTGGAGTGCTTAATCAGAGGGACAATGTCATCAATGGCAAGAATGAACAGCAACGGCCCCAGATGGCTACCCTGCGGTACACCAGATGAAGCTCTAATAAATCTAGATAAAGTGTTACGGAAAGATACTCGGTATGACCTATCTTTTAAGTAAGAGCGGATCTAGTCGAGCAATAAGGGCGGAAAACCCAGCTTTTCCAATCACAGAGTGAGGGAGCTTATCAAACTCCTTACTAAAGTCGGTGTAAATGCAGTCTGTCTGGAGACCACGCTGGAAGGCAGAGATTATGTGGGATGTAAATTCAAGCAGGTTAGTTGTCGTCGATCTACCAGGCAAAAAGCCATGCTGATTAGATGAGATTAACCCCTTACACTGCCCAACAAGCTGCGTATATATAACAGATTCGAACAACTTGGGTATGCAGGAAAGCTTCGCGATTGGCCTATAATTTGTTATTAAGTTTTTATGCCCCTTTTTATAAACAGGAATTATAAAGGAGCTCTTCCATAATGTAGGAAATCTGCCGGCCTGAAGAGATTTGCTGAAGATGAGTACCAGTGGAGTGAGTAAGGCGTCAGAGCAGGATTTCAAGAACGCAGGTGGAACACCATCAGGACCAAAAGAATAGTCAAGTTTAAGCTTATTGATACCATCCATGATAATATCTCGAGATATATTGGGCAAGGCAATGGAGGCAGCGGGACGGTCTTGGATATGACCAAACTCATCCAGGGAAGGCACAAAGTCGTCAGATGAAAAGGCACCCTCAAAAAATAATGCAAAGTTGTCAGCTATGTCGAACGCACTGCATTTAGAGATTCCATTATACCACATTGTAGATGGGTAATTATCAGATCTCTTCTTCATATTAACAAATTTAAAAAAGTACGAGGATCATTATGTAAGTTATCGCGAACATTATCAAGGTACTCACTGTATAATGATGAAGATAATGCCAAAAATCTGTCATAGCAATCAACAAAATCACAATAAGCTGACGTGGCTCTACAACGTAAGTAAGTTTTCCATAGTAATTTTTTTTTTATTTTTAAGGCTCCGCAGTTCACTAGTATACCACGGGGGAGAATGACAGGATGGTCTCGACCGTTTGAGTGGTACACACGAATTAAACAGATCATAAATCCTATCATAAAACACGGAAACGCACTCATCGATATCGCTTTCATCAAAAAGAGATGCGAAATCGATCGAGAGGATCCTGTCTGAGAGAACAGAGAAATCCGCCCTTTTAAAATAAAAAACGTACTGATTCACGTTGGGGTCGGCAGTATAAGAACCATCGTAGGAAAACGAGATGAAAATGGGCGGATGCAAACTGTCGATAGCGGATAAGCTACGAGAAGCCGATTCGACTATAGTGTTACTCGAGTCAGAAGAAAAGATATGATCTAACTGTCTTCCCATAGAGTTCTTTACATCACTCATTTGGTGTAAACCAAAGGAGGAGATGGCGTCAAGAAAAAGGGAGTCTCTAACAGTAAGACAATTTAAGGGAAGGTAGTAATCGTCATCAGTGTTCAATACCCATTGAACATTGGGTAAATTAAAGTCACCAAGAAGGATGATTTCGTCCTCAGGGTTCGTCATATTATTAATAAAATCTAAGCTAAGAATTAAAATGTCAAAGAGACTACGACCGTGTTCATCAACGCGGTTTGTCAAATTTGGAGGAATATAGCAACAGAGCAACAGAAAAAGTTCTTCTTATAAAGAGAGAGCTTAAGAGCTATGAGCTCAATTATGAGCGTGTCGGAGAAAGAAGGAACATTGCGCAAAGTTTGTTGAACAAAGTTGATGAATTTAGAAATATCTTTAATTCCTCAATATTGGACATTATTGGGATATCGGAAACCTCACGTACATGATTCGCTGGTGTCCCTCAGTGGCTACACATGCTTTAGGAATGATAGAATTAACAGAGTTGGTGTGGTCGCGATATTTAAAAAAAAACAGTTACCGCGAAAAAATCGTCGCCCAATCTAGACCGGGCTCGCAATTGAATTGAACGATTTCATCGTGGATTCGGAGAGAGTTCTGGTTGGTGTTATGTACAAACCCTACTTATATTAGCCCTCTGGAAGAAGTCTTTTCAGATCTATGTCGGCAATGTAATCATCTAATCATTGCCAGAGAGTTGAACTGCAATTTGCTTCAGGCATGTCATGGTACTAGTGCTTTCCTTAAATTAACGGATTGTTTTGGTTTATCTGTTGTGAATTCGACTTTACCTATACATTTCACGGAGACCTCTTCTACTCTCTTAGATTTGTTTCTTGTGTCTAACCCGGGTCTTCTGCTATTTTATAACCAAATTATGTTACCAGCTTTTTCCAGACATGACCTGATTTTAGTAACCTATGATATTAAACCAAGTAATAGTATCGGACATGATTTCGAGTGTCGGGATTTTAAAAATGTGGATTTGGATAGCCTTCTCATCGAAACTATGGGCATCGACTGGGGCAACCGTTACCTTACTTCTATTGCTCAATCACGACTGTTGCTATTTAATAACAATCTAGATTACCTCTTCAATAGGTTTGTTCCACTAAAAAGTTTTTCTGTTCCAAATATAAAATTTCCATGGATTACTTCAAAGATTTAGCCTTAATCGGCAAACGAGACAACGCATACAGAAGATCGAAGCGCTTTCGAACAACTTTTCTTAGTGATGAATACCATAAACTGCGCAATAACGCTACCAATGCCATTTTTAAATCTAAAGTGAGCTATTATAGAACTAAACTTAACGTGAAGCTACCAACTAAAAAGCTCTGGAGCAACCTTAAGGGGGTCGTCTACGTAGCTGCCTGATTTTCGAGCCTGTTTTTCAAAATTTATTACGAAGGAACGAAAAAAGATATTCACTCACCTTTTTTTTGTTTTTTGTTTATTTAATCGTAATCTTTCAAGAGGGAAAGTCATTGAAATTATATTTTTACATATTCGAGTGCAAGATGACCTTAAACGTGCCCTCATCAGAATTTTGATATCAATTTTCCTGCAAGATTTTGGGCCAACCACGTAACCTACAACAAAAAATGAAACTAATATATAATTGTTATTACATCAGCTATGCTTAGACACAAGCTTTTTGTAAAATTCAAAAATCTCTCGAAATGGTGGACATTTTTGAAAAAAAAAAGTTATTTTTCCCTTGTTTTTCAAATGTTTATTGCCTGTTATAATAATAAAAAACAATATTTCGTCAAAAGCTCGTGTCTAACCATAGTGACATGTTTTCTGAGCAAGTAAAAAAAGAAATCGAATAGATACGTGTAAAACTTTTCTTAAAATCGTGCAAGTAAGTTAGAAAAATACGACTTTCGGGAAAACGCGTTTAAAGGTTTACACAAGAAAAAAAATTTTTTTGAAGGATCTTACGATTAATCATCTATGCCGGGGCCGTAGAGTTCACCGGATAACAGCGATTTAGTAACGCCGAAACAGTTTAGATGTTTTATGATCGAGAATCGGTTTTAAACTGAAGGAAATAGAAAATTCGGGGTAGCCGCGGTCACAGGGAGCGCGCGGAAACACCGTGAGCGAGGCTCTATTGCTCAATAACCGTGAAGAGCTTACCCAAATTCTTTGAAAATAACATTCCTCACATCTTCCAAATGAGTATTATGTAAAAAAAAGATTTTTTGCATTTTCATACGTAGACGACCCCCTTAAGAGTGCTGGTATTATGTCTCCTATGAGAGATTTCACTGATGCTGATCCTGATGAGTTAAATTCAAACTTTGCTTCTGCTTCCACGATTTCTACTTCCATATCCAATTCAGTTAATATAGTAAATGTCTTTGGTAACATTACACCTTTTGAGGGTTTCTCTTTCTCCGGAGTTAATGCTGAAGAAGTCACGGAAGCTATTCTTTCCATTAAATCTAATGCAGTTGGTTTGGATGGCATTCATTCATTCATTAAATACGATTCTGTTAACCTTCACATATCCTTCCCAATGGAAAAAAGCCAAGATTATCCCAATTAGAATCCTAGGTCAACTATTACTGAATACAGACCAATATCTATTCTGCCATTTTTATCTAAAGCGTTCGAACGTATTCTTCACAAGCAGATATTTGTGTATTTGGATAGCAGCAATCTTATTAATCCGTTTCAGTCTGGCTTTAGATCTCCTTTTAGTTGTACTACGGCACTCCTAAAAGTTATTGATGACATTCGCATTTTTTGAATTTCTCCAAGGCATTTGATAAAGTTGATCATAACATTATAATTAGCAAGTTTAGGGACATATACAATTTTTCAAGCTCAGCCTGTAAGCTTTTCAGTGTTCCGCAGGGATCCATCTTGGGGCCGCTATTTTTTCAGTTTTCATTAATGATTTGCCAAATACTATTAAATTTTCGAGATTTAATCTATATGCTGATGATTTACAGTTATATATCTCAATGCCTGTGGGGCTCATTGATGATGGTATAGATAAGCTTAATTAGGATCTCTCCGCTGTCTCTACCTGGAACCATGATAATAACCTAGTCCTAAATCCTTCTAAATGTAATGCGATTATGATATATTAACATGCATTGGACACGTTTTTCGCAAATTACTCTTAATCAATCCCCTATTACGTACAGCACTAGCGTTAAGAATTTTGGTGTCATATTTAATAAAACTTTGACTTGGAATAATTAATAATAATAATAATAATGTTTATTTGTAAGACTTATTTTAACATCAATTCAATTAGATATCAACTTAATACTTCATATACATATATTCCTAACAGAGTATAAAAGTCTACCATCTGTATAAGTAAACCTACTGTAAATATCCTTACATCTACTTATTAATAAAATAAAGAGACAAATAAACTACGACAATAGCAACAAGGCTGTCTGTCGAGATTAGCAACACATTCAGTTATACAAATTAGCATAGTTCACTAGCCTAATAATTTAAAATAATTTTAGACAAAAATTCAGGAATTCCTTCGTAATTTCTCAGTTGTTGAATTCATTAATCAAAAAAACCGGTATTTCCAAGCTTTTGTGGCATAAACAAATAGGTCGTTGTAATTGTTTTGACCATCTAGGATTTGAATTATTAAATTGAATTATTTCCGCTTCAGAAAGTTTCTTTTTCCTAAAAGCTGCGAAGCGAAATTCCGACAATACAGGACACGTTCCCCTTTTTTTAGAAAGTCCTTCCAGGCTACATTAAGTGCAGCTTTTGCAGACTGAAGAAGTTTATTAAAATTTGCCGCAAAGGATAATTTCGGTGTTAGTATAATACCCAAATAGCTGTATTCCTTAAGAATCCCTATCTCGTACAACCACCTTTCGTTATCCATCCTCGGACCACTACCCCTCTGAAAAATCATAATTTTCGATTTGTCTAAGTTGACGACTAAATTCCAAAGCTGGCAATATTCCTTAAGCCTATCAATCATTCTCTGAAGTTTCCGTGAGTCATCAGCCAATATGGCAATGTCATCAGCATACTTCAGTACCTTGAGATTTATATTTTCGATAATAAGTCCCACCTCCATTGTATCCTCTAGTCATCAATGAAGAATTCAAATAACAAGGGACTCAAAATGCAGCCCTGTTTGACTCCAGACTTTGTGAGAAAACTCTCTGACAAGTGGTGTCCATTTCAAACCTGAGCACGGGTAACCTCGTAAAGCTTCTCTAACATACGGACAAATTTACTAGATATTCCAATAGCATACAACTTATAAAAAAGTGCACCACGTAAACTTTCTTAATCTTTCATGTATGTCTGAGTTTAATCGCATGAACTAGATTAAATATGTTATCGAAAGTTGAATACCCCTTTCGAAACCCAGCTTGACTTTCCTTCAGTACCTGGTGCCTCCTTTCCCAGACCACCGCCCTATCATATAGTACGCCAACAAACAGCTTAAGTACTGTGTTCACGAATGATAGGCCACGGTAATTTTCAACTCTGTTAATATCCCCTCTCTTATAAAGCGGAAAAATTATTTAAGTGGTGAAACATTCAGGAACCTCGCACTTATCGTAAACAAAGTTAAAATAATCAAGCCTTGTCAAAAAACACTCTGGAGTAAAAAATAGGACTGTACTCGATTACCGGGTTAAGAAGGGTTTCAAAATACACTTTGAAAGCACTTATATCGATAGTCGAACCAATAGTGAATTTCCTACAACACAACTCTTCTGCTAAACTCCACCAAGATTTTGAGTCTTTTACATAATTCAGTTTAGCTGTTAATTTGTCATTGTGAAGCTTTTCCTTAGCTTTGCATAGGTATTTAAAATTCCCATTGGCCCTAACATACCCATTGGCCGCGCACATATTGTATCACTATTTCGATATATGTTTAGCCATCTAAAAGATATCTCTCTAGCACTTTGACATTCACAGTCAAACCAATTTTTTTTAAAACAAGGTTTTATTAACGCATTTTTATTGGCAACTCTCTTAACTGCAAGCACCGAATCATTGACTGAATTTATAGAGACATGCGTACCTATACTATTACAAAAGTTAGTTAAATTAGCTTTGCACTCTTCAAGATTTTGCAGTCCCAAGTTTAGCTTCGGGAGCATGCTAAGCGGTTTAACGCTATGTTGCTGCAAAGAATATAAGTCCGGTATAAACATTTCAAGAACAAGGGGAAGGTGATCTGAAAGTTTCGTTGCACTATTTGAAAACTTTGAATATACAAACACAAATCATACGTAACACCTATAATATCGTTTACACAGGACCCACATGAACCAATGAACGTATATTCATCATCCCAATCACCCTTAGTACGACCATTCAGTATAGCAATACCAAAGTCGTAGCAAAAGTCTAAAAATTTCCTACCATTAACGTTAACAACTACATCTTTCGAGTTTCTCAAAGATTTTAGGTTAGTATTACCAAGGTGGAACTATTAATACTCCTAGCTACACCTAAAAATTTGTCAAATTCGAACGACCAATTAGTGCAATTAATGTACCCAGGGATTATACTAAAACTCCCTGAACGCTGTAGTACCTCTATCACTGGCCAAGTATTAATCCATCTAATCCTTACAATATTACCAAAACTTTGCTTATGTATTCCTATAAGGCAGCCGCCACTAGTTCTTCCATACCTGGCAATTTTCTGTGCGGTCATCTAAAAGAGCTCAAAGCCTCCAAAAAACTTATTAAAAGAATTGAAACCTTCCTCTGCAACATGGGTTTCATAAAGACAAAACAACTGAAAACTTTTAACAAAATCGAAAAATCCTGGAAATAGGGTCTTATTTCTTAAACCGGCAATATTATATGACATTACTTTAATCACAACATTCTCATCATCTCCATGTTTACTCTTTGAAATACTGGCAAATTTACTTTCTCACACTTTTCAAAAATACTTCTAACAGCTAACTTATTAGCAAAAAGCTCGCATAAGTTATCTAAACCAGGACTGCCATCACGCCACAGCTTACGATTATCGTAAATAAAAGACCTTACACTTATCACTTATCTGTCATCACGAATATACATTTTTGACCTTCCCCTAACTTAATTAGCTCATACCTTAATTTAATTAATATTTTTCGTTTTTGCTGTGTAATAGGTGGATAATCTCTGGGCATCGACGTTAGCACACGGGTGGCTGCGATTCCCACCTGCCCATCGATACCTAAAACATCACTGCACAGTTTTGTGATAGCGAAGGCCGGGCTCTCATCACTGGCAACAGTAATGCCTTTAAAGATAAATTTGTTACGCCTGCTTTTTATTTCCAACTGTCGTAGTTGCAGTTCTCGGGTAGTAAGCTCCGTCACTGCTACATAGTTTTAATTCATTGTTTTCATTCTTTAGTTGTGAAATTTCGGCTTTGATCTCCGCAAAATCCTCTTTTGTAGCTAGTCGAGAAATTTGATTTTGTATGACTTGTTTTGTAATCTGTGTGATAGCATCGATAAGCTCACCCTTTGTAAGTTCGGTTACCTTGCCAGTTCGATCCATGCTGCACGCTTTCTTGATGGGACCTTCACCTGCTTTATTATTGTCTGGAGAGAGCTGTTCGAGTCTTCTTTTGCTGGATGTACCTGCTAATCTAGATGCAGACTCGGGCTTTCGGCTACTCTTACTCATTCGGTACAAATGCTGACAAATGAGCGCAAATCCGTGGAATATATTTACTTGCCTGCGAGTGCAAAGTGGTCCTAAATTCAATTGGAATAATTATATTAGTAGTATCATTTCTAGAACATACAGCACCCTTTGCATGCTCTCTGCCTCATCATCATATACCACTACTTCCACTAAACTGATGCTCTTTCGGACGTTTATTCTTGCGCTAATTACGTACAGTTTTGAGATACATATATGCTGGAAGGATGGATTCGGCTTCATCACGTAAACTAAATGTAGCCTTTAATTCGGCTGTACGGTACATTTATGGACTTCGTAGATATGACCATGTACCCCTTATATTTATTCTGTTCTTGGATGTTCTATTGCATCTTAATACTAGTCTACAATATATTAAACATTATTACCTTTATAGTAAGATCCAGTTTGTTCGTTCTTCACGCAAATATGCTCTGATCATTTCACGGTTTACCTGTGTGGTATCTGAGCGTCAGTTTTATGTCCAGGCGGCCAGACTGTGGAATCAGCTCCCACCTGCTTTCAGGGGGCCAAAAACGCGAGGAACATTCAAGCTTGAACTGCTCATTCATTTATCTCAGGCATTTGTAAATCGGCTTTTTGTTATATAATTTCTATTTTTATTATCTTTCTCTTTCTAAGTACGTTTACTATTTTATTTTTTGCAATAGTCATAATTTATATTTATATAGATAATGCTAGTTTAGTTTCGAATTTTCTATATAAAATATTTATGTCTTCTTTCCCATATGTGTTTTTACAATGAATTATTATTATTTTTTGTTATTATTTAACTTAAATAAGCTATTTGTTTATCATCCTACACGTACGTAGATAATGTAAATTTCTTAATTGTGTAGAGGTAAAAATAAATGAATTGAATTGAATTGAATACATAATGTATCTACTTAATAAAAATATTTGCCCAAAACTACAGCGAGTTGAAGAAAGCCATTATATTAATTAATAAAACTACGATATGTCGTGGACTAGCGATTTTGTATTTCTAGTTTCAAGCGTACCAACCCAGCACGTTAATTGTTTGACTTTGGGTGTAAAAGTCACGTAGAGATAGCAGTGCATTCGGTACGAATTTCTAAATTTTACTTTACGTATTTCCATTTACGTTGGCTGAAATTTACTTATCTCAAGAAGAAGACTAGGCGGCTTTTGTACTTTTGACAAGCGGCAGGATCTTATCAGCCGAGCACTGACGGTGGCACTTTCTTGTGCAAATATTGCTTTTGTGAAATATTGCGTACGTTTGGTTTAAAATGTTAGGGATAGGAAAATACATATTTTCATTCATCATCATATTCTGCTTTGATGTCCCCGTTCTGTCGGAAATTCCAAGACCTCGCGGAGTTGCATTATCTCATGCAAGTCTTTATGCTCCCGAAGACACATTTTTGTGCTTAGATGGACTAAAAACAATTAAATACACGCAGGTAACACTTTTTGTGTTATAATAAGTTTAAAAAATATTAAGCGACAAATATTTAGATTAATGACGATTATTGCGATTGTGCGGATTCGAGCGATGAACCTGGGACGTCAGCATGCCCTGGAGGAACATTTCATTGTACAAATGCTGGATATCGTTCGAAATATATTCCAAGTTCTCGAGTGAATGATGGAATTTGTGATTGTTGCGATGCTAGTGATGAATATAATACTGATACACCTTGTATAAACAACTGCATGGATTTGGGAAAGGAAGAAAGGCAACGGGAAAAGACTAGACAAGAGCTAATGAAAAAAGGATCTGTCTTAAGAACTGAATTAAGTGATAAAGGAAAAGCATTAAAAGTTGAACGAGAGGCGAAAGTTGTTGAGCTGGAAAAACGAAAGAAAGAAGCCGAAAGTATTCGCGAAGAAAAGCAAAAATTAAAAAAGGAGGCTGAAGACTTGGAAAATGAGGCTCTGCAAATTTATCGGGACGCTCAAGAGGCCGAACAACGTGAAAAGTTAGAAAGGGAGGCGTTAAATAATCAAAAAGAGGGCGCAACAGATGGAAAAACAGAAGCTGAACAAATATTTGAAAAATTTGATTCTAACGAAGATGGCTATATTGAAATTATTGAAATTCAAACAAGGATTGAGTTTGATAGAGACCGCAATGGAGCAGTTACGGAAGACGAAGCTAGATATTTTTTGGATGAAAGAGATCGCTTGAATTTGGAAGAATTTGTCTCATTTGCCTGGCCTCGAATAAAACCATACTCGATGCTTAGCTCAGGTCTGTTTGAACCACCTAAAACAGAGGAGGATGTAGAAGGGATAGATGAGACGCCCGAACATACACCGGAGACCGAGGACGAGGCTGATATAACAATGCCAGCGCAAGAAGAATTGAGTGGTGACCGGGAGGAAGAAGAGGGTGTGGAGGAGTATGGCGCTGAAGGTGAGTTTGTTTGAATAATTTTTTAAGCATAATATTGTGGAGACAAATTATTAATTCTGCTTTTCACTAATATCAAATAACTCATTTCGCCCAATTATATTAATTCTGTTTTTTAGAGCCAATTGTTTTTTGGTACATCAACATATATTCATAATACCTACAAAAATTTAATAATTTAAATCTTTCCTTGAACGTATAATCTTTCTCATTTACTTGTCCATTTATTTAAATACAATTCTGACTTCTAAAATAAGTAGTGCGGTTGGTTATTAGCTATTGTATCCAACCTTAAACAACAAGGAACGTTTTAATTTAAAACCAACATGCGAAAAAGAATTAACATTTTTGCATTTCATCTCCACCTGTTCCTATACAAAAGAAATTTAATTTCTATGTTTTGAGGTTTTTGACCACTGTTTTCGACCAGAGTTTGACTGCCGACTGACTATTTACCTTGAGCTACTAAATTTCTTGCTTTTGGTCTTATGACAGTAGTACGTAAATTAGAGAATGAAATGAAGTGTGTTTTTACTGAGAATTTGTGTCGTCTGCCGAAATAATACATTTTCATAGCTGCCTCTAAAGTATTGAAACAATTGAAGGCATAGTAGGAAATATTTATCTTATGTATAATTTGCCCATAATACTCTAGCAGCGACAACATTAGTGAAATGTAATCATCATTTACATTGCGATGTCGTAGGGTAGCTCGAAGGACCACAAAAAATGATCGAATGCATATCAAACGAAACAAAAAATAATAAATAAATTTAAAGACCATAAAACCATAACAAAATTATTTAATTCACAACCATTTTTTCTGGTTCCTTTAATCCCCTGTGGGACATAGGGCATCTATAACACCGACTCTCCACCTGGTCCAGTTCTGCCCCAACGCCTTAAACTGTGGCCACAATTTGTTTATCTGGGTACGTTCCCTTTAGATGGACCCCCACCAAGTGTTGCGCGGCGTCTTCCTTGGATTCCATGTGGATTCCAATATAAAACCAGATGCGATGTTGTTTGGCTCTTTTTAGTGTGTAGCCTATCCATTGCCACTTTCGCCTGCGAATACTGTTGTCTATCTTGTCTTGGCCTGTAAGTCTGTGTAGGTATTCGTTGGTGATGACCTCTGGCCAATGGATATTAAGGATGCGCCGGAGACACCGGTTGACAAAGACTTGTAGCTTTGATGTTATTTGGAATATTTCTTTCCATGTTGAACTTGCCGTACAACCGATCAGATTTTACTTTCGACTCGAAGATCCGGAAATGTGTGCGTCTGGAGATGTTATTGCTTCAGTACTCAACAAAAGTATAAAATGCAACTCTAGCCTTCTTGATGAGAGTCCCTACATCAGCTTCAGCTCCGCCGTCTGCTTTTACTATTTTTCCGAGATAGCAAAATGTATCCTCTTGCTCTATTTACTGTTTTTCCAGATAAATTTCATGTTGTCTCTTGGAGTCCAAGCTTATATGTTTGGTTTTAGCAGCATTAATCTTAAGCCCTGCTGTTCGACCTTCTTTGCTCAGGGCTTCGAACATTTGGTTACCTGACTCCGTTTGTTGAATAGGAGACATACATTGTGGGCATAGTCCAGTTGCGTAAGGGGTTCAATAGTTTCCATTTAATCCCTCGCGATGGGTGATCGTCTAGGGCGCTTCAAAATAAGTCATTAATGACGATCAAGAAAAGAAAAGGTGACAGTATGCAACCTTGTCTTACTCCATTCAGCACTTGGAAAGGCTCCGACAGTTTTCCTTTATATAGGACGTGACATTGGGCTCTTGACTCCTTTATGATGGTAATAATTTTTCTTGAATGCCTCTCCTACGTATAGCTGCCCATATGTATATATTCGCGATCAACGCTATCAAACGCCTTCTCAAAGTCAGCGAACATTAGATGTAAAGGGGACGTCCATTCGGCGGATTGCTCGATGATTATTCGTAGGGTGTTGATGTGATCGCTGTAGGAGAAACCGTCACGAAAGCCTGCCTATTCATCGCTAAGAGTGCGCTCGATTGCATTCTTGATTCGCATTAAGATGATTTTAGCCATCAATTTAGATACTGCAGTTGAAAGACAGATACCGCGCCAATTGCTACAACTCCTCAGGTCGACTTTTTTGGCAATCTTCACAACCACGCATGTTTTCCATTCACTGGGATATGTGTCGGTTTCCCAACTTTCCTGGATTACGGGGAGAAGAATATCAGCCGAAGCAATAGAATCCAATTTAAGTAGTTCCATTGGAATTCCAACAATCCCTGGAGCCTACCGAGGACCATCGACTGCATTGCGTCAGCCAAATCCAATCTTGTCGGAGTTCTGGTGTTAATGTTGGCCGCAGTCGGCGGTCTTTAATCTGGTTCCGTTGTATTTTCCACAATGTGGCATCACTGATCCATGGTCGTCTTCCGCTCTCTAATCGTCCCACGTGTTCTGTATCACAGTTGTCGCGAGTTACAAAATTCAACAAATAACTCCCAATTTGTGTTCCTGTTTCCGAGTGCAAACTTCCCCATTACATGTTCCACGCCGATGTTGTTAGAGCCAATCTTAGTCTTGAGAGCTTCCATAACTATTTTGATATCAACTTATCAGTCTTATCAAAGGTGTCGCCAATGAGCTAGTAGAAGGCCTCAGTTGTTATATCCTCTTGTTCGGTCGGCGCGTAGCATTGAATTATGGAGATGTTACGTACTCTGGTCCGGATAATTCGGTCGGATTTTGGTACCAGTCTAGTAGTGATTAGCGGGCAAGCTTGGTTAGCAAGAAGCCTACACCTGCCATGCTTGGTGTATCTAATTCTTCCTGACCAGAGTATAGCAGCACTATTCAGATATGGATGATGTAAACTCTCCGCTTCCTCTCCATCTAGTCTCACTTAGTCCCAATATATTTATTTTATATTGGGCCATTTCCCGCTCCACCTCCAGGATCTTTGCGTATCCACACACGTCCCACAGAGTTCACACATTCCATAGCCCGATCGTTGTCCGATGTTTATAGCCAGAGGTCGTCATCCCAAAATTAGTCCGCTTTCGTATGTAAGATAGTTTTTTTTTAAATACAAGCCTACCTATCCCAGAAAGAGGGCTGCTCCTTAAGGCGTCCTGGGAGACACCGAGAGTGTATTTGTATAACGCGTAGGTACTCTCTAAGCCGAGGTGTTCTGGCTGGCGCGTGGTTTACCCTCCTCCTTTCTCATTTATATTTACGTGCTTTTGATATGGCAACCCGCGTCCACGAAGAAAAATCAGAAAATGTTCCGAGTTGAAATCGCGGCGACAGCGTGCTGAGGAAGAGGGATGGATGCATAGGATTATGATGGAAAAATAAAGCAGACAGCAATAATCCATAAGAGCGTGTACTGCCAATCTTTTTGGAATAGATTATAGGTTGTACTTTAATGTATCCGATTCTTTGCAGACCTTTTTCCAGGTTTTCTGGGAGCCTTTCCTAAGCGTACACTCAGCCTTGGCACACTTACTTGCAAGTTAACAATGGATTTGTTTGCCATAGGTTAGATTAGAGTGGCTGCCCTAAAAGGCACACTTAGACCAAAGAGGCCCATTGTTGTTGTGGCTGTATTTTCAGACCCCATTTAACTCCTAGGAAAAGAGAAGAACCTGTCTTATTACTCTCTGTGAACCGAGCTAGTTCCCTGTCACCAGTGGAATCTAGTTCTCGGGGAGCCAATATTCAATATTGGGTGGGACGAAAAGGTTTAAACCTTATCATGTGCCCGGGAACGATTTAGAGTTCTGGATGAACCGAACTAGGTCTCTGACGTCAGTGGAGCCTATTTTGGTTAACTCTTCAAAAAAAGGGGGAGCCCAAAAACTGATTCCTACAGCGGCGGGCAGTTGCAGAGGAGGTCTTCGTCATGGCAACTCCTACAGAAGTCGTTTAAATCGCACCGAGTCGATTGGCGTGTTTGCCTATGAGACAGTGGCCCGAAATAACGGCCACGCTAATTAATTTACGTCCGAGTGAGGTGAGCTCCATTGACCGTTTTAGGGGTATCTGTCGAGTGATCAGGCAGATGTGTTCCTCCTGCCATGTGGCGTTTGCAATCCTAAGGGATTCCTGTGAAATATCCACTTTCAAAGCTGGTGGTTAATGTCCGAGTCGGGACGAGTATTGTCAATTATTGCTAGTTCGTCGGCTCTGCAGTTACCCGGAATTTCACTGATGAGCCGTACTTCAAATGCTCAGCCATGCCATTTAAAGCCGAGCGACATGCTATAACGTTGTTGGAGTTAATGTTTCAGACGGTCTGCGGCTACCTTTATTGCCATGATTTCCGTCTGAAACATGCTGCAGTAGTCACGTAAGCGAAATGAGATATCGATGTCAAAATGTTCCGAAAAGATATCTCCACCTACTTTGCCTTTCAGTTTGGAGCCATTAGTGTAGAGATGTACTGACTCAAAAATACTAATCGCCAATTTTTACATTTTCCGTTCTTCTAGCTCATTT